>CM022299.1:598654938-599352493 GCA_011799875.1 Thinopyrum elongatum
TTTTTCTGGTCTATTCAGTAGTTGCGACTTTCGCATAGGTAGCTAGATGTCTAGATTACAGGATTATCACGCCAGTGACAAGCTAACGAAAGGCACATGGACCTTTCTTTATCTTACTTTTTTTTGGCCAGAAATCAGTTTCAATTTGATTTGTCTCTGTCCTTTTCAACCACTTTTTTAAAAGAAAAAATCGGGTACAGATAATATTGTTCCTGCTAGAATCACTCTGTCAGATCAAGAAGATGCATCACTTCTGCTACTTTACCATCGAATAGAGTCCATACCAACACACCATTGGACCCATGCCAAGAGAAGTTCTGGCCCAGTTTACAACTCTTTTCTTATAAAAAAGAATAAAAATAATTATTCTTGAAAAAGATGAAAATAATGGGTGTGGCTATAAGTCAATCAACTAAACGAAGTCTCAGTCGAGTGACTTTGGTGTAGTTTTGGTGCTATGAGGGGCATAGCAAGATGCTACAAACGGCGACCACAAATGTTGCTAGCTCCTGTGCAAGAAACAACATGGATGTTGCAACGGGTGTGACTGCATGCCATAGCCATCCATGACGTATGTTGCGACAGGTGGGACTACGTTCTACAAAATGATGGGGACAGATGTTGTCACCTGTGAGATGACATGCTGCAGCCAACAATGAGAGATGTTGCAACAGGTAGGATGACATGTTGCAAACGGTGGGCCAAGATGCTACAAGGGTCATTGACAGTGCTCAGTTCAGCACAAATTTCCGTGCAAAAGATGAGCAGTCGACTGAGACTTGGTAAAATGTAGATTTAAGTTTTAGCGAACCAGAAAAATAATATATATTCGGTAGATACGTGACATTTTTATTCTAAGAAAAGAAAGTTGCCTGACTTTTTCCCCATCAGAAAATTAATGTTTTACCGTGGGCGCGTAGATAATAGTCATCTGGTAGTCGTCCCCCTGATCTTCTGGGAAGGGACGGCCACAACGACCAGATCAAGACACCGGGAGCTCGAGAAGCAGAGGTGGTGATACTGTTGTCCCCATCCTTCCCTCTTATTAATGGTTGCCGCTGCATGGTTAGCTTTGCTTCCGTCAATACCGCCACCACCTCTCCCATACTTAACGCCATCCAAGGTTTCCTCCATCCACCCCACCCACATGCAGCTACACCTCATCAGTTATCCACTAGTAGAAAACAGGGCTTTGGTCCAGGTCAGCCCAGCCCATTAGTCCCGGTTCAGTCAGGAACCGGGACACATGGGGGCATACGTCCCGGTTCGTGCGCCCAGGGGGCCGGCCGGGGCTCGTGGGGCATTGGTCCCGGTTCGTCTGGACCCTTTGGTCCCGGTTCCAGACACGAACCGGGACCAATGGGCCTCGCTCCTGGCCCACATCCATTGGTCCCGGTTCGTGGCTGGAACCGGGACCAAAGGGTGGCCTTTGGTCCCGGTTCCAGCCACGAACCGGGACCAATGTTGTGCCTATATATACCCCTCGGCCGCGAGCAGAGCACTCCACTACTCTGTTTTTTCTGGCCGGCAAGGGGAGGTGTTTGTGGTGCTCTTGCTCACCTCCTATGCACATGAGGTGTTCGATGATATGCCCGAGCAACACTACTTAAGCTTTCTCCTCTCCAAACTCGACCTTCAAGCTCCATTTTCCTCAAGATTTGTCTAGGTTTAGCGGTCCGTCACGTCCCGTCCCCGTCTTCACCGCCGTCGATCGCCCGCGCCGATCTCGTCGCCGGCATAACCGTGGTGAGCCTCTTGTTCTTATCTTCTTTCTAAAAGAAAAAAATTCTTACTTGTATGATTTACATAGATACTTGTATAATTTTCTTACTTTTATTATTGTTTGTTATTATATAGTGCGATGGTTTTGGTATCCGCCCCCGTCGGCCCTCGTCCTGTCTATGATTCGGATGTGGTATATATTATATTTTATAACTATTTGGTTCATTTGTTGTTTATGACAATTATGCCGACCAACGTGACATAGATTTTTTTTATCTAGGAGGTATGTGAACCGGAAATTCCAACCGACCTTATTGTCGAGAGGTTAAATTTAGTTGAAGAAGAAAACAATTACTTGAAGGAAAAATTGAAAAAAATTGAGGAGGATAAGATGATATTGGAGTTGCATGTTGCAGATGTCGTCGATGATCACAAGATCAAGATGGATGCAATGCGCTTCAAGATTAGAAAGTATAGAAAATATGCCATTCATACCGAGGCTTGGTATCATTATGCCGTTGGATCAATTGTTACCTTGGTTGCGATTATGATCGCATTTGTTGTTGCATTGAAATGTTTTACATAGTTTCAATAATGTATGGTTTAATTAGATGCTCTGAAGAGCTATATGTTTTTCAATGAGAACTATGTATGTACCTTCGTTTTAATGTGATGATGAACTTCTATTAATTTGGTCACTTATCTGTTCATGATGTTTTGTAATGGTTTTTGACAGACTTAATTATATATAATGCACGCAGATGAACCGGCAATGGATGTACGGTGACAGACGCACCTCCGAGTATATTAAGGGCGTGCATAATTTTCTCGAAGTGGCTGAGGCAAACAAGCAGAATGGTTTTATGTGTTGTCCATGCCCTATATGTGGGAATACGAAGTCTTACTCTGACCGGAAAATCCTTCACACCCACCTGCTTTATAAGGGTTTCATGCCACACTATAATGTTTGGACCCGGCATGGAGAAATAGGGGTTATGATGGAAGACAACGAAGAAGAAGAGGACGATGACAACTATGTGCCCCCTGAATACGATGATGCTGCAACGGGGGAAGCTGAAGATCAAGAGGAACCAGACGATGTGCCCGATGATGATCTCCACCGGGTCATTGTTGATGCAAGGAGACAGTGCGAAAGTGAAAAGGAGAAGCTGAAATTCGATCGCATGTTAGAGGATCACCAAAAAGGGTTATACCCCAATTGCGAAGATGGCAACACAAAGCTCGGTACCGTACTAGAATTGCTGCAGTGGAAGGCAGAGAATGCTGTGCCTGACAAAGGATTTGAGAAGCTACTGAAAATATTGAAGAAGAAGCTTCCAAAGGATAACGAATTGCCCGACAGTACGTACGCAGGAAAGAAGGTCGTATGCCCTCTAGGATTGGAGGTGCAGAAGATACATGCATGCCCTAATGACTGCATCCTGTACCGCGGTGCGTACGAGGATTTGAACGCATGCCCGGTATGCGGTGCATTGCGGTATAAGATCAGACGAGATGACCCTGGTGATGTTGACGGCGAGCCCCCCAGGAAGAGGGTTCCTGCCAAGGTGATGTGGTATGCTCCTATAATACCACGGTTGAAACGTCTGTTCAGAAACAAAGAGCATGCCAAGTTGATGCGATGGCACAGAGAGGACCGTAAGAAAGACGGGAAGTTGAGAGCACCCGCTGACGGGTCGCAGTGGAGAAAAATCGAGAGAAAGTACCGGACTGAGTTTGCAGGTGACCCAAGGAACGTATGGTTTGGTTTAAGCGCAGATGGCATTAATCCTTTCGGGGAGCAGAGCAGCAATCATAGCACTTGGCCCGTGACTCTATGTATCTATAACCTTCCTCCTTGGCTGTGCATGAAGCGGAAGTTCATTATGATGCCAGTACTCATCCAAGGCCCTAAGCAACCCGGCAACGACATTGATGTGTACCTAAGGCCATTAGTTGAAGAACTTTTACAGCTGTGGAATGGAAACGGTGTACGTGTGTGGGATGAGCACAGACAGGAGGAATTTGACCTGCATGCGTTGCTGTTTGTAACCATCAATGATTGGCCTGCTCTCAGTAACCTTTCTGGACAGACAAACAAGGGATACCACGCATGCCCGCACTGTTTAGCTGACACCGAAAGTATATACCTGGACAAATGCAGGAAGAATGTGTACCTGGGGCATCGTCGATTTCTTCCGACCAACCATCAATGTCGAAAGAAAGGCAAGCATTTCAAAGGCGAGGCAGATCACCGGAAGAAGCCCGCCATGCGTACCGGTGATCACGTACTTGCTATGGTCAATGATTTACACGTAATCTTTGGAAAGGGTCCCAGCGGACTATCTGTTCCGAATGACGCTGAGGGACGCGCTCCCATGTGGAAGAAGAAACCTATATTTTGGGACCTACCCTACAGGAAAGACCTAGAGGTCCGCTCTTCAATCGACGTGATGCACGTGACAAAGAACCTTTGCGTGAACCTGCTAGGCTTCTTGGGCGTGTATGGAAAGACAAAAGATACACCGGAAGCACGGGAGGACCTGCAACGTTGGCACGAAAAAGACGGCATGCCTCCAAAGCAGTATGAAGGTCCTGCCAGCTATGCTCTTACCAAAGAAGAGAAGGAAATCTTCTTTGAATGCCTGCTCAGTATGAAGGTCCCGTCTGGCTTCTCGTCGAATATAAAGGGAATACTAAATATGGCAGAGAAAAAGTTTCAGAACCTAAAGTCTCATGACTGCCACGTGATTATGACGCAACTGCTTCCGGTTGCATTGAGGGGGCTTCTACCGGAAAACATTCGATTAGCCATTGTGAAGCTATGTGCATTCCTTAATGCAATCTCTCAGAAGGTGATCGATCCAGAAATCATACCAAGGCTAAGGAGTGATGTGGCGCAATGTCTTGTCAGTTTCGAGCTGGTGTTCCCACCATCCTTCTTCAATATCATGACGCACGTCCTAGTTCATCTAGTCGACGAGATTGTCGTTCTGGGCCCCGTATTTCTACACAATATGTTCCCCTTTGAGAGGTTCATGGGAGTCCTAAAGAAATATGTCCGTAACCGCGCTAGGCCAGAAGGAAGCATCTCCATGGGCAATCAAACAGAGGATGTCATTGGGTTTTGTGTTGACTTCATTCCTGACCTTAAGAAGATTGGTCTCCCTCAATCGCGGTATGAGGGGAGACTGACTGGAAAAGGCACGCTAGGAGGGGACTCAATAATATGCAGGGACGGGCATTCTTGGTCTCAAGCACACTACACAGTTCTACAGAACTCTACCTTGGTGACCCCGTATGTCGATGAACACAAGAACATTCTGCGCTCCAAACACCCAGAGCAGTGTGACGACTGGATTACATGTGAACACATCAGGACTTTCGGCAGTTTGTTGGAAACACATCTCAGAGGTGACAACACTGTTTCTGATGAGCTGTACTCGTTGTCCAGGGGACCATCTTCGACTGTATTGACTTACAAAGGATAAGAGATAAATGGGAATACATTTTACACGATCGCCCAAGATCAAAAGAGCACTAACCAAAACAGTGGTGTCCGCTTTGATGCAGCAACCAAGAGGGGAAATGACACATATTATGGTTACATAGTGGACATATGGGAACTTGACTACGGACATGATTTTAAGGTCCCTTTGTTTAAGTGCAAATGGGTCAATCTGTCAGGAGGCGGGGTACAGGTAGAGCCACATTACAGAATGACAACAGTGGATCTGAACAATCTTGGGTACACAGACGAACCATTCGTCCTAGCCAATGATGTGGCGTAGGTTTTCCACCAACCGGGACCAAAGGTCCCTGCTTCCCGCCCTTTGGGCTGCTGAAAAAAGACCTTTGGTCCCGGTTGGTGGCACCAACCGGGACTAAAGGGGGGCATTGGTCCCGGTTGGTGCCACGAACCGGGACCAAAGCCTTTGCTATATAAGCCAGCACTTAGGAAATTTTCAGATTTCCATCGCCAGTTCGTGCCCGACGCCCCAGCGCTGCTCCTCGTCGCCGTCGTCGCCCTGCCTCCGACGTCGTCGCCGCGCCGCCCCTCGACGCCGTCGCCGCCCGCTCCCCGCACCTCGTCGTCGTCGCCCAGCGGCCCTGCCCCCGACCACGCCGTCGCCGCGCCGGCCCCTGCCCCGCGCCCAAGCCCCTGCCCCGGCCCGCCCCCGCCGTCGCCGTCGTCGTCGTCGCCGTCGCCATCGCCGTCGCCAGCCGCCCCCGCTGTGAGCCGCCGCGCCGCCCCGTCTCTGTTTTTTTTTCATTTTTTATTAGACTAATTTTTTGTTCATATATATATATAATGTATATATTTATGTATGTGCCTATATGTATGTAGATGTTCATAATGTATTAATTTTTTTGTTTGTTCGGAGCATGTTTTGTTCATGATGAGGGGGGTGGGGGGTCGATGTACATATGTATATATATGATGTAATTTTTTTGTCATTATATATATATATAATGTAATTTTTTTCAATGATATATGTATGTGGTAGCTATATATGCATGATGAGGGGGGTTGGGGTCGATATACCCCCTCCCCGATAACTTTGACATGAGGGGAGGGGTCGATATACCCCTCCCCTATACTTCGACATGAGGGGGGGGGGGGGTCGATATACCCCTCCCCGATAACTTCGACATGAGGGGGGGGGGGGGTCGATATACCCCCTCCCCGATAACTTCGACATGAGGGGGGGGGGTCGATATACCCCCTCCCCGATAACTTCGACATGAGTGGGGGGGGGGGTCGATATACCCCTCCCCGATAACTTCGCCGGTGCTCCCCCGAGCTCGCCTTGCTCTGCCACTGCTCAAAAGTTTCAAATGACCAAAGTGGGTTTTTGCATAAAAATGATCTATAGGCATCAGAGGACTTCTCAAAAAATTTGTGGCATTTGAAAAGAATTATTTGAAATAGTTCTAGTGCAACAGGGTCATTCTAGAGTTTGAAAATACTAATAAAATTTTTTTTGAGGCCAAATCATTATAAAAATAATTACTACTGATGTGTGTTTGTTCATAGCATTTTTTCAATGTATGTATGTATGTAGGATGGATATAGAAAATGTTCATATATGATGTTTTTTTTGTTCATAGCAATTTTTTTCCATGTATGTATGTATTTTTTTAGATGTTGACTATGTTTTTCAGATGAGATGAAATGAGATGAGTTGTCCATTTGTTGTATAAACATAACCCCGATAACTTCAATTCCCCTCGGGAGTACATGTAAAAAAATTCAGAGTTGTTCATTCACTTCGACATGAGGGGGGACGTCGATCAACCCCCTCTCGCCCGAACAAGTCTATGTATTATTTTATATCGCGGTGGACATATATAAAAAAGCGTTGTCGATCTCCTACCCCCTCCCGCCCCTACTCGACAAACTCTCGAGGCCACCCAAACCACTAGAAGATAACTCCGGTAACTTCGACATGAGGGGGGACGTCGATCAACCCCCTCTCGTCCGAACAAGTCTATGTATTATTTTATATCGCGGTGGACATATATCAAAGTTTGATCATATGTCAAAGTTTGAATTTTGACATATGCAACATTTGATCATATGTCAAAGTTTGAATTTTGACATATGCAACATTTGATCATATGTCAAAGTTTGAATTTTGACATATATAGATTTATCAAGAATGCCCCCATTATGGATGTGCACAAGTTGATCCAATTTTTTTTCTGATCTCATCTATATATATATTCTTCTATATGTCACGTTGTCTATCAAAGTATTGAAGAAATCCATGGCTTCATCATTAGTCGGAAGTAACAGGCGTATGATGCTAGGAAGCTCTTCAAAGTTGTTTTGGAACGGAGTTCCTGATAGAATAATTCTCCTTTTGATACGAATTTTAGCAAAGGCCTTCCAAATAGCGATATTCGGAAGGCTCTTGCTGAACTTTGTACGAAAAAGCGAATTATTCTATCGGGAACTCCATTCCAAAACAACTTTGAAGAGCTTCGTACCATTATACGCCTGTCATTTCCGGCTAATGATGAAGTCATGGTTTTCTTGAATTCTTTGACACTAGACAACGTGACATATAGAAGGGTAGATGAGATCAGGAAAAATATGGACCATTTTCTGCACATCCAGAATGGCGTCATTTTGTTAAATCCCTTGTCGGTCCGGACGTCGGACATTCATGAGAGAGGCGGTTCGTAGAAGAGTTGTCGAGGCCACCCCAAACCGTAGAAGCGTCGAGCTAGCTAGGTCTACGTTTGCACTAATATATCCATCTGTCATGTTTGTATATTAATTGCCATGTTGTAATATTTGCAGAAACTATGGAGCACCGAGACATCGAAGCAGAACAGTTGTTGGGGGACATAATCCTCGGCGGAGGTGATATCTTGTCGTATCTCAACGACACCGATGGTCTGGAAGGAGAGGGTGAAGCAGGCTCCGGTGATCGAACAATGGAGGTGGAAGGACATGATTATGATGGCTCCGATGAGCAAACGGAGGAAGGAGCTGTTGCAAAGTCCGGCGAGGTATATATATTAATTAAGCCTCTGCTGACTAGCTAATTGATGCATTAATTGTTTTGGTATGTACACATATTAACTCTCTTCTTTCTTCTTTTCTAGCCCTCCGGATCGAGCCAAACTTCGGTAACGAGACGAGGCCCGAAGAAAAGGTTGCGCCAGGATGAAAGGTTCACGATCACAGCAATCAAGGGCGATGGCCAACCGATTGAACCCAGCCGGACCAAGGAAGCATTTTCTGCTCAGTGCGGGGTTATTGTTAGGGACATGATCCCGATCAGCATCCACCAATGGAATAAGCCTAAGAGCGAAGACCCTCAAGTGTCTTTTGTCAACGATAGATAGAAAGATGATCTTTGGACCGCGCTGAAGGCAAATTTCACCCTACCGCCAGAGGAGGATCCGGATAAGCCAGTTATAGAGCCATTGGTCAAGGCTCATGCTCTTCAGAAGATGGCAGATCTATTCAGGAGGTGGAAGAATGAGTTGAAATCAACGTTTGTCGACAAAGGGAAGACTCCAGAATTCACCGGCCGATTTGAGAAGATAAGAGATCACTGGCCCGCATTTGTGGCCCACAAGACATCGGAGAACAGTAAGAAGATGTCAGCGACAAACAAGAAAAATGCTGCAAAGAAGGAGTATCACCATTGCACGGGGTCAGGTGGCTACCTCAAAGCCCGGCCGTTGTGGGACAAGGCTGAGAAGGACCTGCTTGATAAAGGGGTCGAACAAGAGACATTGAACTGGCCAGACCGTTCAAGGACTTGGTTCTTCGGGGTTGGGGGAACCTTGGACCCTGAAACAGGGAAGTGCCGTTAGACGAAGGAGCAACTTGAAATACCCGTCAAGAAGCTTCAGAAGTATATCGCCGCAGCGCAGGAAGGGACGTTCGTTCCCGACAGAGAGAACGACGAGCTCACACAGGCCCTCGGGAATCCTGAGCACCCAGGATGAACACGAGGCATGGCAGGCTCCGTTGCGTGGAGGGTTGGGTTTCCCAGCGCAGGCGGTTACAAAACCCGGGAGAGGAGGAGGAAAGTGGAGCAGACGGAACTGCAGTCGCTGAATGCAAGGGTACGAGCGCTAGAGGAACAAGCACTACTAGTTCAGAGCCAGCGACCTGCCGGAGCTACCCCAGAAGCTACCCCTCCATCTCAGCGGAGAAGCAGTGTGGCTTCCACCGAGGTCCTTCAGTAGCCTGACTTCACGGCTCCCAGCTACCCCGTGGATGCTATCACGGAGGCTCAAGATTGCCACCTTATGGCGCAATGGCAGCACCTCAAAGTCAAGGCGGCTGTCGGCTTTGTTGCACCTTCTGGACCCGGCGCAACTTTTCACTGCCTTCCGATTCCACAAGGCTATGCTGTTGTGATGATCGATGAAATAACGGAGGGATTTGAGGAGCTCCAGCTTGACCACCCTACCGATGAAGGGGAGACTCAACTGGGTCTTGCTCTGAAGACTCCATGTCTATGGCGGAAGGAGCTCATGAACCTTCCGAACTGAACGCCTTCGCCTCCTCCTCCGGCGAGTCAGGGCACTCCGCCTCCTCCTCCGGCGAGTCAGGGCACTCCGCCTCCTCCTCCGCCTCCTCCTCTGGCGAGTGATCAGGGCACTCCGCCTCCTTCTCCGCCTGCGCCGGCGCGTCCGAGCAGCCCGCCTCCTTCTCCGCCTCGTCAGCAACAGCGGAAGACAACCGCCGCCGCTCCGGCTGCTCCGGCGTGTTGTAGCACTCCGCCTCCTTCTCTGCCTCGTAAGCAACGAAGGAAGACAGCCGCATCCACAACGACTTCTCCGGCGTCTAGCAGTACAGCCATAGGCGGGAGGCAATACAGATTCGGTCCGACTCTCACGCCTCTAGAGAAGTTACCATACGAGATGACCGACGAGGAAAACGCTTAGATCTGTAAAGCCCAAGTGAGGGACTTTTTTGCAAAGAAAAATCCACCTCCGGAGGAGAAGATGGATCCGGTGAAATTGAAGCGCACTGTGAAGAACCTGAAGCGACCACCACCGCCTCCGCCGGATGACAACCATCTCCGCGCTCTTAAAAAGAAAGTGGAAGGAGCGCGCCGGTCGGGAACTACTTCAACTGACAAAAGGTTACAAGAACGAAGAAGTGGGAACAAAATTCCCCAGCTCGGCGAACAGGCAAACCAATCGTGCCCCCCGCTCAAGGTGTCTAGCGATATCGTCGCAAATCTGCCGGGGATGCTGCCTGGTACCAATCCTGGTGATTACCTGCCCGACGATGCACATTTTGATACAATGGAGGTGGACGAACACAAATACCAGTACGGGAAGCCTCTCGTCAGACCTGGTGATCCTCCTCTAACAACGATGATGCAAAGATTCCATAAGTGGTACATGGACACCTGCAAGTCTGGGAAGGATATTTTGACGCTGAGAGTTAAAGAGGAGCACGACCTCGTTGGAATTGATCTGTTGTCTGTTCCATTTGAGGAGTTCTTCCAGTTTTTCAATCAAAAGGACCTCGATAAAATAATCATCACTTGCTACTGTCTCTAAGTACTATACTTCTGTAATTAAGTCTCTATATATAGCTCAGCTCTTTCATTGCATGTATATATAATTATCCTTACTATATTATGCAGATTGAAGATCGTCGAATGCAGAAATGCACAAATCTATGATATTGGGTTCATTAACACAAATCTCATAGATGAATGGACGGTTACATATAATCCGAAAGAAACCGAGGCCAACTTGCTACAATCGTTGCTTAAAAATCAAAACAAAGATAAAATACTCTTTCCTTACAACTTCAAGTGAGTGTTACTGTCTTCTGCATATTCGGTTTCCATTATTACTCGAGGTTATAGTAATGTAATTGATGAGTTATGCATGCGTGCGCAGCTCACTGTTATCTCTCTAGAGATTAAGCTTGAGCAGGGACTAGTAACCGTCTTAGACTCAAGACGAAAAGATCCCAAGGAGTATGCGGCCATGACTGAAATGCTCCAGAAGTAAGTTCAATCGATCATTATCGCACCATATCGGCAACTTTGTTCATTTCCTGATATCAAGTAATTATTTTCTTTGTCTCACAGGGTTTGGAAAGTGTTCACCCGCAGAAGTTCCGGGACTGCCGGGGGATCTGCGATTTACCACCCGAAAGTAAGTACTACTAGCTAGTTCTGCGCATCTCCCATTGATTCTAGCTAGTTTCATCAATACCATTTATAATGCTTGATTATCAGTTTGATTGACCTCTATTTCTCGTAAGTGGTTGTGGCAGGAAGGCGGGAATAATTTTGTGGATACTACGTTTGCGAGTACATCTACAACGCAACGACCTCTAAGGGGGCTACTCTGAAAAACAATATGAAGTGCGGAAGCAATAATATTCACAATTTTATTTTATTACCATCATTGTGTTGAGTTTCATTCATATATGTATTGACCCCCTTCTTCAAATTAGATTTGGCAGATGCGGGATGAACTCCTACCACAAGATCGCTTAAAGGCAATTCAAGAGGAATTGGCTGGATTCTTTCTTGACCACGTCATCAATCCAGCCGGAGAATACCATGTGGAACTTGACATCAGAGTGTAGGGATCTATATTGTATATATGTAGCTAGTAGCGTCGGATAGATATACGAAAACTTGTTGTTCGACCAAATCTCGGAGAAGGAGGAGGTCGATCACTTCTCTCTGTATATGTTCATGACGATCTTGTGTACTTAATGGTTTCCTTCTTTTGCTTACTAGCTAGCGTGTCGAGTCCTCTCTATACGTATAGTACATAGCGTCGACCAAGCACGGAGATAAGAGAGGACACTTCTCTCTATTAGCTAGCTAACACAATATATGAAACCCCTAAATTAACCCACAAAACCGCCAACCCCCCCCCCCCTTTCAAAAAAAAAACAAAAACCCCAGCTCCTGAGCTGCTGACACGTGGATGATCTTTGGTCCCGGTTGGTGTTACCAACCGGGACTAAAGGCCCTCCTCTCTGGGCTCGCCGCAGCGGCCACGTGGAGCCCCACCTGTCCCGGTTCGTATAAGAACCGGGACTAAAGGTGTTGGGCTTTAGTCCCGACCCTTTAGTCCCGGTTCCCGAACCGGGACAAATGGGCCTTATGAACCGGGACAAATGGGCCTTTTTCTACTAGTGTATCCATCCATCCCGTCACCTCATCGCGTGCCGTCTGCGTTGGCCAGCTCCGCCTCCTGCCTCCTCCAGCTGGAGGTCGGCCTGGTCTGCTTTCTTCGATCTGCTTAGTTATTCTTGCGACGGGGTGCGGTGCACGGGCTGTGATTGAATGCTCTTCCATGCTCTGTTGGTGTACGTGGTGGTGGATGACCAGTCCTTGGAATTTTCTCGAGGGACCTGAGTGTTAGGTTCGTTGTACCTTAGTGATTTCGTGACTTTGGGAGTGCACATAAGGTGTTCGATTGATTGTTGAGCAGAGCACACGCCTTTCAGTCATTTTTTATCTTCTAGATTGGTTGCAAGGGAGAGACTGTTTGGAGCGTGCATGTCAATCAAGGCACCAATGGCACCAAGGAGTGGCTTGACTAGCAGCCGTGCCGGCTTTTCGGCAAGTCCGAGGGTTACCTGTTGATGATCGTCAACATTGGCATCGGTGCCTGCGGCAACATCTTTGCTGCTCTCCTGCAGAATGCCTATGTCCATTTCCGGGAGAGGGTGAAAATAAGGTTGTGGCACCGGCCGGGGAGTACTTCTGATCAAAGGGAAACTGGGAAACCGAGCTTAAGGCTTGATGATGTATTGTGCTTAAGGCTCTATGGAGCAGTTCAAGCACAATTATCGGTATTGTTAAAAAGTGGCGGATTCTGTAGGAGATATGCCCTAGAGGCAATAATAAATGTTATTATTTATCTCCGTGTTCATAATTAGGTTTATGTTCCATGCTATAACTGCTGTGGTTCCCGAGCCCGTATATCCATAAAGGCTCTGGGGAAAACCCATGTGCACGTGTGGAATAATAAACGGTAAAATGTATTCCTAGTCATGCCTCTAAGACTAGCTCAAGTGTTGCATGATGATTATGTTTTCCCAATGATAGGCATGTCTATGCCAGCAACTTTGAGGGCACAAATGTTAGAAGAACATTTGTGTTGAATCGACCCGATTGATGTTATGCTATGAGATACATTCGTCACAAGTTAATGGTTAATAACGCAGAGATGGTTAATGTTTGCATAATTCCTTAGACCATGAGAGTATCGAGTTTCTTCATGCTTGCTTCATGAACTTTGGGGTTTGTTAAACGTCATCCGTAAATGGGTGGCTATTACGGCGGCTTACAGGTTCATGGAAAAGTATGTCAAGTAACTTGATAGCTCAAGATTGGGATTTGCTCCTCCGGCGATGGAGAGATATCTCTGGGCCCCCTCGGTGTTACGGTATCCATCATCGTCTGTCCAGACACTTTGTGATTTGATCACGGGGATGCCGGAACACGGGAACGAGAAAAGAGAACAAATACCGGTAACGAGGTAACTGGCATAGTGGACAAGTTGTTGACCCACTTGGATGCCATCATGTCTCACCTCGGGTATTTGTAACATATCGCGAAGCAACAGGAATAGCACACGGCAACTGGAGGTTCACTCGAATATTCATTCGTGTGGGTATAGGGGTCAATATGGGTGTCCACGGCTCCGATGTTGATTATTGATCGGAAGGGGGTTCCGTGTCATGTCTATACTTCACCGAACCTATAGGGTCACACGCTTAAGGGTCATCTATCTGCTGAATACTAGACAGGGAGTCTGAGAGAAAATCACCGAAAAAGTTTCGGACACCGAAAAAGTTTCGGACAGCGGAAAAGTTCCGCAGAGAGAACACCGGATGAGTTTCGGTGAAACTGAAAAGTTGTTTCGGGGTATTCCATTAAGTCAAATTGGTTTCGGCACATGCCTGATAATTCTTGGAGGGTGCCAGAATCATTCTGGAAACTTCTGGGAATTTTCTGAGATGAAAACCGGAAATGTTCCGGAGCTGCCGGAACCGCTTCAGATGCTTTTCGCAGATGAAATCACTAAACTGGAATTGTTACAGAACGCATTGAAAATTATTTTAGTGGGTACTAGAAATGTTCTAAGCCCACATAAATATTTTCAGTTCGAACGGACGCTGAAAAATGTCGTCATGAATAGTGAAAGTTCTTTTTGGGTTACTTTTTGGAAAGCCATTATTTTGGGTTTTGTCCCAAGATGTTTTTGGGGGGTGACATGGATGGATGAGGCTCCCTTGGGGGGGCCCCTCCTAGGTGTGGCCGGCCACATGGGGGCTCCTCCTTGGAGCCCCCTCTTGTGCCTTGGTTTCACATTTGGGTCCTTGTGGAAGGACTTCATTCATGTGCTTTTGGGTTTTCTTGTAAAACCACCCTACCCCTTGGGATTTCCTATAAATAGAGGTGGAGGGGCAGCCCTCCACAATCACTCCTTCTCACATACAAGTGCCATTGCATGATCTGGCTTCTCTCTCCCTCCCCGCAAAATAGTTTTGCAGAGCCGAAAGGCTGTCTGGGTTCCGGTGGGAACTAGTTCTGGATGGCGAAGCCCTGCCGGATAGATGACACCGTATGTGTGCAACTCTGTAGAGAGGTCGTAGTTTCGATCTTAGTGCCCGAGGGGCTGTTCGTGAGTGCCTCCCGAAGGGCTGTCCAAGTGACGGTCCAAGTTCTGTGAGTCCTCCCGAAGGGCTGTCCGAGTGACCGTTCGAGTTTCGAAGGTCCTCCCGAAGGGCTGTCCGCGACACCGTCCGGGGGACTGTTCGAACGCCTCCCGGAGGGCTGTCCGAAGGGAAGACGAGGGTATACATCCTCGCGGTTGGGAGGTTGTAAATCCTAGCTGCGGGGATCTGCACCGCCGATCGTCATCGACTCTACTTCCGCTGCGCTACGAGTCGGTAACAAAAATGATCAAACCTTGTATGCAGTCTCCATAGTGGTCCTGGGCTGGTGCGTAGGTCGGAATTTTTTGTTTTCTGCTGCGTTACCCTACAGTGGCATCATGAGCCGTGCTATGCGTAGATGCAGCTTGCGATCTAGAATACATGAGATGTATGGGTGTTGCACAATATAATTAGGTAGTAGATGAGTTCTATTACTGAAAATTATTTGTGCGGGTAGCAGATGAAATCTGTTACCCGATGTTCTTGTTGCTTCCCTGGAATTTGCATATTTCTGAACTTGATAACAGCATGGTGGAGTTTCAATGTTCTGGCAATCCGCGATCCTGATTGATCAACGAAGTGCTAACAGTTCATTGAATTCCACCGTAGTTAAAAAGAAAGATGAAATTTCGCAGACAAAAGGGCAATGCAAATATGATCTGCACGGGGGTCATGCGTATGACGAAGTTTAGTATGGGGTTCAAGATTTTATTATCTCGTGCTTCATACACCCCGCATTGTTAATCTAGCGACTTGAATTATCATACTTGATGATGGACGTTGGTAGCTTCGGTTTGTTTCGAAACCTTAGAAGCCACGAAAAACAAGTTTTTGCATGAACCAATTAGAGGCGTCTAACTTGGTTTTGCAGGAGGGTTTGCATGTGCATGTGATGTGGTATAGCAGTGCTCATAATAATTTGATTATGTATGAGGTGACTATATAATGTAAATTTATTAACATGACCTGCGTGTCATGATTCGGCATGATGGCTGGAGCCATATGATTGCACTTTAATGACCTGTGTGTCAACCTTGTTGTAATGCATTATTTTATTAGCTATATAGATAGCAATATTATCTGGTGCATCGACAAGGTGGTGGCAATCTTCGCAAAGGTGAACACCGACGCGAATGCCGAAGACGAAGAAATACAAGACTTCTCCGTCAGAAAGGGCTATACCATATCATGCTATTATAAATTGCCTGAGATGTTTATCCCTTATGATACACCCTTCTTGATTGCGCGGTAGTCGCTTTTATTAGGGTGATATCTCACACAAAATTATCAAGTAGTTAGTGTTCTCCCAAGTGTAGCACCGTCACGGCACCTAACTTTTCGGGGTGCGCCATGGATGCATGGGTACGAACGATTAGGGAAGTGTGAGGCGGGTGAGTTGAGACCTCGTAGCGTGATCACTTGGTTGTCTTGACGTTCAGGCATGAAAGTCATGAGCTCGGAACACATGCATCGAAAGATGAACAAGAGTCACATAGAGATGTGATCGGCAAGTTGGCCTACCGATTAAAATTCCCGTCATGAGATGATGATTCTATGGCGATGAATTGAAGTCTGGATCTTGTATCACTCAAAATCAATTATGAGAGATATTGATTTGAGTCGGAGCGCACTGTTGAATTAACTTGTTTAATTCTCAGTGCAATTAATTATGAACACTGTCTAAGTGTGGTTTGCATAATAGTTGTAGAATAATGGCTCGCGTTTCCACCTTCCCTATTAAAATTGAATAGCTGTTAAATATCTGGTTAAAACTGTACGGTTGGTAACGTAATGTGAGAATTGTCCTCAAGAGTGCCGAGAAGGACTTTGTCCTATCGCATACTTTCGGTATTCTCTCGCTTATGCTATGGATCATGTGACTCTCGTCCTTTGATCCAAAAGCTAGAATTCCGTTTCAGTCAAGTGCAATATGTTTGCTTCCATGAGACCCGAACTTTGAAAGTTTGGATAGTTATGTGATATTCATGGAATCTGAAAATCATATTCAGAGACAGACAAAGGCTAAAAGATATGAGATATCCAAAGCAATGTTTGTTTGCAAACTATTAGTAAAAGAGTTTACTATGCATTAGACTGATAAGAGAGGGATCCAGAAGAACGCCTGTCATATGATGAAAGGTGAATAAAACAACAACTTAAAGAGAAAGGAAGTGTCCGAAGGGTGTTAGTGAAACTTTCACGCCTAGGAAGTCCGGGGCTAACGCCACTCTTAAGTTGGGTGCTTCTTCTGAGAGTAGGAGAAATACTAAAAGTTAAACTGTTAGAAGTATAATGGCAGAAAGAAAGAAGACTGGAATATCCAGCTCATGTATGAATGTCATACAAGTTTTTGATGTATAGAAGGCTAGTCAAAGATATAGTTCTTGGGAATTATGATTAATTTGTTAATCACTGATTCTTGGGTATTGTGAGTTAATCATAGAGATACCCGCTCGATTGCATTCTGTTGCAACTCGATGTAAGAACTACTATGGCCTGAAAGACTAGCCAGGAATGAGGTTTAGGTATACACAGGGGACATAGTAAATGTTACTATACCTTCCATCGGTGTATTACCGTCTGTATTTATTTTCATAATTCATTTAGAGTTTTACAAACTCTAGCCTTTGCATAAAGTAATCTTGCAAGAAGGTTGTTCATAAGAGAACTTTTTATGTTCGATGTTATGAATAACATAAGGGCCATACTTTCATTGAGAATGAGATGCATGTTATGAATAATGATAATAATATATTACCTCTGGATTTACTTTCATAATTCATTTTAGAGTTTTACACACTCTAGCCCATTGCACAATGTTTGTTGCAAAAGAGTTGTTCATAAAAGAACAATTGTTGTTCAGTATTATGAATAACATAAAGGGCCATGCTTCCATCCGAGATTGGACGTATGTTATGAATATTGATGGTAATATGATACATCTATAACACTGACGCTAAATGTCGCAAGACTAAAAGAATACCACACAAGTGCGGCACTGCATTTGGTCACATTGGAGAAACCCGCATGGAAAACTCCATTATGATGGATTTTGAAGTCGTTTGATTTTGAATCATCTGACACTTGCAAATTTCCTCCGAAAAGTGAAGTGACTGAAATACCGTTCACAGGCCATAAGGAATGAGCAACAAACTTATTGGTGATCATACATTTTGATGTGTGTAGTTCAATAAATGTTGTTGCAAGTAGTGGATTTATCTATCTTCAGAAATGACTCAAGGAGATATATGTATATTTACTTGATGAGACGAAAGTCTGGATCTTTTGAAATCATTCGAAAGGTTTTCAAATATGAAGTAGAAGTTATTGTAACAAGAAAATTATGTTTCTACAATTCGATTGCAGAAAGGAATATTTGAGTTACAAGTTTAGCGAATGTCTGATGAGTTGTGAAAGGGGTTTCATAACTTGCACCTCCCAGAGCACCACTGCAAGTGGAAAGTCCGTGAAGATGTAATCGAACCATTTATGACATGGTAAGATCAAAGATGACATAAATAAATTTGCCATTATCCCTTTTAAAGAGTGATGCTTTAGAGACTGCGGCTTTTACACTGAAAAGAGCTCCATCTGGTCTGTTGAAATGACACCATGGTATGGTACGCCCAACCATGTTATATCTTTTCTTAAACATTTGGAATATGGGGCTTGTGTAAAAGGTTACAAACCTATTCCAAATCAGACAAGTGCTACTTTGTAGGTTATCCCAAAATGTTGGGTATTCCTCCCTCACTATGCCGAGGCAAATAGGTTTGCCACTAAGAACGGTATGCTTTTTGAAGAAAATGGTTCTTTCAAAAAGGTGAGTGGGAGAATAGTGCAACTCGACGAGATAAACAGTATCTTCGTCATCAGATCAAAGGAAAGAGACCTTGGAAGTAATTCCAGGTTTTCCTACTGCGACTGATACGGAAGTCTCTACAATAAAATGTATGGACTTCGGTCGAACTTGCTGCTGAACCACGTAGGCAAGGCTCGTGCAAACCTCTCAGGTGCGCAAATGAGATATTGTTGTTAGACAACAGTATACCTACGATACACAAGGAAGCGTTGATGGGCCCTGACTTCGGAATTGGCTAAATGCCAATACAACCTGAGTTAGTTTCCATATAAGTGATTCAAGATTAAAACCTTGATACACCTTTCGGAAGACTTAGAGTCTGTGACGACCCCGGCTTAATCATGCACTAATCATACACGCAAATGCGCACGATCAAGCCTAAGGACTCACTCGAAGATATCACAACACAACTCTAAAACATAAATAAAGTCATACAAGCTTTATATTACAAGCCAGGGCCTCGAGGGCTCGAATACATAGCTCGATGGCATACAAGCGTCAGCGGAAGCATCAGATATCTGAGTACAGATATATTACAGAGAGAGAGAGATAAGCCTTCACAGAGGCAGGGTAAAATAAAATACTACGATCGAAAGGCGTAGGCCTCGTGTCCTGGACCCTCCGATCCTACTCCTGGTCGTCAGTCGGCTCCTCGTAGTAGTAGTACTCGCCAGGCGGGTAGTAGTACTGGTCGTCGGCTGGGGCGTCTGGCTCAGGGGCTCCGTCGTCTGGTGGCATCAAATGGAATATGGGGAAAAAAGAAAATAAAGCAAACGTGAGTACTCATCCGAAGTACTCAGCAAGCAAGGATCTACACTACATATGCATCATTGTCAAAGGAATGGCTGTATATGTGGACTGGGCCGCAGAAATGCCAGAATAGAGGGGGAAGCCTAGTCCAATCGAATACTAGCATCTTCATCAATCTTCGACAGTCTTGCAGCAATAGAAGAGAACAGATGATCATAATGTAAAGTAGTAGTAGTAGTATCATCAACCTCGACCTGAGATCCTTTCTCGACTCCCTGCGAGAAAGCAATCCCAGAGCCGTACTATCCAGTTCTCATCACATGTTCTAGTTGTACCGATCGGGATACAACTCCGAGTGTCCTTTACCGTAGGACAGGCTATCGATAGAAGTTTCTTCCCTGCAGGGGTGCACCAACTTACCCACCACGCTCGCTTAACTCCGGCCGGACACACTTTTCTGGGTCATGCCCGGCCTCGGCTAAGCAACACACCGCAACCCGACCGAAAACCTAACAGAGAGGTCAGCACGCCGGACTAAACCTATGCGCCCAGGGGTCTTGGGCCTTCGCCTCGGGAACTCCTGCACGTTGCGTACGCGGCTGAAAGCAGACCTAGCAACCCCTTATACAAGCGCGATTGCGTTCCCAGTCCAATTCAGCGCGCGCCGCTCAGTCGCTGACGTCCATTAAGCTCCGGCTGAAGTATACGACGCAGAACGCCCATACTATGCCCACGTGATGGTTAGTGCCATCGGGCCAGAGGCCCCTCGGATCAAATATCCAAACCGTAGTAGATTAGGAGCGGGCGGAAACGAGCAGAGACTCACGATCGATGTGACCCCGTCGCCCCGTCTAGAGGACTTGCGGCAAGGGCTAAGAATGCCCGGCCACGCCTCGTAGTTATCTCGCGGGCACCATCCAGGTCAACCCGACTCCCTATCACTTCGCACTAAGCTCGCGCGTGTACCCCTCAGGGCCGACCCGTCTTTAGTATCATGGTTTAGTGCAAGTCCACTCATCAATAGTAACTGTGTGTCTGACACCAGGGGAGCCCTGAGGAATCACCCTCGATGGAACCCCACCTGATGTTATCATCAAGGTGAACGAAGGAGGAATCACCCTCGAGGTCCACCTTGAGGAGTTGCGCGACGACGTCGTTATCGGGGGTGGTGTAGGAGGAATCACCCTCGATTACCACGACCGAGTAACTAACCTACAAGGTTAACATCAGAAGTGCTGACGAGGTATCACCCTCGGCACTCGATGGTAACCCAGCAGTGTCGGCAACTAAGGGGAAGTGATGTGCGGTGCCGGGGTTTAGTCTTCAATCCCGATGATCGGTCTTCTGATATCCAGCAGGGCAGTCGGGATCAAGTGGGGGTCTCTGTCGTGTCTCTACCCAGCCTATACTAAGCAGTCTAGGATAACCAGAAAGGTAACAAGGCAGGGTACAATAATCAGGCTATGCAGCAGATATAGGAAAATAGTAGCAGTAGCAGTTCTAATGCAAGCATAAGAGAGAAGAGAATAGGCGATATAGGCATGCTCAAAATGGGGGTGCTTGCCTGTTTGCTCTGGGGCAAGGACAGGGTCTTCAGTGGCATCGTCGGGGATGTAGTCGTACTCCTGAGTTGCGTCTGCCTCGGGAGCTACGTCAACGTCGGGGTCTACCGAGAGAGAAGAGGGGGAAGAAACAGGTAAACATAATGCAAACAAAAGCAATACGGTACGTGTGATGCTATGATGCAGTGCAGGGTTGCCTAATTATGCATCTAAGTCATTTTAGTTATTTTTAGAATTATTCTGGCATTTAATATCCGACGTGTGTGCACTATTCATCTGCCGGATTCGGGTACGGAGTTACGAGTTCTTCTACGTAGGGGGTTCCGATGGAGAAACAGACGGCACGATCAGACACGGCTCGTCGTTCTGAGCAACTTTCATGTTTTAACTTTTTTGATGTGAGCTACGGTTTAAAAGATATGAATTTTTAAAGTTTATTTGAATTTCTGGAATTATTTTATTTAACAGAAAAATGAATTATGACGTCATCACTGCGTCACAATGACGTCAGCAGGTCAACTGCGGTTGACCAGGGTCAAACCTGACATGTGGGTCCAGTGGGACCCACATGTCAGCCTCTGTTTCTTTAACCAGTGAATTAATTTAATTACCAGGGTTAATTAGGGAGCGGACCCCACATGTCAGTGAGAGATTAGTATTTAGATTTATTTTTAAAATCCTATTTAGTTAATTAAGCGCGCGGGCCCACTGGTCAGTGACTGGGCCGCGCCCAGTCAGCATGTTGACCCAGTCAACTAGGCCAGCTGGGGCCCGTGGGGCCCAGCGTTAGTGTCCGAGAGGTGGGACCCGGAGGGCCAGGTCGGCGCCAGCTGGGCACCGGCCACCGGAGTGCGCCGACGAGGCCGAACGGCGACGAGCAACTCCGGCGAGCTCGGAAATCCCCTGCGATGCATCATTTTGCACGGGGTTTGGCTCGTTCGAACGTGTGTTCTCGGCCGCACCGATCTGTGGTGGCCTCACGGACGGAGGTGGTCGGAGTCGCTGGCGGCGAGCACCGCAGCGGACGGCAATCCTCGGGCGTCGTCGGAATCGTGGCTACGGCGACCATTTGGCGCGCGCGTTGGAGCGTTCGAAAGAGGGAGGTGTGCCGCATCGATCTGGCCTACTAGCGCGAGCGGAAACAGCCGGAGACGAGCGCCAGGTCATCGCCGGCGGACGTCGGAATCGGCCGTCGACGGATCCAGAGGTGCTGGGCATGGGGGGTCATGCTAGCGGTGGCGTTGGAATCGCGCGGAGGCGCTGAGTGCGTTCCCGCACGCAGATGGCTATGGCAGAAGCTGTTGCCACGGCGGCGAGCTCCACGGTGGCGGCGCCTTCGGGTGGCCAAGGCTACGAGGCTACGGTGGCGCAAACAGACGGGAAAGAGAGGGGAAAGACGCTGCTGCTCACCGTGAAGGCGCACAAAGGCCCGGTGATAGCTTAGGAGCAGCAGTTCGCCGGCATTCGTCGGAATTGCGCCGGCGACCGTAGGTGAAGAAGCGTTCGATCCCCGCGCTGTGGTGGCGCAGCGCTTGAATCAGCAGGCGGAGAAGAAGGAGAAGGAGCTGGCGGAGCGATCGAGCTCGGCCTCAGGTGCTGGGAAGGTCGGTGGCCGCGCCGGCTAGTTCAGCCATGTCGTCGGCGTCGGGCGACTTGTGCGGGAGGGAGAAAACGAGCGAGGGGAGAGGGGGGGGGGGAAGTGGTCGAGGTGGCCAGGGGGAATGCACTGTGGCTTGCCCTTATCCTCCCGGGCGACCGCGGCGTCGCGCTGTCGGTGTCTCGCCGGCGCGCGCGCGCTCGTCCACAGAGAGGATGACACGGCGAGGGAGAGAGAAGGGGATGGGCCAGCTGGGCTGGGCCAGTGCACTGTGCACTTGGTCCAGTCCAGTTTTAGCCTTTTTCCTTTATTTCTTTTCCTTTTCTCTTTTCTTTTCTGTTGCAAAAATAGTTAGGCCACTTTAGCATTTCTGTAAAATATGGAACTTGGTCCAAATATTACAGTGCCATTTTAGCTCTCACCAAAAAGTGGTTTGGACAAATTTGGAATTCATTTGAAGCTGAAAAGAATTTAAATGAATTTGAATATTCTGTTTTGGTGCTGTTTCATCTTGTTAGAGTCACTTTTCTAACTCCAACTTCAATGATGATGATTTTACAAATGTTCCTGGATTATTTGCAATTTAATGATCATTTTCCCAACAGTGTTTGATCAACTTTATAATTCACTTTTGAATTTGAGTTGATTTTCTGAGGTGAATTTGAATTGGATCATTAACCCATATGACTTGGCACTGCAAATTATCATGACTTGGCAGTTTTAACAGAGTGTCACAGAGCTTATTACAAGGGGGTGTTACAAGTTCTCCTCCTCTAAAAGAAATTCTCGTCCCGAGAATTCAGGAGGTAGAAGGAAAGAGTCCGGGATATTCTTCCCGAAGATGATCCTCGCGTTCCCAAGTGGCTTCATCTTCAGTGTGATTCGACCACTGCACTTTTAGGAACTTGGTCGTCTTCTGACGAGTTCGACGTTCAGCTTCGTCGAGGATGCGGATCGGATGCTCCTTATAGGAAAGATCATCTTGTAGCTCGAGCATCTCATGATCCACTGCACGGTGCGGGGATTCCTTGAAGCACTTACGAAGTTGCGACACGTGGAAGACATCATGAATATGGGAGAATTGAGGTGGCAACTCCAATTGATATGCCACCTGTCCACGTCTAGCCATGATGCGGAAAGGACCAATATAGCGAGGAGCTAGCTTGCCCTTGATTCCGAAACGACGGGTGCCCTTCATTGGAGTGACACGAAGATAGGCTTGATCACCAGGTTGATAGATCACACCCCATCGCTTACGATCATAATTACTCTTCTGACGGTCTTGAGCTGCTTTGAGATTCTCCCGGACAATTCGGACTTGTTCTTCGGCATGCTAAATTATGTCCGGTCCAACAAGAGGTCGTTCCCCAGTTTCTGACCAATTCAGAGGGGTTCGACATTTACGACCATAAAGAACCTCAAAGGGGGCCATTTTTAAGCTGGCTTGATAACTTTTGTTATAAGAGAACTCGGCATACGGAAGAGATTCCTCCCATTTCTTACCGAAGGATATAACACAGGCTTGAAGCATGTCTTCAAGCACTTGATTAACGCGCTCAACTTGACCTTGGGATTGGGGATGATAAGCTGAACTCTAGGTAATATGAGTTCCCATTGCTTTCTGGAAACTTTCCCAGAAATGGCCAGTGAAAATGCTGCCATGGTCTGAACTGATTTCTTTGGGAATACCATGGAGTGAAACAATTCTGGAGATATATAGCTCTGCTAACTGACTAGCAGTAATAGTCTCCTTAACTGGCAGAAAGTGTGCAACCTTGGAAAGTTGGTCAACGATGACAAGAATAGCATCGTGACCCTTCTGAGACTTGGGAAGACCAGTAATGAAGTCCATTTGCACTTTATCCCACTTCCATAGAGGAATAGGGAGCGGTTGCAGAATTCCAGCAGGTTTCTGATGTTCTGCCTTCACGCGACGACAAACGTCACACTCGGCAACATAACGAGCAATATCTTGCTTCATCCTAGACCACCAGTACCTTTGACGAAGATCTCGATACATCTTGGTACTGCCCGGATGGATAGATAACGGTGTATCATGGGCCTCCTTCATGACTTTGTCAGTCATCAGCTCGAAGCGAGGTACTACAATGCGGTCTCGGAAGTACAAGGTTCCATCTTCAGCAATCGAGAAATCCCTGTATTTTTGGAGGTGAAGCTCTTTCTTCATTAGGCCAATTTCAGCATCTTTAGCTTGCGCAATCTTGACAGCTTTCTCAAGATCTGGCTGTATCACAAGGTTATTAAGAGAACCTTGCGGGATGATGCAGAGATTCAGCTTGCGCAATTCTTCATATAGCTGGGGTTGAGCTTGCTTTACCATAAGGTTACTACAATATGACTTGCGGCTCAAAGCATCAGCCATCACATTAGCTTTGCCAGGAGTGTAAGAAATACCACAGTCATAATCTGTGATAGTTTCCAACCAACGCTGCTGACGAAGATTAAGTTCCGGTTGAGTGAATAAGTACTTCAAACTCTGATGATCGGTGTAAATCTCACACCGATTACCAAGGAGGTAATGATGCCACTGCTTCAAAGCATAAATGACAGCAGCAAGTTCGAGGTCATGCACTGGGTAATTCTCTTCATGTGGACGCAGTTGTCGCGAAGCATAAGCAATTACTCTTCGCTCTTGCATTAGGACACAACCTAGCCCTTGGCGAGATGCGTCGCAGAAGATCACGGAATCTTTACGAGAGTCTGGAGGAGCAAGGACTGGAGCAGAAGTCAACTTGTCCTTGAGGGTCTGGAAGCTTTCCTGACATTTGTCTGTCCACTCAAACTTAACGCCTTTGTGAAGCAGATTAGTCAGGGGCTTGGCAATCTTGGAGAAACTCTCGATGAAACGGCGACAATAACTTGCAAGCCCGAGGAAACTTCTGACTTGCTTAACATTCTTCGGAGGGGTCCAGTCAAGAATAGCTTGAACTCGCTCCGGGTTAACTGCGATACCATCCTTGGAGATGACATGTCCAAGGTAGGTTACCTCAGAAAGCCAGAATTCGCACTTAGAGTACTTGGCATATAATTGGTGCTCTCGAAGTCTCTCCAGAACTAGTCGAAGGTGCTCAGCATGTTCTTCTTTGTTCTTCAAATAAACTAGAATATCATCCAGATATACCACAACGAATTTGTCGAGGTAATCCATGAATATGTAATTCATTAGGCGGGAGAATGTAGCTGGAGCGTTTGTTAAACCAAACGACATGACTGTATACTCGTAAGAGCCATAACGAGTAACGAATGCAGTCTTTGGAATATCCTCTTCGCGGACACGGATCTGGTGATAACCCAACCTCAAGTCGAGTTTAGAAAACACCGAAGATCCTGCGAGTTGGTCATATAAATCGTTGATCCGGGGAAGTGGATATTTATTCTGAATGGTTGCCTGGTTGATAGGACGATAATCTTGGACCAACCTATTTGTTCCATCCTTCTTCTTGACGAAAAGAGACGGTGCTCCCCATGCAGAGGAACTAGGGCGAATAAAACCCTTCCTTAAGGATTTATCAATTTCCTCCTTAAGCTCGATGAGGTGGTGCGGAGGCATCTTGTAAGGACGCTTCGCAATAGGAGTGGTGCCAGGCTTCAAGTCGATGACAAACTCGATAGCTCTAGCAGGGGGTATTCCTGGAAGCTCTTCTGGAAAGACATCCGGGAAGTCACAGACAACTGGGATGTTCTCAATCCCATCAAGTGGGGAAGCATTCAACACATTCAAGGCATAAATTTGAGCCTCGGCGTTCTGAGTGATATGAGCATGGTAATTCACCATCTCATTCGATGGGTGTAAGAGGTGTACAACTTTAGTGGCACAGTTGATTGAGGCGTAATGAGCCTTCAACCAGTCCATTCCCAAAATAAGATCTATCTTGGAAGATCTCAGGATTATAGGAAATGCCTGAAATTTCAACCGCTCGATCTCAATTGTGACTTCGGGGCTGAATAGGGTGGCTTGGCACTGGCCCGCAGGAGTGTTTACTACTAACAGTTGGTGCATCATTTCACATTTAATGTCATGCATGAGCGCAAAATGTTCTGACATGAATGAATGCGATGCTCCTGAATCAAATAAAACAGATGCTGGTACTGAATTAACGAGAAGTGTACCCATCACAGTATCTGGTTGATCTGGAGCTTCAGACATGTTGACGTGGTAACTCTGCCCACGACCATAAGGAGGTCTGGCATTATAGTTGCGCTGTTGAGGAATACCACGGCCAATTGCACGGCCAGCAGAAGGGAGAGCCAGTTGATTCTGATTCTGAGAACAATCTCTAGCACGGTGACCTGGCTTGCCACACTTGAAGCATAGTCCGCTGTCAGGACGAGGTGCTGGAGCTCGAGGTGCTGGAGCTGGCAGAGGCTGTCTCGGTGGTGGAGGTGGCAGGCGCGGTGCAGCATAAGAGGGCCTGCTTGTAGGGGCTACTGAACGGAACATGCCTTGGGGAAACCAGATGCGACGCTTCTGGGAAGACGAGCCCGAAGATGAGCCCGACTCGCGGGTGCGTCTGGATGCTTCTTTATGCTTCTTCAGTCCAGTCTCGACCATAATAGCCTTATTCACCAAAGTGGCGAAATCGGGGTAATCTTGAACAAGCAGTGCCAACTGTATATCATGATGCAATCCTTCGCGGAACTTCTCTTGTCTACGTTCATCAGTAGGAATGTCCTCTTCAGCGTAGCGAGATAAGTCTAGAAACTCGCGCTGATAGACTTCCACAGGCTTGTTTCCTTGGACAAGGCTACGGAACTCAGCCTTCTTCCTAGCTATGACAGCTACAGGAATGTAGCGGGCTCGGAAAGCTATTTTGAACTCTGCCCAAGTGACGACAGTACCAGGCGGCAGAGTCTGTCGGTGAGTGGCCCACCATTGGGCGGCGGGACCCTTCAGAAGATAAGTCGCAAAAGTGACATAGTTAACTTCGGCGACACCAGCAGACTCCATCTCATGAGAGATGTCACGCAGCCAGTCATCTGCATCTAGTGGGTTGACTGTGTTGCGGAAAAATGATGGACTGAGCCTCATGAACTCAGGCAAGGTAATGGATGGTTGCTGCTGATTAGCATCAGGACGAGGGAATTGCTGCATAATCCCCGTCATAAACTGGCGGTTGAGTTCAAACTGTTGCAACATCGCTGCCATGTAATCAGGTGGTGGCGGTGGTGGCGGGTTGTTGTCAGCCATCCTGCTATTTCAACAGGGGTATTTCAGCAATAGCTTATGCAAGTGTTTAACAATAAACATGAGGCAACTCGACATTATTGAAAGAGTGCAATAGATGCTTAAAGTAGTCATTAAGACATACAGATCCATACACAGTCGGTTAAAATCGGGCAGCATAAGGGCGCAAATTGAAAAACTAGAGACACACTAGGCGGCACGCAGGCACGCGGTAAGGAAGTACACAACGTGACATAGCAAAGGCTACATCAACGTCGGAGAAAACCGCTGAAACGGGGTAACTGCAAGTGCAGACGACGAATGTTCGTCGCAGCAGGATCCTGTGCTCCATGTGCACTCTGATGCAGAACCCGGTCTCAAACTGTAAGAAGAGGTCCACGTGCAGGTGTGTGACCTCCCACTGCAGGACAATCAATACCTGGCGGCATCTCGGTCCTGCGTGGGTAGAGAATATCCTCCGGATGTATCCCTGCACAAACAGCTGGTAGCAACTGTGTCATTGCCTCGTAGTAGCGTGCTCGAGTGGCGAACAACTCGACGGCCAGAGCCCGAACAGTGCGATCCAGAGCCTGAGTGCACTGAATCATAATATGCGGGTCGTAGCGTCGAGACTCGTACGGGGCACAGATAGCTGTGTAAAATCCAGTAGCATCTCCAACAGGTGCATACGGAATGTACCGAAACACAGTGTCATCCAAGTTAGCATTGTGCTCTCCTCGGAGACGTGCGACAGCAGAGTAGGCGGCATCATGTACTGCCATCTCAATCGTCACGCCTAGTCCATGAAAAAGATGTAGCTCAGTGTCTGAGTTGTTCTGCTGATCATAGATCCGAACTTCAGTATAGTACTGTTCCTGGTTGAACTCGCAGTAAACCTCATAGACCATGTACTCGGGATACCAGCGGTAACCCAGTCTACTCAGGAGGGCGATCAGAACAGCTAGAAATCCAAGGGCATCACGAGCCCAAGTGCGAAGCACAAGCTGGGTCGTAGGCCGTGGTGGAAACAGTCGATCCATCTGAAACAGAGAAGTTCAGGGTTGTCATAAGACAATGAGAAGTATAACCGATCCGAGAAGTAAAGGTTAAACAAAACAATGGAAAGGAAAATGATTATCAGACTAATCAGATCAACGTCAGGGAAATCGCACTGAATCCAGCTCTCCGGGTGGATAGAATTAACGAGATCCTAAATGTCGGTGTTAGTAAATTTTATTAAACCCGAATAGATGAGAGATTAGAATCCCAGAGTAAAGACGAGGAATAAAAGATCCTAATACCACCCAGTTGGCGACGTGGGCCCGTAAGCCACACAGCCAAGTTAGTAAAACAGTTTTTGACCATTAGACTCAACTTCGGCCAAGGAATTGGGAAGGGGGATACCTAGAGGCAGTCGGCTCTGATACAAACCTGTGATGACCCCGGCTTAATCGTGCACTAATCATACACGCAAATGCGCACGATCAAGCCTAAGGACTCACTTGAAGATATCACAACACAACTCTAAAACATAAATAAAGTCATACAAGCTTTATATTACAAGCCAGGGCCTCGAGGGCTCGAATACATAGCTCGATGGCATACAAGCGTCAGCGGAAGCATCAGATATCTGAGTACAGATATATTACAGAGAGAGAGAGAGAGATAAGCCTTCATAGAGGCGGGGTAAAATAAAATACTACGATCGAAAGGCGTAGGCCTCCTGCCCTGGACCCTCCGATCCTACTCCTGGTCGTCAGTCGGCTCCTCGTAGTAGTAGTACTCGCCAGGCGGGTAGTAGTACTGGTCGTCGGCTGGGGCGTCTGGCTCAGGGGCTCCGTCGTCTGGTGGCATCAAATGGAATATGGGGGAAAAAGAAAATAAAGCAAACGTGAGTACTCATCCGAAGTACTCAGCAAGCAAGGATCTACACTACATATGCATCATTGTCAAAGGAATGGCTGTATATGTGGACTGGGCTGCAGAAATGCCAGAATAGAGGGGGAAGCCTAGTCCTATCGAAGACTAGCATCTTCATCAATGTTCGACAGTCTTGCAGCAATAGAAGAGAACAGATGATCATAATGTAAAGTAGTAGTAGTAGTATCATCAACCTCGACCTGAGATCCTTTCTCGACTCCCTGCGAGAAAGCAATCCCAGAGCCGTACTATCCAGTTCTCATCACATGTTCTAGTTGTACCGGTCGGGATACAACTCCGAGTGTCCGTTACCGTAGGACAGGCTATCGATAGAAGTTTCTTCCCTGCAGGGGTGCACCAACTTACCCACCACGCTCGCTTAACTCCGGCCGGACACACTTTTCTGGGTCATGCCCGGCCTCGGCTAAGCAACACGCCGCAACCCGACCGAAAACCTAACAGAGAGGTCAACACGCCGGACTAAACCTATGCGCCCAGGGGTCTTGGGCCTTCGCCCCGGGAACTCCTGCACGTTGCGTACGCGGCTGAAAGAAGACCTAGCAACCCCTTATACAAGCGCGATTGCGTTCCCAGTCCAATTCAGCGCGCGCCGCTCAGTCGCTGACGTCCATTAAGCTCCGGCTGAAGTATACGACGCAGAACGCCCATACTATGCCCACGTGATGGTTAGTGCCATCGGGCCAGAGGCCCCTCGGATCAAATATCCAAACCATAGTGGATTAGGAGCGGGCGGAAACGAGCAGAGACTCACGATCGATGTGACCCCGTCGCCCCGTCTAGAGGACTTGCGGCAAGGGCTAAGAATGCCCGGCCACGCCTCGTAGTTATCTCGCGGGCACCATCCAGGTCAACCCGACTCCCTATCACTTCGCACTAAGCTCGCGCGGGTACCCCTCAGGGCCGACCCGTCTTTAGTATCATGGTTTAGTGCAAGTCCACTCATCAATAGTAACTGTGTGTCTGACACCAGGGGAGCCCTGAGGAATCACCCTCGATGGAACCCCACCTGATGTTATCATCAAGGTGAACGAAGGAGGAATCACCCTCGAGGTCCACCTTGAGGAGTTGCGCGACGATGTCGTTATCGGGGGTGGTGTAGGAGGAATCACCCTCGCTTACCACGACTGAGTAACTAACCTACAAGGTTAACATCAGAAGTGCTGACGAGGTATCACCCTCGGCACTCGATGGTAACCCAGCAGTGTTGGCAACTAAGGGGAAGTGATGTGCGGTGCCGGGGTTTAGTCTTCAATCCCGATGATCGGGTCTTCTGATATCCAGCAGGGCAGTCGGGATCAAGTGGGGGTCTCTGTCGTGTCTCTACCCAGCCTATACTAAGCAGTCTAGGATAACCAGAAAGGTAACAAGGCGGGGTACAATAATCAGGCTATGCAGCAGATATAAGAAAATAGTAGCAGTAGCAGTTCTAATGCAAGCATAAGAGAGAAGAGAATAGGCGATATAGGCATGCTCAAAATGGGGGTGCTTGCCTGTTTGCTCTGGGGCAAGGACAAGGTCTTCAGTGGTATCGTCGGGGATGTAGTCGTACTCCTGAGCTGCGTCTGCCTCGGGAGCTACGTCAACGTCGGGGTCTACCGAGAGAGAAGAGGGGGAAGAAACAGGTAAACATAATGCAAACAAAAGCAATACGGTACGTGTGATGCTATGATGCAGTGCAGGGTTGCCTAATTATGCATCTAAGTCATTTTAGTTATTTTTAGAATTATTCTGGGATTTAATATCCGACGTGTGTGCACTATTCATCTACCGGATTCGGGTCCGGAGTTACGAGTTCTTCTACGTAGGGGGTTCCGATGGAGAAACAGACGGCACGATCAGACACGGCTCGTCGTTCTGAGCAACTTTCATGTTTTAACTTTTTTGATCTGAGCTACGATTTAAAAGATATGAATTTTTGAAGTTTATTTGAATTTCTGGAATTATTTTATTTAACAGAAAATTGAATTATGATGTCATCACTGCGTCACAGTGACGTCAGCAGGTCAACTGCGGTTGACCAGGGTCAAACCTGACATGTGGGTCCAGTGGGACCCACATGTCAGCCTCTGTTTCTTTAACCAGTGAATTAATTTAATTACCAGGGTTAATTAGGGAGCGGACCCCACATGTCAGTGAGAGATTAGTATTTAGATTTATTTTTAAAATCCTATTTAGTTAATTAAGCGCGTGGGCCCACTGGTCAGTGACTGGGCCGCGCCCAGTCAGCATGTTGACCCAGTCAACTGGGCCAGCTGGGGCCCGTGGGGCCCAGCGTCAGTGTCTGAGATGTGGGACCCGGAGGGCCACGTCGGCGCCAGCTGGGCACCGGCCACCGGAGTGCGCCGACGAGGCCGAACGACGACGAGCAACTCCGGCGAGCTCAGAAATCCCCTGCGATGCATCATTTTGCACGGGGTTTGGCTCGTTCGAACGTGTGTTCTCGGCCGCACCGATCTGTGGTGGCCTCACAGACGGAGGTGGTCGGTGTCGCCGGCGGCGAGCACCGCAGCGGACGGCAATCCTCGGGCGTCGTCGGAATCGTGGCTACGGCGACCATTTGGCGCGCGCGTTGGAGCGTTCGAAAGAGGGAGGTGTGCCGCATCGATCTGGCCTACTAGCGCGAGCGGAAACAGCCGGAGACGAGCGGCAGGTCATCGCCGGCGGACGTCAGAATTGGCCGTCGACGGATCCAGAGGTGCTGGGCATGGGGGGTCATGCTAGCGGTGGCGTTGGAACCGCGCGGAGGCGCTGAGTGCGTTCCCGCACGCAGATGGCTATGGCAGAAGCTATTGCCATGGCGGCGAACTCCACGGCGGCGGCGCCTTCGGGTGGCCAAGGCTACGGGGCTACGGTGGCGCAAACGGACGGGAAAGAGAGGGGAAAGACGCTGCTGCTCACCGTGAAGGCGCACGAAGGCCCGGTGATAGCTTAGGAGCAGCAGTTCGCCGGCATTCGTCGGAGTTGCGCCGGCGACCGTAGGTGAAGAAGCATTCGATCCCCGCGCTGTGGTTGCGCAGCGCTTGAATCAGCAGGCGGAGAAGAAGGAGAAGGAGCTGGCGGAGCGATCGAGCTCGGCCTCAGGTGCTGGGAAGGTCGGTGGCCGCGCCGGCTAGTTCAGCCATGTCGTCGGCGTCGGGCGACTTGTGCAGGAGGGAGAAAACGAGCGAGGGGAGAGGGGGGGGGGGGGAAGTGGTCGAGGTGGTCAGGGGGAATGCACTGGGGCTTGCCCTTATCCTCCCGGGCGACCGCGGCGTCTCGCCGGCGCGCGCGCGCTCGTCCACAGAGAGGATGACACGGCGAGGGAGAGAGAAGGGGATGGGCCAGCTGGGCTGGGCCAGTGCACTGTGCACTTGGTCCAGTCCAGTTTTAGCCTTTTTCCTTTATTTCTTTTCCTTTTCTCTTTTCTTTTCTGTTGCAAAAATAGTTAGGCCACTTTAGCATTTCTGTAAAATATGGAACTTGGTCCAAATATTACAGTGGCATTTTAGCTCTCACCACAAAGTGGTTTGGACAAATTTGGAATTCATTTGAAACTGAAAAGAATTTAAATGAATTTGAATATTCTGTTTTGGTGCTGTTTCATCTTGTTAGAGTCACTTTTCTAACTCCAACTTCAATGATGATGATTTTACAAATGTTCCTGGATTATTTGCCATTTAATGAACATTTTTCCCAACAGTGTTTGATCAACTTTATAATTCACTTTTGAATTTGAGTTGATTTTCAGAGGTGAATTTGAATTGGATCATTAACCCATATGAGTTGGCACTGCAAATGATCATGACTTGGCAGTTTTAACAGAGTGTCACAGAGCTTATTACAAGGGGGTGTTACAGAGTCTAATGAATATTTATGGAACTTAAAACTGATATGGATAAAATGTTTTATCCATAAAGCTCGACTTGGTACAAAAACAAGATCAAGGAGTTGACTACGATGAGATTGTCTCACCGTAGCGATGCTTAAAGTCGGTTCGGGTTGAACTAGCAATTAATACATATTTCAATCATGAGATATAAAACAAGGATGACAAAAGGATTTCCATCTGATGGAAATGAAACCAAGGACTTGCATGTGTTACAGTCCAAGGTATTTTTGTCTATCCAGAGGATGCTAGTAAGGGTGCAAACTTCAGAGTTCCAGCAATGGACAGAAGAGAGCAAAATGGAGTTGGAATCTTCGTGTTTTGATGAAATGGTCAAAAGGGTTTGACTTCATCAATGGGTCACGAAGATGCTTGTAATTCAAGAAAGTAAGTGGGAGCATAATAAAATTTCTAAAAAACGTTGTGTGCTTGACACATTGTTAATTGAAAATAAATTTCTTGACACGAATTAGGACTTCATTTGAAAATAGTTTTTCGATGAAGTTCTTGGGCTAAATAGCCTTGATATTAGGCATGATGATCTATGGAGATAGATTTACCTGATGGGGCTGAGCAAAGATACATATTGACAAAATGCTAAAACCTTTTAGCATTAAAAACGTCAAGGAGTGATTCTTGCCGAAGTCACATGAAAAGAGTTTTTGCAAGACTCGATGTCCAAAAACACTGATGAGCAAAATACATGATGGAGATTCCACACACTCTTGTGTTTGGATTAATCATGTATTTCATGGTATGTAAAAACAAACCAGATATGTCCAATACTCCCAAAGTTGTTGCGAGTATATATACCAAAGTGATCAAAAGTACTGATCATGGGACAACAGTGAAAAAGGGTCATTGAGTACTATAATAGCACTGATGACATGTTTTCTCGCAAGCGGAGATCATGAAGAGTTCGTTGTAAAAGGTTACATCGATACAGTCTTCATCCATGCTCCATGCGATTTTCGATTTAAATTGAGGGTTTTGTGTAACACACAATCTGGTGGCACAGTTAGTTGGAATTTGTTCAAACAAGTTACTGTGGCGAATTCTATAACAGAGGCGAAGTATGTTGCCGCTTTTAAAGCGACAAAGAAGATATTGAATCATATAGTTCATTCATGAACTTAGTATGGTTCCAAGATGGCTTTTCTCAATGGGACACTACTGCGGGTAGTTGCTCCATAACTCAGTCTGAGGAATCCAGGTTCGACATGTGATTCACATACATACAAATCCAAGTCCACACAAAATATGAATTTTGTGAAAGCGTAAAAACGCGAGGATACGCAAAGATACACACGGAGCTGAAGTCGTCAGATCCGTTGGACATCAGGCTATACCACACGCGAAGCATATTTACACCGGTGTGCCACAGGTGTGAAGTGCATTAGCATTAACTAGATTATTGACTCTAGTGCAACTGGGAGTCTGTAGGAGATATGCCCTAGAGGCAATAATAAATGTTATTGATTATCTCCCTATTCATAATTAGGTTTATGTTCCATGCTATAACTGCTATGGTTCTCGAGTCTACAATAACCACGAGGCTCGGAGGAAGACTCATATGCACGTGTGGAATAATAAACGGTAAAATGTATTCCTAGTCTGGCCTCTGAGACTAGCTCAAGTGTTGCATGATGGTTCTGTTTTCCTGATCATGGGCATGACTATGCCGGCAACTTTGAGGGCACAATGTTAGAAGAACATTTGTGTTGAATTGACCCGAATTGATGTTATGCTATGGGATACTTTCGTCACAAGTTAATGGTTAATAACACAGAGATGGTTAACGTTTGCATGATTCCTTAGACCATGAGAGTATCGAGTTTCTTCATGCTTGATTCATGAACTTTGGGTGGCTATTACGGCGGCTTACGGGTTCATGGAAAAGTGTGTCAAGTAACTTGATAGCTCGAGATTGGGATTTGCTCCTCCGACGATGGAGAGATATCTCTGGGCCCTCTTGGTGTTACGGTATCCATCATCGTCTGGCCAGACACTTTGTGATTTGATCACGGGGATGCCGGAACACGGGAACGAGAAAAGAGAACAAATACCGGTAACGAGGTAACTGGCATAGTGGACAAGTTGTTGACCCACGGGGATGCCATCATGTCTCACCTCGGGTATTTGTAACATATCGCGAAGCAACAGGAATAGCACACGGCAACTGGAGGTTCACTCGAATATTCATTCGTGTGGGTATAGGGGTCAATATGGGTGTCCACGGCTCCGATGTTGATCATTGATCGGAAGGGGTTCCGTGTCATGTCTATACTTCACTGAACCTATAGGGTCACACGCTTAAGGGTCATCTATCTGCTGAATACTAGACAGGGAGTCTGAGAGAAAATCACCGAAAAAGTTTCGGACACCGAAAAGTTTCGGACAGCGGAAAAGTTCCGCAGAGAGAGGTCACCGGATGAGTTCCGGTGAAACTAAAAAGTTGTTTCAGGGGATACCATTAAGTCAAAATGGTTTCGGCACATGCCTGATAATTCTTGGAGGATACCAGAATCATTCTGGAAACTTCTGGGAATTTTCTGGAAGAAAAACCGGAAATGTTCCGGGGCTGCCGGAACCGCTTCAGATGCTTTTCGCAGATGAAATCACTAAACTGGAATTGTTCCAGAACGCATTGAAAATTATTTTAGTGGGTACTGGAAATGTTCTAAGCCCACATAAATATTTTCAGTTCGAACGGACGCTGAAAAATGTCGTCGTGAATAGTGAAAGTGCTTTTTGGGAATTTTATGGAAAGCACCTTTTTGGAAATTCCAAAAAGGGCCTTCTAGAAGGGGAAGGAGGGCATGGCACCTCATGGGGGGGGGTCCCCCCCCAAGGGTGGCCGGCCAAGGAGGTGGAGCACCATGGTGCTCCACATGGCACTCCCATAGGGCATATTCCCTTTTGGAAAGGGATATTCCAAGGGCACTTTGGGGTTTTTGTGTGACAATTTTACCCCTTGGCTAGCCTATATATAGGAGTGATCTTGGCAGCCATTTCCCCATCCCTTGCTCTCATACACATGCCAAGATGTTATCTGGCTTCTCTCTCCCTCCCACGAAAAGAGTTTCGTAGAGCCGAAAGGCTGTTTGGGTTCCGGCAGGAACTAGTTCTGGACGGCGAAGCCCTGCCGGATAGATGACACCGTATGTGTGCAACTCTGTAGAGAGGTCGTTGTTTCGATCTGTAGGAGATATGCCCTAGAGGCAATAATAAATGTTATTATTTATCTCCGTGTTCATAATTAGGTTTATGTTCCATGCTATAACTGCTATGGTTCCCGAGCCCGTATATCCATAAAGGCTCTGGGGAAAACCCATGTGCACGTGTGGTATAATAAACGGTAAAATGTATTCGTAGTCGTGCCTCTAAGACTAGCTCAAGTGTTGCATGATGATTATGTTTTTCCAATCATGGGCATGTCTATGCCAGCAACTTTGAGGGCACAATGTCAGGAAGGACATTTGTGTTGAATCGACCCGAATTGATGTTATGCTATGAGATACATTCGTCATGAGTTAATGGTTAATAACACAGAGATGGTTAATGTTTGCATGATTCCTCAGACCATGAGAGTATCGAGTTTCTTCATGCTTGATTCATGAACTTTGGGGTTTGTTAAACGTCATCCGTAACTGGATAGCTATTACGGCGGCTTACGGGTTCATGGGAAAGTATGTCAAGTAACTTGATAGCTCAAGATTGGGATTTGCTCCTCCGACGATGGAGAGATATCTCTGGGCCCTCTCGGTGTTACGGTATCCATCATCGTCTGGCCAGACACTTTGTGATTTGATCACGGGGATGCCGGAACACGGTAACGAGAAAAGAGAACAATACCGGTAACGAGGTAACTAGCATAGTGGACAAGTTGTTGATCCACGGGAATGCAAACATGTCTCACCTCGGGTATTTGTAACATATCGCGAAGCAACAGGAATAGCACACTGCAACTGGAGGTTCACTCGAATATTCATTCGTGTGGGTATAGGGGTCAATATGGGTGTCCACGGCTCCGATGTTGATCATTGATCGGAAGGGGTTCCGTGTCATGTCTATACTTCACCGAACCTATAGGGTCACACGCTTAAGGGTCATCTATCTGCTGAATACTAGACAGGGAGTCTGAGAGAAAATCACCGAAAAAGTTTCGGACACCGAAAAAGTTTCGGACAGCGGAAAAGTTCCGCAGAGAGAACACCAGATGAGTTTCGGTGAAACTGAAAAGTTGTTTCGGGGTATTCCATTAAGTCAAATTGGTTTCGGCACATGCCTGATAATTCTTGGAGGGTGCCAGAATCATTCTGGAAACTTCTGGGAATTTTCTGAGATGAAAACCGGAAATGTTCCGGAGCTGCCGGAACCGCTTCAGATGCTTTTCGCAGATGAAATCACTAAACTGGAATTGTTCGAGAGCGCATTGAAAATTATTTTAGTGGGTACTGGAAATGTTCTAAGCCCACATAAATATTTTCAGTTCGAACGGACGCTGAAAAATGTCGTCATGAATAGTGAAAGTGCTTTTTGGGTTACTTTTTGGAAAGCCATTATTTTGGGTTTTGTCCCAAGATATTTTTTGGGGGTGACATGGATGGATGAGGCTCCCTTGGGGGGGCCCCTCCTAGGTGTGGCCGGCCACATGGGGGCTCCTCCTTGGAGCCCCCTCTTGTGCCTTGGTTTCACATTTGGGTCCTTGTGGAAGGACTTCATTCATGTGCTTTTGGGTTTTCTTGTAAAACCACCCTACCCCTTGGGATTTCCTATAAATAGAGGTGGAGGGGCAGCCCTCCACACTCACTCCTTCTCACATACAAGTGCCATTGCATGATCTGGCTTCTCTCTCCCTCCCCGCAAAATAGTTTTGCAGAGCCGAAAGGCTGTCTGGGTTCCGGTGGGAACTAGTTCTGGACGCGAAGCCCTGCCGGATAGATGACACCGTATGTGTGCAACTCTGTAGAGAGGTCGTAGTTTCGATCTTAGTGCCCGAGGGGCTGTTCGTGAGTGCCTCCCGAAGGGCTGTCCAAGTGACGGTCCAAGTTCTGTGAGTCCTCCCGAAGGGCTGTCCGAGTGACCGTTCGAGTTTCGAAGGTCCTCCCGAAGGGCTGTCCGCGACACCGTCCGGGGGACTGTTCGACCGCCTCCCGGAGGGCTGTCCGAAGGGAAGACGAGGGTATACATCCTCGCGGTTGGGAGGTTGTAAATCCTAGCTGCGGGGATCTGCACCGCCGATCGTCATCGACTCTACTTCCGCTGCGCTACGAGTCGGTAACGAAAATGATCAAACCTTGTATGCAGTCTCCATAGTGGTCCTGGGCTGGTGCGTAGGTCGGAATTTTTTGTTTTCTGCTGCGTTACCCTACACCAAATAGCCCAAAGTTATGCACAAACTGCCACGCAAATTTGTGTCGCTGTATTGCTCTCAACCCCAATTAACTAGCTGCCAAACAAATTGGAGATGACACTAGGTGGGAAAATATTAATGGACACATCTATTGTTCTCCACAATAACCTAGCCAGGGGGATTTGGGAAATAGATGTTGAATCGTTTCCTCTAGATCAGAAAAGCAACATTGTTTACTACCCTCCCACCTACATTTCGCCAAATTGTTCTTAGTCAAAATCAATCCCTTGTGCACAAACCACATAAAGACCTCGAAGTGGTTTGCCGAAAACTATTGTCAGCTTGGTCACTACTAGGAAAAGGCTAATTAGTGGCGCACCTGTTTTGGCCATTAATGGCGCACTACAGGTGCGCCCCTATCATCACGCCACTAGTAACAAATACTAATAGCGCACCCCTGGTGCGCCATTAGTATACAAAACAATAGTGGCGCATCTGGCAGTGCGCCATTAATATGTCAAACGGTGCGCCATTACTATCTGACTTAGTAATGGCGCACCACATAGAAGTGCGCCATTACTAACAATTTTTTTTCAAAATTTTGTTTTCAAATTTTTTTTCTGACTTAGTAATGGCGCACCACATAGAAGTGCACCATTACTAACAATTTTTTTTCAATTTTTTTTTTCAATTTTTTCTTTCGTTTTTTTCTTAATCTCGGGTCACTATGGCTTAATCTTGGGTCAATATGCTTAATCTCAAGTCAAATCGCACTAAGTGGTCAAACTTCTCGAAAGGTCACCCATCCTGACACTACTCCAGCCCAAGCACGCTTAACTTCGCAGTTCTATCCAACCCCAGCACCACCTCACTTAACAAGCACTTGTTGATATATCTATCATATCAATCCTATTAAACCTTGTTGATGTCTAGGACTTTGTTCATGTTCATGAGTGTGATGAAATTTTGAAAAAATATTTCAAACTTCCCGGTCATATTACGTATCATATTTTGAAAAAAAATTCCAAAAAAAAAATTCGAAACCAATTTTTTTTCTGTTACTAGTGGCGCACCTAGCAAATGGTGCGCCACTAGTAAGTTTGAATTTTTTTTCCATTTTTCCACCCTCTAGATCTTAAAAGCCCCGTATCTTTCGTTCTATTAGGTTTTTGGGGATTCTGAAAATGTTCAACGGGGTTTCCCCAGTTGAATTCGGATGTAACTTTTCGAGTAGATGATTTTTCATATAAAAAACTTTTTCATCGGAGTTCGTATGCAAAAGTTATGCCCATTTTACAAATTCTCGAGAGATTTTGCAAAAAAGTTGAAAATTCATGTTTGTAAATTTTGCTAACAACTAGACCACATATCACATGGGAATCTTATTTTCTTTTATTTTTTTGACATTTCTATCATTTTCTTTTATTTTTTTTGAAATTGAAAAGGCGGTCCGGGGGTGTATTTGGTGAATTTTTTGTAAGACTCAGAAAGTTAGTAATGGCGCACCACTTTTCCAATGCGCCATTAGTAACCCTGGTTACTAATGGCGCACCTGTTACGTGGTGCGCCATTACTAGTTTTGCAAAAAAAAAATATATAATTGTTAGTAGTAGCGCACCGTGGTTGTGGTGCGCCATTACTAGTTTGAACTAGTAATGACGCACTGTACCCAGGTGCGCTATTACTAGTTTTAAAAAAAAAAGTAAAAAAAAAATTGTTAGTAGTGGCGCACATAGTTTGTGGTGCGCCATTAATAGTTTTGGAGAAATAAAAAAAAATAAAATTTGCTAGTAATGACGCACCTTGTGTCTGGTGCGCCATTAGTAATGAGGACACCAATGGCGCACCTGTATCTGGTGCGCCACTGCTCGCACCACATACATGGTACGCCATTAATGTCCGTATTAGCTATAGCCCTTTTCCTAGTAATGGGTTGAACACTGGAGTTTATTATCACAAACAAGTCGCTAGATGGATCTCAGTTTCTGTAGGGCTTTTGTGTGATAGGAGTGATCCTTCGCTACCATGGTGAACTGAGTGGTTATGAAGATAGATGATGAGGAGTGTGATGAAGAACTTAAGGTTTGTAACGAATTGCGCCAGCTCCTCTTGTATAAACAAATGAATGTCTTGTATTGTGCGTATTTGATTTACTTTTCTTACTTTAGGGGATGAAGAGTTAGCCTTGAGAACTGGTGATCAACATGATCGTGTGATGTGTCTCGGCATGATTTGGATGTCGGTCATATTTCTGATCTCCCTCACAAGACTATCCTATTTAGTACCGTCATTGCTATGTTGAGAATAATCATAGCTATAAGCTATTATACCTCTCGTCTATGCGAGTCTTGAACTTGTATGTTTAAGTTTGTACATCCGGCTTGCTGCAGCTGCAGCTATTTTTTTTCTGAACCAAAGTTGTACCACTACATTTGAATGTGCTATCTCATTGACGAGTTGTGTCTGTGGGTCATCACATTTGAAATAAATCTATGTGTTCTATGTACTTTTTTATAAAAGGATCTGCTCTATGTACCTGTGTGTTGATCTGCTAGAGAAACGACGTGCAAAGAAAGAAAGGGGACCCAGGCACTAACCAATGTCTTGCCATCTGTATTGTTTTCAGAAATGTTTTAAATTTTGACATGAAATTCTGTGATGATTGGTTCTTTTTTCTTATTGCAATTTTTCGTTATGTTTTCCCTGTCTTTACTCTAGTTTGTGCTAATTAAGTTTTATAATTAGTGAAGCAGAGTGACACAATTGTCTCTTGTTTTAAAACTTATATTGAAAATAAATGCTTTAAACAATAGCTCACACACTTATACAGTACCTCAAAATAAATATGAGTGTCTGTTTTTTATCAAACTGTCAGCTAACTTGAGCCGGTAACTCCACTGGAAACACAATGTAGTAATGTGTTCTTAAAAACAAATGATTAAAATATTAAAATCATAAAAGTAATTGTTACGTCACTTGTGATTAAATTTGAAAGATTGTTAGCATGTATGTTCCCCATTCTCCTGTATAAAGAAACCATGACAAGGATTTTTCAAAATAAATCTCAGGTGCAGACTCAGAAAACAAAAAATTATAAATGATGATGGTTCTCATGTATAGCTACTTTATATCCACCCTTTTTCATTTTATTCAACCATCTTTGTGAGTGGCTAATTTAGTTCTGAAGTTGTATGTGTCACGTGCATTGCACATGGACAAATAACTTACAAAGTAAAGAGTCTATACTAACAACCACTACTTGTGTGCAAAATAGTTTTCTTATATATAGCACTCCAGAATTGTTTCACTCCACGGTATTCTGAAGGAAATCAGTTCGGACCGTGGCGGTCTTTTCACGTCCAAGTTCTGGGAAAGTTTCCAAGAAGCTATGGGGACTCACATTACCTGGAGTTCAGCTTATCATCCTTAGTCCCAAGGCCAAGTCGAGCGAGTGAATCAAGTACTTGAAGATATGCTTCGGGCTTGTGTTATATCATTCGGTAAGAAGTGGGAGGAATCTCTTCCGTATGCCGAATTCTCTTAGAATAACAGTTATCAAGCTAGTTTGAAGATGGCTCCATTCGAAGTGCTTTACGGACGTAAATGTCGAACCCCTCTGAATTGGTCGGAAACTTGGGAACGACCTCTCGTGGGACCGGACATTATCCGACATGCTGAAGAACAAGTCAGAATTGTCCGACAAAATCTCAAGGCGGCTCAGGACCGCCAGAGGAGCAATTATGATCGCAAGCGATGGGGTCTCACTTATCAACTAGGTGATCAAGCTTATCTTCGTGTCACTCCTATGAAGGGCACTCGTCATTTCGGAATCAAGGGCAAGCTAGCTCCTCGCTATATTGGTCCCTTTCGCATTGTTGCCAGGCGTGGACAGGTGGCATATAAATTGGAGTTGCCACCACAATTCTCTCATATCCATGATGTTTTCCACGTGTCGCAACTTCGTAAATGCTTCAAGGAATCTCCGCATCGCGCAGTGGATCACGAGATGCTTGAATTGCAAGATGACTTATCTTATAAGGAGTATCCCATCCGCATTCTTGATGAAACTGAACGTCGAACTCGCCAGAAGACGACCAAGTTCCTGAAAGTGCAGTGGTCGAATCACACTGAAGATGAAGCCACTTGGGAACGCGAGGATCATCTTCGGGAAGAATATCCCGACCTCTTTCCTTCTACCTCCTAAATTCTCGGGACGAGAATTTCTTTTAGAGGAGGAGAACTTGTAACACCCCTGTGTATTAGTCACTGCGATCAATTGCTAATAATGCCAAGTCATATCATTTGCAGTGCCTAGTCATAGTGGTTAACCAAAACAATTCAAACTCAATTATGGAAATCAACTCAAATTCAAAAGTGAAATATGAAGTTGCTCATGCACTGTTGGAGAAATGTTCAGTAAATAGCAAATATTCCAAAAGCACTCATAAAATTATGAACAATGATAGTTGAATTAGCTAAGTGACTCAAATCACATGAAACAGCACCAAAACAGAATTATTTAATCCATTTATAATTAAATCAAATTCAAATAAAATTCTAATTTGCCCAAACCAATTTTTGGTGACAAGTAATATTGCATTGTAATATTTGGACCAAGTCCCACATTTTACTAAACAGCAAAAAGTGGCCTAACAATTAATTAAACAGAAAAGAATAAAAGAAAAATGAAAACAGAAACAGAAAAAAAATAAAACATGGCACTGTGCACTGGGCCTAAGTGCACAGTGCCCCGGCCACGGCCCATCTGGCCCATCCCCTCCTTCTCTCACCTGCGTGTCGGCCGCGCCTTGGGCGAGTGCGCGCGCGCCGGCCGCGCGTCGACACGCCGGCGTCCACCGATGCTACAGGGCAGCGGAGGAGATAAGGACGAGGCCATGCTTCCCCCCTGGCCTCCCCCGTCATTCTCCCCACTCTCCGTCGCTCGCCTCTCCCTCTTCTCCCGTAGATCCGCGACGCCCGAGCGCCGCCGTCGCCGTCGCTCGCCGTTGCCGTGGCCACCGGCCACCCTTCGCCAAGACGACGAGTCAGCGAGCTCCGCCTCGCTCGTCTCCGTCGCCTGACATCTTCTATTCGAGCCGGACGCCCCACACCGACCGGATCGACGCCGTCTTCCCCGATCTATCGCCGCCGTCTTCCCCGGCTCCGACGACGCCTTTGCGCTACTAAGCTGATCACGGGCTTTTCGTAGCCGCTAGGTGAGCTCCGCCTCTTCCCCTGCTTCCTTCCCCGCTTACTTGGCGCCTCCGACGAGCTGCCACAGTAGCCGTGCTCCGAACACCGCCGCGTTAGCCATTGCCGTGCTCCAGAGCTCCAACAGCTCGAACCAAAGGTGCCAGTACGCTTCTGGTGAGTCGCAGTCACCCCCTAGCTAGTTTGCGCGCGAGAAGAGCCACCGTAGCGATGGTTCCGTTTGGGACCGAGCCGCACTGCTGCCACGGCTCGACGTCGGCGGCTCTGCCGGCCTTCCCTGGCCGCTCCGACCCCGTAGTTCGACGCGCGAGTGCGTGGCCGTTCGAACGCAATTGAAATCACGCGAAACGGCGCAGCACAACACGTTTCCGATCGGCTCCGGCGAGAGCTCCGCTGCGGGAGGCTCACCGGCGTGATTCCGGTGGCCCTGCTGAGCTGGCGAGCGTGGGGCCCGCCCAGTGCTACTGACAGTGGGCCCCTGCGCCTCGGTTTGACTTCGTTGACTGCGGTCAACGCAGTTACTGTTCACCCTGTGAAAATGACATGTGGGCCCCCTATGCTTAATTAAGCTAATTAGCAAATTAGTTAATTCTGTTAACTAACTGACTCACTGACAGGCTGGGCCCACTCCCCTAATTAGTCTGTTAACTAAATTAACTCACTGTTAGTCTTAACAGAGACTGACTTGTGGGTCCCACTGGACCCACATGTCAGGTTTGACTCTGGTCTGCCGCTGTTGACTGCTGACGTCATCACCCAGTCATGCTGACGTCATAAATCAATTATGTTAATAAATAATTCCAGAAAATCATTTAAACTTTGAAAATTAATAACTTTTAAACCGTGGCTCAGATCGAAAAATTTAAAACATGAAAGTTGATCAGAGCGATGAGACGAATCTGGTCGTGTCGTCTGTTTCCATGTCGGAACCCCCTACGTAGGTAATACCGCAACTTCGAGGCCGTATCCGGTAGATGAATAGTGCATAATCACCGGTAAATAAATCCCACCTAATCCTATAATAACTAAAATGACTTAGACATACTTAAGGCAACCCTGCACTGCATCCTAGTCATGACATGTTCTGTGTTGCTTCGTTAGCTGTGTATTTATATGTTTCTTCCCCCTCTTCTCTCCCGATAGACCCCGATGTCGACGTAGCTCCCGAGGCCGACGCTGCTCAGGAGCCCGACGACGCAGTTGACGACCTTGCCCTTGCTGTCGAGCAGACAGGCAAGCACCCCCCCTTTTGAGCATTCCGATATCGCCCATTCTCTTCTCTCTTATGCTTGCATTAGAATCTGCTGCTGTTACTGTATCCTATATCTGCTGCATAGCCTGTTCACTTGTAACCTGCTGTTGATACTTACCTGTTATCCTAAACTGCTTAGAATAGGATGGGTAGAGACCATCACAGACCCCACTAATCCCGACTGCCCCGCTGGATGATCAGAAGACCCGTGCAACGGGATTGAAGACCAGGCCCCGACACTACACGTCACTCCCCCTTAGTTGCTCGACACTACTAGGTTACTATCGAGTGCCGAGGGTGATACCTCGTCAGCACTTTTGATGATAACCTTGTAGGTTAGTTAATCGGGCGTGGTCAGCGAGGGTGATTCCTCCTACACCACCATCGTCAAGAGTGGACCTCGAGGGTGATTCCTCCTCCGTTCACCTTGACGGTAACATCAGAAGGAATTCTATCGAGGGTGATTCCTCAGGGTTCCCCTTGGTGTCAGACACACAGATACTTTTGTTACTAAGACTGAACACTGAACCATGATACTAAAGACGGGTCGGCCCTGAGGGGTACCCGCGCGAGCTTAATTGCGAGTGATGTGGAGTCGGGTTGACCTGGAGGGTGCCCGAGAGTTGAACACGAGGCGTGGCCGGGCATTCTTACCCCTTGCCGCAAGTCCTCGAGACGGGGCGACGGGGTCACATCTTTCGTGAGTCTTTGCTCGTTACCGCGCGCTCCTAATCCAATAACGGTTTGGATATTTGATCCGAGGGGCCTCTGGCCTGATAGCACTAACCATCACGTGGGCATAGTATGGACATTCTGCGTCGTATACTTCAGCCGAAGCTTAATGGACGTCAGCGACTGAGCGGCGCGCGCCGAGTTGGACTGGTCACGCAACTGCGCTTGTATTAAGGGGTTGCTAGGTCTGCTCTCGGCCGCCTGACGCAATGTGCAGGAGTTCCCGGGGCAATGGCCCAAGACCCCTGGGGGCATAGGTTTAGTCCGGCGTGCTGACCTCTCTGTTAAGTATTCGGTCGGGTTGCAGCGTATCGTTTGGCCGAGGCCGGGCATGACCCAGAAAAGTGTGTCTGGCCGGAGTTAAGCGAGCGTGGTTGGTAAGTTGGTGCACCCCTGCGGGGAAGAAAACATCGATCGATAGCCTGTCCTACGGTAACGGACACTCGGAGTTGTATCCCGATCGGTACAACTAGAACTTGATATGATAACTGGATAGTATGGTTCTGGGATTGGTTTCTCGCAGGGTGTCGAGGAAGGATCTCCGGGCGAGGTTGATGACATTACTACTACTTTACATTATGTTAATCTGCACTCATCTAATGCTGCAAGACCGATGAAGATGCTGAAGATGCTAGTCTTCGATAGGACTAGGTTTTCCCCCTCTATTCTGGCATTTCTGCAGCCCAGTCCACATATACAGCCTCCTTTGAAAATGTTGCATATGTAGTGTAGATCCTTGTTGCTGAGTACTTCGGATGAGTACTCACGTTTGCTTTACTTTCCTTTTCTCCCCATATCCAATTGACGCCGCCAGATGACGGAGCCCCTGAGATAGCTGCCCCCATCGACGACTACGGCTACTACTACTACCCTCCAGGCGAGTACTACTACGAGGAGGCGACAGACGACCAGGAGTAGGATTCGGAGGGTCCTAGGCAGGAGGCCTACGCCTTTCGATCGTAGTATTTTATCTTGCCCCGCCTTCATAAAGGCTTATCTCTGTTTCTGTAACATATCTGTACCCAGATATCTGATGCTTCCGCTGACACTTGTATGCCATCGAGTTATGTATTCGAGCCCTCGAGGCCCTGACTTGTAATATAAATCTTGTGTGAATTTATTTATGTTTTAGAGTTGTGTTGTGATATCTTCAAGTGAGTCCTTAGGCTTGATCATGTGCATTTGCGTGTATGGTTAGTGCACGATTAAGCCGGGGTCGTCACAGCAGCCTTAAGAGGGCACGACACGAAGCTTCGCTCTCTTATCGGTGTCATGGGACATGTCTAAGTCAAAATTCTCAAGGCATTTATAGAGGTGAGGAAATTCATGGCGGCTGCGATTGGAGGTCTTGAAGTTTCGGCGGAAGGGTATATTGGATGCGATCAAGATTGTGTGCCAAGTGTATGATGACTTGTTTTTCAGTGGCCTCGGCAAGCGGGGGCGGCAGCACTGGAGGACTGCATTTTTGGTGGTGCTCCTCGAGTACCGAGTCTCGATTCCCAGGGTGAAAACCTAAGGTTTCGCCTTTATTGGTTGTACCTGGCAATGGCCTTGTTGAAGGCATTGTTTTGGGTGAACTCGGACTTTCTCCGGGGTGAAAGCCCAAGATCTTCGATCCGGCAACGACAACGCTTGTGCATTGTTTTCTCCTTGGAGGCGTTGCTTTTGGAGAACCTTTTTTGTATTCCGAGTGTTGTCATTGGTGGTGGTAAGAGTGCTGCTGCTGCTGCTAGTGATTGTTCATCGTGGCTGGGTCTTTTTCCTTTCTTCTTTTCTTTTTATTTTCTTTTTTTGCTGTGTGTGTCCTTGATGCCATTGGACATCTTGTTTGTACAGAGGCCGGGTGTAATTGATATCTTCGCGATATTAATATATTCCCTTTGTCGAAAAATCTATCCGATCCCTTATAATGCTTATAGGAGTAAAATTTATCATCACCCCCCCCCCCTCAAGCACTCCTAAATATTCCGGCGGAGTACACAAATTCCCCCTCCCCCTTGTCCGCACCCTCCCTACCATGCTCCGCATCAACTTCGGCACCACCCTACTTGCCTCCATCGGATACCATGCTCCACCCCCGACCCCCGTAGCACCGGCCACGCTCCTCATTGCCGGTCGATTCGGTCGCTTCTTCATCGCCGGCGCCCTAATTGATAGATCTATACCCGTCGCGGTCGGCGCCAGATTAGAGGTCACTGTCATTTCCTACAGAACCACCTCTCCATCATCGCCCACGGAGCCACCTCGACTGCTCCGCACCGCCTGTCGGTATACCCTCCTCCTCTCATCGCTCGCATCTTAATAGTCGAGCACCTGCCAGCATTGCACTATCCCCCCGTCGGCCAGGCTCAGCCCTTACTCAACAGCTTGTCAGCGTGCCTCAACCAGTCCTCAAGTGTGATCACAGCTGGTGGCTAGTGCTGCCCCTCGTCTCAAGCGCGCAGAAACGTCCCAGATGGATTTTCTACAAGTGTGAAAATGACGGAGTGAGTGCCATTTTATATGGTTGTTCTTCAGATTCATCGTAATTTGAAACTACTTGTGTTTCTCAAAATTGTATGAAAGATGCAAGTTTTGGTATTTGGATGAAGAGTACATTGATCTACTGATAGAGACAATTTTTTTTCGAGATTTTGGTGCACTAGTTCCTGGAATTAGGTTGAGGCATCCACAAGCTGATCGAGAATAAAAACTTAAGGTTTATACCAAGTTGTGCCATCTTCTCTCTTATAAACAAATAAACACTTTGCATTGTGTCCACTTTTACGATGTTTGATTCAATTTTCTTACATTAGGGTGTGGGCATGGGTTTGAAGAGCAAGACTTCAGAAAAGGATGATCACCATGATCGTGTGATGAAGCATGGTGCTAGTTAAGTGAAAGTCTTGTCTTCATGATATGGAGTAAGGCTACATTTATCATCTCTTTCAAAATGCTATCATATTTAGTATTGTCATTATTTTAGCAAGAACAATCATACCTATATGCTTGTTTGTTAAGTTTGATCTCCATCACGAGACTATCCTATCTAGTACCATCATATTATTATTAATCATAGTTGTAACTAGTGTTAAGCTCTTTTGTGTTTATGTCTTGAACATGTCTGGTATTTAGTATCATTGACATCTAAATGTCCTGTCATGCGTTATCACATTCGAAACTAATTTTCGTGTTATATCTACATGTGTGATGATTTGATATATAAATATTCCTGTTCAGTTGGCCTTGCATTTAGATTGGAATGGTGGAGGACCATCATTGGAAGCTCATTGTTGTCGCCGACAAATGCACTGATTGCGCTGCACAATCAAGATCATGGCACCAACTTATACATATAACACTTGCTGAGCTCCAGAATAACTGTCAATTCGAAATTCATCAAGCAATACCTACTATATGATTAAAATAACCGTACATTCTGGTAGAATTTCACTCGGTTATTTGACAATTCATCTCGAAAGTTCGATATTGGTCTTAGGAAAGAACGCTCTACCACTGTGAGAACAAGGGGAAATAAGGGGAGGGATGGAGGCACCGAGGCACTAACAAAAGAGGAGAAAGGCTATGTACTAGGGGAGTATGAAAAGTTTGATGTTGAAGTTTTGTAGTTACTCCTACATAAGCTACATGTCAGCGACACATAATGATATGATTATCTCCTGTTTTTATTTCAAAAGAAAATCTTTCACGCATTGTCTCGCATAGTTCCTTTACCACTGTAGCGACACACTTTGGTGCCAAATTGGAAAGTAAATAATTATCGATGATTATGGTTTTGGGTACCTATTTGTATCAACCCAATTTCTATTATATTCAAACATCCTGCTAGTATTTAATTCAGTTACTAAGTTGTATGCAGTGGAAAAACATGCACCACACACGGAGAATAACTAGAACGTAAAGAGTAAAGAAAACTACACCATCAACCTCTATACATACATATATACATACATTCATACATACATACATACATACGTACATACATACATACATACATACCACACCAATATTCACTTGCAAGAACAAGCTACTCTTCACATATGTGTCAACAAAATAGTTTGCCTTGTTCTATTTAACAAATATAGAAGAGTGTTAGAGAAGAATGAAGAAAAAGGGGAATGTTAGACATCAGGAGTGATGGCTAAACGAGTCGTCTCTGGACTACCAAACTGCTTGAAAGCACCGCGTCTCCAGCAAATGGATCACTGATGTACCAGTGGGCAGTGGCGGAGACAGGCCTGGGACAGCTAGTGCTACAGCCCCAGCCCTAGTAACAACTTCCCTTGTAATTCCTTCATACAAAGTACAGAAAATCATAGAAGTTTATCACTCAACATAGCACAGCTCCAGGCGTAACCTGCTTCTAGTTCTGCCACTGCCAGTGGGGATTCAACATCTATGGCACTTCGAGGAAATGCCTCGCACTGTACTTGGTCACGGAGGAGGTGCTCCATCCTATGGAAGCTATACGCTATTAAGCATTTCCTATACATACGTGAGTGCTGAGCCTGTGTGTTGTGTTTGTCCTTTATTTTTTTCTGAACTGAATTTGTCATTGCTACCAATATAAAAAAATTAATGTGCTATCGGCTAGACGCAGTTGTGTTAGTGCGTCATCGATGATATATGAAATAAATTTGCTCTGCGTTGATCAGTTTCCCATTTTAATCAACATGACATCATTCTTTACATTTGTCGCCTCCCATCGCTCTCATCCATTCCGCCACCTCGAGCTGTTGAGCGGGCATCCCTGTCCTCTGTTCTCCTCCTCACCCAGTCATCCTGAATCCTCTGTTCTTCCTGGAATTGTTTACCTATTCTGGAGTCTTGTTTTTCTGTAGTTAATATGTAATCCCACCGTTTCAAAATAAATGTCGTGGTTTTAATTTAAATTTGTACTAAAACCATGACACTTATATTAAACTAAAACCACAACACTTATTTTGGAACAAAGGGAATATAACATTTAGCACCACATCCCATGCCTTGCTCTACTTTCATGTGTTCATTGTGCTAGCTTATTTCATCAACTAATTGGTCATCACATAAACCCATCATAGTGAGTGTTGGAGAGAAAGGGAACTCGTAGATCATCACATAATTAAACACACCAAGGAGGGTTTTAAAAAAAAAAAAACACACACCAAGGAGGGTGTTAGAGAAAGATTGAAAATGTACGAGAAAATACGGGAATATGAGGCATTAGGAAAATTGGCCGAACGAGTTGTCTGATTTGAGCGACCAAGTACCAGACGTGCACAGAAGGGAGATGCTCGAGCTTCCTTTATTTGACAAGCCTTTTGTCTGAATTCTTTTGGCGGGTCCTTTAGTATATAATATCCACACTTCTGCTATACAACGCCAGTTGAATCTTGATTTGTTCTCGTGAAATTTCATGTTATTGGGCATTTCATTTTTTTTACCACAAACCAGTCTCCATTTCAGCATAACCCAATGGCAATTTAATTATTATTAACATTTTGCGATGCCATGAGCGAATAATACAGCACGTTGAACCTTTGCTGCACAACCACTTCATTCGTTTTTACAGAGACGTGGAATCACTCCACTATCCCATCGGATTGGTTTGGTATCATGCATCAATGCCATGGAGATAGGAACCATCCTTAATTCTAGTAGGATGTTGTTTGGACAATGACCCAGCCAAACCATTCAGCACCATGGGCTAGGTCAATTCCGGTGCTTCAGCCTATCCTAGTGTTGGTGGCAATGATGATGGTGTTATGCATGTCTGGTTTTTCTGATCTCATTTTGCCACTCTCTTTTTGCTCCTAACATTTGTCTTGGCAGTATGGCAACAAAGCAAAAGTTTGGCACTCTACTTATGACACAGTCACCACCACGGCGACACTCCACAAGGCGGCAGAAGCAATCACCACCGTGTGCCAATGGTGCTGGGGCCGCCAGGTGACGTGCCCATGGTAACCCACACACGACTCTAGCTAAGTGCGCCCATCGACCATCTGCATCATCCAAACAGTCTTTTAGCTAAGTGCTAGTGAGGCAAGACTTAAGGAGAGAAATAGAGACCTACGATCTTTTAGATATTGCATATTAGACCCCTCAAACACAGCCACTAGCCCTTCCCTTCTGTTGTCACTGTTGAGTATAAGGATTATTAGGAAGTATAGGATATACTAGGATTTGGTCCTGCCTTGTCTTGTACTCCAAGTTGGTCTTTGTGCTCCTATTTATATGCCCACGAGGCTCAAGCAATACAACGAACAATTCCACCAAATCCCTCTCCTCCTTTTAACATGGTATCAGCCTGATCGATCCAAACCCTAGCTGCCGCCCGACGCTTCCGCCCGCGCGCCGCCCCTGGGGCGGTCGGCCTCCATGACCGCCGCCGGGGGCCGCGCCGCCCGTACCTAGGGTTCGTCCGCCGGTCATGTTGACCGGTTGCCCTAGAGAGTCTTTTTCCCGATCCTTTGATCCGGGTTTCTCTCTCGCCGGTCGCTTTGATCGGCATTTTTTTTTGTCTCCCGATTTATGTTTGATCGGTTTGAGTCGCCCGCCGCGGCCATCGACCCCCGTGCGCCTCTACTCCGACACCGTCGCGACCGGCCGGCTCCTTCACCGACCTGACGGCCTCGCGCGACAGGCGGCCACTCCCGGCCGTCGTCTGTGCGCCGGCCCGCCCGTCGATCTACGCCGACCGTCTCCGCCCTCTTCGACCGGGACACCTGCATTGCCTCCACCCGGCGGCCTCGCGCCATGCGGCGGCCAATCCTAGCGGCCGATCGCGCGCCGGCCCGCCAATAGATCCATGCCACCCGTCTCCGCCGGGTCTGCACGGCAGCCCTGCGTGTTTCCTCGCCGGCCTCGTCCCAGGCTGCGTCGGGCCGGCTGCGTTAGGCCCGTCGGCTGCCTCGAGCTCGGGCGCCGCTGCTCCGTTGGTCGCTCGGGCCTCACTGCCCGGACACCGATGCTGCTTTGGCGGCCCGGGTGCCGGTGCTGACGCGCTCGTCCGCACGTCGTCCCACGCCGTCCATCGTTGCCGGCTTCATCTCGGACTCCGCCGCCACCCCGCCTCCACTGAGCGGCGCCCCCGACCTCGCGTGCGATCGGATTGATCCCCCGACCGCCGCCGCGATCTGCCTCATCTACGCCGTGCGACCGACCTGGCCCGTCGGTTGCGCACGCCTCCGCAAACCCCGTGAAGACCATCCCGAGTTCAGCGCGCCCCTCTACCGATCGAGCAACGGGCTGCTGCTGCGTCGCCCCGTCGGGCCACAGCGCCGCCGACCCGTGGTTCTTCTCCCGGCTGCACCGACCCGCGTCACCGCTGCGTTGCCCCTTTGGGCCGTAGTGCCGCGGCCCGCGGTACTCCGCCGCCCCGAGGCCGTCCGCTCCAGGACGTCCCGTAGCTGCACCGAACCTCGCGCCGCCGTTGCGTCGCCCCGTCAGGCCGTAACGAGCGTGGCACGCGGTCCACACCGCCGTCCTGAGTCGTTCCCGCGATTGCATCGACCCGGTTCCGTTGCTATGCCGCCGCTTTGGGTCGTCGCCTCGCGGCCCGCGGTCCCTGCCGCCGCCCCGAGGTCTTCCCGCCGTCGCCCCGACCCGCCCGCCGCCGCTGCGTTGCCCCTACGGGCCGTAGCGCCGCGGCCCGCGGTCCACTTCGCCGTCCCCGCACGTCGACTTCCCATGGTATGCGCCGCGCCGTCTCCCTTGGCGCGGGAACGCCACCGGCTGCACCGGTCTTCGTCATGCTGTCGGGTTCTTCGCCTCCTTCGAGCATCGCCGCCGCGCTCCTAACCTAGCCGCCGCCGCCGTCAGGCCGCCGTCGCTCTTCTTCAGCAGCCGCTGCCGCTACCCCCATAGCCGCCGCAGCCGCCCGTCCACCCCTTTCGTCTTCGTCCAGCACCAGCCCGTCGCCAGTGTCGCTGTCATCTACCCCGACCACTTCGTCTACTCCGACCACCGCGGGCGACATCAGCCCTGCACCGATTGGCGCTGCAACCGTCGTCGAGTCCTTCTCTGCTGGCCGCTCCGACTTCTCCGACATGGCGTACAGTGCGTGCAGGCCCCTCGTCTACGCATGCCCGGTGCTTGCAACACCGATGCGTGCCTTCGTCCACGACGTGTCCCCGGGCCTGGCAAGTCTGGTGCGGTGCTTCGTCAAGTTCGTCTTCGTCCATCTACGCATGCTCGGTGCTGGCAACACCGATGCGTGAGTTCATCAACGATGTGTTCCTGGGCTTGGCAAACCCGTCGTGACGCATTGTCAACATCATCTTCTTCCCGGCGCACCACTACTTTGACACGACTGCGCCCATGACTGACTCGGCACCTCCTTGCGCCCGCGGCTCCACGGCGACTTCCTCGACACCGGCTACCCCGACTCGACATCGATCACGGCATTCTTCGCACGGCTACCTCGACCATGGCTCCACCACCCACACTCTCGGCTACCTCGATAACGGTACAAAGGGCTATTGCCTTGCTTGAGCAACCTCATCGGTTTTCACTCCAGCCACGACTTCCGCGATGCATTAACCGTTACGACTGTGGGCGGGTGGGGGGGGGGGGGGTGTCCGTTGGCTTGCCTTCGGATTCTTCTCCAGTCTCACCGTCTGCGTCGCTACCGTTGTGACTGCGGGGGGATGTTCAGTATAGGATTATTAGGAAGTATATGATAGACTAGGATTTGGTCCTGCCTTGTCTTGTACTACAAGTTGGTCTTTGTACTCCTATTTATATGCCCACGAGGCTCAAGCAATACAACGAACAATTCCACCAAATCCCTCTCCCCCTTCTAACAGTCACCTCCTCGACGACACAGACGTGGCCAATCAGATAAGAAGAAAAACCGTGGGCAAATCGCCCTTAATCCAACCGAAATTAACACTCTTCCTCCATGCGTCGCTCCTAGACCTGGCCAAACCTCGGGCCGGGCCGGGCTTCGGGCCGGGCCTAGCCAAGCCCGAGGCAAAAAACCTAGGCCCGGGCCCGGCACGGCCCGACCGTCAGGCCTGTTTTTTGGGCCTGAGCCCGGCCCGAACGCGTAAAAGCCCGCCGGGCCTCGGGCCTCGGGCCGGGCCCCTTCAGAAAAGCGCAAAAATGACGGGCCTGGGCCCGGCCCGGCCATCGGGCTCAAAATCTAGGCCCGAGCCCTGCCCGGTAGCTGCGTCGGGCCGGGCCGGGTCGGGCCGGGCTTCCAATGGCCAGGACTAGTCGCTCCCACCCAGCCCGCGTATGGTCATTTTCAAATTTCGTCCAACGTTCCCATCCGCTCCACCTTGCACACACCGAAGACATCCCTGTTGCGATGCAACTTCTGCACGGCTCATCCTTTGTTGGTGCACTGGCCTCACCACAGCTCCCCGGTGCCCTCTCTCCTGCTCTTTGCTTGCCTTTCTCTCTTGCACACTGAAGAAGAAAGGAGGAAGAAGGAGACACAGTGGACATGGCGAGTCTTTCCGGCGCACGAACGCCTGCCGCAACGACGACCTTTTCCTCCAGCAACAACTCGAGTACCCTTGCCAACGACACAGAGGAGAACGAGGGGGGGGGGGGGGGGGATTCTGAGGGCAGCCCCCACGCACCACCCACGCCCCGCGCTCCATGGTTCACGCGCCCGCCGCGCACGCTCGCACACGGAAGCTAACGGGTCCAACGGCAGGCGAGGTCACACACCCGCGCGTCTCGCCAACTAACCCATACATGTGTTGACACACCCACACACACACTGCGCGAGAAGCGCTTGTTCTGCCGCCTCCGCCACCTTCTGAGGCGTGCATTCGCGCCGGCAGTGTCAGTGCCGGCCGCAACTGTAGCAGTGACCGCGCCGCCTTCCTCCGCCGCCCGATGCCGTGTTACCCGCCCCGTCGTCGTTGTGTTCGTAGCCGCCTCCGCCCTGCTGTCGCCGCCGCGCCGCCCACTGAGCCACCGTGATCAGCAGCTACCCGTCCGCCCGCTCGCCGCCGGCCTGCGCGCGCCGCCATGTCCGTTCCTCGAAAGCTTTCAGACGCCCGAGGGCCTCCTCGAAGGGCATCTCCTCCACATCACAGAATTGCTCGATGCCGGCCACTGCGGCGTACAGCCGGTCTAGCACGATGTCGAGCAACTTCTTCAACATGACTGCGTCATTGAGTGTTGTGCCGAGCGTCGCGTACCTTGCTGCCATGTTGTTCACTTTGCCGGCCTAAGCGTCAAGCTCGTCGGCGTCCTCCATCCGCAGGCGATTGAACTCGCTGCGGAGAGTCGCAAGCCGCGCCGCCCGCACCCGATCTGCGCGGATGAAGCACACTTTGAGGGAGTCCCATACATCCTTCGCCGTGGGCTTCGTCACTGCCTGCATCAGCACCTCCTCCGACAACTCGCCCAGCAGCATTGCACGTGCCGTCTTGCTCTTGCCGTCGTCGATCGCCGAGCCCTTCGCGAGCGCAACCACGGCCCACAGCCCCTGGGCATCAAGGATCGCCTCCACCTTGATCGCCTAGGAGGTGTAGTTGGTCGATGTCAATGACGGGACGGGTAACGACATCGCGCCACTGCCGCCAGCGTCGTGCGGGACAAGGGCCATGGCCGCCAGCGATCACCTCTGAGCCGCAACTCTGATGCCAATTGTTGGTGCACTAGCCTCACCATAGCTCCCCGGTGCCCTCTCTCCTGCTCTCTGCTCGCCTTTCTCTCTTGCATGCTGAAGAAGAAAGGAGGAAGGAGACACAGTGAACACGGCAAGTCTTTCCGGCACACGAACGCCTGCCGCAACGACGACCTTTTCCTCAAGCAATAACTCGAGCACTCCAACGCCCGGCGCGGTCGCACACTAGCGCGTCTCGCCAACTAACCCACACACACACACTGCCACGGGCTGGGCGCGGCCACGGACTTGCGTCCGACACACTCACCGCGCACACGCACGCGCCATACATTAGTCGGACTATGCCCAGACTATGGTCAGACCATACACAAGTCGGACACTAGGCAGACTATGCCCACCGTGGCTTATTCCTAACATCCTTCGCCTCCTACTTGACGCAGTGGTGAGGAAGCGAGGGCAGCACCGGAACATGGTCATTGAGAGACCGCTCGAGCAGGACTTCCAATTGTCGTTGAAACTGTTCGTTCGTCGCGGTGTCCTCTGCGAGGAGGGGGGCGGCTGCTGTTCCTCACCACCGAGGAGGGCACCACGGACGGAGCTACGCCAAGGCCAGATGGGCAGTGGCCCGCCCAGAGCTGAAGAAAAAACCCGTTTTATAGGAAGCCCAGCCCACAACAATGCATTAATATTCAGTTTGATAGCAAAGTTTGTAGTCTTTGGCCCGCCTAGCCTTTCTATGGTAGCTCCATCACTAGAGGGCACGAGCTCCTTCTAAGACGGCACGGAGAAGGACGAGGGCCCCAAAGAGCGTGTGGGGCAGCACCACCTTCATGATGAAGATCCACACATGGTGGAGAAAAGCCTAGCTAAGGCGTGCCAAAAACAGCCTTGCTTGCGTTGACACACGAAATATGGCACCATTGCTAAACAGTAGTTGTGGCGTTGGAGAACACGTCAGGAGTATCCTACGTGCTGCTGGCGTATCACACATCCAACGCCAGCAATATGTTCATCTTAACTCTGACGTGCCTCCTTGGCCAATGCTAGCAATTGGTTTTTTTGGTAAGAAAAAAAATTGCTCATCCACACTAGATACTTAATACATATTCCCTCCGTCCCAAAATAAGTGTCTCAACTTTGTACTAGCTCTAGTACAAATTTGTACTAAGCTCAAAACACTTATTTTGGGACAGAGGGAGTACTCATTAACATAATATACTCATCAACACTAACTACTTACTTAGTAGATAATCATTAACAGAAGAGGCTCATGAACTTAACAAGTTAACTAAACTTCACCAAAATTTCTCTCATCAAGTACTCTAGTTACTCGATCGTCGTCAACTAATAAGACATGGACTAGCTAGATAAAAAACTAATCTTCATCAAGGAGTATGCTCAACTGGCGAATCCTCTTTCCATTCGCCTCTCCATTTCTTTTGAAATGATCTTGTCCATCTTCAGGTCAATCCTCTCTGCCCTGAGGAGTCTTCTCTCCTCCCTCAGTTTATTCCGATCCTCGATGAGCTTATACCTCTCGTCCCTTAGCTCATTAGTCTCCTTAACGAGCCGAGTAGTCTTCTTGTGTAGTTTTTTAATCTTCATCTTTAGCTCGTCATTTGCCCCTTGCAGGCTGTTGCTATAGTCACAAAGTTCATTGTTGACCATATCCACGTCGTACACGGGCTCGTTGTTGCCTCTAGAATTGACCATGACCTACAAACACATCATATACGCTCAAGATAATATGCAATTTCATATCACTGCATATTGACATCAATGAAAAGTAGTTCCAATATTGCATATGTTTGCACTGTTGAGACACTTGAACTAGCAATGTATAGAACTAATGAAACTAGATAGCATGTGGGCCTTAGTGCTAATAAACTGCCTAAGTTGAGTTGTGACAAAGTGTGGCAAGTTGTGGCTTCCAACCAAACAACCTCTAAGGGCCTGTTTTGCCACACATATAGTGCTAATAAACCACTATATTTTCCACACATATGCTCACCTGGATCACACATATGCTAATAAACCACAGATAATATGCCACACTATTTTGCCTCACTTGAATTAGGGAAAATATATCTGCCTCAGTTAAAGGCCTGTTTTGCCACACTATTCAGTTTCTACAGCAAGTGCCAAACGTGCATTTTCTAGTATGAAGATCATTAAGACAAGATTACAAATTCTTGACAACTCTAGAGCAAATTGGCACTGCCTAGTGATGAACCCTAGAGATGCAAATCAAAAAAGTTACAGTGGCAGTCTACTCCATCGATAGCAGTCTAAAGAAAAAGAGGGAGGGATGATATGATCACCTGGGTTGGAGCCGAGGGTCGATAGCAGTCTACTCCGTCGCCGTCGCTGTCACCAGAACCCTAGCAATGCGAGTCACACCTCAAATTAAAAACAAATCCAAATGGACCAGATGAGAGGGGTAGGCTTGGATGTGTACCTCAGGACTGAAGAATGACGAAAATCGCCGGAATCGAAGCGGCGGCGACGGCAAGCTGCGAGAGAGGGAGTGAAAGGGGATCAAGAACCGAGCAACGGGGTAGAGAGAGAGGGAGTGGGTCGAGGGGGCCGTTGTCCCCTTTGTTTTGACCCCCACGGCCTCCTAATACCATTTGGTTTGGCCCAATAAGAAATTTAAAATAATATAAATTTAAAAAATGTCATTATTTCCATTTAAAGTAATATGAATTTGATAAAAGTAAACTACAATATACTATAAAAAAGATCAAGACCTAAAAAAATAAAAAATAAAAAATGTAAAATTGAAGTCTCAAAGTACATATAATAAAAAATGTCAGTATTTCCATTTAAAATAATATGAATTAGACAAAACTAAACTACAATATACTATAAAAAAGATCACCACCAAAAAATAAAAAAATAAAAAGTAAAATTGAAATCTCAAATTACATATAATAAAAAGTGTCAGTGTTTCCATTTATAATAATATAAATTTGATAAAACTAAACTACAATATACTATAAAAATGATAATATAAGAATGTTCAGATTAACAAAATAACAATGCTGACCTGGAAACCAATGACACACCACAAATAAACATAATAGTGCTGGTGTTCCATGGTATATATACCACGCCAGCACTATACTACGCCTTGTATAAATTGTTAAGCCCGTATACTTCTGACTCCTACATGTTTTCCTACGGCACCACTATGCCCCTACTAATGTCATACCAAATAAGCCAACGCCACAACTATTTAAAAAAATGTGCTGGCCTTGGTTGGAAATAGCTCGCCACCAAGGAAAGTTGTGGCTAGCACTTTTTCCACTAGTGACAACCACCCGCCTGTGCCGAGAACCAACCGCTACCATATGACATCAGATAAGATCGGAGAGGACAAGAGAGGGTTTGTGGTGAGGAGGGCGCCGGAACACTGCTGAAATAGCTCGAGCACGTGGAGCGATGGTACTTCAATGCAGTCCAACGGGGGAAGAAGACTTCTTGGACGCCAGATCCGCATTGAACCGGCGCCGTCCTTCCCGTCTAGTAATATTGCTCTGACCAGCATGAAGGCCATCGACTCATGTCGTCTTTGGAGCGGTAGACCGACATGAATGCGCGGTGATGACTTTGGGTGGGACCGACCAAGCAGACACGTATGCGGCACGAGTCTGCAAGCCTGAAAGCCTCCCCCTTGTTTGGAGCTGGTTTGCAGGAATTCGGACGCGCGGACACGTCGTGGACATTTGTGGCACCATGTTGGATGATAAAAACCATGCGGACGCGTCAGTCTGCAAGTTTGTGGGGCAACGTTAGAGATGCCCTTAGAACATCTACAGCCATGAGCCTCAAACAACCGGCCTGACGGCCCCATGACTGGCCGGTAAAAAAAAGCAACCTAGACAGGCACCTCAAATGGCCAGGCTAACCGGCACCACTCATATCCAGCCCCAAATCTGGGGTGGATATGGGGTGGACCAGGCTCGAGAGGGCGCGTCCGCCATGCCGGACTAACGTTGAGGTACCACAGGAAAACACCCGGAAAGCCGACGGTCCATTGGGCATCACCTCCGGTGGGGTGTGAATGTTGTGTGGCACCGCTCCGGCTCACTGTCTGAGGGCCAAAGTCCGGCTATTTAAGCTGAGCCGCGTCCCCCGGCCCTAGCCATATTTTCTGCTTCCTCCCTCTTCGCGCCGCCAGCCTGAGCCCATCCACCTCTCTCCCTCTCCTCTTCCCTCTTGCCTCGTCATCCGCCTCCGCCATGGTCCTGCAGAAGAAGACCACGTATGATATGCTATGCCGGAGCTCCGCTTTCGGATGCTGGAGGAGATCTAGGCGAGGCACGCCACCCGCATGGCAGCTGGCCTGCCTTCTGACTCGCCGGGGCCGGAAGAGGAGGAAGAGGAGGGGGCAGCAGCGAGATTCGGAGCAGCAACCGGTAGCCATGGAGGTGGAGGATCCGGAGGAGGAGGATGTTGTGGAGCCAGAGGAGGAGCCGGCGCCGGTTGTGGGTTTCTCCATGGAGGACACGATGGTGGAGTTCGAGGTCACCCAAGCGGCGGAGATGGCATAGCAGCAGGCCATCCTGGAGTGAATCCTAGATGAGGCCTATGTGGTGGCCAACCAGCACTTCATCCGACAACAACGGGCGGAGATTGACACCCTTTTTAACGAGCTGGATGCCGAGGAGGAAGCGGAGGCCAAGGCGGAGGCGGAGGAGGATCCGCAGGAGCTGGAGTTGCGTCAGCCGCCCACGTATCTAGAGCTCGGCACAAACATCGTGGACATCTTTGAGGACAACAAGTAGTGTAGTGTAGGTTTAGTTGATCTATATAGTATGTAGATGTCTCATTTGCATGTTTTGTATGGTTTTAAAATTTGAACTATGAGGTGTTCGGATGCAGAGAAGTAAATTCGAGGAGTACCCGTTAGTGCCCGCGGACGTGCCTGGGCGCGTCCGCGGGCGTTTGAGGGGTCAGATTTGCCTACCATGTTTGTAGATGCTCTTACTTAGTTTATTTGACATCATCATGCCAGAGTTGTTCCTTGCTATTTGGAAAATAGTCAAGCAAATGTCAAGTTTAGTCAGTAATTAGCACAATTAATAAATTTAATTAAAACATCAAAATATGATACTATCTTCCCCCACAAAAATAAAAAATAAATTTAAATACAATACTATCTTATACTTTGTATTTTTGTTAGGTTTACATATCAAATGAAATCCTTCAAACATTGCCTCATGCCCTTCCTGTCCCCTGTTTATGTGACTATAAACAAATAAGTACTGTATCACCCAAACAAAAAGGTCCGTGCGTTGCAACGGGAGAAAAAAAATACCACACGCTCTTAATTTACAAAAAATGGTCTATAATTTGAGAATTTATAGTTACGGCCCAAACAAAGATGGTCTTAACCTATAAAAGCGCAGTTTAAGATTCTACATGTGTTCTGTTTCAACACGGCTTGTATGTAGATTTAATCCGTACAAAGAAATGGGCAAGTGATCATGCATTTATTCATGTCATGTTAGGAATGGGGTGTTTCTACGGGCGAGTAAAGAAAAACGACAAAAACAAACGATGACACATTAGCACACTATGAAAACATGTGTGCATCAATGGCAGTTTTCAGTTTAAGAATCACCAACTTATGGTAACTCTTGAACACTTTTTTCACATGCATATTTCTTAAATACATGAAGAGTTGTTAAAAAGGTTCTTAAAAAGATACAAGATTTTTTAATCATAAAAAGAGATTATTTTTGTCTGGAAAAGAACATTTTTGTTTGGTCTCCTGTGGACGCAGGTACTTGCGACCCTCTTTCATCACTATTTCTTGCCATACATGTCATAGGTATTGGTCCCTGTTTCATCACTATTTATATCTTATCAAACTTGTCTTTTATTTTATTTTTTGTCATGCATGTCTCCTTTTTACTTTTTTTCATGCATGTCCTCTCTTTTTTCTTCTTATATATAGGAGAATAGCGCAACATCTCATCTTTATTAGATCTCCTCTGCATTTTCTCTTTTATTTCCTTTATAGCGGACATCCCATTTTTATTGGGTCTTTCATTTTATTTCTTGTCATGCATGTCCTTATTTATTGTGTGTCTCTAGCAAATTTATCTTCAATTTCATGTCCAATCCTGATTTTACTGAGGTGTTCATTCCCAATCTGAATCAGTACCGGTATGAAAAAAAGACGGATAATGCATTGTTGATTAACATTGTAGCCTAGATAGTTTTTTTAATTGTTAACATATAAAATAACATCATATTCAGATTATACATATTTTTCTAATCAAATTCCATATATAACATGTTAAATTTGGATTTACGGTTTGGAATATATGAGTATTTAAAAAAAAAATTGATATGTAATGCGTGTTTAATGTCAGAAACATTAGAGGGTTTTCTATAAAATAGCAAAACGGACTAAGAATACTTATTTCTTTTATTAGTAGGTAGGTATAGATATCACCCACCTCTACTTGTGTGTACAATGCTTTTCTTGCATATATATACCACGTCAACTATGTCTCTGGTGAACAAGATTCTCTTCTCATTTGTACTGCTTATTGGATCAAATATGTGGTAGTCACATCAACATATCAAAGAGAGGGTGTTGGTAGGATTAGCTTGTGGCATTAAATAGCTGGAAGTCACATAAACAGATCAAAGAGAAACATGAGAAAGTAGTGAGAATACACGGGAATAGGAGGCATCGAGAGTATTTGCAGAACCAAATGCCTTGCTCTCCTAGGACAGGACCGAGCTGTTTAATCGTTACTACCCCAATACTGTACGGCAGCACTTCTTTCGACGAGCGTTTTTCGCTTTCATCCAGCTGGCGCTTTCAGTGACTCTTGAGAGTAACTCTGCTGAAGCATACCCACCTCAAATTTTTCAACAGTGTAATTTGTCCATAATTTCCGAACGGAGGGAGAATTTATTAAGGACATTTTCTCGGGAATTCTCACTCCCGTTGTATAGCAGCCCTACAATGCCTGCCACTTCTCCTGATAACTCTCACCTATGCACTGTCAGACCGCCGGATAATTCTCGCGGATGCTGTGCAACCATACAAGGCGTGTTTTTTGAAAGTCAATCCAACTAAAAAAGCCCACTATAGCCCATGTTTCGTTCTTCTTCTATCATAGCAGCCCTAAACTGTTAAACATCTCCTGTTTTTGTGTTGCAAAGTGATGGGACCACAAGGACATTGCGCCGGCAGTGAACGCTATTTTGCCAGCGTCGGCTGTGCAAACTCGATAGCTTGCTAATTAAGCAAACAGCTTGCGGCAAGGAAGAAGGGATGAAAAAAATAGCGTACCAATTAATTGAACGTGTCATAAATAATTAACATACATATACGTACTCCATAGCTTGGCCAGAATTAATGAACGATGTAATACAATACAAGTTTTCCCGCATAAAAATAAATAAATACTCAAGTTTACACACTGTTTTTTAAACACAGTACAATCAAAGACACTCGCATACACGAGCATAGACTCACCCATATGAAAGCACGCACGCACACCGTACCTCTCTGGACACCTCCGAGAGACTGAACCGGCAAATCATCTTGACATTGACGAAGTTGCCACATACGTCTTTGTTGGCGACGTGAACGTCTCCTCCCACTGAACGCGCATCGCCAGAAGACCTGAAATAAATCCAGCAACATGCGAGCACCAATGTCAAGTCTAGGACTTAAACTTTGATGGGCTGGGATATCACTGTCCTCCTAACCATCCAACCACAGGTTAGTTCACAGTTTACACAGGAACTTTTAAAAGGGGTTGTATTTTGAAAGGAAACGCTCTGCTGGCCACATCTAGGTTTAGTTATCACCCGATGCTTTCTCAAAAATAAATACATACCCAAATTTTAGTTTACCATAAGTTGACACTCCCTCTGATCCAAATTACTTGTCGCTCAAACAGATGTATATAGCACGAAAATACGTCTGGATACATCCGTTTGAGCGACAAGTAATATTTATCAGTGGGACTACAGTAAAATTCCAAAGTTGGCAAAAAAAAAAACGTTTAACTGCATTTAAAAGTCACGAGTAGGTAGCACTAGCTTATTGGATCAAATATGTGGTAGCACCAGCTTATTGGATCAAATATGTGGAAGGTAAGTTCACCAACCCACTCAAGGCTCAGGCCAACTCCAACAAGGAGACACAAACGGACACGCTTTTCGTCCGTTTGGGTCGGCCAGCCGGACGCAATGTCCGTTCTTGTCCGCCGGCCTATAGGTGCACCCAATGCGGTCCGACACATTTCAACAATTTGAAATTTAAAATATTTTATATTGCCATCAAAAGTCCAGGCCATACCTTAACTTAAACTAAAAAAAGGACATAAATAACTTGAACTAAATGGAACACTAGATCTACTCCTCCTCGTCATCGTCACCATCATTGTTGTCGTCAGCAGTGAGGTCGACAAAGGGCGGCTGCGGTTGTACAACGGCACTAGTAGAAAACAGGGCTTTCGTCACAGCCAGATCGAAGCATTAGTCCTGGTTGCATTATGAACCGGGACTAATGTGAGCATTAGTCCCGGTTCGAGCGGCTAGGGCGCTGGGCAGGCATAATCTCTAATCTCTAATCAGCACTCATTCCAAATCGTCTAACTTTCCGGCCGGTCACCCATCCTCTCACTACTCCAGCCTGAGCATGCTTAACTTTCGAGTTCTATTCCCCCTAGTTTCCAAGTCTGCACTTGTTGTTTTCCTGACAATACTAAGCTGTCAATCCTATTAACCCTTAGGAGTTGAACTTGAGCATTAAGCACCGTTTGAGTTTGAAACTATTATTGTAAAAAACAATAATTATTTAGTAACACTAATATTTCTTGAATAAATAGTTTGATCATAGTTTGACCACAGTTTGACCTAATTTGACCATAGTTTGACCTGATTTGACCATAGTTTGACCATAGTTTGACCAAAATTCAAAAAAACTAAAATAATTATTTAGTAACACTAATATTTCTTGAATAAGTAGTTTGACCAGATTTAACCAAAATTCAAAAAAAACTGAAATTTGAGCATAACTTTTTTTCCTTTAAGAATTTGAGGATTCTAAAATTTGCAAAACTGCCTTTGGCAGTCGGAATCGGATGCGGATTTTCGTGCTGATTTTTTTGATATATTATGCGTTTTTTTTGACATCGTATGCAAAAGATATGGCCGTTTTACTTTTTCATAACACTTTTTTGCAAAACATGTCCAAATTTAAGTTTTTTAATTTTCCTAACTAGTAGATGTAGTAGGATTTTAACTTTTGAAGTTTTTATCATTTTCTTTTGTTTTTTACAAAACTGAAATGACGATACACAGGGGAGGTAGAGTTTGAACCTCTTTAGTCCGGGATGGTGTCCATTCAATCCTACCGTCTACTACATCTGCTAGCACCGTCTAACATGTGACTAGGAGCAAAAAGAATTAAATTAAACACTATTTTTAAACTCAAATTATTCACAATCTAGGATTTGAAGCAAATTTGAACAAATTCATATTTAAATCATTCAAATTTGAAAACTAATGGCACAAACAGAATCTAGACAAGATTTTGAATCTAATGCAAAAAGAATCACTCAAAAACATCAAATATCCTAAAAGATATAAGCAATTTAAAACAGAAACTAAACACAAAGAACAAATGAAAAAACAAAAAACAAATTTCAAAACCCCTTTAGTCCCAGTTGGTGGCTCAAACCGGGACTAAAGGTGTAACTTTTAGTCCCGGTTTGAGCCACCAACCGGGACTAAAGCCTCAACCCCTTTAGTCCCGGTTCGTGGCTCGAACCGGGACTAAAGGTCTAACCTTTAGTCCCGGGGCATCGCACCCTTTAGTCCCGGTTCGTGGCTCCAACCGGGACTAAATTCTAAAGCAGTGAGGAGGGAGGGGTGATTAGAGATTAAATTGTCAAATAATTCAAATATTTGAAAATAAAAAAAAAATCAATTTTTTTTTTCAAAAAATTCCTTTAGTTCCGGTTGGTGTTACCAACCGGGACTAAAGGCCACCTTTAGTCCCGGTTGGTAACACCAACCGGGACTAAAGGTCCTCCAGCCCGAGCTCCAGCAGGCGGCCACGTGGAGCCCCATCTGTCCCGGTTCGTATAAGAACCGGGACTAAAGGTGTTGGGCTTTAGTCCCGACCCTTTAGTCCCGGTTCCCGAACCGGGACAAATGGGCCTTATGAACCGGGACAAATGGCCCTTTTTCTACTAGTGCGGGCTAATGCTCCCGTGACCACGTCTCCACGCCCACCCACACGGCCGGGGCCAACACCAACTCCGACGTCTTGGGCACCGTGGTCGTCCACGACCCGGATTTTTTTAACGGGGGGAAAAGATTTGCCTCTTGTATTAATATAAAGAAGAATGAATTGAGTTTTCTGGTGTTACAGCACCTTAAATATTTAGCGTTACAATACCCCCTAGTATAGCCATGCCTCACTCTCCCGGCAAGATTTGCCCTAGTTTCTTAGCCCCCGCAAGCACCCTTAGGGCTGCCTCCTGCTTGATCTCACGAAGAAGAATTGTTGGCGTGACGTATTTTTGACAGAATACACGTGGATTTCTTTCCTTCCAAATGGCCAAAGAGGTGAGCATGACAATCAAGGTGACGGCATTGCGGTTGGGGATGCTAGCATCAGAGAGACCCACACCCACCAGTCTTTGGTGGAACGTAGCAGTTGCCAAGTGGAAGTATCAATACTCTCAATCTAAAGCCGTTATGACCAGGATTCTGGTGTTGCTATCTTTTTATCAATCATATATATTTTCTATAAATTTTTGGTCAATGGATAACTTTTTGATATGTGATCTTTTATAAAAAACGTGAAATTTATGCACGGGATACCTATACGGCAAATAGTATACTAACCACAAACCTCCACTGGTGTATATTCATTATCTATACCACACCCAACTTTACTTACATGAATAATATTCTCGTCTTATATATACTAGTTTCTTCTTATACTGAATAGCTCCATCGTCTCACTCTAATATGGCATGTTGGTAGTATTAATTTAGGTTTCATAAAATATATAGGCTGTAGTAATATAAATAGATCAAAGGTAGTAGTTAACAAAAAGGAAGATATGAGAACACATGGGAATAGGAGACATCGGGTGTAGTGGTGGAATGATTTTTATCCGTAGGATGAAGATAGCACGACTACTGAAAAGCGTGTCACATATCTACTGTATACCCCGTTTTATATGGGTATTTCTGCCATCTATGTAGGAGAGTGTGTGATCCCCAGGGTGTTCAAACATTCACGAAGAGCTGACAGTGACATGGCTCTCATGTACAACACTGAAAAAGAATCGACAAGATGGAAAACTGTCTGTGACGGAAGCCCTTAGAGCCACCGCAACTGAAGGGCTCCTATAATTGGTGCAGTCTACTTAAGGGTCTAAAGAAGGGTTTGGTTTGGCGTGTTGGAAACGGTAGAATATTGAAGTTTTGCACAATAATCGTGGACTGATAATGCTGCCGAGCTCAGTTGAACATCTGAATTTTGATTTCCTCAGTTTGTGAACTCATCAATCCACTTACTGGATATTGGGACATCTATCTGGTAAAGAAAACTTTCAGTGATGATGATGAGAAGCACATTCGCAGTATTCTGATTCGTGAAGATTTTACTTTCAAATCTGCAGTCAATATTGCTACATGGCAAATTGACACTCCTTTCATAGAGTCTTGGCCTATGCTTGTTTCTCTGCCCGGGAGATCTGAATATATGTTCAAATTTTGGTCTGCACAAGGTATGTCCTAAAGATGGCTTCAAATGCATACTGTTCAACATCAAAGTCTGTGTCTCGTTAAGGTAAAAAATTTCGCCTTTTGATTAACCTCATCCGAGGTCATATGCGACATTAGAGGAAAAACCAGCTTAGAATCAGAATTATGCAATAAGAAGCTCGAAGCCAGCTCGGAGGGTTCAGACGCCCACTGGCAATACCAGTAGGCAGTAGCGTGCAACAATTGGCTTGGCATCATGGTGGCGAAATCAGTTGTCAAGGGTACCCCTTGTAAATGTCACTCCCGCCGGATGTGCCCCACTTGTCGCAGCCTGAATGTTTATTCTTATTTCATTGATTTGTTTATTAAAAATACTTTATCTCTTAAACTATGCGTTCAAAACACTACAGTTCACCACTAACAAGTCACATGAAGGATCTCAGTACTGCAGGGGCTTTGTTGGGCTAGGAGGATCCTTCCCGACCAGTTTTGAGGTGAATGCATACAAAGTTGTGTGTGATGATGAGTATGATGAAGACTCTGAATAACAATCGATTGAAAATATAATGAATTCAGGCCGGGAGGAGTCTCTGATGGGCTAGAACCATAATGTGCCGCTGCATCTTGTTTGGCTCCCAAAACTTGAACTACTAATTTAACTAGTTGTCAACCCATGCATCTGCACGGGCTAGCATTATACATAATTTTAGTTAAAGTTCCTGGAAAACATTGATTCTACTTGTATTTTTTGGAACATGCAATATGTATAAAAAATCAATTTTACTCAAAATTAAGATACATATATCAAATATAAATAATATTCCTTCAATCCTTCCAAACTACTATATTTATGCGATGTCAAAATCCCCGACGCTAGCCTTGCCTTCAACGCTCCCATAATTACATACAATGAAGGAAGCTGGTCAAATTCAGTTAATAGTATATACTATATTTAAAATATTGTATTATATAATGGTCTTGTCCGATCAACTAATTATAAGAAATGCATAATTCTTTAAGCATAATATAGTAACCTCATATTCGAAGATTTTACATGTAGTACTCTTCCCCCTTTACCAAAATACAGATGACACGAAAACCTGAGCATTTCCTCCCTGAAAAAATGAATCAAGAATTAGAATGCACTCAAGTTGTTTGATGATAAAAAGAAGATTAAGCACCGGATTATCGAGTTGATGCTTCTGTTCAAACATACAGTATCTGAAACCAAACACATGAACTTGTGACATAGTTTGCCGAATTTGGTTACAAAAGGTATTGCACAGAACTAATATACAAAAAAACAATGTAGATAAGGTACAAAGTCAAGAAACACGTTATTGAATTTATATTAGGTACAATATAAAAAACGTGTTCGCTTTCTCCTCTTTGTACGACGGAGAAATCAAACACCACAAAAGAAACAAAATTATGTTCTAATATGTAATGATGGGACACTACAAATAGATTATAACAAAACCACATCATTCCTGTAATTATATCTATTTATTTTGTATTATATTGTAGGTATATATCCCATACACGCAGTTAACAAATTAGACATGGCAATGGTGGTGACATAAAGTGTTGCACCTGTACGATGGCTCCTTTGTAATCAACTGTACATGATCGATGGAAAGAAATCAACAGGCATGACACGTGCATGTGGCCATAACTCGCATGTCCTCATATTGTCTAGTCGTATTGTGTTACCCAGTGCATTTTCTGGCTTTGGCCGGTGGTACTTCGAACATCACCAAGGCTGTGCTAGCTAGCTCACTCGTGCTCCAGAATCAATCAACCTCCCTGTCTGCCCTCTTCCTTCTACGTGCGATATCTCCAGGTAGTATTGATCAATTCTGGTTTGTGTACTTGCACGTCTAGGCAGAAAGCAGTCGGTAGGCAGCGTACATACGTATTCAGCCGGCAGAAAGTACTCGTCAAGAGCGACGTGTAACGTGTGATCGGGCCTGAGCCAACATAAAGCAATAGAACGTGAGAAATAAAGTTCGTAAGGCCGCCCATAAAGCTTCAAATTTGTGGATGGCATCGAGAGAACGGCGCTAGGATTTCTTAAGGATGCTTAGGTTCCTGGGTGGAACGGAGAGATATCTTCTTCCATCACACGTGAAAGAGTTTTTTTTTGTAAAAACTGTTCCAGTAAGACACCAAGTGAGGACTCTTGTCTTGTATTTGATCCGGCAGATGTAAATTACAAATCGGGACATCGGATGGATGATTTTGCCAGAATATAAGATATAAGATGTTAAAAGAGAAATTAAATTTATCAACATGGTCGAATAACCCACAAAGTAACACCTCCTTTAAGATCAAAATTAGATTGAAGCAGCACCTCCTTTAAGATAAAAATTAGATTGAGTTAAAAACGCACAAAGCAGCATCAGTTTTAAAAAATCCAGAAAAATTAGTCATACATATGAACATTGTCTGTTGCTTTCAGCTAAAAGGGTATTTTCCACCATGCCCAAGTGAAAATCCAATGGAAAACTCACCTCAAAAGGTGCAGTAGAGGAAGCTTGTAGAAGTGGAAGGCATGCCGATCAATAGCCTCCTTGATCGTGGACGATGGTGCACTGGCATCTTCTCCGTGGCGATTAGCCAACGGTCTAGGCTACATCCGGCAAGACATCCCGAGGACGGCGGCTCGATTGAGTTGCTGAGGCATGAGTATCATGTGGATCGGCGGAGAACCATGGTGAAAGGGCAAGAGATATTGGGAGTTTTGTTTTCATATATACCTAACTAATCAAGCTAGGCACGGCAAGATCTACTTTTTGTAGGTTACGGCAGAACTATTTGCCTATGTGACCAGATTGGACTTGTTTCCTTTTTTTAAACGAATGGACTTGTGGTCCGTGGATGCGTGCAACGTTTCTGTATTGGTGGGCTGTGCAACATGGATTCTAACGATCTGGATCCGTACAAAGGCTCGTTAGTATATAGTAATAGTAAAAAAATCTAGGATCGATCTACACCGTAATAACTCGGTCCCACCGGATTAACGGCTCCTAATTACTGATTAACGTGGTAATTTCTAGGGAGTCTCTAATTAGTATAGGTATAGATAGATAGATAGATTCTGTTGGGACTGAATTTGATTTCTCAAATATGCCAATTGCAATAGTTATGTTTGGATACCACATGAAAATGGAAATTATTCATTATAAGTAATTTTGTTGTTTAGAATGTGAACTCTGTGTTCACAAATAAAAAACTTCTGAGAATCAACTAAATGGGGACGAACACTTTCCATGTAGTAGAAGCTACTTTAAGCTCCTGGTATTTTCAACCTTTGAGCTCTTTTTTTTATGTAAGATATAATGGATGGTTGATACTCTGAAGTTAATAATATATGGCTGTGTGCATTCGTTTGATATAGAGAATTATTTTTTTGAGCTTATCAGCTGACCAGAATATATATTTGTGTCGTGTGCATGCTATTGTAAAACATTGAAATTTAAATTTTTTAACCTCTCATTGACACTATTAAATATTCATAGAATTATCTAAAATTTAATGAGCGTCATTCATGTGCTGAGGAGAAACTTTGAGCTAATTAGCATATTAATTCTTGCAAGTGGATCCCATATACTTGTACAGATGGATTTCATAAAAAAAAATGTACTTAAATTTTTCAACCTTGCGTTTGCACTACAATAAATTCGCGGAATTATTTGAAATTTCATGGGTGGTTGTCCACGTGGCGATGAGCAACTTTAAAATTATTGGCGGATCAGTTCATGCAAGTAGGTCTAACACACTTGTACAAATGCTCTTCGTAAACTTTCGTATCCCAAATTTTCCACCTTGTGGTCACATCATAAAAAATTTCATGAAATTATCTGCGACATTCTGAGATGATTTAGTGCATACATGATCAACTTTGTGCATTTTTTTGGGTCCATATGCTCATGTAGGTCCAAGGAGTGTGCTTGACAAATGAATTCCATTTGATTCTTTGGTGACATTAAAGAATTGATTTAGTTGTATTCTGGCACAGAGGAATTTGTTTGAAGTTTATCTCCTTAACAACACACTTTAGTTGCAACTAAGGAAGACAAATAGTTATCAACCATGATGGTTTTGTGTAGCATTAATATATCAACCTCTTCTTCATTCTTTTCAATCATCCCGTCAGTGGCTAATTCAGTTCCTGAACTGTATGCTGCAATAAATTGCACATGAAGAATAATTTAAAATGAAGAAGTGCTGGACCACCAATCTCTACTTACATGCATAAAGCTTTTATTATATATCCACAGACACCTTCAGTTATGTGAACAAGGATCTCTTCTCATATGTACCACTTCATCTTCAATATACAAGCTAGCCTTATTATATTTTAGTGTCATGGCAGCACCAACTAAATTATTATATCAAATAGGTACAGAAGTGTTAGAGAATAATGGAAAATATATGAGAAACCTAGGAATATGGGACATCGGGAGCAGTGGCTGAACGAGCTGTCCCAGAAGTAGACCTAGTGGCAGCGGAGCTTCGCGATGTCCGTCGTATTGCTGATGTTAGACCGATGGTTCCAGTTATCCTGCTCTTGCATGCTTGGGAATCCAGTGAACACGCATCTCGAAGATCTGCTTTGCAGTAGATCATAAGGGGCTCATCTGTCCCTAACAAAGTCCGTCTCTTAGGATGCCTACTGAACTTTGACGAGCTAAACATTCAAGCAGACTTCTGCTAGAGTCCTGTAGAGACTTTGGTTGTACATGTACGAACTGTGGCGGAACTTCTGGATATATGAGCAAAGCAATAAACGGTCATTCATGATTTCATATGCTTCAACAGTATCATTGTTTGTTTTGGTGTCAGGCTACCAACAGTATCGAGCAATCTATTTCCTGTTAATATGTTGCAGAAGAACTGCTCACTTAATCTTGTCTTACGTCAAACCTGTTTAAGCTTGATGAAGTTTATAGGAAAATAAAATAAACATCTAGATTATTTATGCATGTGCCTAGTATTGATCCATTGATTCTCTGGATTGATATGCCCTTTGTGGTGTATAGTATTTCAAGATGTCCATATAGTCCTATGATGTTTATCACGCTTGGCAGCAAAAAAGGTGACATGCTCTTAAGAGCAATTACAGTGTTGAGAAGTGTGGTAAGAGACAAATGGTGAGGAGGCCATCGTTTAAAAAAAAAGGAGGATTACCCCCGGCCTCTGTAGGGGAAAGCAGCAGAAAACAAAAATTTTCCGCCCTACGCACCAGCCCAGGACCGCCATGGAGACTGCATACAAGGTTTTGATCATTTCTTTACCGACTCGTAGCGCAGCGGAAGTAGAGTCGATGACGATCGTCGGTGCAGATCCCCGCAGCTAGGATTTATAACCTCCCAACCGCGAGGATGTATACCCTCATCCGCCACCCGGACAGCCCTCCGGGAGGCGGTCGAACAGTCCCCGGACGGTGTCGCGGACAGCCCTTCGGGAGGACTCACAGAACTCGGACCGTCACATGGACAGCCCTTCGGGAGGCACTCACGAACAGCCCCACGGGCACTAAGATCGAAACTACGACCTCTCTACAGAGTTGCACACATACGGTGTCATCTATCCGGCAGGGCTTCGCTGTCCAGAACTAGTTCCCACCGGAACCCAGATAGCCTTTCGGCTCTACGAAACTCTTTTCGTGGGAGGGAGAGAGAAGCCAGATAATTGCATGGCATGAGTATGAGAGCAAGGGGATGAAGGAGATGGCAGCCCCAACTCCTCCTTTTATAGGCCAAGGCAAGGGGTGGGGTGGGATGTTGAAATATCAAAATACCCAAGCTTCATGTCACACATGAAAGGGCATAATGGTAACACAAGGGGGGCACCAAGGGGACACCACCATGGCAGCCCTTGGGCCGGCCAACATCTTGTCCCCCCCCAACAAGCCACCAACATGTCTCCATGAAACATGCATGCTCCCTAGACAAAAAGCCACCAAACATGCAACCCCCGATTCGTGGGATCTTGTCCCCTCACGCTGAGACAAGATGTTTTCCGCGAAACTTTTTCTGAAAAATTCCAGAAGGTCCCAGAACATTTCTAGCACCCTCTAAAATTATTCTGGGCACGATCCGAAACATTTTCGGTGCGGTGGTTTTTATCAGCGGAAAGCATCAACAGCGGTTACGGCAGTTTCGGAACATTTCCGGTTTTTCTCTCTGAAAATTCCCGGAAGTTCCCAGACCAATTCTGGCATCCTCTGAAAATTTTCAGGCGGTGCCGAAACCCTTTTTGACCAAATAATATATTTCGAAACAACTTTTCGGTTTTACCGAAACTCTTTCGGTGTTCTCTCTCTCGGAACTCTTCCGTTGTCTCCGAAACATTTTCGGTGACTTTCTCTCAGACTCCCTGTCTAGTGTTCAACAGATAGATGACCCTTAAGCGTGTGACCCTATAGGTTCGGTGAAGTATAGACATGACCGGAACTCTTTCCGATCAATGATCAACATCGGAGCCGTGGACACCCATATTGACCCCTATACCCACACGAATAAATATTCGAGTGAACCTCCAGTTGCCGTGTGCTATTCCTGTTGCTTCGCGATATGTTACAAATACCCGAGGTGAGACATGTTGGCATTCCCGTGGATCAACAAATTGTCCACTATGCTAGTTACCTCGTTACTGGTATTGTTCTCTTTTCTTGTTACCGTGTTGCGGCATCCCCGTGATCAAATCACAAAGTGTCTGGCCAGACGATGATGGATACCGTAACACCGAGAGGGCCCAGAGATATCTCTCCATCGTCGGAGGAGCAAATCCCAATCTTGAGCTATCAAGTTACTTGACATACTTTTCCATGAACACGTAAGCCGCCGTAATAGCCACCCATTTACGGATGACGTTTAACAAACCCCAAAGTTCATGAAGCAAGCATGAAGAAACTCGATACTCTCATGGTCTAAGGAATCATGCAAACATTAACCATCTATGTGTTATTAACCATTAACTTGTGACGAATGTATCTCATAGCATAACATCAATCGGGTCGATTCAACACAAATGTTCTTCTAACATTGTGCCCTCAAAGTTGCTGGCATAGACATGCCCATGATCAGGAAAACAGAACCATGATGCAACACTTGAGCTAGTCATAGAGGCTTGACTAGGAATACATTTTATCGTTTATTATCCCACACGTGCATATGAGTTTTCCTCCAAGCCTCGTTTTATTGCAGACCCGAGAACCATAGCAGTTATAGCATGGAACATAAACCTAATTATGAACAGGGAGATAATCAATAACATTTATTATTGCCTCTAGGGCATATCTCCTACAGACTCCCACTTGCACTAGAGTCAATAATCTAGTTAATGCTAATGCACTTTACACCTGTGGCACACCGTTGTAAATATGCTTTGCTTGTGGTATAGCCTGATGTCCAACGAATCTGACAACTTCAGATCCGTGTGTATCTTTGCATATCCTCGCGTTTTCACGCTTTCACAAAATTCATATTTGTCTGGACTTGGTTTTGTATGTATGTGAATCACAGGTCGAACCTGGATTCCTCAGACTGAGTTATGGAGCAACTACCTGCAGTAGTGTCCCATTGACAAAAGCCATCTTGGAACCATACTAAGTTCATGAATGAACTATATGATTCAACATCTTCTTTGTCGCTTTTAAAAGCGGCAACATACTTCATCTATGTTATAGAATTCGCCACAGTAACTTGTTTGGAACAAATTCCAACTAACTGTGCCACCATATTGTGTGTTACACAAAAAACCCTCAATTTAAATCAAAAATCGCATGGAGAAATGATGAAGACTGTATCGATGTAACCTTTTACAACGAACTCTTCATGATCTCCACTTGCGAGAAAACATGTCATCAGTGCTACTATAGTACTCAATGACCCTTTTTCACTGTTGTCCCATGATCAGTACTTTTGATCACTTTGGTATCTATACTCGCAACAACTTTGGAGTATTGGACATATCTGGTTGTTTTACATACCATGGAATACATGATTAATCCAAACACAAGAGTGTGTGGAATCTCCATCATGTATTTTGCTCATCAGTGTTTAGGGACACCGAGTCTTGCAAAAACTCTTTCCACGTGACTTCGGCAAGAATCACTCCTTGGCGTTTTAAATGCTAAAAAGTTTTAGCATCTTGTCAATATGTATCTTTGCTTAGCCCCATCAGGTAAATCTATCTCCATAGATCATCATGCCTAATATCGAGGCTATTTAGCCTAAGTACTTCATCGAAAAACTATTTTCAAATGAAGTCCTAATTCGTGTCAAGAAATTTATTTCCAATTAACAATGTGTCAAGCACACAACGTTTTTAGAAATATTATTATGCTCCCACTTACTTTCTTGAATCACAAGCATCTTCGTTACCCATTGATGAAGTCAAAAACCCTTTTGACCATTTCATCAAATCACGAAGATTCCAACTCCACTTTGCTCTCTTCTGTCCATTGCTGGAACTCTGAAGTTTGCATACTTACTAGCATCCTCTTGACTGACAAAATACCTTGGACTGTAACACATGCAAGTCCTTGGTTTTATTTCCATCATATGGAAATCCTATTGTCATCCATGTTTCATATCTCATGACTGAAATATGTATTAATTGCTAGTTCAACCCAAACCGACTTTAAGCATCGCTACGGTGAAATAACCTCATCGTAGTCAACTCCTTGAACTTGTTATTGCAACAAGTCGAGCTTTATGGATAAAACATTTTTATCCGTATCAGTTTTAAGTTCCATAAAATTCGTTAGACTCTATGTCTTCCGAAAGGTGTATCAAGATTTTAATCTTGAAACATTTATATGGAAACTATCTCGGATTGTATTGGCATTTAGCCAATTCCGGAGTCATGGCCCATCAACGCTTCCTTGTGTATCGTAGGTATACTGTTGTCCAACAACAATATCTCGTCTGCGCACCTGATAGGTTTGCACGAGCTTTGCCTACGTGGTTCAGCTGCAAGTTCGACTGAAGTCCATACATTTTATTGTAGAGACTTCCGTATCAGTCGCAGTAGGAAACCTGGAATTACTTCCAAGGTCTCTTTCCTTTGATCTGATGACGAAGATACTGGTTATCTTGTTGAGTTGCACTATTCGCCCACTCACCTTTTTGAAAGAACCATTTTCTTCAAAAAGCATACCGTTCTTTGTGGCAAACCTATTTGCCTCGGTATAGTGAGGGAGGAATACCCAATGACTTGGGATAACCTACAAAGTAGCACTTGTCTGATTTGGAATAGTTTTGTAACCTTTTACACAAGCCCCATATTCCAAATGTTAAGAAAAGATATAACATGGTTGGGCGTACCATACCATGGTGTCATTTCAACAGACCCGATGGAGCTCTTTTCAGTGTAAAAGCCGCAGTCTCTAAAGCATCACTCTTTAAAAGGGATAATGGCAAATTTATTTATGTCATCTTTGATCTTACCATGTCATAAATGGTTCGATTACACCTTCACGGACTTTTCACTCACAGTGGTGTTCCGGGAGGTGTAAGTTATGAAACTCTTTTCACAACTCATCAGACATTCGCTAAACTTGTAACTCAATTATTCCTTTCTGCAATTGAATTGTAGAAACAGAATTTTCTTGTTACAATAACTTCTACTTCATTTTTGAAAACCTTTCGAATGAATTCAAAATATCCAGAATTACGTCTCATCAAGTAAATATCCACATATCTACTTGAGTCATTTCTGAAGATAGATAAATCCACTACTAACAACATTTATCGGACTACACACATCAAATGTATGATCACCGATAAGTTTGTTGTCCGTTCCTTATGGCCTGTGAATGGTATTTCAGTCACTTCACTTTTCGGAGGAAAGTTGCAAGTGTCAGATGATTCAAAATCAAAGGACTTAAAAAAATCCATCATAATGGAATTTATCCATGCGGGTTTCTCCAATGTGACCAAATGTAGTGCCACACTTGTGTGGTATTCTCTGAGTCTTACGACATTTAGCGTCAGTGTTACGGATGTATCATATTACCATCAATATTCATAACATACGTCCCATTTTGGATGGAAGCATGGCCCTTCATGTTATTCATAATACTGAACAACAATTGTTGTTTTTATGAACAACTCTTTTGCAACAAACATTGTGCAATGGCTAGAGTGTATGAAACTCTAAAATGAATTATGAAAGTAAACCCAGAGGTAATGTATTATTATCAATATTCATAACATACATCTCATTCATAATAAAAGTATGGCCCTTATGTTATTCATAACATCGAACATAAAAAGTTCTCTTATGAACAACCTTCTTGCAAGATACCTTATGCATAGGGCTAGAGTGTAAAACTCTAAAATGAATTTAAGAAAGTAAATACAGACGGTAATACACCGATGGAAGGTATAGTAACATTTACTATGTTCCCTGTGTATACCTAAACCTCATTCCTGGCAAGTCTTTCAGGTCATAGTAGTTCTTACATCGAGTTGCAACAGAAAGCAATCGAGCGGGTATCTTTGTGATTAACTCACAATACCCAAGAATCAGTGATTACCAATTTAATCATAATTCCCAAGAACTATATCTTTGACCAGCCTTCTATACATCAAAAACTTGTATGACATTCATACATGAGCTGGATATTCCAGTCTTCTTTCTTATTGCCTTTATACTTCTAACAGTTTAACTTTTAGTATTTCTCCTACTCTCAGAAGAAGCACCCAACTTAAGAGTGGCATTTAGCCCTGGACTTCCTAGGCGTGAAAGTTTCACTAACACCCTTCGGACACTTCCTTTCTCTTTAAGTTGTTGTTTTATTCACCTTTCATCATATGACAGGCGTTCTTCTGGATCCCTCTCTTATCAGTCTAATGCATAGTAAACTCCTTTACTAATAGTTTGCAAACAAACACTGCTTTGGATATCTCATATCTTTTAGCCTTTGTTTGTCCCTGAAAATGATTTTCAGATTCCATCAATATCACATAACTATCCAAACTTTCGAAGTTCGGGTCACATGGAAGCAAACATATTGCACTTGACTGAAATGGAATTCTAGCTTTTGGATCGAAGGACGAGAGTCACATGATCCATAGCATAAGCGATAGAATACCGAAAGTATGCGATAGGACAAAGTCCTTCTCGGCACTCTAGAGGACAATCCTCACATTACGTTACCAACCGTAAAGTTTTAACCAGATATTTAACAGCTTATTCAATTTTAACAGGGAAGGTGGAAATGCGAGCCATTATTCTATAACTATTATGCAAAATACACTTAGACAGTGTTCAAAATTAATTGCACTGAGAATTAAACAAGTTAATTCATTAGTGCGCTCCCACTCAAATCAATATCTCTCATAATTGATTGTGAGTGATTCAAGATCCGCATTTCAATTCGACGCCATTGACGGGTTCATCACTGATGACGTGAATTTCAATCGGTAGGCCAACTTGCCAATCACATCTCTATGTGACTCTTGTCCATCTTTCGATGCGTGTGTTTCGAGCTCAGGACTGTCCTGCCTGAACGTCAAGACAACCAAGTGATCACGCAGTGAGGTCTGACCTTCACCCGCCTTACACCTCTCTAATCGTTCGTGCTCATGTGTACATGGCGCACCCCGAAAAGATACGTGTTGTAGACGGTGCTACACTTGGGAGAACACTAACTACTTGATATTTTTGTGAGAGATCACCCTAATAAAAGCGACTACCGCGCAATTAAGAAGGGTGCAACATAAGGGATAAACATCTCAGGCAATTCATAATAGCATGATATGGTATAGCCCTTTCTGACGGAGAAGTCTTGTATTTCTTCGTCTTCGGCATTTGCGTCGGTGTTCACCTTCGCGAAGATTGCCACCACCTTGTCGATGCACCAGATAATATTGCTATCTCTATAGCTAATAAAATAATGCATTACACAAGATTGACACGCAGGTCATTTAAAGTGCAATCATATGGCTCCAGCCATCATGCCAAATCATGACACGCCGGTCATGTTAATCAATTTATATCATATAGACATCTCATACATAATCAAATTATTATGAGCACTGCTATACCACATCATATGCACATGCAAACCCTCCTGCAAAACCAAGTTAGACGCCTCTAATCGGTTCATGCAAAAACTTGTTTTTCGTGGCTTCTAAGGTTTCGAAACAAACCGAAGCTACCAACGTCCATCATCAAGTATGATAATTCAAGCGCTAGATTAACAATGCGGGGTGTATGAAAACCGAGATAATAAAATCTCGAGCCCCATACTGAACTTCGTCATACGCATGACCCCCGTGCAGATCATATCTGCATTGCCCTTTCGTCTGCGAAACATCCATCTTTCATTGACTAAAGTGGAACCCAAAGAACTGTTTGCACTTCGTTGATCTGTCAATCAGCATACTCAGGAGCAGCATGAAAGGATCGCGGATTGCCAGAACTTTGTCAGATTCCACAATGCTGTCAAGATCAGGACTACGCAAATTCGAGGGAAGCAACAAGAACATCGGGTAACAGATTTCATCTGCGACCCGCACAAATAATTTTCAGTAATAGAACTCATCTACTACCTAATTATTTTGTGCAACACCCATACATCTCTATGTATTCTAGATCGCAACCTGCATCTACGCATAGCACGGCTCCTGATGCCACTGTAGGGGAACGCAGCAGAAAACAAAAATTTTCCGCCCTACGCACCAGCCCAGGACCACTATGGAGACTGCATACAAGGTTTTGATCATTTCGTTACCGACTCGTAGCGCAACGGAAGTAGAGTCGATGACGATCGTCGGTGCAGATCCCCGCAGCTAGGATTTATAACCTCCCAACCGCGAGGATGTATACCCTCATCCGCCACCCGGACAGCCCTCCGGGAGGCGGTCGAACAGTCCCCGGACGGTGTCGCGGCAGCCCTTCGGGAGGACTCACAGAACTCGGACCGTCACATGGACAGCCCTTCGGGAGGCACTCACGAACAGCCCCACGGGCACTAAGATCGAAACTACGACCTCTCTATAGAGTTGCACACATACGGTGTCATCTATCCGGCAGGGCTTCGCCGTCCAGAACTAGTTCCCACCGGAACCCAGACAACCTTTCGGCTCTACGAAACTCTTTTCGTGGGAGGGAGAGAGAAGCCAGATAATTGCATGGCATGAGTATGAGAGCAAGGGGATGAAGGAGATGGCAGCCCCAACTCCTCCTTTTATAGGCCAAGGCAAGGGGTGGGGTGGGATGTTGAAATACCAAAATACCCAAGCTTCATGTCACACATGAAAGGGCATAATGGTAACACAAGGGGGGCACCACCATGGCAGCCCTTGGGCCGGCCCACATCTTGTCCCCCCCCATGGGGGGCCCCCCCAACAAGCCACCAACATGTCTCCATGAAACATGCATGCTCCCTAGACAAAAAGCCATCAAACATGTTTTCCGCGAAACTTTTTCTGAAAAATTCCAGAAGGTCCCAGAACATTTCTAGCACCCTCTAAAATTATTCTGGGCACGATCCGAAACATTTTCGGTGCGGTGGTTTTTATCAGCGGAAAGCATCAACAGCGGTTACGGCAGTTTCGGAACATTTCTGGTTTTTCTCTCTGAAAATTCCCAGAAGTTCCCAGACCAATTCTGGCATCCTCTGAAAATTTCCAGGCGGTGCCGAAACCCTTTTTGACCAAATAATATATTCCAAAACAACTTTTCGGTTTTACCGAAACTCTTTCGGTGTTCTCTCTCTCGGAACTCTTCCGTTGTCTCCGAAACATTTTCGGTGACTTTCTCTCAGACTCCCTGTCTAGCGTTCAACAGATAGATGACCCTTAAGCGTGTGACCCTATAGGTTCGGTGAAGTATAGACATGACCGGAACTCTTTCCGATCAATGATCAACATCGGAGCCGTGGACACCCATATTGACCCCTATACCCACACGAATAAATATTCGAGTGAACCTCCAGTTGCCGTGTGCTATTCCTGTTGCTTCACGATATGTTACAAATACCTGAGGTGAGACATGTTGGCATTCCCGTGGATCAACAAATTGTCCACTATGCTAGTTACCTCGTTACCGGTATTGTTCTCTTTTCTCGTTACCGTGTTGCGGCATCCCCGTGATCAAATCACAAAGTGTCTGGCCAGACGATGATGGATACCGTAACACCGAGAGGGCCCAGAGATATCTCTCCATCGTCGAAGGAGCAAATCCCAATCTTGAGCTATCAAGTTACTTGACATACTTTTCCATCAACCCGTAAGCCGCCGTAATAGCCACCCATTTACGGATGACGTTTAACAAACCCCAAAGTTCATGAAGCAAGCATGAAGAAACTCGATACTCTCATGGTCTAAGGAATCATGCAAACATTAACCATCTCTGTGTTATTAACCATTAACTTGTGACGAATGTATCTCATAGCATAACATCAATCAGGTCAATTCAACACAAATGTTCTTCTAACATTGTGCCCTCAAAGGTGCTGGCATAGACATGCCCATGATCAGGAAAACAGAACCATGATGCAACACTTGAGCTAGTCATAGAGGCTTGACTAGGAATACATTTTATCGTTTATTATCCCACACGTGCATATGAGTTTTCCTCCAAGCCTCGTTTTATTGCAGACCCGAGAACCATAGCAGTTATAGCATGGAACATAAACCTAATTATGAACAGGGAGATAATCAATAACATTTATTATTGCCTCTAGGGCATATCTCCTACAGCCTCTACATCAGAATGATGCATGCAACCCTTTTATTAAACAAAGTATCCAAAAAGTCTATGATCCAGAACACGCTCGCTCAGAGCTGAAATAGTGCAAAACCAAGTAAAATATGCCAGAGCCGGCGAAAACGGGACTAGATGATTATACGCCTATCCTACTACTGGACCGCCATCCAAACCGGTTGTATATATCAAGAGTTACCATCATCCATCGAGTAGACCCAGTAACCAAAGACTCCCTGGCTTCAATAGGAGTGAGTTACGACTACGTACGGATCCAAGCGGTGGCCCTTTAGATAACCTGCAAATAAATTATACGAGTTTGTCTGTTAAAAACCATATCATTTCTACAGTTCCATGTAGGCCAAAGTAATGCACATACTCCTATCCGAATATGTCTCGCCATATTTGTCTCTACTCCATTTAGCTATGTCCCAAATAACGTGTGAATACTATTTGGAGGGATGATATTAAAGGCTATATGAACTGAACATCATAATAGTTTGGCCAGCAAACAATCGAGAGAGGAGTTTGATGGTTCATCTTGATCACAAAAGCTACATCTTTGACTACCCTCCCAATTATATTTTGCGAAGTTATCCTTAGTCAGAACCACCTCCTTGTGAACAAATCACATGAAGACTTTTATTATTAATGGGACCATGATCTTCCAAATATGTATTGATTTGGTAATCGGACCGGAAATCAATTAGGTCCAAGTACATAGATTTCATTGAGAAGATGCCATTCGTAGTTAATCGCCAGTGAATACTGTCAGCCTCATCATAGAGGTGAACATCCATCAACCTCCTGACCAGATGTAGCCACGCGTCCCATCGGCCTCCTACCATCTTCAGAAAGGGTGCGACGCTCAAGCATCGTCGTCATTGGATCCAACCACCAAAGATCAGATTCTAAGTTTTCACCTTAAAGAACCAGTTTGAGCAAATTCAGACAATGCTTTCAACAAGGTAACAACGGAAAAACATCGCCATTGCCAGGTAGAAATAACTGAGGCCAGACCTAGGTTTGCACCCCAAAGTTAGGGACCTAGGGGGCGACATGGCCGGATCTGGAGAACGAGAGGTAGATATGACCAGTGGCCAAGAACCAAGGCGACACAGCCCGTCTGGCCACAACACAAAGGGACCCGGCTCCACCATCCCGTCATCGGCATCAGCAGTGATGACACCTCAGAAGATCGAGGGACGATGCCACATCGCTGGGAAGGGCTCGTGACCCGATCTGCCGCAGATCTGAAGCCAAGGGGCCGCCACCCCACTGCTGGATGGTGAGCTCCATGGAGGCCATGTAGCATGGGACAACACATGGAGGGCCGCAAGGACGAGGCGAGGCGGAGTCCGTTTCATCTGAGGTTGCAATTATGAAGTAGCCTAAAGAAAACATTGAACGGCCGTAAAAAGTCACCTGGGAAGGTGATAGCACGAACGAGCAGGTCGGGAAGCAGCAACGGAAACAAACCACCAACATCTTGCCCAACTCCTTCCCCTACATGGTTGGCACCATGATCATTGTGGTATAGACGAAGGCTGCATTTCTGACCTTCATCGGAAGGCTATTCTACTTACTACTGTTATTATTGTTAAAAAATAATCAAATCTTATAGGCTACTGTGTGTCTCATCCGTGTAACTCTTGAACTTCTAAACTAGCGGGTGAGTGTTGCTGCAGCTGCAGCTTTCCTATATTTATTTTTCTGAAGTGCGTGATGCTACCATTTCTGATAGACCAGCTGTGCCAGTGCGTCATAACATTTGAAATAAATCTACTAGTTCTATGTACATGTGCGTTGGTCTGTCGTAACAAATGTTCCTTGTAGGACCGGGCAGTATGTGGAAGCTCCTTGTCACCGGCCAGCGTTTCATTCATCATCCTTATGGTAAAGCTGGTGGTGCAGATTGTCATGCACCCTCAAAATCAGGATCATTTGAATAACATCAAAAGCACATCATTGGATTCGTATTCAAATAAAGTTTCTGAACTAAGAGTTGCCTCCGGTGAAAAACGTGCATTGCACATCGAGAATAGCCAAAAGGTAAACAGTATTATCACACCACCACCTCTTCTTTTGCACAATGCTGTTCTTATATATACCACACCAACATGTACGTAAGTTCTCTTCTCATCCTTACTACTTATTCGTCTACAGAGTAGCATGTCTTACACTATTTTGAAGTGCTGATAGCACTAACTAGGTTATTTCATCAAATAGGTTGTTTTCATGTAAGTAGATGAAAGAGATCGACGTGGAGAAGATATATTAGAAAACACGGGAATATGAGACATCTGGAGCAGTGGATGAACGAGATGTTTTGGGACCAGAACCACCTGCTTCATCACTGTAGGGGTGCTGCTACACTGACGTCCAGGAGTCAGGCACTCCATGCTGTAGAAATATATTTTCCGATTTTCTCCATTGGTTTGGACTTTCGGAGCAACTGGCTAGAGCATGAATTCTGTATAATATTCGAGCCAAGAGGTATGGAGTCCAAGACCCTGCCAACACACTGTTAAAATATATTATGTGACCAACATCTATCCCAGATCTAAGGACTGAATAAACCTAGAGGTGATGGCAGTCTTGAATTATATGATCCGTGTTTCTCCATACTCAGGGACTGCTAGGCCGGCGTACATGTCGAAGTTGTGTCTGTGGTTGTACGCTCACGGCACGAAGCATGCGGTCTTAATTATCAGCTACAACAAACCGCTTTGGTACTTCCTTCTCCTTCAATGTCTGCAACAAACCATGTGTGTGTGTGTGTATGGAATCTGTTGATGAGTGCAGTGCCTGATGAAATTTACAGATTGCTTCACTTTGCTTCTAGTATAGCACACAAATCCATCCAAGATTATTAATTTATTGCTTAGTCAGATCAATTCGTGGGTAGCGGATAGACAAAATTAGCGTACCTTCACGCTCAAGAATTCACTCAGGAAGGACAATGGACGGTGGAGTATCTCGGCGTTTCTCCTAACCATGTCTGTGTGGTTGTCGTGTGCTTGTTCTTTTCGTGTACTTTCTTTTCTTTTGAGGTGGATTTTAGGGTTCTGTTGGAGTTGCGGATGACACGAGAGGATTGGTGATGGAGGAAAGAGAAGAACAGAAGGGCTGCTAACAATTTACAAGTGGGATTTTAGATTATATTCTCTCTTTCCTTATTTGATGTGCTGTCTGCAACGTCAACAACATCATATTGAAAAAACCACAATCCAAAACTCCTATGGGGTCACTTATCCGCTATTGTAAACATTAGGGGGTTAAATACCCGCTACTAAGTATCGAGTGGTCACGTAACCGATTCGCTAAAACTCAGGGGTTATATGAACTTCTTCGTCATGCAGTCTGATGGTCGCGAGCTTCAATGTGGAATGTTAATGACAAACGGATCCCACACGAAAAGGAAAAATATGGCAACTGAAAGATGATGATTCTTGGTTTATGTGTCGCCTGGCCAGCCTTGAAATGCATATGATCCCTGCGTGAATTTTATCTACCGCCTGCCTCTACAGTCAGTAGGAGACCATAAAAGATGCAGTCTGTCTCCTCCTAGGAAGCCGTCGTGCCATTAGAATAGTATACGCACACTACCGTCAATGTCGTCCCTCCGCACATCTTTCTACCTTGGCTGCATCGTGCTGACATCCTCCTCGACATAACCACGCCGCATCGTCCTCTCCATGAACGGTCCTGGCGCCGTTGCTAGGTTGCGCCTGCTCTTTTTGGCAAGCACCGTTTGAGAGCGAGTGGATAGCAGCATAGGCTAGCGTTATCAATCCCACATCCAGGTTTCCTGGTTCTTTATGCCCCAACGCATTCATCTTCTTTATGATTCCCACACCCTGTGACCTGCTTGGCACCACTAGTAGAAAAAGGGCCTAAAATGAAGTACATTAGTCCCGGTTTGTAACTGAACCGGCACTAATGTGCTGGTTCCAACGGCTAGGCGGGCGGCGATCATTAGTACCGGTTCGTGGCGAACCTTTAGTACCGGTTCGTGCCACGAACCGGTACTAAAGACGTGGTGGCAGGCTTGTGTCAGGCTGGGGCCCACCAGCACCTTTAGTACCGGTTGGTTATACAAACCGGGACTAGAGATGCACCTTTAGTCCCGGTTCGTATAACCAACCGGTACTAAAGGTCATCCTATATAAACCCCTTCGTCGAGCCCGAGCGCTCTGTTCTTCCCCTTTCCCCTCTCCTCTGTTTTCTTCCTCTTCCTCTCGAGCTCATACTCCATTTTTGCCAAAATTTGTGAAGATTTGAAGGCACCCCATCCATTGAAGTGATCACAAAGGTTAGCAACTTTGTCCTTTCATCTCTCATTGCTAGATTAGCTCTTGCAATGCTCTATAAGTATAGTGATTTGTGTGTTTTATTTTGGGAGGAATTATATGTGGTAGTATTTGATTTATATGCAATTTGAGGTCAAAATAACTCTTAGTTTGCATATGTAGGTGTGGTTTACTTAGTGCCTTCCCGTCTCTGTCCTAACCACCGTCGATCGCCCACACCGTCCCGTCGCCGGCACCACCTTGTGGTGAGCCTCTTGTTCTTATCTTTTTTACATAAAAAAAAATCATGTTTCTGTGATTTAGATATATAGTTACTCGTATAATTATCTTACCCGTACGTTGTTTGTTATACATAGTGCCATGGTTTTGATATCCGTCCCCGTCGGCCCTCGTCCGGGTTATGATTCGGATGTGGTATATTCTAGTTTAGAACTATTTGTTGCATTTCGTGTTTATGACAAATTATGCCCATCAAGTTGACATAGATATTTTTATCTAGGAGGTATGTGAATCGGAAATTCCAACCGAACCTATTGTCGAGAGGTTAAATTTAGTTGAAAGAGAAAACAAGTATTTGAAAGAAAAATTGAAAAGAATTGAGGGGGAGAAGATGGAATTGGAGTTGCATGTTGCCGATGTCGTCGATGATCACAAGATCAAGATGGAGAAAATGCGCTTGAAGATTAGAAAGATTAGAAAATATGCCATTGATAGTGAGGCTTGGTATCATTATGTTGTTGGATCAATTGTTACCTTAGTTGCGATCTTGATCGCATTTGTTGTTGCATTTAAATGCTTTAGCTACAGAGTTATTTGTATGTTTGTTTTATGAGAATAAGTGTTGTATGAACTTTATGTATGAAGTTTATGTATGAACTTGTATTAATTTGGTCTATTCGGTGTTGTGTAATGAAGATGAGCCGGCAATGGATGTACGATGACCGATGCTCTCCCCAGTTCGTTAATGGCGTGCATACTTTTCTGCTTGCCGCTGAGGCAAACAAGCGGGCGGATGGTTTTATGCCTTGTCCATGTGCCGGCTGTAAGAATGATCAGAATTACTCTAAGTTAAGAACCATTCACGTCCACCTGTTTGAATCCGGTTTCATACCCCACTATAATATTTGGACCAAGAACGGAGAAAGAGGGGTTATGATGGAAGACAATGAAGAAGAAGAGGATGACGACAGCTATCCTGGCCATGGGTTCCCTGAATACGATGGTACAACAATGGGGGAAGAAGCTGAGCCGGCAATGCGGGAAGAAGCTGAAGAAGAGGCATCAGATGAGCCGGCTGATGATCTAGGTCGGGCCATTGCCTATGCAAAGAGAAACTGCACAAGTGAAAAGGAGAAGAAGAAGTTGCAGCGCATGTTAGAGGATCACAAGAAATTGTTGTACCCGAATTGCGAAGCTGACAAGAAAAAGCTGTACACCACACTGGAATTGCTGCAATGGAAGGCAGAGAATGGTGTATCTGACAAGGGATTTGAAAATTTGCTGATAATGTTAAAGAAGATGCTTCCAAAGGACAACGAATTGCCCGAGAGTACGTACGAAGCAAAAAAGGCTGTCTGCCCTCTAGGGTTAGAGGTGCAGAAGATACTTGCATGCCCTAATGACTGCATCCTCTAATGCGGTGAGTACGAGGATTTGAACGCGTGCCCGGTATGCGGTGCATTGCGCTATAAGATCAGCCGCGATGACCCTGGTGATGTCGAGGGCGAGCGCCCCAGGAAGAAGATTCCTACCAAGGTGATGTGGTATGCTCCTATAATACCACGGTTGAAACATTTGTTTCAAAACAAAGAGCATGCCAAGGCGATGCGATGGCACAGAGAAGACCATAAGAAAGACGGGAAGTTGAGAGTACCCGCTGACGGGTCGCAGTGGAGAAAAATCGAGAGAAAGTACAGGGAGGACTTTGCAGGTGACGCAAGGAACGTATGGTTTGGTCTAAGTGCAGATTGCATTAATCCTTTTGGGGAGCAGAGCAGCAACCATAGCACCTGGCCTGTGACTCTATGTATGTATAACCTTCCTCCTTGGTTGTGCATGAAGCGGAAGTTCATTACGATGCCAGTGCTCATCCAAGGCCCTAAGCAACCCGGCAACGACATTGATGTCTACCTAAGGCCATTAGTTGAAGAACTCTTACAGCTGTGGAATGGAAAAGCTGTACGTGCGTGGGATGAGCACAAACAGGAAGAATTTGACCTACATGCGTTGCTGTTCGTGACCATCAATGATTGACCTGCTCTCAGTAACCTTTCAGGACAGACAAACAAGCGATACCACGCATGCACGCACTGTTTGGATGATACCGACAGTATATATTTGGATAATTGTAGGAAGAATGTGTACCTGGGACATCGTCGATTTCTTCCGAGCAGGCATCCCGTAAGAAAGAAAGGCAATCATTTCAAAGGTGAGGCAGATCACCGGACGAAGCCTCGCCATCGTACTGGTAATGATGTACATGATATAGTGAAGGATTTGAAGGTAATCTTTGGAAAGGGTCCTGGCGGACATTCTGTTCCGAATGACGCTGACGGACGCGCACCCATGTGGAAGAAGAAATCTATATTTTGGGACCTTCCCTATTGGAAAGACCTAGAGGTCCGCTCTGCAATTGACGTGATACACGTGATGAAGAATCTTTGCATGACCCTGCTTGGCTTCTTGGCCGTGTATGAGAAGACAAAAGATACACCGGAGGCATGGGAGGACCAGCAACGTATGCACGGAAAAGACGGCATACATCAGGGTCATGCCACCTACGCTCTTACAAAAGAAGAGAAGGAAATCTTCTTTGAATGCCTGCTCAGTATGAAGGTACCGTCTGGCTTCTCGTCGAATATAAAGGGAATAATAAATACGGCAGAGAAAAAGTTCCAGAACCTAAAGTCTCATGACTGCCACGTGATTATGACGCAATTGCTTCCGGTTGCATTGAGGGGGCTTCTACCGGAAAACGTTCGATTAGCCATTGTGAAGCTATATGTGCATTCCTCAATGCAATCTCTCGGAAGGTAATCGATCCAGAAATCATACCAGGGTTAGAGAATTATTTGGTGCGATGTCTTGTCAGTTTTGCGTTGGTGTTCCCACCATCCTTCTTCAACATCATGACGCACGTCCTAGTTCACCTATGCGAAGAGATTAACGTTCTGGGTCCTGTATTTCTCCATAATATGTTCCCTTTTGAGAGGTTTATGAGAGTCTTAAAGAAATATGTTCATAACCGTGCTAGGCCAGAAGGAAGCATCTCCAATGGCCATGAAAATAAGGAGGTCATTGAGTTTTGTATTGGCTTTATTCCTGACATTAAGCCGATTGGTGTTCCTGAATTGCGGCATAAGGGTAGACTGGGTGGAAATGACACGCTAGGACCGAAACAAATAATATGTATGGACAGGCATTCTCTCACTCAAGCACACTACACAGTTCTACAAAATTCCGCCTTGGTGGCTCCGTATATGGCGAAACACAAGAATTTTCTACGCTCCAAACACCCAGAGCAATCTGACGACTGGATTACACGTGAACAAACGGGGACTTTCGCCGGTTGGTTGCAGACACGTGCCATGCATGACACCGCTGTTGAAGATGACCTATACTTGCTGTCCCCATTACCATATTCGAATATAATGACTTTCAAAGGGTACGAGATGAATGGGAATACATTTTACACGATCGCCCAAGATAAGAAGAGCACCAACCAAAACAGTGGTGTCCGCTTTGATGCAGCAATCAAGAGGGGAAAGGACACATATTATGGTTACATAGAGGACATATGGGAACTTGACTATGGACGTGGTTTGAAGGTCCCTTTGTTTCGGTGCAAATGGGTCAATATGACACGAGGCGGGGTAACGGAAGACCCGCAGTACGGAATGACAATAGTGGATCTCAACAATCTTGCGTACGCAGACGAACCATTCGTCCTAGCCAATGATGTAGCGCAGGTTTTCTATGTGAAGGACATGTCTACCAAGCCGAGAAAAAGAAAAGATAAGGAAGCGAATACATCATACGATGAGCCAAAGCGCCACATAGTTCTTTCAGGAAAAAGAAACATCGTGGGAGTGGATGACAAGACAGACATGTCAGAAGATTATGAAAAGTTTGATGAAATTGCTCCATTCACAGTGAATATTGACCCGAGCATACAGTTAAATGATGAAGATTGTCCATGGTTACGGCACAAAGGGACACAAACGAAGAAAAAGTTTCACACCCAAAGATCCCACTCTGGGATATGATCGGCTTCACTGTCATCACTTTCTTCTCTAGTGAGTTTCCGGACTTGTATATCTGGAAAGTCCCACTTTGGACAAACCGTAGGGAATCTTTGCAATAGTTAGGGTGCTTATGTGTTTTGGCATTCGAAACGTGTACTTTTGTGCTTCGGACAAACGTGTACCTTTCTGACTTCATTTGCTATTTTTCAGCTCATTTACTGAATTTTTTTAGAGCTAAATGACCCTGAAATTGAAAAGCAGTACAAATGAACTCTGAAAAGGTTGAATGTTGGCATGGTATCATCATTTCACCCACATAGCATGTGCAAAAAAGTTAAAAGGGTTATGGCAAAAATTGGATACACTTCGTGTACAAAATGGACAATCTCTTTCGAAGTATCAGCGTTTCGAACGAAAACTCATCTGTTACAAAGGCAATTCATTTTTTTTATCTTATTACAACTCCAGACTTTTTGTGCGTTCAGTATGCACCATTCAAAGTCACGTCATCAACTTTCAACCCTTTCTGACATCATTTCATTTTTTTCATGCATTTACTGATTTTTTTGAGCTAAATGACCCTGAAATTGAGAAGCAGTACAAATGAACTTTGAAAAGGTTGAAAGTTGGCGTGGTATCATTATTTCACCCACATAGCATGAAAAGTTGAGAGGGTTACGGCAAAAATTGGATGCACTTTGTGTACAAAATGAACAATCTCTTTCAGAGTATAAGGGTTTCGGACGAAAACTCATTTGTTACAAAGGCATTTCATTTTTTAAATAACCTAAGTATTACCAAATTGAATATAATGATAAAACACACTAATATTAAACATAAGAAAAAAGAATCACTAAAAAATCTATTTTTAAAGTTAAGTTATTCACAAACTAGTGATTCACACAAATTTCAAATAATTCAAATTTAAACTATTCAAATTTAAAAACTACTGGCACTAACAGAAAGTTTGTAATTTTTTGTACCTAAAGAAAAAATATTCACAGAGAAACTCTAAATACAGCAAAAAACAACTCAGAAATAAATAAAAGAACAAAAATAAATCAGAAAAGAAAAAAAAACTAAATAAAAAAAAGCCCGCCTATTGGACCACAGCGGCCTGCATACGACTAGAAACCCAACCTGGGGTTGGGCCAGGATGCAGGCCTGAAAGGCCCAGTAGGCCCACAGGGCAGCGCGGCAGAGTTAGGCCCAGAAGCCAGCTATGGAGAGGAGTTCGAGATAGCAGCCGCGCCAGGGCTTTTAAACCAGTGCGGACGCCCCTCGGCTAGCGAGGTGGGACTAAACTTGCCGCACCGCACCTGCGCCAGCGCACCCCCTTTAGTACCGGGTCGTGGCTCCAACTGGTACTAAAGGGGGGGGGGGGGTCTTTAGTACCGGTTGGAGCCACGACCCGGTACTAAAGGGGTGCGCTTCCCGTCGCTTGGCCTAGCCAAAACAGACCTTTAGTACCGGTTGGTGGATCCAAATGGTACAAAAGGTCCAACCTATATATACAACACTTGAGAAAATTTCAGTTTCCCTCTGTTCTTCCTCTGTTTCTTCCTCTCCGTCGACGACGCACCGCCTGCCCGGCCCGATCGACGCCGTCGCCGCACCTGACGCGCCGCCCCCGACTCGCCGCACCCAACGCGCCACCCCCGACGCGCCGCCCACGCCGTCCCCCGTCGCGCCACCCGCCGCCCCCGAAGCGCCACCCATCGCCCCCGTTGCGCGTCGCCCCTCCCTCGAGCTCGCACGCCATCGCCGTCGCCGTCGCCGCCCCCGCCCCCGACGCCCCGCTGTGAGCCCGTGCCGCCATGGCCGCCCTCACACACACACACGCACACACACACACACACACATATTTTCTTATTTTCTGTTTTTAGTTTTTTATAGTTTTAGTTATAGAAATGTTTGATGAATTTTAGATATAGAAATGTTAGTTAGATGAATTTTGACATTTTCTTTCACTAGATGATTAGATGTATGTAGAAAAAAGTTAAGGAATTTGATACTTTTAGTTATATATATATAAAAATGTTAGATGAATTAGATATATAAATGTTAGATGCATGTTTTTTTTTAGTTTTTTCTACTTTTAGTTATAGAAATGTTAGATGAATTTTAGATATATAAATGTTAATTAGAAATGTTATATTGTTAGTTTTTTATACGTGAACGATGCCCGGCCCGCATCCTCGCAGTCGACCCGTTCGCGACGACTTCCTGCTTCAGAGGAGCCATGTCCGGACTGGGCTCCGCCGGGCTGGCACTGGGAGGTGCTACCTTCAGGGGCGCGCCGTCGACCCGGAGCTCCTTTGGTGGCGTTCGCGTGGGCCACTTTCGGTGCGGAGGGAGCCGGCCCCGCCGGAGGTGGTACGTCGCCGTGTCAGGGAGGAGGACGAGCACGTCCGTCGCTACATGGCTGCTATGGACGTCAGGTTCTTCAATACCTGGCAGGTTCTTCGGGGATCTCACCCGAGCTATGATCCTGTGATGGTTCCTTCTCTTTGGGTGTCCACCGCCCGCGCCTCAGGAACCGCGAGTGAACTAGATTATTCGATAGTATTCGATCTATATTAGCTAGCTAGCTAGTGATGTATTCGATTTATAATATTCGATATGATGTATTCAAGATTATATATATTATTCGATAATATTGGAGACGATGTATTCGAGATTATATATATTATTCGATAATATTCGAGACGATGTATTCGAGATTATATTCCATGATGCATATTATATACTATGATTCAGTTTTTCCTTATTGATTGTATGCATGCATTGTAATTTGAATACTAAATTGTTTTATATTTTTTCTGGATTAGTTAAATAAAAGCTATGGCGGACAATACCGGCGGAGAAGGAGAAGAGGCCCTGTTCGAGATCATATGCTCCCCTCACCGGTCAGATGATCAGAATGAAGAAGATGACGGCTCCCAATATCTGAACAATACCGAGGAGGGTGATATGATATTCGATCAAGACGACCGAATTGATGAAGTGCAGAACTATGATTATGATGACGAAGAAAATGTTGATCTTGAAATAACAGAGACCAGCGAGGTATATTTAATATAAGCAGGCATCTGGTGATCATCACATGTTTTAAATGATTTGAAGATATATTAATGAATCGATCTTTCTTCTTTCAACCCTCCGGATCGAGCAAATCTTCTACAGGCAGCAGGACAGTGCGAGGCCCGGCCAAAAAGTTGACGGAGGGCGTAAAGTACAACATCGATGCCATCAAACCTAATGGCGAACCAAGCGAGGCTAAGAAGAATGCGAACAAGTTCATTCGTCAGTGCGGAGTTCTTGTGAAGGACCAAATCCCGATCTCCATGCAAGAATGAAAAAAGCCAGCAAAGGAATGTCCAGATCTAACTTTTGTCGACCAAAGAGCAAAAGATCATCTTTGGGAATCTCTCATGGAACATTTCACCCTACCAGATCATTTCACAGATGCAGATGTGCAGAAAGTCAAGGACGCTGCTCTTAGGAAGATGGCAATTGCATTCAGCACCCACAAGAAAACTATATGGGCCAAGTACGTCGAATGAGAAAAGAGGACTCCAGAATTCACGGGAACACCGGAGAAGCAAAGAGATCACTGGCCCGCTTTCGTGAAATTCAAGGAATCGGAATTATCTAAGGAACGGTCGAGAATAAACAAGATCAATGCTGCAAAAAAGGAGCATTTCCATACGCTGGGGCCAGGTGGCTACGTGGTGGCCCGGCCTAAGTGGGATAAGTCTGAGCAACAGATGCTGGATGCAGGGGTCACTCCAGTTACATTGAGCTGGCCGGAAAGGTGCAGGACCTGGTTCTATGCGCATGAGGGGGCGTTGGACCCGAAGACAGGCTAGGTTTTGAAGAAGGCAAGTCTTAAAGGAGCCGACAAGTTACTTCTTGCAATAGAAGAGGCTCGAACGGGGGTGTTCACGCCCAACAGAGAGAACGACAAGCTTACGCGTGCCCTGGGAAATCCTGAACACCCAGGAAGAACACGAGGTAAAGGCGTTGTTCCGTGGTATGAGGGGTTTGCGGACTGGAACGCCAACTATAGAAGAAGCCGTGCGGGAAAGAAGATGGAGGAGGAGAAGAAGAGGAAGCTGGAGGAGGAGCAGAGGAAGCAGGAAGCAGAACGCCTTAAAGGCCTAGAATCAGCGCACGCGGAGTTGGCACTCCAATTCCAGCGGCAGCAGCAGCAGATCAACTCACTTAGCCAAGAAAGGGGGTCTCAGCAGCGGCAGCAACTAGCGGATGATCTAGCATTGGATAGCACCGTCCCATCCATGCCGAGAAGTAGCGTGGGTTCCGCCCCGGGCGAGGCACTGCTGGATACATACCCTGTGGATGACATCATGGAGAACACTAATTGTGAGCTACACTTCAAAATGAAGAACATATCCATGAAGGTGGTGGACGCCGTTGCTTATACAAATCCCCCCGAAGCAACCTTCCATTGCAACCCGATTCCAGCTGGCTATGCTGGTGTCGTGGTTGATGAAGTGGTGGCACAATATTCGGGGCTAGAGCTTGACATTCCTGGAGGTGACGACGAGCACACACTGGGAGAGGCCATACATCGTATCATCCTATGGAGAAAGGATTGCATCATCTTTCCAATGCCACTAACACCGTGTCAGCCGACTCCTCCTCGAAGTCCGCCACCGCGTCAGCAGACTCCCGCTCCTCCAAGTCATCAGCCACCGCCTCAGCAGAGTCCTGCTCCTTCAAGTCCGCCAACGCGTCAGGCCACTCCTCCTCCTCCAAGTCCGGCACCGTGTCAGCCCGGCCCACTCCTCCTCCTCCAAGTCCGGTAACGCGTCAGCCCAATCCTCCTCCTCCAAGTCAGGCACCGTGACAGCCGTCTCCGCCACCTCAGCGGGCTACGCCGCCTAAGCAACAGCGGAAGAGAGCCGCCGCAGCTATGGTGGCTAGCAGTACAAGTACAGGTACAGGAGGCAAGAGATTCCAATTTGGTCCAATCCTCACGCCTCTTTCGAAGAGGCCTTACGACCTAACTGTGGAGGAAAACGAAGCAGAAGTGCAAGCCCAAGTGAGTTCCCATTTTGGACCGAAACCGCCACCGCCGCCAAAGGAGTAAGTACCTGAGCATGTCATTGGCCACTTTATTCGTATGGCTGAACCACCAACTCCCAAGCCTATTGACTCAGACTATGAGCGCCAAATCAGAAAGCCATATCAAGCACACAAAAAAAAGGAGTCGAGCTCGAGCTCCAGCTCCAGCCAAGCAGCTACCAAAAAAAGTGGGAAAACTGTTCCCCAGCTGGGAGAACAGGCGGTGCAATCGATCCCCCCACTCATTGTACCAACACATGCTAGTACCGGCGCCGATCAGCCGGTAATAACCGACGAGCATAGAAGGCAGGCTGCAGAGCTCGGTATCACTGTTTATCAACTCCTAGAGATCGAGCCCATGGATACGCTTAGGGAGGAGGACATAAAACGGAAATATGCCCGCGACAAACCTTTGGTCAAGCCTGAGAAGCTCCCAACGAGAATGTATGAATTGCATGAATGGTACATGAAAATTGCCAAGACTACCAATCGAGAGTCCCTCATGGTGAAAGTCAAGGCAGAGCATTACTTCAATGAGACAACTCTGTATGTTGAGTTTACATAACTGTTTCAGTTATTCAATCAAGACGCACTCGACAAATCTATCGTCAGTTGCTATTGTCTGTAAGTGATTTCTTTCTATAATTTAAGTCTCAAGCTAGTTGTAGTGCTCGTTGATCATTACCTGTAATTATCCTCACTATATTCTTTTGTGTGGTATTATGCAGGAAGAAGATTTATGAAATGAAAAAAGCTGGACGCTATGGCATTGGGTTCATTGACCCAAATACCATTAATCAAGAGATATGGACATATGAATGGTATCGAGAAGAAGTAGAGAAAAACATGCTAGAGTTCTTGAAGAAACTCAACAACAATCGAGATATACTACTCTCTTACAACTTCGGGTGAGTCACACTGTCTTGTACTACAAATTTCGTTTTTGCTTACTAGCTAGATGTTAATAAGTGTATAGGGTTTAGGGTAGTTGATGAGTGTTATACACATGCCCGCTTAATTTATACATGCAAACGTGTGCGCATGCAGTTTCCACTGGATCTTATTAGTCATTCAAATTGAAGAAGGAAAAGTTGAAGTACTGGACTCACTACTTAAACCAGTTACTGACTACGAAATCGTGAAGGGGATAGTCAACAGGTAATTTTAATCATTATTGAACTATATGTCGGCCTCTTTAGTTCGTCATTTCCTGATATCAACTAATTAATAACTCTTTTATTTATTTTCTTTGCCGGCGAGCAGGGCTTGGCAAAAGTTCATCAAAGAGGTTCCAGGCGAACGAAAACAAAACCTGTATTGGTATCGACCCAAGGTAATTAATTAAGTAGTACTAGCTAGCTACCATCTCTTTAATTCTAGTTTCAATACCATTAATTATCATGCTTGATTAATTATTATCTGATTGAATTCTATTCTCGTTAAGGCCATGATGCAGGCGCCGGGGACTGATTTATGTGCATACTACGTTTGCGAGAACATTCGCATGATGGCGTTCGAAAGGAGCAGATCTTCTAGACATATATGGGTACGTTTGCCAGAACACTATTCATAATTTTTACATCATTATCGATATCTAATCACACAACTAATAGATGCATATTGATCTCCTTCTTAAAAGTTCAATGAGGTGCGGGATAAGCTCCTACCAACGGATCGCGTACGAGCAATTCAAGAGGAAATAGCGGGATTTTTGCTCGACCAGGTCATAGATCCCAAAGAAGAATATCATTACCCGCTACCGCAGTAATGCCTCCATGTAGGAGAAATTGTATATACCAACTTGTATATATACATGTGTATGTGTGAATGGTGATGCGAGACATTCGATGATATATATATATATATATATGATCGATTCTACGAGAAATTCTATTTATATATATGCATAACGTGTACAATATGTAGTATCGTAAAATACCAGCAAATGAAAAAGAATTAAATGGAAAACACGAAATTAAAGGAAAAAGAAATCATAAACCCAAAACCCCCTAAACCTTTTAGTACCGGTTGGTGTTACCAACCGGTACTAAAGGTCTCCCAGCCCCAGGCGCTGGGTCGTGCCACGTGGTGGCCCTTTAGTGGCGGTTCGTGTTGAACCGGTACTAAAGGGGGGACCTTTAGTCCCCACCCCTTTGTGCCGGTTGCAGAACCGGCACTATAGGGCCTTACGAACTGGTGCTATAGCCCGGTTCTGCACTAGGGCACCAACCTTCCCACGAGCTCATGTGCTTCTCTGGACATGAGAGCCTGTAGCGCAAGTCTTCGTCAGCGAGGTAGCGAGTAGGGACCATGCACGTTCCCAGGACACCAGGAGATGCTTGCTGGCCCTGGTCTCGAACGCAGGGCGCCGTCCAATGCCGACGCTTACGTACACAACCCTGACGCGCTACTGGCCAGTGTTCTTGCCCAACGCAGGAGAGTACGTAGCAAGGCTGGCTAGCTAGAGCTAGCTGATGGATGTAATGATCCGCCAGAAGACACACGCGTGCACACAAGCTAGCTAGATCGAATCTCAGTTGCACAAGCATGCACCCTACACACAAGAAAAAACTCAGGCACGCGATGAACAAACTGCGGAGCTGCTGGTGCAGGTTGCCCGTCCTTGGATAGTTAGGGGCCACGGAGGCGAGGGTGTGCGGCGGGTGAGCAGGCGGCTGGCTAGCAGATGCGGAGTTGCGGACAGGATGCGTGGGAGCATGGCATTGCAGATGGAGACCTGCATCATTTCCTTAAGGAGACCGATAAGTACCTGACGTCAGGTGCGTGCACATGGCAAAACGAATGTTTTTTATGGAAAGTTTAGTTGACGCGAGGACGACAAGTTTAGTTGGTGAGTATGACCATTTTGTTTGCAATTTGTTTTTTGCTAGAAAATTGTCATGCGTGCCAACTAAATTTGTCATCCTCGCATGAACGAAAATTTCCAAAAAAATATATTCATTTTACCATGTGTACGTACCTGACATCTACTTATCATTTCATTACGATTAAAACACATCAACGTTAAATCAATCTTTAATACTCACTCGGTACGTAAATTACCAATTTGTTCTTTAGTCCAGTTTTTAGCTTGCTTGTATTAACCATTTGATGAACTTAATATTATATACATGTCATGTTATGTACATGGCCGATCAGGGGCCCTACACAAGATGACAAAGTTGGGCCTCGTTGTAGTCAGCAGAAATAATTATAGAAGAGCTAGCTTATATTTTTATTTCAACTATTATATCGCACATATCACAAAAAAGTTCTCTCTAAACTCTCTCACGATACACATCACAAAACTTTCTAGATCATATCTTACCACACAAATAAAACAAAAATTATGACAAGAAACTGAAGCAAAAGTACTCCCAATGTAGTGATCTAAACGCTCTTATATTTCTTTACAGAGGGAGTACCTGCAGGACTCAGGTTGTGCTGGTTACTTCTTTCTTGCTGCCTGTTGTAATCCAAATCCACAAGTGATCCCCTTGAAGGCTTGCCTTTGGAGGATTGGACAACCTGCTGGATGTGGCTGCCCATTATAATTAATCAACTTGCTCTTAGAACACATTTCTGAACCCTGTCGTCTCCCCTAATGGATTACAGAAGGATTAGATGTAACTGCATGTCTGTGTCGAATAATGAAAAAAATACCTAGAAATGCAAAAAAGTGGTGATTTTACTGACCACTGCAAATTGTGGAAGGATCTACTGAGAATTAACAAATCCTTATTTCCTCCATTAATTCCGCCGAACAACTAGAGATTACACCTTGAAGGCAGCACACCATCCTCTGGTTATTGGGAAGATACGGAGTTACAAACGAAAAGATGGGGAGGCGAGGGCAAGGGAAAAGACGAGAAAGCAGGGCGACCTCTTTTTTAGGTGAGGAGGCAACGCCGATTTGCTCCACGTTGTCGGCTGCGTTACCTGCGTGTATGCTATTGTGCTGGGCAGATATGTTCCAAGTTTTTTTTCTAACAGATTGGGCCCCATGGTCTAATCTCAGGCTTGACTATATACCCCACAGATGTCTAGATAAAGACCTTAAAACGTTGGGGGATCTGTGTGGTTGCGCTTGCTGCAACTTCCTACGGCCGGGCGTGGTTACGCAGTACAATGTATCCTAAAAAATCTGAAATCACTAATTAAGTCGTACCGCTTGCGAGGATCACTCACATCTTCTCTGGTTGCCACAAGTGGCACATTACATATGTGACACTTGTCACAACTAGGCGGTTTTGATGGGATTGCTCCCCATGAACAAGAGGCAGGGTGGTTTGTTTGTGCTGTTTTCATAGATTATATGAAAATGTTTTAGCTCTTGAATCTTGCACCCAAATCATGAATCGTCTTCACCTTGTGTTTCCCCCATCGAGATCTTCGAAACTAGATTCCATGTTGATAGGTTTCAATGAACTTTTTATCGAAAAAATTTGTGCTCCAACTATTTGTAACTTGGGCTTCCAAGTAAGCTAATTTGTGCTTCCGCGTGGGGAGGGAGGGTGTGCTTCACATGAAAGCAGAACTGTGCTTCAATTTTCTGGGGAAGCATAGTGGGCTTATACGCGAGTGGCAAAATTGTTTTTCACGCAAAAACCAACAAAATTGGTGACTGAAAAAACTGAAAACCGAAAAAGCATAAAAAATAACAGACAAAAAAACCAATAATAGAAGGAAAAAAGAAAAAAGCGAAAGACAAAATGCCAAAAAATTAGAAACAATAAATCAAGAAACCGAGAAAAAACAGCAAACTATAAAATAATAAGAAACCAAAAAAAGCATGGAAGCACAACCGCGCTTCATGCGGAAGCACAAATGTGCTTCACGCGATGCACATCGTGGTTAACTTTCTGGGGAAACACAACGGTGCTTGACGCGAAAGCACATTCATGTTTCACTTTTGGGAAGTCCAAAAGCACAACTTTGCTTTTCATAAGGGAAGCATCGCATGTGCCTTACCCGAATGTACATCGTGCTTCATTTTTTTGGGGAGACACAAATGTGCTCCACACGAAATTACACTCATGCATCGCTTTTAGGAAGTGTAAAAGCAAAATCATGCTTCACCATGAAGCACAACTGTGATTTTCACATGGTGAAGCACACATGTGCTTCGCACGGAACCACAAATGTGCCTCACGCGAAACGCACACGCTCCTCCCAGGCGTAAACCAAAAAACCAAAGAAATAGAAGGAAAATTAGAAAAAATCGAAGAAAAAAAATCCTAAAAACCTAGAAAAAACCAGGCAAAATCCGAATATCCAAACAAAAAAACAGAAAAAATCCCACAGAATAACGAAATATGGTGCTTCCACGGGTGTGTTAGTGCGCGATATGTGCCGGCCAAAATGCCCACTACGTGATCCTTAAAAGGGTGCCCCATGATTAGGGGTTTACTAAAATTTCGCTTTCTCTTTCCACTAGAAATAACCAATCAATCCGACCTTGATTAGCACATGGTATGTGAGGTAAGCAATTTCATATTATTATTTTTTTGCAAAATGGATCAGATCTATTATAAAGATTCATAAAAATACAAAACACCTCAAACATAATGTAAATTATATCAAGGTCCATGGGCAACCGAGCCAGCATTGCAGGGGCTAGAACGTGCCGCCGACGCGCCGCTGCCGCCACTCCCATACCGGAGCTGGCCTGACCTTGTCGATGCCAGCCGGGAAGTCCTCGAGCACGTGCCACTAAGGTCCAGCGCCCCGGAGCCGCTGTCGTCATAGTTGAATCCCTGAGGCACGTGCCCCTTCATTGGAAGAACCTGACGCCAAATATCGCTGTTGCGTTCGCACGCCGAGCAACCCTAACCTCGCCGCCCCGAGGAGCTAGTAGTAATCTACGTCGGAGCTCCTTCTATTCCGTCCCAAAGGACAAACTTGAGGAGGATCGGAGCCTAGAAGACTGACTCGAAGAAGAACTGTCGTCTTCCGTCCAAACGCCGCCCTTGTGAGGACTAAAACCCTACCTATCTAATAGCCGGATCCGAGGCACCAGAAATCCCTTCCCCACCACCGGCAGCCGGAGCGGTAGGCGGAGGGGAGGCAGATCCGCAGGCTCGACGGTGGAGATTGAGGGGAGGAAGGACTTCCCTAGTCAAGAGGGTAAGCAATTTCATATTTGAGATTGAGCTATGATGTTTTAGGTCGTTGACATGGTATGTGAGGTAAGCAATTTCATATTTTAGATTGATTAGGTTCCCAGTAATAGTGATCGAGTCAAATTACTATTATTTATCACCCGTGATATACTGACAAGTGAATATGAATTAAAATAAAATAAACAAATTACTTCAGGATTAATTATAACCTTGAGCTGAAGGTATCCCTTAGTTTTTTTAGTTGGTAGTCTCTCGTACAGATGGTGGAGTATCAGTTGACATCATCCGTTGGATAAATACAAATGGAGGGCTTATATTCATTTAAGGGTATTGCAAAGGAACTCGGCTAATTTAGATTATACAGTGTGATACGAAAATGTGCGTTACAGCTATTATGCAAAGCGTGCTACACACCAACCTCTACTTATTGGCACAATGCTTTCCTTACATATAGCATACCAACCTTCACCGCGTGAATAAGGTTCTCTTCCCATATGTGACACACTACCACTTCCTCTTCAACAGAATAGCTCTATCACCCCCTCCATTTGAACTTGATATGCAGCACTAGTTTATTAGATCAAATAGGTGGTTGTCTCGTAACCAGATGAAAAGAGGGTGACTGACACCCTGCACAAAAAAGAACAGAGTGACTGGCGACCCTAAAAGATATGAGAATGCATGGGAATAGGAGACATCAGGAGCAACACTGGAACCAGCAAAGAATGTTCTGCTCTAGTCGCTTGTCTAGTCACTTATAGATCCCTATCTTCCGGTGGTCTAGTACGCCCCACACGTCCAATGCTTTTTTTAGTCTGGCTTCTTGTGTTGTACCTCAAATCATTATGTCGCAGTGTCCATACTGATTTGTCATGGATTAGGGTGAGACCAGCACAGCCAAAAGTCAAGCAGCACTCTGAATGACGTGGGGGCGAAACCTTAGCTGCTAGATCGTGATGAATGACGTATTTTGAGCTTCCCTTTTTGTATGTTTGCTCATTATTGTTCATCTGGCTGGTCCTTTTAGTATATGTGTTTCAGCCGATTGCAGTTAGACTAGATAATTACTATGCTAGATTGAAATCCACTTCACGGTGGGTGACCTTTACCTTTTCTTTATCAAACATAGTGGCTTCAGTTTTCTTTGGGGAATACGCCTTGGGCGTATCATTTCATTGATAGGAAAAGATAGTGAATAGTACAGCGAGCTGCTCCTACTGGCGTGCGCTAACAGGCGTCAATAGGAGAGCTTACTGAGCAGCAGAAGGGGGTTGCTCAGCCCCAATACAGGAAGTCAAGTTACAGGGATGATATGGTCTAATCCTTTGGCGCCGGCCATCGTCCACTGCCTGGCGTCGTCCTTGATGCAAGCCACGAGGTTACTCACCGAGACCTGGCCATCGTCGAAGATCGCACTATTGCGATGTTTCCATATGCTCCATGCCGAGAGGATGATCTGCGATGACAGCCCTTTGCGGTGGCCGGAAGGGGATGCGGCCATGGTGGCATTCCACCGCTCGAAGAAGGTGTCGGGGTGGGGGGGTGGGGAGGACACTGAGGCGGCACCACGAGAGGATCTCGTGCCAGGTGATGCGTGAGAACACACACCCAGCGAGAAGATGGTTCAGCGTTTCGGTTTCCTGGCAGCAGAGATTACACAACAGATCGCCGAGTAGACCATGCCGGGCCCGACGCTCAGCCGTCCAGCATCGATCGAGGGAGGCGAGCCCGAGGAAGCACTTGATGTTCTGGGGCGCCCAACTTTTCCAAATTAGCTGCCAAAAGGGGGCGATAGTGGAGCCAGTGATGAGAGCCTTGTAGCACGAGCTCGCCGAGTAGGATCTGCTGGCAGTCCAACACCAAGAGATCTTGTTGGGCTCTCTAGTGAGGGTGACCTGCTGGAGGCGCCTCCAAAGTTCGATGTATTCCACCAAGGCAATCGTGCCCAGGGCGCCATGCATATCAGTGATCCAGGTACGACCTTGAAGGGCCTCGCACACCAGTCTAGTGCGCGGCTGCCTGCGCGGGACAAGGGCCGTGAGCACTGGCGGCAACTCCAGGATGGATTGGCCATTGAGCCACGGATCAGTCCATAAGCGGCATTGGCCAACATTGCCAAGGGTCCACACCGTCGAGGCTCGGAAGATTGCCAAGGTGTCGGGTTTGCAGGGCAGCTATAGGTGTCGCCATCTGCGCGTTCGTCAGTGGCCTGCAGCCATAGCCAACAAACCCGAACCGCGATGCCAGAGCGATGAATGTTGCGCACAGCGAGGCCGCCGAACTGCAGGGGCTGAAAGACTTTGGACCAGCTTACGAGGCAGTGCCCTGCCTTGGCATCTTTAGAGCCCTAGCATAGGAAGTTGTGGGTGATATGCGTGACCAGCTTCAGGATAGTTGGGTTGAGCGCCATCGCGATCATTATGTGGACTGGCATGGCGCTCAACACATGCCGGACCAGCGCCAGTCGCTTGCCACGAGAAAGCAAGGACCCTTCCATGTCTCCAGCTTGCACACCATGCGGTCGACCAAGGGCATGAGCGCACTCGTAGGCACCTTGTGGACTGAGAGGGGCAGGCCAAGAAATTGGATGGGGAAGGCGGAAACAGAGCAATGAAGTGTCGCGCCCACCTGCTGGTCGTGGCATTTTATTTTATGGTGTGCTTTTCCTTATGTACTTGAGATGAGTTTCGTACTTCGTTGCTATATTCCTTGATAAAGTGACTGTGTACGTCACTTGATGCAGATGTCCGAGTGTAATCCTCCATTTCGAAAAAAAGCTCACGTACTTTGTACAGTACCTCAAAATAAGTATGAGTCGCTGTTTTTATCAAACTAACGGCTAACTTGAGCCGGTAACTCCACCAGAAACACAAAGGGGTTATGTCTTCTTAAAAACAAAGGATTAGGATCTTAAAATCATACAAGGAATTATTACGTCACTTGCGATTAAATTTGGAAGATCGTTAGCATGTTCCTTCCCCATTCTCCTGTATAAGGAAACGACAACAATGATTATTAGAAAAACTCTCGTGCGCAGACTCAGAAAACGAATAATTATAAATCATGATAGTTTTCATGAAGCTACTCCATATCCACCCTTTTTCCATTTTATTCAACCATCTTTGTCAGTGGCTAATTTAGTTCTGAAGTTGTATGTGTCACGTGCATTGCACATGGACAAATAACTAAAGAGTAAAGAGTCTATACCAACAACCTCTACTTGTGTGCAAAATAGTTTTCTTATATATAGCACACAAACCTTCACCTGCGTGAACAAGGTTCTGTTCTCATGTGTATCATTTGGTCTTCGACAGACTAGCTCCACATGCTCGCATTGCTCTATCTTTACTGCAGGTGTTAGTAGCCAACTTATTTCATCAAATAGGTGGTATTCACATAAACAGATATAAAGAAGTGTTAGATAAGAATGGAAAATATATTAAAAATCATGGGAATACGAGACATCAGGAGCGGTGGTTGAACGAGCTGTGTCGGGACAAAACCAAGGTGATTGAAAGCTTCGTGTCACTGATGAGCTTCTCGCTGATGTTAGGCCTGTGTGCCAGTTGTCATGCTATTGCAAGCTCAAGGTCTCTGGACGGTAGCTACACTTGGACTGGTTAAACACTAAAGAAAACCTGTACCACAAGATGCTCAAAAAAACAACCATATGTTCGCATCGATAGAGACTAGCTCCATTTTTTCTTTCGCTGCTCCAGCTTACTCGCCCGTTCGAGCACATAATGGTCTGCACCAGCCCTAAATCGGCTCCTTCCCAGATGTTTGGTCTGCATCTCTACCTCAGGATCTTCCACCATGTATTGGCCCACGGTACTTGTAGTGACCTTATAGAAACTTTGCGATCGTCGCAATGCAATTTTTTTCGAGGGATCACACTCATACATTGGCATAAACACTCTCTAATAGCATATCTAACCAATCCTTAAAAAGCTTTAAAACACTTTAGAGGTGTAAAATTTCACTTTTCTTCTTCGAAGATGCATCTATCCGATCCCTTTGAATGCTAATAAGGCTTACACGAGTAAACTTTATCCTCCGCGGCCGCCCCCAATCCAAAAATATATTTGGTCGCCCATCGACGGAGTAAAACATTTCTCCTTCCCCCCAGGCGGCACCATCCCCACCACGCACCACATCAACTCCAGCGCCGCGCTACCTGCCTCCGTCGGCCATCATACTCCACCACTGACACGCATAGCACCCGCCACGCTCCTCATCGCCGGTCGATTCGGTCGCTTCTCCGTCGCTAGTGCCCTAACAAACGGATCTACGTCCATCACCGCCGCCGCCGGATTAGAGGCCATAGTCATTTCCTGCGCATCCACCTCTCTTTGAATGGGCGTACATCCCTTATAATGCTTACAGGAGTAAAATTTAACACCCCCCCCCCCCCCCCCCCCCCCCGATTTCAAAATATATTCGGCCACCCGCCGGTGGAGAGAAAAAAAAACCCCACACTCCCCACAACTTCGGCGCCGCCCTACTTGCATCTGTCATCTACCACGCTCCACAGCCGACCCCGTAGCACCCGCCAAGCTCCTCATCGCCGGTCGATTCTTCGCTTCTCTGTCGCTGGCGCCCTAGTCGATGGATCTATGCCCATCATCGTCGATGCTAGATTACAGGTCACTATCGTTGTCTACCCAGCCACCTCTCCATCATCGCCCGCGGAGCCACCTCAACCGCTCGGCATTGCGTGTCAGTAAGCCCTCCTCCTCTTGTCACTCGCATCTCAATAGCCGAACAACCGCTAGCACTGCCCTGTCCCCCCATTGGCCAGGCTTAGCCCTTGCCCAACAGCTCGTCGACATTCCTCAACTGGTTACCAACTGTGATCACTGCTGGTGGCTGGTGCTACCCCTGGTCTCAAGCACGCAGAAACATCCCAGATGGATTTTCTACATGTGTGACAATGACGGAGTGAGTGCCATTTTGTAGGGTTGTTCTTCAGATTTGTTGTAATCTGAAACTAATTGTTTTCTGAAAACTGTATGTACGAAGATGCAAGATTTGGTATTTGGAAGAATAGTACATTGATCTATTGATAGCTGGAAATTTGGTAGATTTTGGTGCACTAGTTGCTTGAGATAAGACTAGATAGGACGCAATATTGAAGTTTGAGACTAGAGAGGACACAATATCCAAGTTTGAGGAGGCGGAGAGAATAAAGGGTGCAATCTCCAGAAGCCAATAGAGCAAAACAACAATTTAGGCAATGAAGAGATATATTAAGCTATGATTGACAAGTAGGGGTAGTTAGGGAAGTGATGTTTCAATTGAAATGTACAATTTTTTGTAGTTTTATTTCGATCAGCTCTCATTGGGAAGAACTCGTGAACTATGTGACCAAGATATCGTTTAATTAAATAATTGAGTAGTGATGTTTAACTCGGTGGCTCAAAATTTGGTAAAAAAATATTTTAGGGAGTTAAGTTTAGGGTATCGGTTAGAAACAACACTTTCTTTAGAGAAGCAAATATCCTCCGCTAATGAATACTTAGGCATATCCTCCTCTAAATTATAAGGTATTGGTTAGACATGCACTAATGCAATAGATGACTTCACCATTTGGTCAAATCAGTTTAGGAAACCAGAACATAATGTAGCTATTGCCTGATGGTGAGGTTCCTCCTCCGGTAATGTGTAACTGTGAAGTAATATATGGGAGCACCTATTTGACAGGTGCTTGAAAACATTATGTGATTCTGTCAATTTTCATTTGAACCATTGGATTCTCATCCAACAAACAATATAGAGGTTGATCGAAAACTTATGTTGTTTCAGTGAGTTTTAACACCTAGTCAATGAAAGCCCAATCGACATAAATCACTACAAGTACTAAGCCCAGCCTACCAAAGCCAATTAAATAACTTGATGGTTGATGCTACGTACCACTAGTACACATTATACCTAATAATCCAATGACTAGAATTAGTTTGTGCAGGCACACACTAGACAGGAAAAGAACTGTATAATGATACGTCTTCAACGTATCTATAATTTTTTATTGTTCCATGCTATAATAGTATCAACCTTGGATGTTTTATATATATTTACAAGGAATTATATATCATTTTTGGGACTAACCTATTAACTTAGTGCCCAGTGCCAGTTGATGTTTTTGCTTGTTTTTGGTTTCAGAATGTTAGTACCAAACGAAGTCCAAATGCCACGAAACTTTTTGGAGACTTTCTTCTGGACATAAGAGACCCTGGAAGCTTCGGGAGGGGACAAGAAGATGGAGCAGTGTCCAACGAGGCACCATGGCGCGCCCAGGGGTAGGGCGCGCCCTGGTGGCTCGTGGGGCCCATGTGGCTCCGTTTGACCTCACTCCACCTCTATAAATTCTTTAAAATCGCAAAACCAATAGAGGAGTCTACGAAATTCTTTTTTCGATGACGCAAGCCTCTGTTCTCGAAAGATCCCATCTAGGGACCTTTTCCGGTACTCTGCCGGAGGGAGAATCAATCACGGAGGGGCTCTACATCAACCTTGATGCCCTTCCGATGATGCGTGAGTAGTTTACCACAGACCTACGTGTCCATAGTTAGTAGCTAGATGGCTTCTTCTCTCTATTTGATTTTCAATACAGTGGTCTCCTTGATGTTCTTGAAGTTCTATCCGATGTAATCACTTTTTGCAGTGTGTTTTTTGGGATCCTCTGAATTGTGAGTTTATGATCAGATTATCCATGAATATTATTTGAGTTTTCTCTAAACTCTTTTATGCATGATTGTTATAGCTTCGTATTCTCTTCGATCTATTGATTTGGTTTGGCCAACTAAATTGATTTATCTTGCAATGGGAGAGGTGCTTTGTAATGGGTTCGATCTTGCGGTGCTCAATCCCAGTGATAGTAGGGGACACGACACGTATGTATCGTTTCCATTAAGGGTAAAAAGATGGGGTTTATTCATGCGTGAGTTTACTTTGTCTACATCATGTCATCTTGCTTAAGGCGTTACTTCGTTCTTTATGAAATTAATACTCTAGATGCATGTTGGATAGCGGTCGATGTGTGGAGTTATTGTAGTAGATGCAGAATCATTTCGGTCTACTTGTCTCGGACGTGATGCCTATATACATGATCATTGCCTTGGATATCGTCATGATTATTTGCTTTTCTATCAATTCCCCAACAGCAATTTGTTTACCCACCGTATGCTATTTTCAAGAGAGAAGTCTCTAGTGAAAACTATGCGCCCGGGTTTACTTCTATCATATATTAAAAATCCTAAAAATACCTTGCTGCAATTTTACTTTATTTATTTTATTTTGTATTTTTGTTCGATCTATCTATCTATCACCATACAGTTTAATCTTGCAATTAACCGCCAAGGGATTGACAACCCCTTGTTCGCGTTGGGTGTAAGAATTTGTTATTTTGTGTGCAGGTGCTACTAACGAGTTGTTGCGTGATTCTCCCACTGGACTGATAACCTTGGTTTTATAACTGAGTGAAATACTTATCTCTCTTGTACTGCATCATCCCTCCTCTTCATGGAAAACCCAACGCAACTCACAAGTAGCATATAACAATCACCATGTATATATCTTTTGTTTTCATACGTGTGTTTTATTTCGCATAAATAAATCGTAATTATAAATATTACTAGAGGAGGGAAGGAGGGAACTTAACGCCTGACTCTATTCTATTGTATTTTGCAACCATCATACTAAATATTTTAATTATAATGCAAAAAAAATTACATTGACTGTGTCGAATTTCTAAAATGTTCTACACTAGGGTCTTTAAGATGTGGAATTAAAGTATTGGGTGAAAATAGTATGGCACACATTTCAACAATGAAGTAAAAATGTCCAATCCAATGATTAAACTGAACAATCTAGACATGAACAAGGAAAGAACTATACAAAAAAACAATTAAGAAATTAACAAAATATGAAGAAAAAAAATCTAACGAAGAAAGAATCGTGGGAGTGGTGTTACCCAACAGAAGAAATGCAAAAAAAAAAACAAAGGAAAAAGATCAATATAAGGTAAAGAACTCTAGAAATAGTGTTATTTTAGAAAGGAAATGAAAATAAAAAAGAGAACAATTTTCTTTCTAGCCAAGGATGAAAAAATAATTCCGGGAGCAGAGTTCCTAGTAGCAAAAAATGAAACAAACACATATCAAAGAATAAAGATTTTTTTAAAACTATAACTAACGCGAACAATCATTCAGATTTATTGTCTCTTTTCTAATATATAGGGACTAGAATATATTGAAAACTTGCACAAAAATTACGCCTTTGGATTGTTCGGTAATCTACAAGAACAGGTTTAAACTAGTGCAACTTTAATAATTATTATATTAAAGTATATCAATTACAAATGATTACATTTTAAGAAAGTATTTAGGGCATTTGTATGACCTTAAAGAAGAAATAAATGAGAACAAAACTCAAAGAAAAATAGAATCATAATTTGCCAAAGATTTGCAAGACATGCACTGTTCCATAAAATGGAATGACAGACAAATATCAGTGTAACTCCATAATTATATGAGTCAAGTAGATCACTTACAAAAATGAATTTTATGTTCCTAATGCAAAGTAAGTGTATCACATAACTGCAATATCAAATAAGATGGCACATGCATAGCAAAACTCCAACGCCTCAAAAAATGGAATAGGCATCAATAAACAAGGCATAATAAAGAAAAAACAAAAACACATTTTATTCTAAGATAGAATGAACTAAGGGCTTTGGTATTGCCTTGAAGAAGAAATAAAATGAAAAAAAAACTCAATTCAAATAATGGCAAAATTTTGACACATTTTATAGAACTTGCACTATTCCACAATATGCAAGAACAAGCATATAGCAGTGTACGTAATTATTATGATTCAAGTAGATCACTTACAAAAACGAATGACTTATTAGATCTTAATACAAATATACTTTCAGAGATTTCTTAACACATACGAAATGGTCATCAAGGATTCTTTGAAATTTCATCTCTAGTGTTAATGTCTGGTCCCTTGCCTTTCGATGCCCAAAAGGTCGCCAAAGATGAGGGGGCAACAAAGTTAGGCGAAATAAGGAATGTCCTCTCCCCTCTGATGGTTAGAGTTGGTTGCCACTTCTTGTCACGGTTGATTGAGAAAATTCTAGAATCACTCGTCTGGTATGTGCGTCATTTAAAAATTTCCCAAAAAATTAAAATTTGAAATGAATTCCTCTCATGATGGATGTATGCAGGTTTCTTTGTGTCTTATATTTTTTATTATAGTTATTTGTCTTTATTGCAATTAGTGACATTAGGCCAGTAACACTATAGAATGATACAAGTAACACCCTTTAGTGGCTACCAGAAAAATAGATAATCCTGAACAAGGGTGAATTTAGGCAGCTATTTTTTTTGGTTGAACCTTGTAACATTTTTCAGTATCCCCTATTTGGCTAATATATTTGATATATTTGCACGTGCATAAGAGCTATAAAGTAAAAAAGGTATTCCACCAATAGCCTCCACATGTGTCAATGCTTTCGTTTTATATACCACACTAGCCTTTACTGCTTATACGAATAGTTTTGTCTTCTTATATATATCACATCATCTTCCATAGAAACAGATCCATCATGTCATGCATTCTTTTTCAACAAGTTGGCACGGCTTCATTTTGAACAGAACAACTCCACCGTTCCACTCCCTTTAACATATTAGTAGCACTAGCTTATTTCATCAAATAGGTGGTTGTCACAACAACAGATCAAAGAGAGGAATATGGAAGATCTTAGAACACACAGGAATAGGAGGCGTCAGGAGTAATAGCTGAAATAGCCATTGGTGTGTTGTGTGTGGATGATGAACTATTTGACCATCATGAGAGGATGATGCTAGAGCTTTCTTTATTGTGACTTGCCATTTATTGGTATCTGTTTGGCCTGTTCTTTCGGTGCTCGCGAGCTTCGCATAGGTAGCTAGATTACAGGATTACCTTGCTAGTGACAAATTGAAGAAAGGCATGTGACCCTTCTCTGATCTTACTTTTTGCGGGAATAAATTTGATTTTGATCCATCTCAATCCTTATTTATCACTATCTTTTTGAAATCCTAGGTTGGGATTTTATCACCATCTTTTTGATGAAGTTCTGGGTTCAAATACTATAATTCATGATAGAATCATCTTCTTTCCTAAAGAGAAGAAGCACCACTTCTGCCACTATACCATCGATCTCCTCGAGCTCAGGGCTCATGGCCTGTCGCTGACGTAACAATGTCAGTCTACCTTCGGATTTGGTGATGGGGATCGGGGACACCCGCCGGGGAGATGGAGATAGGGGAAAGGGATGAGTGATGGTAGATCGAGAGAAGAAATCAGAGGTCAAGGGAAGTGCGGACGACGGGATGAGTGTGTAGCCGAGCGAGAATATGAAAAAGTTGAGCAAGGGGATGCGAGGCATTATGTGGTGGGCTTCGTTCTGAGGCATCTATTATTCAATGATTTTTTTTTGCATTGGTGGTAATGATGTGGGGCTAAGGACCAAAACTTGCTGAGGTGGAAGGATTTATGAGGTGGACATGTTGCATGTTTAGATAAATAGATTAGTGGGGATGAATCTATTAGGTATATAGAATAGGATATGGTTGTGTGCATCTTTTGGTGCAGAGACAGAGCCCAAGGATTTCATCCTCCTTTTCAAAAAAATAAATCATTCTTTACATTTTTCTCACGGGAATTATTTACCTATTCTGGAGTCTTGTTTTTCTGTAGTTACTGTGTACTCCCACCGCTCCAAAATAAGTGTCGTGGTTTTAATTCAAGTTTGAACTAAAACCACGACACTTACTGAACTAAAATCACGGCACTTGTTTTTGAACGGAGGAATTATAACATATAGGACTACGTGCCTTGCCTCGCTCTACTTTAACGTGTTCATAGCGCTAGCATATTTCGTCAACTAGTTGGTCATCACATAAACACATCACAGTGAGTGTTAGAGAAAAAAGGAACTTGTTGGTCATCACATTATTAAACACACCCAAGGAGGATGCTGGAGAAGAATGGAAAAGGTACGAGAAAATACGGGAATACGAGGCATTGGGAAAATAGGCCGAACGAGCATTCTGATTTGAGCGACCTAGTACCCGACCAAATCTTCTTGATGTGCACAGAAGTGAGGTGCTCGAGCTTCCTTTATTTGACAGGCCTTTTGTCCGCATTCATTTGGCGGGTCCTTTAGTATATATCCACACTTCTGCTACACAACGCTAGTCGAATCTTGATTTGTTGTCGTGAAATTTCTTGTTATTGGGCATGTCCTTTTTACCTCAAACAAAGTCTCTGTTAGTGTTCAGCATAACTCAATGGCAATTTAATTATTATTACTTTTTTGCGATGCCATGAGCGAATAATACAACACGTTGAACCTTAGCGGCACAATCACTTCATACCTTTTTACAGAGAGGTGGAATCACTCCACTATTCCATCGGATTGGTTTAGTATCATGCATCAACGCCATGGGGATAGGAACCGTGCTTAATTCTAGTAGGATGTTGTTTGGACAATGACACAGCCAAACCATTCAGCACCATGGGCTAGGTCATCCGGTGCTTCAGTCCATCCTAGTGTTGGTGGCGATGATGATGGTGTTATGCATGTCTGGTTATTCTGATCTCATTCTGCCTCTCTTTTTTTTCTCCTAACATCTGTCTTGGCAGTATGGCGACAAAGCAAAAGTTTGGCACTCTACTTATGACCCTGTCACGACCAAGGCGATACTCCACAAGGCAGCAGAAGCAGTCTCCACTGTGTGCCCACGATGTTGGGGCCGCCCGGTGACCCACACACGACTCTAGTTAAGTGCGCCCATCGACTATCTGCATCATCAAAACTATCTTTTAGCTAAGTGCTAGTGAGGCAAGAATTAAGGAGAGAAATGGATAACTATGATCTTTTAGATATTGCATATTAGACCCCTCAAACACTGCCACAAGCCCTTGCCTTCTGTTGTAACCTTCTCGACGACACAGATGTGGCCAATCAGATCAGTAGAAAAACCATGGCCAAACCGCCCTTAATCCAACCGGAATTAACATTCTTCCTCCCTGCGTCGCTCCCACCCTGCCCGCGTACGGTCTTTTTCAAATTGCGTCGAACGTTCCCTTCTAGTCCACCTTGAACACACCCAAGACGTCCCTATTGCGATGCAACTTCTTCACGGCTCCTCCTTCACCTCCTGCTTGGCGCAGTGGTGAGGAAGTGAGGGCGGTAACAGAATGTGGTCATGAAGAGACCGCTCGAACAGGACCTCTAGCTGTCGTTGGAACTCCTCGTCTGTCGTGGTGTCCTCATCGAAGAGGGGCGGCAGTTGCAGCTTCTCCTCGACAACTGAGGAGGGCAGGGCACGACCTCCTTCTATGACCACGCGGAGAAGGACCATGTCCCCAAAGAGCATGTAGGGCGGCGCCACCGTGACGATGGAGACCCACATCCAGCCGCCTATGCCGAGAACCAACCGCTGCCACCTGACATCGGATTATATCGGAGAGGACTGGAGACGGTTTGCGGTGAGGAGGGCGCCGGAACACTGCTTAAATAGCTAGAGCATGCGGGGTGATGCTCCTTCAATGCGGTCCAACGGACAGATAAGGCTTCTCGGACGCCGGATCCACATTGAAGCAGCGTCGTCCTTCCCGTCTGGCAATGTCGCTCTGCCCGGCATGAAGGCCGCCGAGTCGCGTCCACTTTGGTGCAGTCGACCGGCATGAATGCGTAGTTATTAGTTTGGGTGGGGCCGACCGAGCGCACACGTACGATTCTGGATGCCCGAAAGCCTCCCCCTAGTTTAGAGCTGGTTTGCGGCAATTCGGATGCGCGGACGCGTCGCGGACATTTGTGGCACCATGTTGGACGATAAAAACGGTCGGGCGCATCGGCCTGGAGGTTTGTGAGCGATTCATGAGGCGATGTTGGAGATGCTCTTAGAGCATCTACAGCCGGGAGCCTCAAACAACCCTCAAATGTCTGAGAAGACAGCCCCGTCACTGACCGGTCAAAAATGGCAACCTAGATGGGAGCCTCAAACGGACCTCAAACACCCAGGCTGACCGACACCGCTCATATCCAGCGCAAATGGGGTGGACCAGGCTCGAGAGGGCGCATCTGCCCCATCCAACTAATGTTGAGGGCGACTCCTCTAGTGGGGTGTGAACGTCGTGTGGCGTCGCTCCAGCTCGCCGTCCGAGGGCCCAAGTCCAGATATTTAGCAGGACGGCGTCCCCAGTCCTAACCATATTTTATGCATCCTCCCTCTCCACGCCACCAGCCTGAACTCATCCACCTCTTTCCCTCTCCTCCTCCCTCTTCCCTCGCCGTCTGCCTCCGCCATGGATGGACTGAAGAAGACCACATATGATATGCTAATGTCGGAGCACCACTTCCAGATGCTGGAGGAGATCCAGGTGATGTGTGCCACCCGCATGGCACCTGCTTGCCTTCAGACTCGCCAGGGACGGAGGAGGAGAAAGAGGAAGGGGCAGGAGCCAGAGGCGGAGCAGCAACCGGTGCCCATGGAGGTGGAGGAGGAGGTGGTGGTGGAGCCAGAGGAGGAGCCGTGCCGGTTGCAGGATTTGCCATGGAGGACACCATGGTGGAGTTCGAGGTCACCCAGGCGGCGAAGATGGTGGAGCACCAGGTCATCCTGGACGGAGTCCATCCAAGTTGAGGCCTACGTGGCGGCCAACCGGTGCTTCATCCAGCAACGATGGGTGGAGACCGACGCCCTTTTCGATAACCTGGATGCGGAGGAGGAAGCGGAGGCCAAGGCAGAGGCGGAGAAGGAGCCGGAGGAGCCGCAGGGGCTGGAGTTCCGTCATCCACCCATGTATCCAGAGCCCGGCAAGGAGATCGTGGACATCTTCGATGATGATGAGTAGTGTAGTGTAGGTTTAGTTTATCTACATAGCACTTAGATGTTTCATTTGGATGCTTTGTCTGGTTTTAAGATTTCAATTATGAGGTGTTCGGATGCAGAGAAGAAAATTCGAGGAGTACCCGGTTAGTGCCAGCAGACGCACCCGGGCGCGTCCACGGGCGTTTGAGGGGCCAGATTTGGCTACTGCATTTGTAGATGCTCTTACTTAGTTTATTTAACAACATCATGCCAGAGTTGTTCCTTGCTACTTGGAAAATAGTCAAGCAAGTGTGAAGTTAAGTCAGTGATTAACACTATTAAGACATATAGTTAAAACATCAAAAATATGATACTGTCTTCCCCACAAATAATAAACTGCATCCCCCTCGCGTCGCTCCCCCCGCGAGCGACCGAGGAGGCAACCCTAGCCGCCGGCGCCTCAGGTCCCCCCACCCCTCTTCTCCCCTCACCGCCGCCGATCCGCGCCGCGGGGCAAAGCCCGGTAGGTGCTGGCGGCGGCGGGGCCCCATCTCCTCCTCGCGCGAGGGCTCGGCGCAGGCGGGCGTCCTCAGGCGGCGGCGGTGCGTTCATCCGGGGCGCGGTGGCGCGCGCGCAGGTCTGGCGGCGGTGCTACGGGGCCTCGTCCTGCACGTGGAGGGCCGGACACGGCGGGGGCTGCTGGATCACCCGGAGGCGACATGGGCGAATTCGGTGTTGGATCCGCGAGCAGCAGGTAGGGCAGCGTCCCTTGCCTGTGCGGCGGCGGACAGATCCATGGCCGGCATGGTGCTCTTGCCCTCGGTGGAGTCTATGTCTGGAGATGGGCGTCGGAAGCCGCGGATCTGGCGTCCCGTCCAGATCTGCCCTGGTGTGGCAACCGGTGGCGCGTGGAGGACCAGTGAGGGGCGGCTGCAGGCTCCATGCCGGCGTGCCGACGGCGGCTTTGGTCTTCACGACGAAGCTCCGTTCGGTTTCAGTCAGCTGCGAGATCGGGGGGCCGTGATTTCCGGTGAAAATTGCGCCGACTACGGTCATGGCGGACGATGGCGGCGTCTATGACGTCGTTCCCTTCTAGAGGCATCGTTGTTGTAGGTCATGGCGCCCCACTCGTGATGCTCCGGGGGAAACCCTAGATCTGGGTCTACCGGATCGGACGATGATGGCACCTTCGATGCCATTTTCCCTCCTGGGGGCATCGTTTTGGAGCACATGATGGCTGGAGGGGACAAGAGGAGGAGCGGTGTTACATCTACCGCAAGGCCGACGGCGGATCCCAATGGCATGGCACCGCGGAGGTTCGGCGATGGGTGCGTATTGGAGATGGACTCGCGCAGGAGGAGGAAGTTGTCTGGCGTCATGGTGGCGTTGATGGTAGAGAGGCCTGGCAAGGTCGGTGCATCAGTTCTGCTCTGAGGATGGACCGAGGGAAGATGGAGGTGACGGCCCTTGCAGCGTGCGGTGCTCACTGGGAGTGTGCCAGACCGGTGTGGACCCAATCGAGGTAGTGGCTTGGATGGGACACCCGGCTTTAGATGTTAGGCTTTGGTGCGATGTCTGTTTGGTATTAGGCCCGGACATTCGGCATGCCTTCATCAAGGGGATAGGAGTAGCAACGGTGTTGCCAAGATGGTGGCTTCAGGCTTATTGATGTAACACCTTGTATGGTCTTTATGAATAATTAATAATATGGCTACACGCATCGTCCAGATGCAGAGGCCGGGAGTACATCCTCATTTTCTAAAAAAAATCTTATACTTTGTATTTTTAGTAGGTTTACATATCAAATGAAATCCTTGAAACATTGCCTCATGCCCTTCCTGTCCCCTGTTTATGTGACTATAAAGAATAAGTACTCACCCACCTCTACTTGTGTGCACAAAGCTTTTCTTGCATATATAGACCACATCAACCATGTATCAGGTGAACAAGGTTCTCTTCTCATTTGTATTACTTCATCTCCACCGGAATAGGTCCCCAAGCACACTCAATGCTAACGTCTTGATAGCACTAGCTTATTGGATCAAATATGTGGTAGTCACATCAACATATCAAAGAGAGGGTGTTGGTAGGATTAGCTTGTGGCATTAAATAGCTGGATGTCACATAAACAGATCAAAGAGAAACATGAGAAAGTAGTGAGGATACACGGGACAGGACCAAATGCCTTGCTCACCTAGGACAGGACCGAGCTGTTTAATCGTTACAACCCCAATACTGTACGGCAGCACTTCTTTCGACGAGCTCTTTTCGCTTTCATCCAGCTGGCGCTTTCGGTGCCTCTTGAGAGTAACTCTGCTGAAGCATACCCACCTCAAAATTTTCAAAAGTAATTCGTCCATAATTTCCGAACTGACGGAGTATTTAGGAAGGACATTTTCTAGGGAATTCTCACTTACGATGTACAGCAGCCCTACAATGCCTGCCACTTCTCCTGATAACTCGCACCAATGCACTGTCAGACCGCCGGATAATTCTCACGAATGTTGTATAACCATACAAGGCGTGTTTATTGAAAGTCAATCCAACTAAAAAGCCCACTATAGCCAATGTATCTTCGTTCTTCTTCTATCGAAAAAAAAGGATGGTACGACACTACCGAAGGTTGAACAACATCGCCGGCGTCATTCGGGATACTTGCCGTCCACCAGTGTTAGCACGTCCTCTGCTATACTGTTCCCCGGTCCCTATAACGTGTTGCTGCTAGCAGCCTTAAACTGTTAAAGATGTCGGTGTCGCTGTAGCCCACTTGTCCGTATTGCTAGACAAAAAAGGTACAGAAAGCCAAGTCACCAATCTTTCTCAAGATTGTGCTTCTTTTTCTTTTTACTTCTTGCTTCCCAAACTCCCAAGCTGTATGGCTAGGGTTAGGATTTTTAATACTTTTACAATTGAGTATTTGATTCATATGGTTTCCTAATTTTCAGAAGTGATTCATGTATATTTGAGAATTGAATGCTGTGATTTTTCCTATTTTTGGTGGCGATTCTCATATTACTGCCATTTTCCAATTTCTGGGAGAAATTTGCCAATTTTGCCGATCGTCTTTCTGTTCATATTTTGGATATCTTTATACTTTATTATTTTTCAGATTTACATGATCAACTATGCTTATTGATCTCGTCATGATGATGTCAATCTCGCATCAGCCTCCAACCCTCGCGCCTCGCCTAGGAGCGGTTCGACCCTATCTCTCAAGGACCCTCGACCTCATGAGTTCTATTTCGATAAAAAAGTAGGACTTGCTTAAGAGTTTGGCACATGGCCTTAGATTTCGCGGTCTTGGACCTGACCGTGCTTACTAGTGCTTAAAAGTACTGGAATGGAAAAACACCAGAAGCATTTTTTCATTGTAGCGACATCTTTGCATATTGCGAACCAATTTGTGGTTGGATAGTTAGAGGGACAGTGGTATCCCCAGCTCACCAGGGTTCAAGTCCTGGTGCTCGCATTATTCCTGGATTTATTTCAGGATTTCCGGCGATGCGCTTTCAGCGGGAGGAGACGTTCCCGTCGACGACGAGGCGCCTACAGTGACTTCGTAAATTTCAAGATGACATGCCGGCTCAGTCTCTCGGAGGTGCTCATAGGGGTAGGGTGTGCGTGTGTGCGTTCATAGGGGTGAGTGTATGCGCGTATGTATGAGCGCTTGCGTCTGTACTGATGTTAAAAAAAAATCTTTGCATATTTAGGCTTGGGGTGTATTATCACCGAGGCTGATTAACGACTCTTCAGAGTCCTCTGACATTAAGTGATCCTGAATTGGCGTGCCATGTTGCCATCTTTAGAGAATTCAAGTTTCTATTATTTACAGGTTTCATGGATTTTAAAGTTGTGGGTGTAAACGTGTTTGTAATTCTGTTGCTCCTGGTCTATCAACTCACGGTGCTCGTATGGCTCCATTGGACACTATTTATTAGCATCGTGGTATACCTGACCTCGTAAACTCTCTAGCGGACAATGGATTAGTTGTACCACACACGTAAATAAGTAATAAAACACGCTGCTTTATGTAGAAAAGAAAGTCATTTTCAGTGTTGGTTTCCTGGACCAGGGGTACTTGCCATGTCGACTCCCGGTCAGGTGGGCCGGGCCGAGGACCCCCTTTGTCGGTTCTGTCCTAGGCCACTTCGGGCAGCCCGCGACACATATAAGGGAGATTCCACAAGACTTGGCATACAAGATTAGGACTCCTCTTCACCGAGGTAGCCGACGAGGGCTCCTGTTAGTCTAGGGCTCCGGTAAATTATATAAGCCGAGGCTAGGCTAGTTGATAGATGATTAGAATCTTACACAACAATCTCATGGTCGACACTTGTACTCTGTCCTATGCCCCAATACAATAAACACAAGCAGGATGTAGGGTATTATCTTTTCGAGAGAGCCCGAACCAGGGCAAAATCGCTGTGTCCATGTCACCATCATTCCAAGACGCCAAGCTTAGGATCCCTACCTCGAGATCTGCTGGATTTCGTATATGCCGGAGTTGAGCATCAAATAATTGAGATAAGTGCAATTAAGTTTTATATAGGGTACCTTGTGGGACGCGGATTTGGTGAACATGGTTCCACGTGCACCCCTATGAATAGTAAATTCAGGAAAAAACTAGATTTTTTCATAAAATACTAATATTTTTTTCTTGTAACATTTATAGTCTACTGGTATACTTGTGTATGAAGTTTCACGAAGAAATGACATCGGTGTATTCTGGGTAAAATGAAAAAATTGAAGCTATATTGAAAAACGATATTTGAGGTATAGTGAGGTCTTAATTGTATTTTCTTCACTAAGTATACCTCGGGTGTCAGTACTTCATGAAACTTCACACTTCAGTAGAATGGTCGACAAACATGACTCCCGCAAATTTTTTAGTTGTTAAAAATTTCCAAGTATATTCACGTGGGTGTGCTTGGAACCATATTAACCTTTTTATTTTCAATATATTTTGCTATTTAATTCAACCAGTATTATCCTAGTAGGTGTATTGATTAGAATGTCACCGGATATAATATAGCTAGGACTTGCACGATGTGCCTTACTTGGTTTATTTGACAACATCTTGCCAGAGTTATTATTGGCAGTTGCCAGAATAGACAAGCAAACGTCAAGTTCAGCCAGCAATTAACAGTATTAAGACACATAATTGACCCAACAATATGATACTATCTTATACTATTTATTTTGTTAGGTTTGTATATCAAAATTAAATCCTTCAAACACAGCATCATGCCCTTCGCTTACCCTGTCTCCTTAATAACACAATTTAGTGCTAATATAGGAAAACATCAATTTACCTCGTGTCATATTTCCATCATTTGTTTGCCATAGAATGCATTACACACTTGGAGTGTACTACATCATGAGCCTGTGCGTGTTTGCACAATTCTTTTCTTTCATATATACCACACCAACGTCCGGTCAAGTGAACAAGGTTATCTTCTCACATGTTCCACTTCATATCCGTCAAGTTGGTCCGTTGACAATCTACTAATTTTAATGTGTCGGTAGCACTAGCTTATTGCATCAAATATCAAAGAGAAGGCGTTGGTAAAGCTAGCTTATTACATTAAAAGACCTCGTAGTTGCATAAACAAATAAAAGAGAGAGTGGAAGAAGAATGAGAAACAAGTGAAACGACATGGGAATATGAGTCATCAAGATTATTTGTGAAGCCACGTATCCAGCTTGCCTATTTAGTTCATACCTGGTCTACCCTAATTTGTGTGGCGGAGAGAGGAACCATGAACTTTGGGTGCAACCGGCTGGACATGATTGCACGGAGTTTCTGTAGTTAGGTTGGATGACGATTAAATGATAGGATATGTGATTTGAGTAAAATTATCTTGTTAGTGTCTGGTTGTTTCGAGATTTGTGCTCTTTTTATTGACCCCTTTCGTACGGCCGTGTGGGTGTTTGACACTTTGAATTTAATAAATATGGATATGTCCACTGTCTGATGAAGAGACCGGGGGAAACTTCTTTCTAAAAAGATATATCCATGTCATGGATAAGGCCAAGCTGGTTGATCTTGACGAGGGAGCTATCTTTCTTGTATGGGGCTATTATTGATGATCATTTAGCTGGTCCAGCATTTCTACTTGATGGAGAATCACATCCATTGTTTAAAGGGGCATTATCATTGTTAGCCAACCAATGGCCGAGTCAACCCATACCAGTAGAATTTATTCTCCTGTTTAGGATGTAGGTATATACCCAAGGTTTTCTTAAAAAATAAATATATATCCGAATTTTTTGTATATCCATATTTATATAATAATTTGTTCTGGGGTTGTAATTCTAAAGTTGGCTAAAAAAAGTAACGGTCGCAAAAAACACCAAGTCGGCATGTCATTGGGAAGCTGAGAGCGAGCCCGGGCATGTTGGAAAGTACGGACAAAAGCAAATATCTAAAATCTTGCGCACCTCCTCCCAACTCATTAATTGTGGCCACTGGAATCAACATAGTTTTTTCGCAATTATCAACAGTTTAGTTGCACACTAGAGTTCACCACTAACAAGTCACATGAAGGATATCAGTTCTGCAGGGACTTTGTTTCGATATAGGAGGATCCTTCACGGCCAGTTTTGAGGTGAATGCATACAAAGATGTGTGTGATGATGAGTATGATGAAGACTCTAAAAAAAAATCGATTGAAAATATAATGAATTCAGTTTGGGAGGAGACTCTGCTGGGCCTGAACCAGAAAGTGCTGCTGCATCTTGTTTGGCTCCCAAAACATGAACTACAAATTTAATTCTGTTAGAACTGAATTTGATTTCTCAAATATGCCAATTCCAATATTTATGTTTGGATGCGACATGAAAATGGAAATATTCATTAGAAGGAATTTTGTTGTTTAGAATTTGAACGTCGTCTTTGGAGTTTGGCACAGAGGAATTTGTTTGGAGTTTGTCTTGTTTAACATAGAGGAATTTGTTTGGAGTTTGTCTCCTTAACAACACACTTGAGTTGCAACTAAGACAAATAATCATCAACAATGATGGTTTTGCGTAGCATTAATGTATCAACCTCTTCTTCATTCTTTTCAATCATGTCGATCAGTGGCTAATTTAGTTCATGAACTATATGCTGCAGTAAATTGCACATGGAGAATAATTTAAAATTAAGGAGTGCTAGACCACCGACCTCACCTTACATGCATAAAGCTTTTCTTATATATAGCACAGAAACCTTCAGTATATGCACAACTTCATCTTCAATATAGAAGCTAATCTTATTATATTTTAATGTCATGGCAGCACCACTGAAGTTATTATATGAAACTAGTCGTCAACCCGTGCATTCGCACGGGCTAGCCAATAAATTGTATATATTAATAGAAATTCACTTACTTTGGTTAACAAATAATGCCAACGACCTATCAACCTTGTAGTTGTATTAAGCAAAATATTAATATATCCTTGAACTATCATATATATCGTTTTGTATAGGCATGGAGTGTTGGCTCGTTGTATTGGCACTCTTGGATTGCTATCATTTGACTCATAATTTGTGAACATATCTAGCCACCAGCGACCACTTCCGTGCTCCAAAAAAATATATATTCTTACATGGTTTCACATCACATGCTTCGGTAGTCGTCAGCCCATGCGCTGCAAGGCTAGTTATATTAGTTAGCACTGGTATAGTGAAGTTTTATAATATTTTTTCAATAACATAAATTTATAAAATCCAAAGAATCGAAATGCATATGAAATTTTACTATTAATACATAGTTTACTGTTTCACTTAGGAAGAATATTATAGTATAATAATATTGTACTCCAGCCAACTGGTATTTGTCAGAGCATTTGATTGGAATATGAGTGATTGCCATCTAAAAAGAGCAAATGGCACAACTCTCATGGAAGTTAACTAAGATTACAACTAAATTTTTATAGGTTACTACTACAAATATAAACCCAGAATTGCTATAAAAATTCGAAGTATATGCAATAGTTCACATGTTTTTGTAAGGGAAATTTCGCATGGATAATCTTTCTCTGTTACTTGTAGCCAGCATTTGATAAACTATGATTGATGTTACATGTTACCATTTGACAGGAGGTGGTGGTACAACTCCGATGAAACCTCAAACGGATTACTAACTAAAATATTTAGAAGTAGCTACCAAAAAATATACAACTGAAGTTTCCTACCAACTTCGATTAATATTTGTATAATATTTCTTTAATAAGTTCACATTGCGAACTAAAAGTTATGGAATGTTAACTGAATTAAACAATAAGTTTGCTATACACAGTAGTATATTTCGTCACCTGAGATTAACATATGATGAGGCTATAACTTTACAATAACAAAACTTTGTGCTTATGTTAGCTAGTCTATGGCTCTTATAGTAATCAAGAGTAGTTTGTATTAGAAACTACAATAACAAACTATAAATTACAATAGAAATCAGAGCAGGTCATTGATAAGTCATATGAGTTATATGCCATATGGCGAGGATGCGATTCTGAGATAGTATGAAAAAATCTAGGGAGATTAGGACAAATCAGTCATGAGTAGTTTTTACATTTTCCCTTGATTTCCATTAAAACTAACTCTGTTTTCAAAATCATTAAACGATGCTACTATTTTTTTGGAATAAGTTTACAGAAAAGAGTTGACTTCTCTTTTTGGTTTCATGGATGGTTCTGCATAGCTAATCAAAAATAACAATTGATAGTCCAAATGAAAACCAGGTGAATGTCGTGCATATGTATCATGTGAAAATCTATGCAATAATATCATCTTAGCATAAACCTACATTCTGTGTCACTCCTCGAGGCCCAAGAAGATGCTAGTAATCACTGATAATACGTTGTTTCCTTGATTGCCTGCCACTCAGCATAAGCACCAATGAAGAAATGCTAGATCTAATTGTGTGTAACGGATAGAATAAAGGCAACTCGTTACACTATGTTCACCTTTTATACTCCAAGTTGTTTCCATAAATATTATCTAGTATTATATCTATCTCAAAGATCCAATAATTGAACTTATATGTAGTTAACTTCAGGTACTTGATGGCATAACTAATTCCTAAAGTTCGTGGAATGTTGATGACAAAAGCAAAACTTTAGTAAATTGATATTTCTAAAGGAAACAATTACCAGATGATCAAGGCTACTAATTTGCAAAGCATGACCTAGGTTGCTGAACAGCCGGAGGCAGCTGGTCAAGAGGCCAAGTAGTACTGACAGTGTTCACTATGATCAACATCACACTATTAAATAACATTAGAAGATAATTTACTCTTAATTAGGTGAAGATTTATGAATTTTTTTGCCTAGCTATTATGAAAGTTTACTATCACAGTTGCATAGCAAAAAGAAGAGATGTCCTCTCGTCTGTTCAGCCACATATGAAATTCCATTGCATCATTTCATTAAAAAAAATAGTAGACCTAAATTCAACATTGGCTACCACATGGTCACTTCATCTTGTTTTCTATCCGAGTAGACACCCAATCAACCTTCACTAAGCTGAGTAACAACAACAGACAATAGTTTACATGACAAAAAATAGCAACAACATTTACGTTCCCTGATAGAGCCCTACTTAAATGCATATGATAATAACTCAGTAATATAAAATTATTGTATACATATCTAGAGCATTTATGTTTTCCACACATGCTACCTAAAAGTAAGTACGTTGAATCTTGTAGAAATTGATCACTATGCGTAATTAGTAAAATTTATTCTATAGGATCTTAGGCAACACACAACCACATGTACCCTGAATCTTCCGTGAACTCTTCAAGATTGTTGTCCACCCCGAGCCATAAAACTGTAGCATGTGGTTATTATAGTGGGCGTCACTTCGTCGAGGGCATCATGGAATGCAGGAGTATTGCCGATGGTAGTTGCGCAATGAATTGCTTTAATCTACCATCAATATGACTGCCATAAACCAATATCCATCGCGGGATATATCCATTTGAGATACAAATAGATGCTTGATTGCAGCGTGGTTAGAAATTGGAAGCTAGGTTGCAAAGAAAATATATTATAATAATTCAGGAGCGATGAAATTAATACCAAAGAGTGATTGTGCAATTTGGAGGAGAGTGAAAAACATAACAAAAGTTTGATATCGCAAGAAGCTAGCCCTCTGACCTCATTTAAATGTCTGCAAAAAAAGATCAAACTGAATTAGTGTGCCTAACTTGCAAGTAATGTGGTTACAATTAAGATAACTTCCAAAGTATGATACTCTTGGACTATATATAACTCCTACCATAATTAGTATCATCTGAATATGTAGCTGAAGTCTGAAACTCCCTAATACGAGAACTCCTACAAATATACTATGGTATAGCACATATCAAACCTACCCTATAGGAGCATTGGATTTAGTAACAGTAGTAAAGAAGGAAGGAGCGGGACGGGAGTTGTGGAGAGGGAAAGAGCGAAGCATGACGGCCAGGAAATTCCAGTCTGCAAAGAATGACACACGTACATGTAATAACACATATGACTTCCCAAGTAGGTTGATCGATTCCAGCAAGATGTGCCAGTATATACCTACATACACACAGGTAAGACAGATTGCTTTCTTTGAACTGTTAACAAACGCACGCCAGAGATACGTCTGCGGGGTCGACTTCTAAACTGCGGCGAAGCAGGATGGCTTGATTCAATCTTGATGTGGTCCTGCACGGGGATGATATGAGAAATCAATTTATGATGTAATGATATTTGTATTATAAGTTCAACATAGTATGTTTCTATAGCTATGAAAAATATTGTGGTGAGTGTTGTATAACCATATCAGTATATCTTTAGTAATCTTTTGTTTGTGGACAAATGATATTTGCGGGTAGTTCCAAAATAACAAACCATATTGTGACTATATTTGCAATACAATGCAATGTTAAACCAAAACACAATGGTAGAAATTCCAGTTATTGGTTGTGCAATTTATATATCCAATTATGAGAATCTCTGTATTATGGGCCAAATAATAGTGGTGATCTAGGAGCGAGAACTGCTTAGATGATGTTTATTGAAAATTATGAACAGGAATCAACTACACACCACATAATAAGGGTGCCTGGACCAATGATAAGATTACCTAATGTAGAATTATGAAGATATATAAGTTTTGACCAGTTAGTTCTAAAAAATTATGTAATCATTAATATTTTGAAGATCTACCAGTTGTGACGCTGGTGTTATTCTTCTAGTTCGGTTACAGCGTGTACAACTAATGAGCTGGTTTTAAGAAAAAAGTGTTGTGCTTTCTAATATAGAATAAATGTAACATATACAATTTATAGTTTTCTATTTATGATCTCCATTGATGGTAATCTTTAGATAAACTTGTGAAGATTATATCACAGTATTTTCGTGAAAAATATAGTATCTGTTTTCGGTTATTTTTAAACGTGAGAACATTTGGACTATGTGTGGTCAGTGTGTCAATCTACATCATTTGTCTAAGAATAGGTTTTGCTCTTCTAATTCACGCCCATCATGTTGCTTTCCTCTATTTCCCTGTGATTTCATGAACATAGACGGCAAGTTCTATGTTATGTACTGTAAATAAAATTCCAAAAAAAATGTGCTAAGCAGGTCACCATATGGACCAGATGCTTGTCCTAAGTAAATAGTAGAATAGAGTCAGCCTAGCTAGTGAATTAGCAGCGGACCGTTGGCTTTCAGAAAAAACAGGGCACCATCAAAGTGCTAGACACTATACCAGCAAACCTTGGGGGAAGTTGTAGAGCCTGCCGTAGTAGCTGGAATTAGCAGAGATAACGACAGTGCGACTACTTTTACCTTGGTTGTAATACACAAATCTAAAAGGCAATACAAAATAGTTTTGATGGGACAAATTGCTAGGCATCTCTAGACCCAATAGGATCTTTACACTTAAATTGAACATAAAAGAAAAATCATACCAATGAAAAAACATATTTGTGTGGTAGAATTTCCTACTAATGGTTTGATGCCTTTCGATAACATCTAAACAGCACAAAACCCAAGTTTCATCCAAAAACACATGCTTCAAACACATAATAATTTAACATAGATACTTTAGCATAGACTAATACTACATTGAACAATTTGTAAATGTAGAAGAAACTTCAGAGTTCAGAGTGGTAGGCGTCTCTTATTGTTGCCCCATACGCTAAATTGAGGAAGAAATTAGCTGTATGTGGATAGTCACCTGGATAATGTAACCTGCCTGCCGTGACACATCATCATTGGTCATCTTCCAGCTTATCAGACCACATGTGTATGCTTAACTTCTGAGTATTCAACAACCCACTTTTTGGCTCTCGATATTGTACCGTCACGTGCGTCGGTAAAGGATTTTAGAGAAGAAGTGCACTTGGTTACCAACAGGAGTTGGGTGAGTAATGATGAAATAGTTGCTCGCAACAGTAGTTGTTAAGTCAGTTTCATCTCTTAGTGGGTTCATGACCCTCTGTTCTTCGAAATGGCTGAGCCAAATCGTCTGCGCCGGATTGCTCTCTTATGCATCTGCTCCTACTCTTATCATTCTTTGATGACCTAGCTACATACATTTCGCATGTGATTTTCCTCTTATCCTTCTTCCACGACCTAGGCATCTACGTTACGCCAAGACCCGGAGTTGTGTGTGTGAGCCTTCCTCTTCCTTTTCATCTTGTCATTTTTAGGGAGGTGGAGTTAGTTGGCTATGGATCGATCGTTGATTGCTCCGTGATGGCTGAGCTTCACACGTCAGTGCACCGGCGTTGAACGCCATCATTCGTCTCTCGAGCAAGTTGTTACTGCAAACTTGACATATGCATTTATCAACTCCCAAGAAAAAAAAACAATTTTGCTAATTTGATCTTCAGACTTTTTCTATCTGCCTGCTTGCTTATGATCTTCGTGGCAAAAACATGTAGGAATGATCAAAACCGAACGTACCTGAGGATCCCGTGGTGGCGCTAGAGTGAAGTAAATCCACCTCATGGAGTAGGACACACAAAAGCTAGCTTAATCTGTCCTCACGCAAAAGCAACACGCACGTGCTAGAGCTGGCCTCCTGATTGATTCTGCTAGACAAAGCTAGACACGCGGTTAATTAATCTGCCGCCGATGGGACACTCAGCGTATATAGGCGGATTGGCTTCCCTGGTTGATATCTCCTGGAAAAAGTTATCCGTGCTGGTTAATTAATCTGCAGCCGCGGCTGGCCGGAAACGCGCAACGTATATACGTACCGATCAAAGCAGGCTATGACGCCGACCTGCACTGCTAAAAATAGCAGAGATAATTGCTAGTCTCCAGTCCATCTCGTGCGTACCTAGCTAGAAGGCATCCTTGATCGGCCTGAATATGCACGTACACACCATCCTTATCAACGATGCACATAATCAATCATTGCGGCTGGAAAGGAGTGCACGGGAACACGATGTGTTTACCTCTAACAAACTAATCTCATTAGTGGGTGCTAGAGGATCCAATCGGGGTTTCCAATCTGGATATTGTACCTTTTATTGAATCGGTAGCTTGACGACACACCGATGATGCCGAGCACGAACTTAGGCCGTGCAAGAGAAGTTATTTTTGTATAAGTCTATCCAATCTGGAAAGAGATCACGTGATGTTCACAGGTTGCTTCTCCGCCATATTGCTGGAGTGATGGATCAGTCGGAGGATGATTTATTGCTGGATCAAACTCATCTCCAACTGATCGATTGAAGGTAGGGATCTTTTCCTTTGGACATTGATTGAAAATAGGGCCTAATAGTAAGCGGAGGAGGAAGGCGACTCGTTTTCTTCGAGGATAGGAAGGCGACTTATGCGGGAGGGAGAGGATCTTGGTCTCGTTATTTTCCAGAACTGTTTTCATGACAGAGAGAGGGTTACGGCCTTTTTTTTTTGCACTGAGGATTTTATCTATAGATTGGTGCCTAATAATTTGGTCCCACCAGGACTATTGACCTTTTGGGCGTTTTTTCCAAAACAGATTAACGGATTGATCTACACCGTATTAATTCGGTCTCACCAAATAAACGGCTCCTAATTACTGATTAACGTGGGAATTTTTAGGGAGTCTATAATTAGTATAGGTATAGGTATAGATAGATAGATAGATAGGTACAGAAGTGTTAGAGAATAATGGAAAATATATGAGAAACCTAGGAATATGAGACATCGGGAGCAGTGGCTGAAGAAGCTATCCCAGAAATAGACCTAGCAACAGCCGAGCTCCATGATGTCCGCGATCGTATTGCTGATGTTAGACAGATGGTTCCAGTTATCCTGGTGTTGCATGCTTCGGAATCTAGCGCACACGTACCTCGAAGATTTTCTTTACTGTAAATCATAAGGGGCTCATTTGTCCCTAACAAATTCCGTTTCTTAGGATGCCTACTGGACTTTGATTGACTAAACATTGAAAGCAGACTTCTGCTAGAGTCCTGTAGAGATTGTGGTTGAACATGTATGAACTGTGGCGGAACTTCTGGATATATGAGCAAAGCAATAAACGATCATTCATGATTTCATATGCTTCAACAGTTTAACATGAGAAGCCTGGATGGTTTTGTAAGATGGACGCGTTCTTACTCTCCGTGGAGAGCCGCGTGGTGTATATTTATCTCTGGCAAAACAGCCTTGCCTTGGCGTACAAGATGATGAGACCGATCCATGATACAGTCGTTTACAGAGAGGGATACGAGAGAGAGAATAGAGGTATAGTAGTTGAGACTACGTGGACTCTAGCTATCGTACATCTAACACCCTCCCTTAATCTCAACTATCCTATATTAAGATTTCTCTTGAACTCTTCAAACGGCTTGACTGGCAAGGCTTTAGTAAAACCATCAGCTACCTAATCTTTGGAAGGAATAAACCGTATATCTAACTTCTTTTCTGCAACCCTTTCTCGTACAAAATGGAAATCAATCTCAATTTGTTCGGTTCTGCCATGAAAGACTGGGTTAGCAGAAAGATAGGTTGCTCCCAAATTGTCACACCATAGGCATGAGATATGGCGTTGCTTAATCCCCATCTCATTAAGCAATGATTCCAACCAAATAATTTCAGTAGTGGCGTTTGCTAGCGACTTGTACTCAGCTTCTGTACTTGACATTGACACTGTGGCCTGTTTTCTTGCACACCAAGAAATAAGGTTAGAACGAAAGAATACTGCAAAACCTCCCGTTGACCTTCTATCATCATTGCATCCTGCCCAATCAGCATCAGAAAAGGCACTAACAAGAGTAGAATTGGAACGTATGAACTGAAGACCCAGACTCACAGTATGTTTCACATACCGTATAATTCTCTTAACAGCTGTCCAATGTGTAGTACTGGGTGCATGTAGATACTGGCAAACCTTGTTAACAGCAAAGGATGTGTCTGACCGTGTAAGTGTCAAGTACTGTAGAGCTCCCACTGCACTCATGTATTTTGTGATCTCTTCTTCCTTGAGTGGCTCTCCTTCACATGCTGACAGTTTTTCTGAAGAAGACAATGGTGTGGGCGAAGGTTTACAATCCTTCATCCCCATACGAGTTAGAAGTTTGGTAGCATATTTTTGTTGCTTTAATACTATGCCATCTTGAATCTTCTTGACTACAATGCCTAGGAAGAAGTGTAGATCACCATGGTCTTTCAATGCAAACTCTAAACTCAAATCATGTAGAAGAGCATTAGTAGCACTTTGTGAAGAGTTTGCAACTATAATATCATCTAACATATATGAGAACAAATATAACTGTGTTTGCCTTGATGTAAATGAAGATGTCTTAGTTGGGAGCATAACCTTGAGTACCATGCTCTTGGTGCTTGTTTCAATCCATAAAGAGCATTGCCAAGCTTGCACACAAAATGAGGTGTTTTCTTATCTGCATACCCAGGTGGTTGTCTCATGTAAACCTCCTCTTCCAAAACACCATGCAAACACGCGTTCTGAACATCTAGCTGCCTGAAGCTCCATTCTCTAGATACAACAATGGCTAACCCAAGCCTAAAGGTTGCAGCTTTAACAACTGGACTGAATGTATCTTCATAGTCTAGACCATAACATTGTTTAAAACCATTTGCAACTAAACGAGCCTTGTACCTATCAACTGAGCCATCTGCCTTTTTCTTGACTCTATATACCAATTTACAATCAATGATTTTTTTACCTCTTTGGTCAGGTACAAGGTTCCAAGTTTTATCTCTCATGAGTGCAGAATACTCTTCATCCATTGACGTTTTCCATCTTGGATCTCCAAGTGCTTCCACCAACATTGTTGGCTCTCCTGCAACACACAACATCCCATACGGTATAGTACCATCGGTTCGTATTTTTGGAGGTCTTTTTTTCAAGACCCTGCCAATGCAGTATTAAAAAAAAAAATTGCGGCCTACATAAATCCCACGTCCAAGGACTAAATAAGCCTAGATGTGAGGGGGTGTTGAAATATATTGCCCACCTCTCTCCATAAGTTTGTATTTTTGGATTGATTATACCTTTCTGTAGACGTGTAGTAACACGTGGGACGACAACTGGTTGAGGTCGAGATGAAGATGGAGGTTGTTGTACAGGAGATGGTAAAGTTGGCCATGCCGCAGAAGATCTAGGAGAATCAGTAGATTTGTTTTGCAGAGCAGATCGTGACTCAGACTCGGTAGCCTGCGGTGTGGCCTCGCCTATACTGGTGGATCCAGCAGCCACCAAGCGACCGGGCGTAGAGGATCCCGTGGTAGCGGTCGCTATCGACTGTGCACGCACAAGCGCGGTGCGCGAACCAACCGCGGAGCCGGTCGCAATTACCCGCCCCGTCGCTGTCGCCCGCCCGTGGGTGGGACGCGGAGCCGGCCCACTATCCGATGATGTGGCAGTTCATGGCTGGCTGCCACCGGACGTGGGATCCAAAGGAGATTGCAGCGCGTGATCCAAGGCTGCAGGAATCGGAGGCTGCGCCGGATCTTCCTCAATTTCTGCGCCTGCTTCCTCTTGCTGCAACACATGAAATATGGGTTCATTTGCTGCTGGATTTTGATCATTTTCTATTCCATTTTCTGCTGCATTTTCTCCATGGACATGTACAGGCATAGACACGGTGCTAGAACTGGTTGAATTATCATACTAGTTAGTACAATTCTCGCCCCCTTGCTCAAAATCCTTAAGATTGGAGGGAAGATGCAGGATTTCTTTCCTAAGGAGTACATCGGTGTTTGGATGAAGGGATTCAAACCGGAAAGCAGACTATTCAAATACGACCTCTCCTGAGATGTAGACCCTGCTGGTAGAGACATCTAGGCATTTAACTCTTTTATGAATTGGATTGTACCCTAGAAAACACTTTTTTTTAGCGACATGCAAGCTTGCGTGTATTGTACGGTCGTAGGTTGGGACAACATGCACAACCAAAAACACGAAGGGATTTGTACTCAGGAGTAATGCCAAAAAGATGTGTAATAGGAGTTTAAAAATTGATAACTTTGCTAGGGAGCAAGTTTATGAGATAAGTGGCGGTCAAAAAAGCTTCATCCCAAAACTTTAATGGAATGGATGCATTAGCTAGCGAAGCTAGCCCTACCTCAACAACACGATGATGTTTTCTCTCAGCAGAACCATTCTGTTGATGTTCATGGGGACATGAAACATGATGTGAAATGCCAAGTTGTTGGAAGAAGGTAGTAAGTTTCTTGTATTCACCTCCCTAGTCAGTTTGCATGGCAATGATCTTAGTGTTAAGTTTTCTTTCAACAAGGTTTTGAAAATTCTTGAAAAATTGAAACACTTTAGATTGTTGCTTAAGAAGATACATCCATGTAAATTTGCTATAATTATCAATGAAGCTTACATAGTATGAATGTCTACCAACTGAAGTAGGAGCTGGCCCCCAAACATCTGAGAATACAAGTTGTAAGGGTGCAGTGGAAATACTGGTAGAAATAAGATATGGCAACTGGTGACTTTTAGCTTGCTGACATGGATCACAAACTGACCCAATCCTAGATTCATGATAATAAGGAAGTTTATTCTTGCTAATAACAAGTTTAACAATGACTGATGAGGGATGACCTAGCGTACTATGCCACTTTGTTGACACTACTAGGGAAAAGCTTATACATGGAGGCTTATCAGTAGCGCATGTTATAATGAGGCGCTACTGCTACTTAACAGTAATGCGTGGTCACTAAGGGCGATACTGCTATTTACATAGCAGTAGCACGGCTCCAGGAAAATGCGCTACCACTATAATTGCCACACTATTGCCAACATGCTAGGTATAGTAGTAGCGACCTTCCAAAACACGTGCTACTGCTAAGTATATAGTAGTAGCGAGTTTTTAGGGGAGAGCGCTACTGCTAAGTTTAAACCGTGCCACATGGCGGGCCCCACATAGCAGTAGCACGTGTTGGAGAAGCGCGCTACTGCTACAATTTTAGTAGCAGCACATTTTCCCAACCCTCGCTGCTGCTAAGGCGCAGCAGCCACCTTTTTCTACCCCTCCCCTCCCCCATCCTCTCTTCCTTTCACATTCCCCTAGCTCCCACCTCCTCTCTCCCTCACTTTGCTTCTTCCTCACTACTTCTCCCCCCCATTACTCTCTTTCTTCTACCTCTCTTTCTCTCTCTTTAATGCTCCTAGCTAAATACACCACCTCCATTAATGCAACTCCTTTCTCTTTTCCTCCCCCTCAACTAGTTAGGGTCATCTCCTTCCCCAACTAGCTAGGTAGATCTACCCATTTAATGAAGTGACCTATGTACCTCCCTAACTAGATTTAGCCATGTCAAGAAGTAAGCTTTGTCCACTTTCGATCATTCCCTAGGTGTGTGGCGACACCAATCGACATCATCATCACCGCGCTCGATCTCGAGATAGGTGATTAATTTTTTTTGCTTTTGTTGCAGGAATGGAAATATGTGCATGTGTGCGATATGACATAATTGGGCTATATGATGGAAATTGTGTGTGTGGCATGAGTTGCCGCCGAATTGTGATTGAGTTGCCTATGTTTTGCCGAAATGTTGATTTATTTCCGTTTCAGTGAATTTCGGGCAAACTCTATATGTCCTATTTTTAGGGAAGATCATGCCGAATTTTTTTATGACTTTGATGCATGCATGCATTTTTGTAATCAATTTGTTTATTATTACCACACAGGCATTCATGATGGTCAGTGGAAAGGTGGTTGCGATCGGCGGTGCAGGACATGAATGAAAATAACCAGACAGAGATTTTATGTCCGTGTCGAAGATGCAAAGGAGGAGTTTGGCTATACTCAGTTTCTTTGATGGCTATACTCGGTGGATAATTGAAGATGATGATGATGAGCAGGACGCCGACGGGGCAGCCAATGATGACACGGAGCCAGACGAAGAGATGACCGATAATGGCGGCAGAGAAGGTGCCGAACATGGCAGTAGGGTAGAGGCCAGACATGACGGCGAAGAAGAGGCCGGACATGCCGGCGGAGAAGAGGTCGGATATGGTGGCAGAGAAAACATGGACTACACGCCGCAAACTTCGTCGCTACTAAGTTCAATCATGCGGGACCCTCATGTTCAAGACCTGCTTCGCAAGGAGACGAGTACTGACAGAGCTACTTCTAGAAAGGAGGCTAAGCTGGAGCAACTGGTGGTAGACTCCAGCACTCCATTGTATGATGGTTGCGATCCCGAGGTGACCCGCTTGAGTTTCACGCTCGAACTTCTGAAGACGAAGGCTAAAAACAAATGGACCGACAGTAGCCTCGATGAGCTTCTCAAGTTCCTAAAGAATGTTCTTCCCGCGGGGAATCTATGTCCTACTAGTGTAGATGAGGCCAAGAAGATCGTGTGCCCTCTTGATCTGCCGAACACTAGATACCATGCATGCATCAACAATTGCATCATTTATCGGAAGGAGCACGCGGAAAAAAGCAGCTGTCCGGTGTGCAATGCTTCTCGATACAAGAAGGCCAGAAAGAAATCTCCCCAGAAAGTTGTATGGTACTTACCGATCACTCCCCGTCTGCAACGTTATTTGGTAGATCCCACCAATAGTAGAAAACAGGGCTTTGGTCCTGGCCGGATCAGAGCTTTAGTCCCGGTCGAGTTACAAACCAGGACTAATGGGTGCACCAGTCCCGATTCGAGCGGCCAGGGCGCCAGCCGGGCCTCGGGGGCCATAGGTGCCGGTTCGTCTGACCCCTTTAGTCCCGGTTCTAGACACGAACCGGGACTAAAGGTCCTTGCTCTTGGCGTAGCCCCTTTAGTCCTGGTTGGTGGCTGGAACTGGGACTAAAGGTCAGTCTTCTGTCCCGGTTCTAGCCACCAACCGTGACTAAAGAGATGCCTATATATATGCTCGCCCCTGCCCGCTCACTCCTTTGTTTTTTGGCCCGCCGACGTGTGGGAGGTGTGTGCTGCTCTGCTCTCACCTCCTATGCACATGAGGTGTTCGATGAAATGCCCGAGCCATGCTTAAGCTTTCTCCTCTCCAAGCTCGACCTCCAAACTCCATTTTCCCCAACATTTGTCTAGGTTTGGTGGTCCGTCCCATCCCGTCCCCGTCCTCACCGTTGTCGATCGCCCGCGCCGATCTCGTCGCCAGCACCACCATGGTTAGCCTCTCGTTCTTATCTTCTTTTTAAAAGAAAAATATTTTACTTGTATTATTTAGATAGATACTTGTATAAATTTCTTACTTTTATTATTGTTTGTTATTATATAGTGCCATGGTTTTGGTATCCGCCCCCGTCGGCCCTCATCCGGTCTATGATTCGGATGTGGTATATTATCTTTTATAACCATATGTTTCATTTAGTGTTTATGACAATTATGCCGACCAACGTGACATAGATGTATTTATCTAGGAGGTATGTGAACCGGAAATTCCAACCGACCCTCTTGTCAAGAGGTTAAATTTAGTTGAAAAAGAAAATGAGTATTTGAAAGAAAAATTGAAAAGAATTGAGGAGGAGAAGATGAAATTGGATTTGCATGTTGCCAACGTCATCGATGATCACAAGATCAGGATGGATGCAATGCGCTTGAAGATTAGAAAGATAAGAAAATATGCCATTGATAATGAGGCTTGGTATCATTATGCTGTTGGATCAATTGTTACCTTAGTTGCGATTATGATCGCATTTGTTGTTGCATTTAAATGTTTTACATAGTTGTATGTTAGTTTCAATGTATGTTTTAATTACATGCTCTAGAGAGCTGTATGTTGTTCTATGAGAACTATTTATGAACTTTATGTATTTATTTTTCAGTAATAACATTTGATCACTACTGTACTTTGGTTTTAATGTGATGATGAACTTGTATTAATTTGGTGACTTCTCTATTCAGGATGTTCTGTAATGGTTTTTGATACACTTAATTATATAATGCATGCAGATGAACCGGCAATGGATGTACGGTGACCGACGCACCTCCGAGTACATTGAGGGCCTGCTTAAATTTCTTGAAGTTGCTGAGGCAAACAAGAAGAATGGTTTTATGTATTGTCCATGCCCTGTCTGTGAGAATACGAAGGATTACTCTAACTCAAAAACTCTTCACTTGCACCTGCTTGAGAAGGGTTTCATGCCACACTATAATGTTTGGACCAAGCACGGAGAAAGAGGGGTTATGATGGAAGACAACGAAGAAGAAGAAGATGATGACAACTATCCTATGTCCTGTGAATACGGTGATACTGCAATGGGGGAAGCTGAAGATCAAGAGGCACCAGACGATGTGACCGATGATGATCTTCGCCGGGTCATTATTGATGCACAGAAAGAATGTGAACGTGAAAGGGAGAAGTTGAAGTTCGATCGCATGATAGAGGATCACAAAAAAGGGTTGTACCCAAATTGCAAAGATGGCAACACAAAGCTTGGTACCACACTGGAATGGCTGCAATGGAAGGCAGATAATGGTGTATCTGACAACTGATTTGGGAAGCTACTGAAAATTGTGAAGAAGAAGCTTCCAAAGGTTAACGAATTGCCTGACAGTACGTACGAAGCAAAGAAGGTTCTCTGCCCTCTAGGATTGGAGGTGCATAAGATACATGCATGCCCGGTATGCGGTGCATTGCGGTATAAGATCAGATGAGATGACCCTGGTGATTTTGAGGGCGAGCGCCCCAGGAAGAGGGTTCCTGCCAAGGTGATGTGGTATGCTCCTATAATACCACGGTTCAAACATTTGTTCAGAAACAAAGAGCATGCCAAGTTGATGCGATGGCACAAGGAAGACCGTAAGAAAGACGGGAAGTTGAGAGCACCCGCTGATGGGTCGCAGTGGAGAAAAATTGAGAGAAAATGGGGGGACTTTGCAGGTGACGCAAGGAACATATGGTTTGGTTTAAGTGCAGATGGCATTAATCCTTTTGGGGAGCAGAGCAGCAGCCATAGCACCTGGCCCATGACTCTATGTATCTATAACCTTCCTCCTTGGTTGTGCATGAAGCGGAAGTTCATTATGATGACAGTGCTCATCCAAGGCCCTAAGCAACCTGGCAACGACATCGATGTGTACCTAAGGCCATTTGTTGAAGAACTTTTACAGCTATAGAATGGAAAAGGTGTACGTGTGTGGGATGATCACAAACAGCAGGAATTTGACCAACATGCGTTGCTGTTTGTAACCATAAATGATTGGCCTGCTCTTAGTAACCTTTCAGGACAGACAAACAAAGGATTCCACGCATGCACGCACTGTTTGGATGTTACCGAAAGTATATATTTGGAAAAATGCAAGAAGAATGTGTACCTAGGACATCGTCGATTTCTTCCGACCAAGCATCTCTTAAGAAAGAAAGGCAAGCACTTCAAAGGTAAGGCAGATCACCGAAAGAAGTCCGTCCTCCGTACTGGTGATGACATACTTGATATGGTCAAGGATTTACAAGTAATCTTTGGAAAGGGTCCTGGTGGACAATCTATTCTGAATTACACTGAGGGACGCGCACCCATGTGGAAGAAGAAATCTATATTTTGGGACCTACCCTATTGGAAAAACCTAGAGGTCCGCTCTGCAATCGACATGATGCATGTGATGAAGAATCTTTGCGTGAACCTGCTAGGCTTCTTGGGCGTGTATGGGAAGACAAAAGATACACCGGAGGAACGGGAGGACCAGCAACGTGAGCACGAAAAAGACGGCATGCATCCAAAGCAGTATCAAGGTCCTGCCAGCTATGCTCTTACCAAAGAAGAGAAGGAAATCTTCTTTGAATGCCTGCTCTGTATGAAGGCCCCGTCTAGCTTCTCGTATAATATAAATGGAATAATAAATATGACAGAGAAAAAGTTCCAGAACCTAAAGTCTCATGACTGCCACGTGATTATGACGCAATTTTTCCCGGCTGCATTGTGTGGGCTTCTACCGAAAAAGGTTCGATTAGCCATTGTGAAGCTATGTGCCACTACTAGGGAAAAGCCTAGCAGTAGCGCGGGTTTTTGGCCTATCAGTAGCGCGGGGAGCCGCGCTACTGATACGGCGCAACAGCTAAAGGTTAGCAGTAGCGCGGGCTTACACACGCTACTACTATACGTACTTAGTAGTAGCGCGTTTTGCAGAAAGCGCTACTGGTAAGTACTAGCAGCGCGCCTTTGTGCCCACGCTACTACTATTATTGTGTATTCTATTTCTTTTTCATTTTATGTCATATTCATACACCATTATACAAGTTTTCATACAGTAGCAATTTAGAGATTGTTTTTACATCATAATGAGTTAATACATCACTGGGTGAAAGAACCGTGGATTAGTTTCAAGTGGATGGATCACTTCAAACTAATCAACGGTTCTTTCACCCAATGATATAATAAATCATCATCATCATCATCATATCATTAACAACTTATCATCATAATACATCATTGTCATATAACAACTCCTCATGATCATCATTGTCATATAACAACTCCTCATTGTCATATAACAACTCCTCATGATCATCATCATCAACTCTAGCTAACACATTGTAGCACATAATAACACATTGTGCCTAGGACCTACTCCTCTTTTATAGGACATACTACCTTCTCTTAGGTAAAATAGCATAAAACAAGATAGGCCCCGACTCTCCATTATGGAGAATGGAGATTACCCTCTCTCCAATTCTTGCGCTTCGCACAATGTTGCTTACAAGTAGCTCCCTACGATTGACCATACATTTTTTCCAATCTTTGATTGTCATGTCTTCATCGGTTTTAAAAATCCGGTATGAACAACAGTGATGCGTAGGATGACCTGGCCGTAAGCTCATAACATCAAGGCGACCTTTCGGAAACATCAGATGAGGCACACAATCCTTCGGGATTTTCTGCCGAAAAACATAGTAATAACTTCGTAGTTAGCAATGTAGTTTAGTTTTAGAAGAATTTACGCAAAAGATGCACCGATGTTGTAATAGTAAAAAATCTTACCATGCCATCTCCATGGATGTTACCATAGTTCAACACATGCACTAGTGGCACGTATTGACCATAATGTGCAGGAGTTTGATAATAGATATTGTGATTCTCAAGATCATTAATAAATGAGATCAGATGATCTTTCTCCCGATAAGTTAATTCTGCGCCATTGGTGTAGTAGGTTATGTCTACCATCTTCCGCACATTCTTTGAAGAATGGAAATAAGCTATCAATGAAAATAAGCTGTCAACTATTTTGTAATAAACAATATAAATTACTTAATAACTATGTTTGAGAAACTCACATAGCAGTAGAATTGGAAGCGTATCAACAAGGACCCAAATGTCCATATTATCTTCGTCAGGATCACCAAGATCCAAGGTGACAAGCATACCCTCATGAAAATCATACATCTTCCAAAGTGCTTCCCAATTCGGGCAACCAAAATGGGATACGCTCTCAGAATTGTAAAGATTTACAGTGATCTATACCATGATGGGTCCTTACGTGAACTATCTTTGTTTCCATACTTTCATGATCTTCAAAATTCATCCTCTCCAAGACATAGCGTCTTGCATGGCTTGGGATAAGCTAGTCGAATTGTAAAAGACAAAAATTACACGTTGAAGAAGCAGAAGTCGTGCTTAATTACGAAAAAACACTTGTCGTCGTTGCGTACCATTTCAACATCGAAGGTCTCCTGGAGTTTAATACTGAAGCGCCGACCATGTACCAGGTGAGGCCTATCGCACATACCCCGGTCATCGCTGCACCAGTCGCACTCCGGTAGCCTATCGTCGTCGGACGACATTTCCTATGTTCATAATTCAAAGATTAAACTTCTAAAATTAAATATATGTACTACAAAAACTAAATTAGATCATTATTATTCATCATGGGTTGACTATCGGTCTGTCGAGTATTTTCTTGAAAACTCACAGCTCACGTGGTTTATATATTCGACCGTCGGTGATGGTAGCTCCTCCCTTCGTTCCCGAGTGCATTACACCAATTTGTCTAGCACACGGGAACTAAGGAGAAGCTACCCCCACGACAATAGTCAGGATTCTTCTTCTCTCATATATGGTGTAGACTCTCCCTCACTGATTTTCTGACTGTCATGTATGGAGCCCCGACAGACTTAAAGTCAACTCGAAATGTCGTTTAATTCTCTTTCTAGCAAATCCGGGGCCCTCGATATTTCCTACATATTCTAGCACAAGTCATGCTTAAATTCACGGAAAAATCCGACATGACCTTTGCTAAAATAAGACATATCGAGCGCCTGAAATTTTCCGCAACAGAAATGAATCAACACTCCGGCAAAACATAGGCCACTCGGATTTTCCCTGCGATACAAAGATGTCCATACACATACAACGATGCTTAAATTGGTGCTCATTGCATCTCAATGGTTCAATATTGACAAAAACATTTCAATATATCTTATAACCCAAACATTTCATTTGGTTAAGAAGCATAACTAAATACCCTAGTTCTACTCTATTCAACATCGAGGAGTAGAGAAGGAGGAGGTGGACTTTTAGCTCACCGAATCGGGTGTAGAGAAAGTAGAGGTAGCTCGGATGACGATCACTCCAAGGAGACACGACTCTACAAAGCCTGCATATTCCACCGAGTAAAATTTTAGATCATCAAATCTCATATAGCATTCTTTGATGACAAAGTGATAATGACATAAAAATAATTAAATTTTCCAATACATTTCTATATTAAAAAACAAAATTACAAAAAATTTCTATACCTAAATTTTCTTACTAAAAATTTTTATTACTAAATTTGGTACCTAAAAATTTCTCACATAGCATTCCAATAGATTTCTATAATTGAAAATTTTCTATACCTAAAAAATTATATTACTAAAATTTTCTATTACTAAAACTTTTATATATTCAAAAAACTTATTCACTAGTCTATTAAGCATTTACTATAAATAAACTAGTTCTATTAAGCACTTACTATAAATAAACTAGTTCTATTAACCACTTCCTAAATAAACTATTTCTCTTTAAAACTTACTAAAAAACAGTAAAAAAAACTACTTATACAAGAACAGTAAAAAATAGTTTAGGGTTTAGGAGAGATGGAGGGAGGAGGGAGGAGGGGGTGGGAGAAGGGAGGAGAGAGGAGGAGGGGGAGGAGGGCGGTGGGAGGAGGGCTGCCGGCAGAGGGCTTGGCCGGAGGAGGAGGGAGGAGGGAGGAGGTGGCGGCCGAAGGAGGAGGGAGGAGGGTGCGGTAGGGAGGGAGGGATCAGGAGAGGGATGAGAAGGGGAGGGAGGTGGAAGGAGGAGGGATGGAGGAACTACCTCAGTGGAGGAGGAGCAGGAGCATCAGCGGCGGGGGGCGACGGCGGTGGTCGGGGAACGGCGGCGGCGGCGGACGACGGGGGGTGCGGGGGAGAGTGATAGTGGAGTGGAGAGGGGAGAGTGAGAGGGGGGAGTGAGAGGGGCGGCCGGGTGGAGAAGATAGGATGGCTTTAGCAGTAGTGTGCGTTAAGATAAAGCGCTGCTGCTAAACGACATAGCAGTAGCGCGTTGAGGAAATAGGCGCTACTTCTATACCTAGTCTGGCGGCAAGGTCGTGGCATATGTAGTAGTAGCGCTGTTTCCTCCTGACGTGCTACTGCTATGTGTACATCAGTAGCGCCGTTTGTTGTAGAGCGCTACTGCTAAGTAGCAGTAGCGCCTATTTTTAAACCGCGCTGCTGGTAATATTCTGTCTATAAGGTTTTACCTAGTAGTGTGCATTCCTCAATGCAATCTCTCAGAAGGTAATCGATCCAGAAATCATACGAAGGTTACAGAATGATTTGGTGCAATGTGTTGTCAGTTTCGAGTTGGTGTTCCCACCATCCTTCTTCAATATCAAGACGCACGTCCTAGTTCATCTAGTCGACGAGGTTGCCATTCTGGGTCCTGTATTTCTACACAATACACTACTGGAAACAGAGAATTTGCCATCAGTCAGTTCTTTGCCGTCTTTTAGCGGACGGCAAAGACCTTCTTTGCCGCCTGCTTATAAAAAACAGACGGCAAAGACCTGGCTGGCGCCAAAGAGCCTATTTGCCATCAGCCAATTCTTTGCCGTCTGCCAGCAGACGGCAAAGGGGTGGGTGGGGTCCAGCGCTGTAACGACCCACCAGCCCCACCTCTTTGCCGTCTTCTGGCAGAAGACAAAGAATTGACTATCTAACGGCTGTTGCCCCACCCCACCACCTCTCTCTCTCTCTCTCCCTAACCCCTGACCCGACCCCCCGCACCGGACCCCAACCGCCGCCAGCCACCGCGCCCCCGACCCCCGACCCGACCCCCACCGCGCCCCTGCCACCCATGGCCCCCCGCCGACCAGGCCATGTCGCCCCGCCGCCCCGGCCACGTCGCCCCGGCCCACTCCCCTGCGGCCAACCGAGCGCCGCCGTGAGGCAGGCCGCGGCGCCGCCCCCCTCCCCTGTGGCCGACCTACTCCACCGGGCCGCTCCCCTCCTGCGGCCGCCCCCTCCCCTGCGGTGAGCTCCTCACCATTTTTTTCTGTTTTTTTACTTTTAGGTTTATGTTTAGTTTAGTTTAGTTTTAGGTTTATGTTTAGTTTAGTTTAGTTTTATGTTTAGTTTAGTTTATGTTTAGTTTAGTTTAGTGTAGTTTAGTTTAGTTTTAGTTTTAGTTTAGTTTAGTTTTAAGAAGAGAAGAAAGAGAAGAAGACAGAAGGAGAAGAAGAAGAAGAGAAGAAGAAGAAGAAGAGGAGAGGAGAGGAGGAGGAGGAGGAGGAGGAGGAGGAGGAGGAGGAGGAGAAGAAAGAAGAAGAAGAAAAGAAGAAGGAAGACGATAAGAAGAAGAAGAAGAAGAAGAAGAAGAAGAAGAAGAAGAAGAAGAAGAAGAAGAAAAGAAGGAAGAAGAAGATGAAAAAAATAAGAAGAAGAAGTAGAAGAAGATGATGAAAAAGAAGGAAGAAGAAGATGAAAAAAAGTAGGAAAAGTAGAAAAAGAAAGAAAAGAAGGAAAATAAGGTCAAGGGTCGAGGGGTCGATGGTCGAGGATCTCTGAGGAGTCGAGGGTCGTCGAGGGGTCGAGGATCGCCGAGGGGTCGGGGTCGAGGGTCGAGAGGTTGTGCAACTGGGACGATATTCTGTAACAGCTTTTTTAACGAATTTGAGACGATGATGTTGAAGAACTCGAAAGCCATTGGTGTCTTGCGGTCGTTTCCATACATTCTGCTACATCACAACAACCCTTCTTCTGACCACCATTGGTGTCTTGCGGTCATAAGAAGGGTTGTTGCACGGTAGCAGAATGTATGGAAATGACCCCAACACACCAATGGCTTTCGAGTTCTTCGCCATCATCCTCTCCAATTCAATAGTACCAGCACGACGAGCTATGTTACTCATCTTTGGATTTAAATGTGCAGTTGTTTCATCGCTGCGAGGGTCTGGTGTTCGACAAGCTCCGCCCCTGCGTTCTTGGGTGAGCACAAATGACATCTCCTCCTCCCCCCTTAATTATTTGCTCTATTCCAGTCTTCGTGCCGATGAAACTTGCTAGTTATAGGTGTCTTCAATCATCAGTATGCGTGACCAGTATGCGTCTCTTGTTCGAAAGGGTTACAGTTATAAATATGCATGCCTTTGCATATTTATAACCGTGATTCTTTCAAATTTTCCAACATTATCCATGGACAGCCCAAGTATGTGTAGATTGGGTTTGTTTTCCCATATTCTCTACTCCGGATCTGACGCATAAATTTCGTCAGTGCCTCCCTGTTGTTCTCCAGGAACACATCCTCTCTGTTTATTGCAGAGACGTGTATCAGGAGAACAGCGGGGAGGTGCTGCCAAAATTTTGCGTCGGACCCAGAGCAGAGCATGGCAAAACGAACCCAATCTACACATACTCGGGAAGGATTAGGACTTATATTTACCTATTAGAGTGTAGGTTGCATGGACGTAATAAAATTGACAAACTAGATTAACTGATGAATATATACATGCTGAATTATATATGTGTTTCTTGTGTGTCCAGTAGCTAAGCAAGATGAGTGATCATGCGTGGATGTACACCGGTCACACTAGTCAGAAAGACATGACCAATGAATGGTTAACAAAAACCAAGGGGTTTGTGAGAGCCGCATTTGAAAATGGAAAGTTGAAAACCTGGTGCCCCTATGTCCGGTGCGACAATTGGCACAAGAGGACAGAGGAAGAAATGGGCAAACACCTGCAGAAGAGTGGTTTTACACCCGGTTATACGGTGTGGACATTTCATGGTGAGTCTGCCCAACGTGCCAGAGCTGAGGTGGTTCGTCGTCGCACCGACGAGCATGGTACCGGGATGGAAGACATGGTGCAAGACTTTGATGATGCTCAGGATTCGGACGATGCGATGGAGGAATCTGCAAAGGCCTTCAATGAAATGTTGGAGTCTTCAAAACATCCTCTCCACGAGCACACTGAGCTTTGTCAGCTGGATGCCATCTCACAAGTAATGGCTCTGAAGGCTCAATTCAACTTGGGCAAAGAATGCTACGACGCGATGATGACAGTATTTGGACGCTTTCTACCCAAAGGCCATGTAATGCCTGCAAACCTATACCAGTCGGACAAAATCCTTCATGCACTTAAGATGCCCTATGAGAAGATACATGCCTGTGAGAAAGGATGTGTCTTATTTAGGCTTGAGTATGCGGACTTGAACTATTGTCCCATTTGCAAGTCTTCCATGTATGTTGTGGTAGACAACGGTATGTGTGAGAAGACACAGACCAAAATCCCCGTTAATGTTCTTCGGTATTTGCCAATCGTACCAATACTTCAACATCTTTTCATGGTCGAAGAGATGGCAAGACAGATGACATGGCACAAAATGGGCAAAAAGAACTGAACTAGATGCAGATGGGAATCTGATGATGGTACACACATCGGATGGTTCTGTGTGGAAGCACTTCGATGCAGTACATGAGCAAAAAAGGGTAGATCCAAGGCATCATCGAGTCGCCATCAGCACGGATGGATTCAATGTGTTTGGTCTGACGGCAACCCAATACAGTTGTTGGCCCGTATTTGTCTTTCCACTCAATCTCCCCCCCTGGATAGATTATGCAAAGAAAGAACATTTTCCTGACGTTGATAATTTCAGGGCCCAACTATCCTGTGAAGAATATGAATGTGTACATACAGCTGCTCAAGGATGAACTGCAAGAAGCTTGGGATAATGGGTTAAAGACATACGATGCCGCTAGCAAAAAGAACTTCATAATGCATGTCTGGTACATGTACTCGATGCATGACTTGCCGGCGTATGCGTTGTTCGTTGGCTGGTGTGTGCACGGAAGGTTCCCATGCCCCACATGTAAGGCAACTCTTGAGTTTCGTTGGCTGCAGGCGGGTCGCAAGTTTTCTTGCTTCGACTTGCATAGACAGTTCCTGGATCCTCGCCATTTGTTCAGGAAAGACAAGAAGAACTTCATCAAAGGTAGAGTTGTCAAAAACTCTCCACCACCTGCGTTGACAGGCCAAGATACCCTGGTTCAGTTAAACGCTCTCGAGCCAGATCCAGAGCATCCAGGGTATTTCAATGGGTATAATTTGGAACACGCCTGTACTCACAAGACATGCTTGTGGGATCTGCCTTACTTCAAAGACCTCCTTTCCCCACACAACATCGACGTGATGCACACTGAAAAGAATATCGTCGAGGCCCTTTTTGGTACATTGTTTGGCATAGAGGGGAAGTCAAAGGATAGTACTAAGGCTAGAGTCGATCAAGTATGTGATAGACCGTTACAAAACATGCAAGAACCGAAAGGAAAGCAGAACTAGACGAAGCCAAAGGCATGGTTCAATCTTGGAAGGCCAGCTATGAGGGAAATTATCTTATGGGTGAAAATGCAGTTGATGTTCCCCGATGGGTATGCAGCGAATCTAAAGAGGGGAGCGAGTCTTGAAAAATTGAACATATTTGGTCTCAAGAGTCATGATTGGCACATATGGACTGAGCGGGTAATGCCGGTGATGTTGAGTGGCTTTATCCCTGAGGATGAATGGCTAGTACTGGCAGAGCTGAGCTATTTCTTCCGTGTTCTTTGTGCGAAAGAACTATCACCTGGTGTGCGAGAAGGAATGGAAGAGTTGGCACCGGAGTTGATCTGCAAGTTAGAGAAGATCTTTCCGCTGGGCTTCTTTAATCCAATACAACACTTGATTTTGCATCTCCCGACCGAGGCAAGATTGGGGAGGCCCATGCAAAATTGTTGGTGCTACGCAACTGAGAGGATACAGAAGATGCTCCGAGCAAAATGTAAAAATAAACGTAGAATTGTAGAATCAATGGCCGAGGCATTCATTACTGATGAGGTGGCAAACTTCCTGACAACGTTAACACACTACGAAGCCAAAAATCATCATTTGCTTAATCCGAATCATCGGTAGAATGTTGGCGACCCTAAAAAAGGTGGATCCAACCTTAGCCTATTCAATGGGAATCTCGCACCAACCGATGCTTCGAAACCAATATCGTTGGATGTCGAAGAATAGCGGACCATTTCTTTGTATATCTTCAACAACCTAACAGAAGTGAGGCCGTACATCGAGTAAGTTCTCACGGTACATTGTTTCGCAACTTCTAATTCCTTTGAACTGCTCTTATTCCCGGATATTTGATACAGTCGACACGTCGCCGAATTGTCGGTTGGAGCAGTGATCGAAAAGGAATCCACCAAAGAGTATGAGCTTCTGGCAAAGCATGGAGGCGGCTTTCCCAGTTTCATGTCTTCGTTCAAACAAACGGTAATTTCCATTAGACTATTCTCATTTCTTCGTCTAATTTGCGACTAATGCGACAATCCTTTCGTATTAAACTTGTAGGCTAATTCAGAGTCTATGGACGCCGAATTGAGACAAGTCGCTAATGGTTTTGACTATATGGTTCGTTCATTTGACAAATAAGACATCAACGGGTATCGCTTTCGTACCTTCGGCAAAGAGCTATCTATGGCCGACCGAAAGTCTACAAATTGTTGTGTCTCTACTATCGGCGAAGGAGGTACCGAGTATTATGGGAGAGTTGAAGCAATTTATGAACTTCTATTCTATGGTGAAAACCCACCGAACGTTGTAGTCTTCAAATGTTTTTGGTTCCAACCGAAGGACACTAGAAGGACTCATGAACATATAGGGCTAGTCGAAATCAAACAAAACACCCATTTAGATGTTCTCGATGTCTATATTACGGCTCAACAGGCGACCCAAGTTTTCTATCTACCGTGGGCCTGCCAAACTGATCCAAATCTGAATGGTTGGGATGTCGTTTATAAAGTGCCGCCACATGTTAGACCACCTCCCCCAAATGAAGAGGATTATGAACCTCACATTAACCTAGACACATATGAAGGTGAATTCTTCCAAGAAACACTTATTTCCAAAAAACGCTTCAAGAAACGCTCTACTTCACCCCAGAACATTGAAGTAGACAGCGACAGTGAATCCAACTTCACCCCTGAGCCCGAACAAGAAGAGCCGGAACAAGAAGAGGTTACTGCTACGGATGACCTGTCAATGCTTGACCGATTACATAAAGGTGGCCTTCCACATGTTGATGCTGCTGAACCCGATGAGCACGTCATTCATGATAGTGATGATGATGATGCATTTATTGATCCCAGAGCATATATAGACGATCAAGATTATTATTAGTTCATGTCAGGTATCCAATTTGTATTATATATATATATATTGTTAGTTCATGTTAGGTATTCAATTTTTTTTATGTTATACTTGATTTATATAGTTACTTGTATGATTGTTTGTTATACATAGTGCCATGGTCTTGATATCCATCCCCGTCGGCCCTCGTCCGGTTTATGATTCGGATGTGGTATATTCTCTTTTATAACTATTTGTTGCATTTCGCATTTATGACAATTATGCCCATCAAGTTGACATAGAGATATTTTTATCTAGGAGGTATGTGAACCGGAAATTGCAACCGACCCTCTTGTCGAGAAGTTAAATTTAGTTGAAAAAGAAACGAGTATTTGAAAAAAAATATCAAAAGAATTGAAGAAAAGAAGATGAAATTGGAGTTGTATGTTGCCGATGTCGTCGATGATCACAAGATCAAGATGGATGCAATGCGCTTGAAGATGGATGCAATGCGCTTGAAGATTAGTAATATTAGAAAATATGCCATTGATAATGAGGCTTGGTATCATTATGCCCTTTGATCAATTGTTACCTTAGTTGCGATCTTGATCACATTTGTTGTGATGACGGTAAGTTTTCTCTAGTGTTTTGCTTAACAAATGAATACTTAGCTTCGTACATGCTTGTTAGCTCTATTATGCCACATACTTAGCTTATTTTCCCCAAAAAAGACGTACTTAGCTAATTATCCTCCAAAATGACATAATTAGCTTATTTAGTTCATTTATGACATAATTAGCTTATTCATTTCAAAAATGGCATAATAACCTTGGTTCTCTCATAAATGTCATATACTTAGCTTATTTTCCCCCAAAATGGCATAATTACCTAAGTTAGATAAAAAATGAGCTATACTTACCTAAGTTGGCTCAAAAATGGCATCATCACCGAGGTTAGCACAAAAATGACCTATACTTACCTTATTTTCCTCCAAATTGACATAATAAGATTAGTTAGCTAAAAAATTGGAAATTACCTAAGTTAGCTCTAAAATGACACAAATAAGGAATAAGAAGAGAAAAACAAGGAAGAGGAGAAAAATAAAGAATACAAGAAGAAAGAGAAGAAAAAAGAATGAATAAAAGAAGAAGAATGAGAATGAGAAGGAAAAGGATAAAAGATAGAAGAGAAGAAGAAAAGAAAAAGAAAGAAGGATTATTTTCTTCCTTCTTCTTTTCTCTTCTTCTTCTTCTTCTTCTTCTTCTTTTCTTCTTCTTCTTCTAGTCTTCTTCTTCTTCTTCTTCTTCTTTTAGTTCTTCTTCATCATCATCTGCTTTCTTATTCTTCTAGTCTTCTTTCTTCTTCGTCTTCTTCTAGTCTTCTTATTCTTCTAACTTTCTTACTCCCATTTTTGCAGGTTTGATTCACTTCATGGAAGCAGCATTGATGGACTACTAGTGTTTAGTTTTTGTTTTCATTTGTATTGATGAACAATGTGAAACTATGTATGTATATATGGATGAACTCCATGAAACTATGTATGTATTGGATCTTTTCATACCCTATGTGTTCTGTTGCATTGATGGACTGCTAGATATTGGATACATGGGCTATGTTTGAGGTTGAAACTATATATATCATATATGACTTTTGAAAATGCAGGGATATAACAGAAAATAGAAAAAACAGGAACAATACAGGAACTTTGCCGTCTGCCAGTGATGGCAAAGGGGCCTTTGCCGTCCGCCAGAGACGGCAAAGAGGCCACTTGGCAGCAACCTGTGCAACCTGGGAGCTGACCCATTTGGTCACTTTGCCGTCTGTGGCAGACGGCAAAGGCTGGAGAGGTTTGCCGTCTGTGGCAGACGGCAAAGAGCTGGGTGGAGTGATGCGTCTGCTGACATCACAAGGCAGATGGCAAAGGGGATGTCATGTTTGCCATCAGCTGGCAGACGGCAAAGCCTCTCGTTAGCCACCTAACATGGCTAACGTATGTTCTTTGCCGTCTGGCACCGACGGCAAAGGGTCTTTGCCGTTCGCTGTGAGAAAGCAGACGGCAAAGAAGCTGTTTACTGAAGCTTACTGTGCCGGACAAGTTTGCTGTCAGCTTTCTGGTCCTTTGACGTCTGCCATAGCAGACGGCAAAGAAGCTGATTCCTGTAGTGATATGTTCACCTTTGAGAGGTTCATGGGAGTCGTAAAGAAATATGTTCGTAACCGTGCTAGGCCAGAAGGAAGCATCTCCATGGGCCATCAAACAGAGGAGGTCATTGGGTTTTGTGTTGACTTTATTCCTGACCTTAAGCCAACTGGTGTCCCTCAATCGCGGTATGAGGGGAGACTGAGTGGAAAAGGCACGCTAGGAGCGGATTCAATAATATGTACGGACGGGCATTCTTGGGCTCAAGCACACTACACAGTTCTACAAAATTCTACCATGGTGACCCCATTTGTCAATGAACACAAGAATATTCTGCACTCCAAACACCTGGAGCAGTCTAACGACTGGATTACATGGGAACACATCAGGACTTTCGACAGTTGGTTGCAAACACATCACATGGGTGACAACGATGTTGGAGATGAGTTGTACTCGTTTGCCAGGACACGATCTTCGACTGTATTGACTTACCATGGGTACGAGATAAATGGGAATACATTTTACACAATCGCCCCAGATAAAGAGAGCACCAAACAAAACAGTGGTGTCCGCTTTGATGCAGCAACCAATAGGGGAAAGGACACATATTATGGTTACATAGTGGACATATGGGAACTTGACTATGGACATGATTTTAAGGTCCCTTAGTTTAAGTGCAAATGGGTCAATCTGTCAGGAGGCGGGGTACAGGTAGAGCCACATTACGGAATGACAACAGTGGATCTCAACAATCTTGGGTACACAGAAGAACCATTCGTCCTAGCCAATGATGTGGCGCAGGTTTTCTATGTGAAGGACATGCCTACCAAACCGAGAAAAAGAAAAGATAAGGAAGCGAATAAATCATACGATGAGCCAAAGCGCCCCATAGTTCTTTCAGGGTAAAGTAACATTGTGGGAGTGGAGGGCAAGACAGACATGTCTGAAGATTATGAAAAGTTTCATGAAATTCCTCCCTTCAAAGTGAAGGCTGACCCAAGCATCCTGCTAAATGATGAAGATTATCCATGGTTACGGTGCAATAAGCACGGGACACACGCAAAGAAAAAGTGAAAAATTTCTCTCTAGTGAAGAAAAAGTGAAGATAGATGAAATCCCTTTTGTAATAGATGAGTTTTCGTGTGAAACCCTGATACTTCGATATAGATTGTCCAGTTTGTACACGAAGTGCATCCGGTTTTTCCCGTAACCCTCTCAACTTTTTAGCACATACTATTTGGGTGAAATTATGATACCATGCCAAGTTTCAACCTTTTCAGAGTTCATTTGTAGTGCTTTTCAATTTCAGTGTCATTTAGCTCAAAAAAATCATTAAATGCATGAAAAATAGCAAATGAAGTCAGAAAAGGGTTGAAAAATGATGATGTGACTTTGAATGGTGCATATTGAATGCACAAAAAGTCTGGAGTTAAAATATGTTAAAAAAATGAAATCCCTTTTGTAATAGATGAGTTTTCATCCGAAACACTGATAATTCGAAAGAGATTGTCCAGTTTGTACACGAAGTGCATCCAGTTTTTCCTGTAACCCTCACAACTTTTTAGGACATGCTATGTGGGTGAAATTATTATACCATGCCAAGTTTCAACCTTTTCAGAGTTCATTTGTAGTGCTTTTCAATTTCAGGGTTATTTAGCTCAAAGAATGAACTAATAGCAAAAAGAATGAACTAAAAAGCTTTTATAAAATTCTAATAGCAAAAAGAATGAACTAAAAAGAATCAATTAAAATATTTTGTTATGATCAACTAAAACAAAACTATAATATTCTACAATAGCAAAAATAATCAACTAAAAAGCTTTTATAAACCTCTAGTTATTATCAAAATAATATTAACTTAAAATTATATAAAATTTATGCAACTAAAATTATCAAAGTATTTTGTGTTAAAAACTTTAATAGCAAAAAGAATTTTCATAGAGTATTTTTTGTTAAAAACCTTAATAGCAAACTAAAATAACATAAAAAGTGCCTGCCTACTAGGCAAAAGCTTTTATAAAACTCTAATAGCAAAAAGAATGAACTAAAAATAATCAATTAAGATATTTTGTTATGATCAACTAAAACAAAACTATAATATTCTTCAATAGCAAAAAGAATCAACTAAAAAGTTTTTATAAACCTCTAGTTATTTTCAAAATAATATTAACTTAAAATTATATACAATTTATGCAACTAAAATTATCAAAGTATTTTTTGTTAAAAACTTTAATAGCAAAAATAATTTTCATAAAGTATTTTTGTTTAAAGACTTTAATAGCAAACTAAAATAACAGAATAAAATGCCCGCCTACTAGGCCACAACGGCCTGCAGACGACTAGAAACCCAACTACTAGTTGGGCCAGGATGTAGGCCCGCAGGGAAAGTAGTCCCCACAGGGCAGTGAGAGGTTCGTTAGGCCCACACAGGCCTGCTTTAGAGTGGAGCTCGAAACGGAAGCAGCGGCGGGGCTTATAAACTGGTGCGAGCTCCTCTCATCTAGCGAGGTGGGACTAAACTTTCGACACGGCTGCGCCAGGCCATTGGTCCCGGTTGGTGGCTTGAACCGGGATGAAAGGCCCTCCTTTGGTCCCGGTTGGTCCTTTCGTCCCGGTTCGAGCCACCAACCGGGACCAATGCCTGGGCTTCCCGCCCTTTCGCCTGGCGAAATACCCCTTTGGTCCCGGTTGGTGGCTCGAACCGGGACGAAAGGTGGGCATTTCATCCCAGTTCGAGCCACCAACCCGGATCAAAGGTGTGGCTATATAAGCAGCAATTAGAGAATTTCTCCCCATTCTCTCCCCCGACGCCGAAACGCACGACGCCGCCAGGCTGCTCCGCCACTCCTCGTCACCGTCCCTGCCCTGACGCTGCCAGGCTACTCCACCGCCCCCGACGCCAGCTGCCGCTCCCTGCCCCGACGCCAACCCCCAGTGAGCTCCCCGGCCCCTTCCCCTGTGCTGCCGCCGCTGCCCCTGCGTTCTGCTAGCCGCCGCCGCCCCTGCTCTGCTCTGCTTAGCCGTCGCCGCCGCCGCCCCTTGTTCATACTTTTTTTTGTTCGTACAATTTTTTTGTCCATGTATGTATGTATGGATGGATGGATGTATATAGAAAATGTTCATATGATGATTTTTTTTCATAGAATTTTTTTTGTTCTTAGCATTTTTTGTCCATGTAGGTATGTATGTATGGATGGATGGATGGATGTATATAGAAAATGTTCATGTGATGATTTTTTTTGTTCATAGCATTTTTTTGGTCCATGTATGTATGTATGTATGTATGTATGTATGTATGGATGGATGGATGTATATAGAAAATGTTCGTATGATTATTTTTTTTGTTCATAGAATATTTTTTGTTCATAGAAATTAGTTAAAATTTACTAAGTTACTAAGTTACTAAGTTTTACTACAGACTTGGTTAAAATTTACTAAGTTAATATGATCATATGATGAATATTGTTTTTCTATAGACTTGGTTAAAATTTACTAAGTTTTACTTTGCCTAAATAGGGGAGAGGCAACTTTACTAAATGGGCATGATGATAATGAAATTTACTTTAATTATGGAGAGAGGGAGTAACAACTCATATATTCAAAATTTACTCCCGGTCCGCTGGCCCGACCAACTCTCGAGGCCACCCAAACCCTAGAAGAAAGAGCGTTGTCGATCTCTACCCCCTCCCGCCCCTACCCGTTTGTTATGTATAATACTATTGATGTCTAATTCACCGGTCTTACCGTAGTGAACCGAAGGGACTTTAAAAATTCGGTAGGCGGCCGGCATAGGTCAATGGGGTAGAATGGATAGTTCGATCTCCTGCATAGCGATTGTTCGTAATTATCTCGGGAATTCAAATTAAAGAACAATTTTTTTGCAAAGTGTCCTCTCCCAAAAGTATAACCCCCATAACTACGACATGAGGGGGGACGTCGGACATGCATGAGAGAGGCGGTGCGCAAAGTATCCTCTCTCGAAAGTATAACCCCCGATAACTTTGCATGATGTTTGCGAGTAATCCATTGCTCATGTATGCATATGATTCATTGTTGTGATTAGCTAGGTCTATGTTTACCACTAATCCATCTCTCATGGTTGTATATTGCCATGTTGTAATATTTGGAGAAACTATGGACAAAGACTTAGAAAAAGAAGAGTTGTTGGGGGTATAATCCGCGAAGGAGGTGATATCACCTCGTCGTTTCTCAATGACACCGATGGTGAGGAAAGAGAGGATGACGGCTCCGGTGATCAAATGGAGGAGGAAGGAGATCATGACGGCTCCGGTGATCTAACGGAGGAGGAAGGAATTCATGACGACTCCGGTGATTGAATTGAGAAGGGAGCCTTAACTGTTTCAAAGTACGGCGAGGTATATATATATATATATATATATATATATATATATATATATATATATATATATATATATATATATATATATATATATATATTAATTAAGCCTCTGCTGACTAGATGCATTAATTGTTTTGTATGTACATATATTAACGCTTCTTTCTTCTTCTAGACCTCCTTATTGAGCCAAACTTCTGTAAGGAGACGTGGCCCGAAGAAAAAGTTGGGCCAGGATGAAAGGTTCACGATCGAAGAAGTTGCTCCAGATGGCCAACCGATTGCTCCCAAGCGGAGCAAAGACAAATTTGTACATCAGTGCGGAGCACTTGTTAGGGACAACATCCCCATCAGCATCCCAGAATGGAATAAGAAGAAGGACCCTGAAGTTTCTTATGTCGAAGATAGACAGAAAGATGATCTTTGGAACTCGCTGATGACAAATTTCAGCCTACCGCCAGAGGTGGATCCGAATTACCCAGTTATTCTCCCAAAGGTCAAGACGTGGGCCATTAAGAAGATGGCAGAACTATTCAAGAACTGGAAGAAAACATTGAACACAAAGTTTGTGGACAAAGACGAGACTCCAGAATTCACCGGTATATATGCCATGATAAAAGATCACTAGCCCGCATTTGTGGCATACAAGAAATCTGAGAAAAGGTCACAGACAAACAAGCTAAATGCTGCAAATTAAGAAGAAGTATCACCATGTTACGGGGTCAGGTGGCTACAGCAAAGCCTGACCTACGTGGGACAAACTTGAGAACGACCTGCTTGCTAAGGGGTCCAACCAGCGACGTTGAACTAGCCAGATCGGGCAAGGACTTGGTTCTTCGGGGTTGGGGGAACTTTGGACCCAGAATCAGGGAAGTGTGTTTTCACGAAAGCTGAACTTGAAACACCCATCAAAAAGCTTGAGGAAGCAATCAAGGAAGCACAGGAAGGGAGGTTCCATCCTAACAGAGAGAAGGACGAGCTGTCAAAGGTCTTCGGGAATCCTGAACACCCTGGACAAACACGAGGAACATCAGGCTCTGTTCTGTGGGTGCATGGGTTTCCCGGCAGCACTAGTTATAGAAGCGAAGAGAGAGAGAAGAAAGAGGAAGCAAGCCAAATGTAGAAGATGGAACAAAGATAAGCGAAACTAGAGGCACTTGAGAGCCAGCGAGCTACCGGCCCACCATCTCAGCGGCACGAAGATCCTTCATTGGATACTACCCACGATGCTACCCCACCATCTCAGCGGAGAAGTAGCATGGCTTCCACGGAGCTCGTTCATCCTGATATCACGGCTCGTCGCTACCCCGTGGATGGTATCACAGATAATGAACATTGTGTGCTAATCGCAAAATGCCATAACCTGACCTTGAAGGTGGCGGTCAGCTATGTATTACCTCCTCGACCTGGTGCAACTTTCCATTTTGCTCCGGTTCCAGCTGGCTTTGCTATTGTCGGGGTGGATGAAATAATGGACGGATTTGATGGGCTGGAGCTTGAGTACCCTATAGGTGAAGGGGAGATTCTTCTGGAAAATGCCTTAAGAACTACCTGCCTATGGAGAAAGGAGAACATCTTGGTTCCAAACTGGACGCCGCCTTAGCAGACTCAGCCGGATCCTCAGCAGACTCCTCACAATCCAGCTCTGCTATCTCCGCTGCCTGAGTGGTCTTCGGTGCGTCCGCCGTCTCCGCCGCCTCGGCGGACTCTAACGAAGGAGGCCCATCAGCAGAATCCTCCTCCGCCTCAGCTGTCTCCGTCACGTTAGCCGTCTCCGTCGCCTCAGCTATCTCCGGCACTGTCAGCCGTCTCCGCCGCCTCAGTGGGCTCTGGCACATCAGCGGACTCCGCCACCACAGCAACAGCGGAAGAGAGCCGCCGCCGCTCCGGCTAGTAGCAGTACAATAGGGAAGAAATTTAGAGCTGGTCCAAGCCTCAAGGCTCCTACAAAGTTACCATATGAGAGGACTGACGAGGAAAACAAGGACATCGTGGCTGCCGAAGTGCAGGCCCATTTTCAACAGAAACATCCACCTCCGATGGAAATTATAGATCCGGTGAAAGCGAACCGCTCTCTGGATGCCCTTAAGCGACCACCACCGCCTCCGCCGCAATCACACTATGACCGCTGTATTGAAAAGACATATGATGAAGCGCGGCGGTCCGGAAGTACTACCAGTGCTGCAAGACAAAGTGGGAAAAAAATTCCCCAGCTCGGTGAACAGGAGAAGCAATCGTGCCCCCCGCTCAAGGTGTCTCGCGATATCGCTAATCATCCGGGGCTAGCGCCCGGTACCACTCTTAGTGATTACGTGGGCGATGATGTACAATTTGAAACGGCTGTGGTAGTAGCGCCCTTTCGATACGAGCACGGGAAGCCTCTCATCCAACCTGATCAGCTCCCGCGTCTACCAACGATGATGCGAAGATTTCATGACTGGTACTTGGAAACCTGCAGCAAGGATGGCACCGACAGTATATTGCTGGGAATTAAAGATGGGCATGACTTCATTGGAGTCGAGATGATGTACGATGAATTTGTGGAATTATTTCAGTTATTCAATCAAGACACCATCGACAAAACTCTCATGACTTCCTACTATCTGTAAGTATTATTTCTGTAATTAAGTCTCTAGCTCAACTCGTTCATTGCATGTATATATAATTATCCTCACTATATTATGTAGATTGAAGATCGTCGAATGCAAAAGAGGACAAATCTATGACATTGGGTTCATTAGCCCAAATACCGTAAATGAATGGGCGGTACAAAACAGAGCCAAAGATACTGAGGAAAACTTGCTAAACGTGTTCCATCGGCATCAAAACAAAAGGGAAATACTCTTTCCTTACAACTTCAAGTGAGTGTTATTGTCTTGTGCATATTCGGTTTCGCTTACTCGAGGTTAAGTGTAATTGATGAGTTATGCGTGCGCAGCTTCCACTTTATTCTGTTATCCATTAAGCTTGACGGGAGAGTAGTAACTGTCTTAGACTCGAGACGTAAAGAGCAAAAGGAGTGGGCGGATATGAGTGAAATGCTCTAGAAGTAAGTTCAGTCATTATCGCACCATATCGGCAACTTTCGTTCATTTCCTGATATCAAGTAATCATTTTCTTTGCTGGGCAGGGTTTGGAAAAAGTTCACCAGAATGGTTCCAGGTCTGAAGAAGGAGCTGCGATTTACACACCCCAAAGTAACTAGTACTATCTAGTTCCGCGCATCTCTCATTGAATCTAGTTTCATCAATACCATTATCATGCTTGATTATCAGTTTGATTGAACTCCATTCTCGTAAAGTGCTTGTGGCAGGCAGCCGGGAATAATTTATGTGGATACTACATTTACGAGTTCATTCGCCACTCGACCTCTGAGCGGGGCTTCTGTGACCAACAATTTGAAGTACGTAAACAATATTCACAATTTTATTTTATTACCATCAATTGTGTTGAGTTTCATTCATATATATGTATTGACCCCCTTCTTTAAATTAGGTCTGGGAGATGCGGGATCAACTCCTACCACATGATCGCATACGAGCAATTCAAAAGGAATTTGCGGGATTCAAGGTTAACGATGTCATATCTGAACACGAAGAATACCATATGGAATTGCAAATGGATTTAGGTAGATGATGTCAGGGATCGTAAGAGATGTTATATTTTATATATGTAGTAGCATCGGATAGATATACAAAAACTTCTTGTTCGACCAAACATGGAGAAAGAGAGGTCACTTCTCTCTATATATGTTCATGATGATCTTGTGTAATGGTTCCTTCATTGCTATATGTACTAGCTAGCGTCGAGTTGAATGGAAAACATTAAATAAAAATGAAACCCTAAATGTAAACGAATTGAAGGGTAAACACAAAAATAAAAGGGGAAACACACTATGAAAACCCCTAAACCCTCCTTTCAAAAACAAAAAACAAAAACCCTAGCGCCTGGCAGCTGCTGACGCATGGCTGCCTTTTAGTCCCGGTCGGTGTTACTAACCGGGACTAAAGGTCCTCCTGCCTGGGCACCCCACAGCGGCCACGTGGAGCTCCTTTACTCCCGGTTCGTAAGCCAACCGGGACTACATGTGGTTGGAAATAGTCCCAATCGTTTTGTCCCGGTTACAGAACCAGGACTAAAGGCCCTCTGGAACCGCGAGTGATGCCCTGTTTTCTACTAATGCAAGTAAGCAAAGATGATGGAGATGATCCAAAGCTGAGACACCTCGCGGATGCAAGCCAGTGGAGAGCGTTCAATGGTGAATATCGATATTTCGCATGTGATGCAAAGAACATCGTGCTTGGCGCGTGTACCGATGGCATGAATTCAATGCCCGTGTTTGTATGGATGTACAACCACCCCCCTGGTTGTGCATGAAGTCGAAGTACATACACATGAGCATGCTGATTCAAGGGCCGAAACAACCGGGAAATAATATTAATCTATATCTGGGGCTACTTCAAGAAGAGTTAGACATGTTATGGAAAACACCAGCCAAGACTTGGGATGCCAGCAAAGGCGAGTATTTCTATATGAGAGTCGCGCTGAGCACATGTAACACCCTCGATTTTCCCCATTTTCTATTTCTTTTGATTTTGGTCCGGATTTGCCTTTCTGTGGCTTAGTAGTTTTGCAACCTGGAGGGATCACCCTTCATTCTTCTTCCCAAGTGGCTTAACAACTTCAAAATCATCCCAAGACTTTTCCATCTCCATCTTGGACCAATCCCAATATTCTTTTCTTGGGAATATTCCTTTTTCTATTAAAGGAATAACCCTGTCTGTCCTGGGTTGTGAAGCAAGCCACATTTCCATCATTCCCAAAATTCCCAAATAATTCTCATAAATTGTTTGGGTCAGATATTCCACAAATATGTCAAACCCTTCCTTGACATGTTCAAAAATATTTCACAAATATTCCTTTTCTGATTCTGCCCCAGCTGTCAAGTTGAGAAGCAAGTACTCTTTATATTTGCTTGCTTGGTCTCAAACTTTTTGGGCATTCTTTCCTATCTATATCATGGCCACATGCCAAAATTCAACTTCATTTGGCTAATAAATCTCCCTTGGCAAATTTCCAAAGTTTCTGGTCAACTGGAATCTTTGTGAAGCAAGTGCTAGCTAGGAGTATGGAAATAATTTGAAATTTTGCATGCATCTTCATATGCTCAAATCATGACTCTCCACCAAGTTTCAACCATATCCAATCATCTATGTGAGCACAGCCTCAAATCTTGGCTTCTGGTCAGATTTTCACATTGTGAAGCAACTATATTTTGTATTGCTCCATAATTGCTGAAAATTTACCAGAGCATTCTCCTACCCATATAACACCTCTCCACCAAATTGAGGCTCATTTCATCTTCCCAATAATTCGCTAGAATTTTCCTAAGATTCTGTCTAGTAGGATGCGGTGTGATGGAAGTACCATTTTGGTTTATCCAAATGGTATGAAACTTTTACAGTATCTTCATATACATATATTACTCATATCCTCCAAATTTCAGCTCCATCCAAGCAAGTATGTGAGTGCCACTTCATACTTTGCAATTCTGTCCAGTAGAGCCCATTGAACTGCAAGTGATATTTATCTTCATCCAAATGAGCTGCAAATTTGCAGAGATGATCACCCTAGTATGTGATCACCCTCAGCCAAAAACCAGAGTCTATCCCCTGCTCAATCTCTCTCATATCATTTCAAGCACCTTGCTATTCCTGTGGTTGCCAGCAGGCTCTAGTCACCTCCTTGACCACTATTCTTGTTCCTATGCATTTTGGCACATACCAACCTCTGATACACCGCTTTGACAAGGTCTGGCAGTGGCTGAGTGCCGCGGATGCGAGGTGCCGGTGGTGACCACGACTCTAGTCGGCAGCCACAGTGCTCTGGCGCTCTGGACCGTTCGGGAGCCCTCTCCAGCGGGCTCCGGCTTCTCCGCGAGTGCCGGCGAGCCCTCCACCGCACGCGTGGCTCGTACAGAACCTCCTCCCTTCGTCCCCTAGACCTTGGCCGCCTCTGCCAACCTCGGTTCGCCGTCAGAATGCCGCCACCTCACCGTGCCTCTCGAAGCTCCGTCCGTCGTCTCGTAGTCCTCCCCGAGCCTATTTAAGGCGTGCCCGAGCCCTCCCCCACACCAGCAAGCCCCAGCCCCTCTCCCCTCGAGCTCCCCAAGCTCCCTCCTCTCCCCAAGGCCATAGCCCCGACGCCGTTCCCCTCGGCTAAGCCAGTGCCTTGGCCCTTTCCCCCTCCCTCTCCTTGACTCCCCGGCCTCCCCTGTGTGTTCGCGCACCGCCGCCGACTTCAACCCCGGCGAGGGAGACCGACCGGCGCGGGCCTCTCCGTCGAGCTCCTCAGCCGCCACGGACCTCCACCGCTCCGGTGCTGCAGGCTGCACCGAGCCCAGCTGAGGCCACCCCCAGGCGCGGCGTGGGCTGGCGGAGCCGCTACGCTCTCCGGCTGGTCCCCTCGGGCGGCGAGGCGATGGCAGCGCCGGCGGCCGAGCGCCCCGCCCCTGCCTCTGCTCCGTCGGGGAAGAAAAGGCCCAAGGGAAAGAGGAAGAAGTGATGAGGCGGGCCCCGCCCGTCAGCTAGAAGGAAAAGTCAACCCGGGCCCAGCTTCTGTTTAAGTTAAAGCGTATTCAACGAAATACGCTTTCCAATTAAGGAAGCATACTCTGGTTCTGTTTGGGGCAAAAATATGTTTTCTGCTCTGGGAAAACGTATTTTCTAAGAAGGCGCTTTCGGTTCAGCCCCAGGGGCCTGTCTGTGAACTTAAGTTTTACAGATTGGTCCCTAGACTTCAAACCCTTATAACTTTTCCTCCATAACTCCGATCGAGGTCATTCCAATGCCCACTTCTTCGTCTCATCGAGCTCTATCTGTTGGTATCATTTTCACTATGTGTTGACACAGTGGAAATGACCATGTTGCCCTTGCCCGTAAACAGCCCCCTCCGAGAGAGAACTATTTCCGGCAATCATTTCCGCGGCCTCTCCACACTCCTTTCCGATGGTTTCTTCACACCAGGCAAGCCACAACTCTCATTTGAATAATTGCATTGCAATATCATAGTCAAACTAATTACTTTAATAGCAAGTATGAAGTATCTATAAAATGAATTAGATTATGTAAGGCTTGAGTAAATTCTTGAATATGTGACTACCATGTTGACTACCGGATTGTTAGTGGCTAGTAGTTTACCCACTTGATGATGCCATCACGTGGTTCGATTACGAGATTACTGTCTATGATTATTTTGGGTTTCATCCGGCAAGTTGTAGATATAAGTTAGTAGCAGTGGCTCAAGCATACTGGTTACCGGATTTCTAGCCAGATATCATTTTGACTTGGATTGCTATGATATCGGAGTGTCAGCCATGACAGAGATTGTTCGGAGATTAGATACTTCGTGGTTGATCCAGAGTCACCTGTCCGGACTTATTCGTGCAGCCACATTTTCCGGTATTGGACGGCCTTGACTTGGTCTGATCGCGTGCTCTTCCACCGGTACCGCCCGACCGGGAAGATTATGCGTGCGCGCTACCCTGGCCAGGTAGGCGGAGTTAACCTTGTGAGCCAGTTGAGTTATATGGTACCAGGTCCCCGTTTGGGATAGTTTGTTAGCCATGATGGTGGCAGGTGTCACGCGGTGACACAAGGGCCACCCAGGGCAGGACTCCGGGGGGAGGATGATTGCTGGTGGTACGATGGGAGAGTCACGGGTCAGGCGGGTTTCGTTGGAGCAACGCTGGTCCACCCGAATGGGATCACGAGGTCAGGTGCTCCATGGTGTGGGTAAAGTGCGCAACCTCTGCAGAGTGTAAAATCTATTCGAATAGCCGCGTCCACGATATTGGACAGTCCGTCCAGACCACTTTAGGTGGTCAACCATAGTAGTGATAATGATGGAAAAACTCGTCGTAAGATCGGAAGTACTAGATGGATTGTGACCATTCTGAAGGTTGTGAGACAACCCGGAGGAGAGTAAGTTTGTCAGACTTGTGGTACAGATGGTATCAGGAATATAATATATATGTCATGGGATGGCTATGAGATGTGGGGATTGGACTTGGAGCAGGTTCAGATTGGATCCTAAGATTATTCGGAGTATGGATTAAATATGCTTTACCTTACTGCATCTACTTCAGTAGTTACCTTGCTATGATATTTTCTTGCCTTAATGCTGATGTTTGTTGTGAGCTTGCGAGTACATTCCAAGTACTCACATGGCATGTCATGCCAGTTTGCAGGTCATGCCATGATTGCTTTCTTGTCGAGGATCCTGAGTTTGCGACCTAGGATACGCGTTCTAGCCAGAGTCCCTGCGGAGTGGAGTCCATCACCGCCGTCACTGTTCTGCTACTGAGAGAGTTACTCCGCTGATAGCACAGGGCTACCCCAGGCAGGCATAGTGTCGCCGTGCCGATGTAATCCTTGTACCCTTTGTAACCATATCCATTGTAATAAAGAGCTGATTTGTTATATGCCAACAGTGTCGTATTCCAGAGGACTTGTCCCTGGGCTGGAATACGGGCGTTCCGGTCTTCTCTGAGCCGGGGTACCACATGCATTGGTATTAGAGCAGGTCTGGCTATAGGACGTCCTAGGCCCTAGACCGCACGAGCGTTAGTAACCGGTAGTATAGGATCCAGTTGGTTTGCTGCACTTGTATGTTGCATTTGTTTGTGCATAGCATACATATAGACTAGATATCTTATCACTAACGATGGATCTGCTGAGTGTAGGTGGTATCGGTTTTGATTCCCTACCTGCGCTCTCCAGTTTGCATATTTGTTCGCTGGTGTGGTGTCATCTTCGTCCCAGCGGAGTGATGCCAAGGTGCTTGGTGGTGTCGATCCCTTGTCAGATTGATGCACCGGTACCACACCAACTTATTCTCTTCCGACACCCCTATCGTTTCGTTGATAGACAAGCTCTATCCCGGATCGTGCCATTCCACTAGCCGCTTCAGCAACCCTTACTGATCCTTGTTATCAGAAAAGGGCAATGCCTGCAAGCCTTTCTCTCCACCACTATCTCATTCCGCAACCTATTCTTTGGACATGTACGGTTTTCTCCCGTACGCTTGATGATGACATGATCGTAACTTCTGTGTTCTGACCCCTGATCACCAAGTTCATCCTCGCCACCGTGTCCATCCAGATGGAACCGATATTAAGCTCGTATTTGGTGTAGCCTTGTTTACACCAGTTTTCTTCCACACATTGATTCACTTTCGTGCACATCGTCACAGCATGTTAGACCGTAATACCGGACTTCTTGCGTGATCTATGTGCTTAAGTAGGAATGCATATTATTGCTGTGAATAGCAGTAGAATGTGATATTGCTTATGTGTGTGATCTTGCTGCTTTGTGTGCTTTTGTTTTAGTCGTTTCTTTTGTTTTTTGTTTTTTTTGGGCCCTTGGTGTTACCTTATTTTCCCCTTATGGAAGTTGCTCACCGACCCTAAACCCAAAGAGTCAGTGAAGAGACAGCCATTTGGAAGCTCAACTCAGCAATATGGAATTTTTAGCAGACTGTGTTATATCGGGAACATTCGGCCTGAATACCAATGATATCCTGGCCGGATTGGTTATCAGCATCAAGTATACCTCAATGTGCAATCTTCACAGCAGCAATGATCAAATCAGCAAGAAGGCAAATTGTGTGCATGATCAACAGTACATTTCGAGTCAAAGGTATGATTCATATACAAGGTTTGAGTCTGCTATGAGTACAATTTGAACCCTGCTATGTCTTGAAAGCAAGCCAGAATGTGCCATGAACTTAGTGTTCAGCAAGAAGGATAGTTGAATACCCTGTATGCATAATAGTGAGCTGTTTTGGACGCGGATGAACCCTTGCCCATCTTTCTTTGGTGACGGCACCACACCTGTGTTCTGAGCTGTTTTCGGCCGTCCGGGGTGGATGCTGACTTTTATTTCTTTTGTCAGCAACTAGCCCGTGTTCTGAGCTGCTTTTCGGCCGTCTCGGGCAGCTGTTAAATTTCTCTCCGTAGCAGTGACCCTATGCTCTGAGCTGTCCTTCGGCCGTCTTTGGGAACTGCTACTTTCTTCTTATCGACACCGTCTCATGCTCTGAGTTGCTTTTTAGCTGTCTTGAGTCGGGGTTGAGTTACTCCAGTAATGTCCCAGATCTGAGTTGTAAAGACCGTTCTAGTGGCTACTGGTTTATTTGCCGGTTTTATTCAAGGGTTCAGACGGTCGTTACCCAACAGCTACAACTTGTAAAGTAATATGCCTGCCGGAATATTGCACCTGACAACACCTATGGTCACACGGAGAATCAAGAACACATAAGGCCAAGTTCTTTCAGCAAAGGATCCAGGCAAAGAGAACAATAATGCAAAAGCAAGGTTGTCCATATGGGTATGGTAATGGTACAAATACTCCGGACAGTCTGGTTCGATACCGACCACCATGGGTACACACCCACGGGGTCTATTCCATTGGCAAGGACCCCATATCAAGACAACCCGCCCAGCCAACCAGGTATGCTCAAAATTGTCAGAAGAGGGCAACCAAGCTGGTCAGGTCAGCCGAAAGATTAACTCAGCAATTCAAATTCAGCAACCATGTTAAAGCATTACATGGCCTACCATCCATATAGAGATACCGACAAAGTGAGTAATCAGAAGGATGAACAATAGTCTCGAAGCATGTGTCCTCACAGATGGGAATCAGTTAAAGACTAACCTGTCGTGAACAAGATTCTGCTGCCAGTACCACTGTCAGTCAAGTCTAAGGATAATACCACAATGAGCCCGTACACCTTTATGCTGGTCACGACAGGTGACAGTCAAATATTTGGTAGGAGCCTTATACCCAAGACAGTGAAGATACCCAAGATGACCCAGCAATCTTTGCGAGAAGTCACATTCCGCCAGGAGAACGGTACGATTCACAGTACTTTTTTGAGCCTGAAGGACACACAGCCATTTGAAGTCACCCAATGCAATGAGTAAAAGATTTCGTGTCCACTAAGAGAATCTGTTCACAACTTAGCAAACGGTCGTTCGTATTGGACCTCGTCACGACACGTCCGTGAAGAACCACCCTCGGACTTACGAGTAGGGCACATAGTTTGGTCAGGATAATTTATTGCTCCAGACAGGTCAGCAGACATAAATGATTGGAGTCAGAGTAGCATAAGAGGTAATATTTGCCAAGAAAAGGTTCCAGTGAAGCAAACCACCCCGAAGCAAGGCAGTCAGTCATATGAAATTCAGTGGAAGCATTATACAAAGGTAAAAAGGAAACCCGAGTTGGAAACGGTTTCCTCAAGTGGAAATATTCATGTTTGAACCCTGAGCAACCAAATCTCGAGGACGAGATTTCTTTAAGGGGGGTAGGTTTGTAACACCCTGGATTTTGCCCATTTTCTTTTTCTTTTGATTTTGGTCCGGATTTGCCTTTCTCTGGCTTAGTAGTTTTGCAACCTGGAGGGATCACCCTTCATTCATCTTCCCAAGTGGCTTGCCAACTTCAAAATCATCCCAAGACTTTTCCATCTCCATCTTGGACCAATCCCAATATTCTTTTCTTGGGAATATTCCTTTTTCTATTAAAGGAATAACCCTGTCTGTCCTGGGTTGTGAAGCAACACACATTTCCATCGTTCCCAAAATTCCCAAATAATTCTCATAAATTGTTTGGGTCAGATATTCCACAAATATGTCAAACATTTCCTTGACATGGTCAAAAATATTTCACAAATATTCCTTTTCTGATTCTGCCCCAACTGTCAAGTTGAGAAGCAAGTACTCTTTATATTTGCATGCTTGGTCTCAAACTTTTTGGGCATTCTTTCCTATCCATATCATGGCCACATGCCAAAATTCAACTTCATTTGGCTAATAAATCTCCCTTGGCTAATTTCTAAAGTTTCTGGTCAACTGGAATCTTTGTTAAGCAAGTGCTAGCTAGGAGTATCCAAATAAGTTTAAATGTTGCAAGCATCTTCATATGCTCAAATCATGACTCTCCACCAAGTTTCAACCCTATTCAATCATCTATGTGAGCACAGCCTCAAATCTTGGCTTCTGGTCAGATTTTCACATTGTGAAGCAACTATATTTTATGTTGCTCCATAATTGCTGAAAATTTACCATAGCATTCTCCTACCCATATAACACCTCTCCACCAAATTTGGGCTCATTTCATCTTCCCAATAATTCCCTAGAATTTTCCTAAGATTATGTCCAGTAAGATGCTGTGTGATAGAAGTACCATTTTGGTTTATCCAAATGGTATGAAACTTTTACAGTATCTTCATATACATATATTACTCATATCCTCCAAATTTCAGCTCCATCCAAGAAAGTATGTGAGTGCCACTTTCATACTTTGCAATTCTGTCCAGTAGAGCCCGTTGAACTGCAAGTGCTATTTATCTTCATCCAAATGAGCTGCAAATTTCCAGAGATGATCACCCTAGTTTGTGATCACCCTCAGCCAAAAACCAGAGTCTATCCCGTGCTCAATCTCTCTCATATCATTTCAACCACTTTGTTGTTCCTGTGGTTGCCAGCAAGCTCTATCCCGCATGCGTGGCTCGTCCAAAACCTCCTCCCTTCGTCCCCTAGCTCTTAGCCGCCTCTGCCGACCTCGGTTCACCGTCGGAACGCCGCCACCTCGCCGTGCCTCTCGAAGCTCAGTCCGTCGTATCGTACCTCCTCCCCGAGCCTATTTAAGTTGTGCCCGAGCCCTCCCCCACACCAGCAAGCCTCAGCCCCTCTCCCCTCGAGCTCCCCGAGCTCCCTCCTCTCCCCATGGCCAAAGCCCCAACACCGTTCCCCTCGGCCAAGCCAGCACCTTGGCCCTTTCCCTCTCCCTCTCCTCGACTCCCCGGCCTCCCCTATGTGTTCGCGCACCACCGCCGCCTTCAACCCCAGCGAGGGAGCCCCACCGGCACGGACCTCTCCGTTGAGCTCCTCAGCCACCACGGACCTCCACCGCTCCGGCGCTGCAGGCCACCCCGAGCCCAGCTGAGGCAACCCCCGGGCGCGGCGTGGGCTGGCAGAGCTGCTACGCTCTTCTGCCGGTCCCCTCGGGCGGCGAGGCGATGGCAGCACCGGCGGCCGAGCACCCCGCCCCTGCCTCTGCTCCGTCGGGGAAGAAAAGGCCCAGGGGAGAGAGGAAGAAGAGATGAGGCGGGCCTCGCCCGTCAGCCAGAAGGAAAAGTCAACCGGGGCCCAGCTTTTGTTTAAGTGAAAGCGTATTCTCCAAAATACGCTTTCCACTTAAGGAAGCGTACTCTAGTTCTGTTTGTGGCAAAAAAATGTTTTCTGCTCTGGGAAAACGTATTTTCTAAGAAGGCGCTTTCGGTTCAGCCCCAGGGGCCTGTCTATGAACTTAAGTTTTACAGATTGGTCAGTAGACTTCAAACCCTTATAACTTTTCCTCCGTAACTCCGATCGAGGTGATTCCAAAGCCCACTTCTTCATCACGTCGAGCTTTATCTGTTGGTATCATTTTCACTATGTGTTGAAACAGTGGAAATGACCATGTTGCCCTTGCCCGTAAACAGCCCCCTCAGAGAGAGAACTGTTTTCGGCAATCATTTCCGCGGCCTCTCCGCACTCTTTCTGATGGTTTCTTCACCCCAGGCAAGCCACAACTCTCATTTGCATAATTGCATTGCAATATCATAGTCAAACTAATTACTTCAATAGCAAGTATGAAGTATCTGTAAAATGAATTAGATTATGTAAGGCTTGAGTAAATTCTTGAATAGGTGACTACCATGTTGAGTACCGGATTGTTAGTGGCTAGTAGTTTACCCACTTGATGATACCATGACGTGGTTGGATTACAAGATTACTGTCTATGATTATTTTGGGTTTCATCCGGCAGGTTGTAGATATAAGTTAGTAGCAGTGGCTTAAGCATACTGGTTACCGGATTTCTAGCCAGATATCGTTTTGACTTCGATTGCTATGATATCGGAGTGTCAGCCATGACAGAGATTATTTGGAGATTAGATACTTCATGGTTGATCCAGAGTCACCTGTCCGGGCTTATTCGTGCAGCCACATTTGCCGGTATGGGACGGCCTTGACTTGGTCTGATCACGTGCTCTTTCACCGGTACCGCCCGACAGGGAAGGTTATGCGTGCACGCTACCCTGGCCCAGTAGGCGGCGTTAACCTTGTGAGCCCAGTTGAGTTATACGGTACCAGGTCCCCGTTTGAGACAGTTTGTTAGCCACGACGGTCACAGGTGTCACGCGGTGACACAGGGGCAACCACGGGCGGGACTCCGGGGGAGGATGATTGCTGGTGGTACGATGGGAGAGTCATAGGTCAGGCAGGTTTCGTTGGAGCAACGCTGGTCCACCCGAATGGGATCACGAGGTTAGGTGCTCCATGGTGTGGGTAAAGTGCGCAACCTCTGCAGAGTGTAAAATCTATTCGTATAGCCGCGTCCACGGTATTGGACAGTCCGTTCAGACCTCTTTAGGTGGTCAACCATAGTAGTGATAATGATGGAAGAACTCGTCGTAAGATCGGAAGTACTCGGTGGATCGTGAGTATTCTGAAGGTTGTGAGACAACCTGGAGGAGAGTAAGTTTGTCAGACTTGTGGTACAGATGGTATCAGGAAAATAATATATATGTCATGGGATGGCTATGAGATGTGGGGATTGGACTTGGAGCAGGTTCGGATTGGATCCTAAGATTATTCGGAGTATGGATTAAATATGCTTTACCTTACTTCATCTACTTCAGTAGCTACCTTGCAATGATGTTGTCTTGCCTTAATGCTGATGTTTGTTGTGAGCTTTCGAGTACATTCCAAGTACTCACCTGGTGTGTCATGCCAGTTTGCAGGTCATGCCATGATTGCTTTCTTGTCGAGGATCCTGAGTTTGCGACCTAGGATACGCGTTCTAGCCAGAGTCCCTGCGGAGTGGAGTCCATCACCGCCATCACTGTTCCGCTGCTGAGAGAGTTACTCTGCTGTTAGCATAGGGCTACCCCGGGCAGACGTAGTGTCGCCGTGCCGATGTAATGCTTGTACCCTTTGTAACCATATCCATTGTAATAAAGAGCTGATTTGTTCTATGCCAACAGTGTCGTATTCCAGAGAACTTGTCCCTGTGCTGGAATACGGGGCGTTCCAGTCTTCTCTGAGCCGGGGTGCCACATCACGAGGGTGCTCGACTATCTCGGTTATGGATATGTCACAGGCCAGGTGTGCCACGGATATTGCGGATGCACGCGGTGCATGGATGATACGACGTCACAGCAGCTAACGTCAACGAAATATGGCGGGTCTGGAAAAATCGTGTACATGGGCCATCGAAGATGGCTTGAGAAGGACAACACATGGAGAAACCGTGGAGATTTATTCAATGGTGAGGCTGAGCACCGAGGACCTCCACATAAGCGGACCGGCGCCAAAATCTATGAGCTGTTGAAAAACTGGGAAGAGTGCCCCGCACTGGGAAAGACGATGAAAAATGCGCTAGAGCCGCTGCTGAAGGTATGGAAGACGAGGTATGTTTTCTAGGACTTGGAGTATTGGCACAAACTCGACACGCCTCATTGCCTTGATCAAATGCATATCACAAAGAATGTCCTTGAGAGCTTGTTTGAGACACTGATGAACATGCCGATTAAGACCAAGGATGGGCCGAAGGCAAGAAGAGACTTGCAAGATTTGAAAATCAGGGCAGATCTGCACATGCCGCCCTGTGAAAAGTCAGAGGAGATAGAGATAGAGACGGAGGCGCGAGAGAAGAAGGGAAAAAAAGTGAAGGAAGAGGATTATTGCCCCCCTTCTTGCTTCACCTTAAGTCTGGCTGAGATTGATCAATTCTTCAAGTGCCTTAGCGGAATCAAAGTTAGTTCTGGTTACTGTGGGAAGATAAGCAGATTTCTAGACATGAAGAAGAAAAGGTTCAGCGGGATGAAGTCCCATGACTGTCATGTGATGATGATGCAGATACTACCCATTGCCCTTAGAGGGATAATGGACAAGCACGTCCATGACACGCTTATTGGTCTCTGCAACTTTTTTGATGTCGTCTCTCGAAAGTCGATCAGTGTGAAGCAGCTCTGAAGGCTACAGGAAGAGATCGTTCTGATACTAAATGAGGTTGAGATGTACTTCCCGCCCGTGTTCTTTGACGTCATGGTGCATCTGTGTGTCCACATTATGGACGACATAATAGACCTAGGGCCGTCATTCCTGCACAACATGATGTTGTTCGAGAGGATGAATGGGGTCATCAAAGGATTTGTTCATAACATGTCCCATCCAGATGGAAGCATCGTCTAGGGCTATCTGACACAAGAGTGCATCTCTTTCTACGAGAATTATATATATGGCGGAGACCGGTCTGGTGTTGGTTTGCCCATTAAGAAGCACCTTGGGAGGATCGAAGGAGAAGGTCACTCCAACGGTCGGAGGGAAATGCATGTGGGTTACTCAGATCGACGCAACGACTTTGACATGGCAAACTTAGTAGTGCTACATCACCTACACGTGGTAGATCCTTTCGTGATACTGCACAAAGAAACCATCACAATGAAGTATCATGACCGGGGGCTATGCAAGACGAACGCCGAAGTTACTAGAGAGCACAACTCCACTTTCCTGCATTGGTTCGAAGAGCATATTCTTGCTAATCCCCTGGAAGAGGGCTCTACGGACGGATTGCTCATATACGCCTTAGCACATGGCCTCGCGGCCAACCTCGCGACCTATCAGGCATATGATATCAACGGATACACGTTATACACGGAGGCCTAAGATATAAACAGTGATTTTCAGAACTCAGGGGTGACGATGGAATGCATGACCGGCGACAACGCCGCAACTGAAAGATACTACGGAAGGGTCGAGGAGATCTGGGAGTTTGACTACTCTGGGCTGCAGAGTGCGATGATGTTCCGTGTCAGATGGGCTAAGAATGTCCAAAGAGAAAATCAGTATTTCACTACCATGTCTATACCTGCTGCCAAGAGCGCTACCATGAACGCCATCACAAAAAAAGAGCCATGGGTACACGCTAAGCACGTGACACAATGCTTCTTCATAATCGACCCGAGGAATCCCAGCCGTGTTGTCGTGAGGGGAGGCAAAAGGAACATCATTGGAATGGAAGGAGTAGCCAACGAGGAAGACTACGACCAGTATGGCAACCCGATGAGGGAAGATGACTTTGACGATGAAGCATACGTCAAAATAAGAATCAATACAACATTACCTAAAAAAGATCATACTCCATGGAAAAGGAAAGATCACAACGAGGGGCTCAATTATTCATCAACGAACAAGAAGGGAAAGAAGCTCACTCAAAAACTAAAACGTCGACGTTGAGAAACCATGCATCATATATATAGATATATATGTATTTATTTTGTCTACACACTTAATCGTTATCGGTGAAATGATGTGTAATATATGTCGTCTTAGTTATATACATTAATGTATCCCCTTCTGACAATGCATATGGTTCCGGCTAGCTCGGTCGTCTTTCGGAGGAGAAAAAGAAAAACTAAACCAATAGGAAAAGAAAACAACATGAAAAAAGAATAGAATGATAAATGAAAATAAATAGAAAAAGGAGAAAGAAAAAAGGAAATGAAAAGAAAAAGAAAATCAAAATGAAAAAGGAGCTATAGCTACTTAAGATAGCAGTAGCGAGGTTTTGTAACCCGTGCTATAGCTACTTAAGATAGCTGTAGGATGGTTTTGTAACCCGCGCTATCGCTACCTATGATAGCAGTAGCACGGTTCCTTAACCAGCGCTATAGCTAAGATAGCTATAGCACGGGTTACAGACCTGCGCTACTGCTATTTTCACATCACCCCCCGCGCGGCCTTCCTCCTCTGCTTCTTTCCTCCAACCCATTCCCCATTCGAACCCTCTCCTCCGACACCGTGCCGTCGCCCACCGTCGCCCTTCGTCGCCCTCCGCGCACCCTTCGTCGCCACCCACACCCTGTCCGTCGCCGCCCGTGTCATCGGCGCCCGCTCGTCCACCCGCACCCGTATCCCCCACGGTCCACCTCGCCGCCGACGTCTGCCCTAGCCCCTTGTAAGTCCTCCGCCCCTCCTTCTCTCTATCTGTCTCTCTGCCTAAGGGTTCTAGGGTTCATGTAGTTAGGTTCTAGGGTTCTAGGGTTCATGAAATAGCTAGGTTTAATTTACAATTAAAAACAGTAGCTTTTGTGAATTAAAAATTTAGAAAATTGTGAATTCAAATTTCATAAAATGTGTTGATGAAATAGCTAGATTATGATGTTCCTACTGTTCATGGTTGTAGGCATTTTGTGAATTCTGAATTCAAAATATTCATAGAAGTTTTATGTCAGAAAATTCAGAAAAGAGGTAAAATTATCCATATTATAAAATAGGATAGAAATCAAGTCAATCTTTTCTGTGTATAAATTATGTATCAAATTAGGACAGAAATATTATTCTAGGAATTTTTATTGGTGGAGGTTCTAGTAGGCAATTTAGGTGTAGTTAATAGAATTTTGGTGTTTTAGGTGTAGTTAATAGAATTCTAGGTATTTTAGGTGTTTTAGGTGTAGTTAAAATAATTCTAGGTATTTTTTTTGTTAAAGCAATGCTATTTAAGAAAAAACAAAATTGATTAACACCAGTTTCAAATATTGTGATGAAAAAGGACTTCTTGCATTTTTCTTCAAGTTCTATATTTTTCTTCCTGTTATATGCAAATTTGAAGTTGACATATGATATGTGGACATGTGATATTTGAAATTTGGACATGTCATATTTCGACATGTGATATTTGGAAAATGATGGTTACATGCAGGGTAAATGATCCGAGTGGCCTATGTTTCACCGGAATGTTGATTCATTTCTATTCTGGTGAATTTCAGGCGCTCGATATGTCCACTTTTTAGCAAAGGTCATGCAAAAATTTCCCATGAATTTTGGCATGACTTGTGCTAGAAAGTAGGCATATCGAGTGCCGGGATTTGCTGCGACGGGAATGAAACGGCATTCCGGCAAACCATGGACCTTTTTTTATGTCATTACTCATTTTATTATAGGTTAAGAATTAAACGAGGAGACTTAATCATAGGAAACATGTCGAACAACAAAGAAACCGGGTGATACGTCTCCAACGTATCTATAATTTTTTATTGTTCCATGCTATTATATTATCTGTTTTGGATGTTTTATATGCATTAATATGCTATTTAATATTATTTTTGAGACAAACCTATTAACCTAGAGCCCACTGCCAGTTTCTGTTTTTTCCTTGTTTTTGAGTTTCATAGAAAAGGAATACCAAACGGAGTCCAAACGGAATAAAACTTTCGCGATGATTTTTCTTGGACCAGAAGGAAACCAGGAGACTTGGAGATGAAGTCGGAGGAGCCACGAGGCGGCCACAAGGACCGAGGGCGCGCCCAGGGGGGTTGGGCGCGCCCCCCACCCTTGTGGGCCCCTCGTGCACTTCCTGACCTAATTCTTTCTCCTATATATATTCATATATCCCCAAACTAACAGAGGCATCCAAGAAAACACTTTTCCATCGCCGCAACCTTCTATACCCGTGAGATCCCATCTAGGGACCTTTTCCGGCATCCTGCCGGAGGGGGATTCGATGACGGAGGGCTTCTACATCAACACCATTGCCCTTCCGATGAAGCGTGAGTAGTTTACCACAGACCAACGGGTCCATAGCTAGTAGCTAGATGGCTTCTTCTCTCTCTTTGATTCTCAATATGATGTTCTCCTTGATGTTCTTGGAGATCTATTCGATGTAATACTTTTTTGCGATGTGTTTCCCGAGATCCGATGAATTGTGGATTTATGATCAGTTTATCTATGAATATTATTTGAATCTTCTCTGAATTCTTATATGCATGATTTGATATCTTTGTAATTGTCTTCGAACTATCGGTTTGGTTAGGCCAACTAGATTGCTTTTCCTTGCAATGGGAGAAGTGCTTAGCTTTGGGTTCAATCTTGCGGTGTCCTTTCCCAGTGACAGTAGGGGCAGCAAGGCACATATTGTATTGTTGCCATCGAGGATAAAAAGATGGTGTTTTCATCATATTGCTTGAGTTAATTCCTCTACATCATGTCTTCTTACTTAATGCATTACTCCGTTCTTTATGAACTTAATACTCTAGATCACTACTGGGGAAAACCTTATACACAGAATCTTAGTAGCAGCGCGGGTCAGGAAGGGGCGCTACTGCTAATTAGCAGTAGCGCGTGCCCCAAACAGGCACTACTGCTACCAACTTAGCAGTAGCACGGCTCGGTAGAACCACGCTGCTACAAAAATTGACCGACCGTTCCCGTCACCCTAGGTTTAGCAGTAGCGCGCCCACGTTAACCGCGCTACTGCTAAAGTAATAGTAGTAGCACTTTTTTTTTGCAGGTCGCTACTGCTAATTTTGAACCTGGCCACATGGCGGCCCCCGCTTAGTAGTAGCTCGTTTGCCAAAAGCGCGATGCTACTATCTTATTAGCAGTAGCGCGTTTTACGCCCAGCGCTACTGCTAAGCCGCAGCCATACCACCTTTTTCCTCCCACCTTCCCCTCCCCCATCATCTCTTCCTCACTTTCCCCTAGCTCCCACCTCCTCTCTCCCTCACTTTGCTTCTTCCTCACTACTTCTCCCTTCCATTACTCTCCTTCTTCTACCTATCTTTCTCTCTCTTTATTACTCCTAGCTAACTACACCACCTCCATTAATGCATCTCCTTTCTCTTTTTCCTTCCCCCTCCACTAGTTGAACTTGTCTCCTCCCAAACTAGCTAGCTAGGTAGATCTAGCATTTAATGAAGTGACCGATGTACCTCCCTAACTAGATCTAGCCTTGTTAAGAAGAGCTTTGTCCACTTTTGATCATTCCATATGTGTGTGTGGCGACACCTATCGACATCATCATCACCGTGCTCGATCTTGAGATAGGTGATCAAAAATTTATGCTTTTGCAAGAATGGAAATAAGTGTATGTGTGTGCGATATGACATAATCGGGTGATATGATGGAAATTGTGTGTGTGGCATGAGTTGACGCCGAATTGTGCTTGTGAGTTGCCTATGTTTTGCCGAAATGTCGATTTATTTCCGTTTCGGCGAATTCCGGGCAAACTCTATATGTCCTATTTTTAGGGAAGGTCATGCCAAATTTTTGTATGACTTTGATGCATGAATGCATTTTTATAATCAATTTGTTTATTATTACTGTGCAGGCGTTCATGATGGTCACTGGAACGATTGTGGACAGGTGGTTGCGGTCGGCAGTGTAGGACATGATAGAAAATAACCTGACAGAGGTTTTATGTCCGTGTCAAAGATACAAAGGACGAGTTTGGCTCGACCCCTAGGACGATGGTCGTGTTATGGCGCACCTACTCTTGACTGGTTTCATGGATGGCTATACTCGGTGGATAATTGAAGATGAGGATGATGATGTTGAGGACGCCGACGGGGCAGGCAATGACGACACGGGGCAAGATGAAGAGATGATCGATAATGGCGGCGGAGAAGGGGCTGGACATGGCGGCGGGGAAGAGGCCGGACATGGCGGCGGAGAAGGGGTCAGACATGGCGGAGGAGAACGGGCCGGACTGTAACACCCTGGTTTTCGCTACTGTTTTTTTTCCTTCGCGGGATTTGACTCCCGTCTTTTTTCTCGGAGTTATCAAATTTCTCTAGCTTCTGGGTATACGAAGATAGTCATTTAGCTTTGCCGTCCCTATCCAACCAGAGATTTTCTCCAGACCAACCTTGTCACCCAAGATCTGTTCTCAAGACTATTCCACCGAAACCCTACCTTCCGAGTTGCCGGAAGGGAAACCCTGATCTCTTTCGTTACAAAGGAACCCCAATTTCCTTTGATCTGCTGACTCCCAAACTTTTCCAGTGATCATCCTTCATCTATAAACCCTGGATATGCAAAAATATTGCCAAGTTATTTGCAATATTTTTCATTTATAATTAATTCCTTTTTCTGCTAGTTAAAGGAATTAAATCTAGGAAAATATCTATCCATCTCCAAAGTTCATGAAAACTTGTGGAGATATTCTTTGTGACCATATTGAGCTCCCATAAAAATATTGGCCATAATTAAATAAGGAAAATTGCATTTTCCTATTTAATGCCAATATTGCATTTTGCGCACTTTCTAAAGGAACTACCATTTTGGTAGCCAGGAAAAATCCCAAATAAATTGTGGAGCTTCTACTATCCATATATTCACCAATTCCATCAAAACCCAAGCCCCAAAGTTCAAAGTTTGAGCACAGCATCCATTTGCAAATTATGTCTAGATTTTCAGTTTGCAAAGGAAGTGCTTGAACCCTTGATCGATTTGAGCTGAAATTTTTCATGGCGGTTAACATTGCTAAATCACGCATGAAAATCAAAAACTAGCTCAATCCATCTATCCATTTGTCCACAGCCTTTTCTCAAGTTTCTGTCCATTTCAAAGCAATGTGAAGGAAGTACCATTTTGGTGTATCCAAATGAGCTGAAATTTTACCAGCACCTCCATACTCCCAAATAACTTCCCTCCACAAAAATTCAGCTCATTTCATCAAACCATTTGAGCACAGCTTCAAATTCCATTTTCTGGACCAGATTTGGCATTACAAAGGAAGTATATGCAAATGGGGTCCAAATGCGTTCAAACTTTTCCAGAACCTAGTACTTCCTACCACATACCAGTATGGCAAGGAATCAGCTCAAATTAGACAGCCATTTCCCCACAGAATTTTAGCCAAGTTTCTGTGCAAAACAAAGCTCAGCTCACATCAGTCAGCTCTTGTCCCCTCTTCCATCCAAACCTACATAAATACACTCACTGTGGTTGAACTCATCAATATGACAAGGTTTGACCTCTCATGGGTGCCCTGGACATGCGGTGCCGGTGGTGACCATGCGATGAGCAATGCCAAAACAGTGCTCTGTACCTTGGTCGCCTCGGCCAGCTAGCCCTAGATGGCCTCCGCTTGTCGGAGCATGTTCAGTGGCTCCGCGGAGTCCACATGCCCCTCTCCCGACCCTTCTCCACTCCTCTCCCTTCTCCCCCACACCATGGCAAACCTCGCCGGAGTTCTGTACCGTTCGTGACGCTGTCGTTTTCCCCCTCCCGTTGGCTTTTTCCTTCCTGAGCCGTCCCCTCCCCCTGTTGCATGTCAGGTCAGCACCACTCCCCTCGCGCCACCACGCCAGAGCGCCAGTACGTGGCTAAGCTTGCCACGGCGGCCAAGCTTATCCGGTATCCACGGCCGGGCTATAAATAGCCACGGCCAGAGCCGTTCCCGAGCACCCACACCTCGCCAGCAGCCTTACCTTCCTTCTCTGACCCACCCCGACCTCTCCAACCATCCCTGGAGCCCCTCCCTGCTCGCCCCGGCCACCACGGCCATCGCTGGCCGCCGCTCAAATTCGAGCAGTCCGGCCACTCCCTCCTCACCTAGCTTCCACCAGAGACCCCCCTCGACCCCTAGAGCATCCCAGTACCTCACAGCAGCCGCGGCGTCCCCGAGCCGTACTCCCCATCGCAGCCCCCCGATGCCGTTCGCCGCGGCCGACCCTCTGCTCTCCTCCGAGGTCCTCGCGGGTCATTCCGTCACGAATGGAACCGCCTTCGTCTCCCGCATCCGCCGGTAGGCTGGGCGCCGCCTGCGGTGGCCTGTGCTGGCGGCAAACGCCGTCGGTGCTGGCTCTGTCCTCGGCCAGGCACGGGAATGGGAGGAGGAAGAAGGAGCCCCAGCCGGCGGCCCCACCCGTCGGCGACCAGCACCTCGGCCCCGCCCCGCCACATCATTTAAGTGGTGGGGGGTGCAGGTGGGCCGGCCTAGTGGCAGCGGTGGCTTGGCTAGTGCAGCAGCAGCTGCGGCACTTTCGGCCCAAGCCAGCCCAGGCCAACAGTCCCCTTTATTCTTTTCCAAAAAAAAATCGGTCAGGCACCCAGAAGTAATTATTTGTATTATAGAAAGGTCCCTCCCACTTCCTTCGGCCACAACTTTCTGCTCGCAACTCCGAATCAGGTGAAACCAACACTCACGTCTTCAGTTCATCGAGCCTGTCCCGATGGTATAATTTTCATAATTTTTACACATTCTAGAAATGACCATTTTGCCCTTGCCCTCTATCAGCCTCCTCCGAGAGAGAATCGTTCCGGCGAATTCTTCCGCGGCTTCACCGCATTTCTTCCCGGAGTATTTCTTCGACCCCAGGCAAGCCGACCATCTGATATATGCCCTAAAGCATTGCTTTGTGATATTTCTTGCATGTTTAAATTAATATGCCTGTGCTTGTATGTGTAGTAGTGAGCTGTATGTGACTCTGACGAACCCTTGCTTGCACTTTCTTCCGTGACGGCACCACGCCTGTGTTCTGAGCTGTTTCCGGCCGTCCGGGGTGGATGCCAACTATTATTTCTCTTGTCAGCAACTGTCCGTGTTGTGAGCTGCTTTTCGGCTGTCTCGGGCAGCTGTTGAATTTCTATCCGTAGTAGTGACCCTATGCTCTGAACTATTTTTCGGCCGTCTTAGGGAACTGCTACATTCTTCTTATCAACACCATCTCATGCTCTGAGCTGCTTTCCAGCCGTCTTGTGCCGGGGTTGAGTTATTCTGGTAATGTCCCAGATCTGAGTTGTAAAGACCGTTCTGGTGGCTAGTAGTTTCTTTGCCGGTTTTGTGCAAGGGTTCCGATGGTCGTAACTTACAGCTAGAACTTGTAAGGTGATGACTTGCCATTTAAATCTTGTTTCACTAATGACTCATTGTGATGTTATATGAAGATAGGTAGCTATGTTTCCACAGTTTTTATCTTATACATAGTACCGCCATGTTATGTTATTCATGATGAATATACATGCTTGCTAAATACTGGCTAAAACTAAACCTAGTCGGTTGATCCTGAGTCACCTGTCCGGACTTATCCGTGCAACCACATTTGCCGGTATGGGACGGCCTTGACTTGGTCTGATCACGTGCTCTTTTATCGGTACCACCAACTAGGGAAGGTTATGCATGCGCGCTGCCCTGGCCTGGTAGGCGACGATAACCTTGTGAGCCCAGTTGAGTTATTTGCCGGCGTCCCCGTTTGGGACAGTTTAGTTGGCCATGACAGTGGCAGGTGTCACGAGGTGACACAGGGGCCACCCAGGACATGACCCTGGGAGGGTATGATTGTCGGTGGTACGGTAGAGGAGTCACGAGTTAGGCAGGTTTCATTGGAGCAACCCTGGTCCACCCGAATGGGATCACGAGGTCAGGTGCTCAATGGTGTGGGTAAAGTGCGCAACCTCTACAGAGTGTAATATCTATTCGAATAGCCACGTCCACAGTATTGGACAGCCCATCCAGGCCTCACTAGGTGGTCAACCGTAATAATGGTGGAAGAACCTGCCCGACATAGACATCAAATGTTGTCAGGAATATGGTATGTTAGCCATGGGATGGCTATGGAAGAGATGGTCAGATGGCCGAAATACATGGATTGGACTTGGACCAGTTTCAGATTGGATCAGGAGAATGTTCGGAATAGGGATTGAATACTTAATATGCTTTACTTTACTGTACTTTACTTCAGTAGTTATCTTGCTAGATAACTCTATTATGTCATAATGATCAATGCTGCTAGATGTTTAATCATGCTAGAAAATCTTGCTACGCCATGATAATTAATGTTGCTCTAATAACAAATACATGCTTGAATGCCATGGATTGCATTGCTTGGTGTATATGTTAGTTTGGTTTGCTTGCGAGTACATTCAAAAGTACTCAGCGGCCTTCAATGTGGCCAGGTTCACATAAGGATCTGTCGTCCGCCGACGAGGAGCCGGAGCGTTCGTGGGCTAGGAGCGTGACCCATGGAGATCCCTCTGGATTGGATCCGCACGAGGACCATGCTGCCTTAGATTGAGCTTTTCCGCTGCCACCTCTCTGCAATATATCTCATGTAAGACTTATATATCCATTAATAGAAATGCCTGTGTTCATGATACTTGTTGTAAAAGCGCATGCCAGAGTGATTTCCAAGGCTGGTATGCGTGGCGACCGTCTGGCTACAGTAGTACTCAGGCGGGGCGCCACACGGACATGGCGGTGGAGAAGGGGCCAGACATGGCGGCGGAGAAAACGTGGACTCCACGCCGCAGAATTCGTCGGTACAAAGTTCAATCGTGCGGGACCCCCATGTTCAAGCACTACTTTGCAACGAGACGAGTACTGACAGAGCTGCTTCTAGAGAGGAGGCCAAGCTGCATCAACTGGTGATAGACTCGAGCACTCCATTGTATTATGGTTGCAATCGCGAGGTGACCCGCTTGAGTTTCATGCTCGAACTCCTGAAGACGAAGGCTAAAAACAAATGGACCGACACTAGCCTCGATGAGCTTCTTAAGTACCTAAAGGATGTTCTTCCCATGGGGAATCTATGTCCTACTAGTGTGGATGAGGCCAAGAAGATCGTGTGCCCTCTTGATCTTCCGCAAGTTAGATACCATGCATGCATCAATGGTGAATATCGGTATTTCGCATGTGATGCAAGGAACATCGTGCTTGGCGCGTGTACTGATGGCATGAATCCGTTTGGCAACCTGAACACCAACCATAGCACATGGCCCGTGTTTGTATGGATGTACAACATCCCCCCTAGGTGTGCATGAAGTCGAAGTGCGTACACATGAGCATGCTGATTCAAGGGCCGAAACAACCGGGAAATAATATTAATCTATAACTTGGGCTACTTCATGAGGAGTTAGACACGTTATGGTAAACACCGGCACTGACATGGTGTTGACATCAGATTTTGGCACGGCATAAAAAGAAAATGAGATGGTCTCGAGTGAAAGGGTTTTCAGCATGAAAATTTTCGCGTTGCCGAGTGGAAGAACTTTGATGTTTAGGTTATTATCATCCAACCCTATCTTAGAGGCCGAAACTGTGCTCCGAGTGGCAGAATTTAGTGTTCTGAGTGCTTTTCGGCCGGTTACACCTTCAATACGACCTCGGATGCAGGATAACTCTACGTGGATTGTCTTCGTCTCGTCGAGGCGATCGATTTTCATATATAAATCATCTCAATCCGAGTTCGTATGCAAAAGTTAGAGACAATACACTGTAGACTGAATCTAAACGGAAATATGGCGCGAGGTACCAAACACCCTGTCTAATGGGTCGCGTGAGTTATTCGACCTTTGCCGGCTGAATGAAGCTTGCCGGAAGAGTAAAAATCTTGCCGGCGTGGAAAGCTTGCCGGTGTGGAAAGCTTGCCGGCGTGAAATCTTGCCGGGGTGAAACCTTGCCGTGGTGAAAGCTTGCCGGCGTGGAAGCTTGCCGGTGTGAAAGCTTGCCTGGTCGAAACCTTGCCGGTGTGACAACTTGCCGGGGTGGAAATCTTGCCGGTAAAGCTTGCCGGGAAAAAGCTTGCCGGAAAAGTGGAAGCTGTCAAAGTCAATCCGACCAGGAGTTGGAGATGGGCTCGAAACGTTATTCAGATTACCTCGGATGGAAAAGTGTTCTACACGAAAGTTGTGCGTATCGTCGAAACAGTCAACTTTTCTTTTGCAGTCATCATTATCAGAGATAGTATATGGCCTGCAAAGTTGTTACAAGACTCGAACAGTTCAGAAAACTGCATAATTGAATCCGACCCACAGTTAAAGATGGGCCCTATAAGGAAAGCCTAGGTGAATCCTTTCCTTGTACGGGGAAGTCCAGCCGCCTCTTATATATGTTAGCGGTGACGGCAGATTGAAACAACACACAATCGAACAAATCAATATACTACTTTTTCAGTCTACGTTTTATCCCTCCATCGTTTTTCTCTCTCGTTCTTCGCTGTTCCTCGAGTTTGAGAGCTGCGAATCCCGAGGCTCTAGGGGCGAGCAAATTGACCTAGGGCAGCCCATAGCCGCCGCACTCCCTGACGGGGTCCCTCCCGGGCGTGTGGGGTTTCGGGTCTCAAAAGTGCCCGCCGAATGTCTTGCGTATCGCGCTGTCGGTCGGGTCTCCTTCGACGTGAGCTGCGGTGCATCACCCTCGGCGTCGAGGGTACACGTGACGTGTTCGTGTGTCAACACACTTTTTGGCGACTCCGCTGGGGACTGAAGATCAATCATCATCATCCACCATGTCCGATCTTCCCAAGCCATCTGAGGTAGACGCCGATAACATCATTAAGGCCAGTCTTCATGAGATATCGGCCGATCATCGCCAAGTCTATGAGGAGTACAAGAAGGCGCATGAGGAGAAGGACTTGCAGGAGTTCCTTGCAAAGTTGAAAAAGGATCGCCAAGGCAACATCACTCCGATTGAAGAAATCAAGTTCCCTCCTCTTCAAGCTGAGCAGGTTAAACCCTCTGTAAGTACTGCATTTTCTCCTAAGAAGTGGGCTGAGATTGAGAGTCGTATTGCTGATGGTAACAATCTAGTTTATCAAACGTTCCTAGAAAATACTAATGCTCAGAAGAATATATCTCAATCATCTAGTGGTAATGGTGGTATAGCTGCTAGTGTGCAAAACCCTAATCTGGCTTTACCTATTTCATCGGCGCCTCCCATGCCGATGACTTATTATCCTACCCAAACCAATCAGATTATGGCTGCACCCATTAATCCTATCATGAGCATGCCAGGTTTGGTGGCAACGCCGAACAAAACCCTACCTACAGGTACAACCACTCGGCCACTACCGAACTATGGTTCGGCATACATGCCACAATTCCTACCTACAGCTAGTAGTCCTACTCCTCCTATGCCACTGCAACAAGCTTCATCGTCTACTATAGACGATGCCCTAGCTAATTTTAGAGAGGAGATGGCTAAGATGCTTAGAGAGAATTTTGGAGTTCAGTTTCCTCGGAATCGGATTTACCAAAAGCCATACCCCGAGTACTTTGATGCCATCCAGTGTCCTCCGGGATATAAAATTCCAGATTTTGTTAAGTTTAACGGAGAAGGCAAAAAAACCACATGGGAGCATGTTAGTCAATATTTAGAACAATTAGGTGAGGCAGGCTCGCTAAATGAATTGAAAGTGCGTTTGTTTCCTTTATCATTAACTGGTACTGCATTTTCATGGTTTTCTTCTTTACCACATGCTTCCATTCGGGTTTGGTCGCAGCTAGAGCAGAAATTTCATGATCACTTTTATAGTGGCGACAATGAACTCAAGTTGTCACATCTAACATCGGTTAAACAGAAGCATGATGAATCGGTCTTCGATTACATCAAGAGATTTAGAGAAACAAAAAACCGGTGTTATAGTTTGGTGATAACCGAGAGAGACTTGGCACACCTAGTGCTGAATGGTTTGAGAACTCCTGTTAGAGAAAAGCAAGAAGGCTATGAGTTCTTAAATATCAACCAAGTCTTACAAAGGGCTTTGGCTCACAAAAGCCGAAGCAAAGATCTCAAAGAAGTGCATAGATATAAAGCTGATCGTCCTAAGATGAACATGGTTGAATATGATAGTGATCACTCGGACGATGAGGGTGATATCTATGTACTGAATTTGTTTTGCCATCTAAGGCCAAACCCTTTACTTGCAATGATCTGAAACCGATTCATAAGAATCGTGATGAAGAGATGAAGTTTACTTTTAACATTGCCAAGTGTGATCAAATATTTGATGCTTTGCTGCAAGCCAAAATTATTAGAATATCTCATACTTTACCGCCATTTGAAGAGCTGAAACGGCGCGCTTATTGCAAGTATCATAATTCTTTTTCTCATGCTACTAACGAATGCAATGTTTTTCGACGACAAATACAATCGGCCATTAATGACCGACGATCAAACTTTTCTGAGATGCAAGTTGATAAACAGCCCTTTCCAATGAATACCATGGAGTTGGAGGGGAGGAAGCTACTCATTCGGCTGGAGGTAGCCGAATCTGCTAATAAAGCTAATGTCATTGTTGGTGAGCCTAGGAAAGACAAGGAGGGCGACAAGGTCTTGGGGAGACAAGTTGTGCTTGATAAGAAACCCGATGGCAAGGAGGTGATCAAAATCACCATCAAGAATCCTGCACTCGGGGGGCAACCGCAAGTGCAAGAAAATACTTGTGTTAAATTTGTTAAGCCCAATAGTCTAGAGGTTGGCAAGTGGAAGACAAATGAAGCTAAAGTGCAGCGCAAGAAAATCAAGCCAACTTTTGATATGTTGTTGTCCAAGTATGCCGGTCAAGCGGCCGGTTCTAGCTCTAAGCGGTCATCAAATTTGAAGCACTCAAGGTCACCTCCTCGGGAAGAATTTCAGCATCATGCAAGGCCATATGGGTCGTGGGCACCGGGACCATGGATGCCGCCACCCCCCTATGCGCCATACTACATGGGAGACTTCAATGGAGAATGGTGGCATCCCCCAATGGCCCCTTATACTTTTCATCCATGTTGGGCAGAACCAAGGAGGCCCGTTCATGAGAGACTTTCTTATCCCACACAAGGCCGTTTGAACAATGGTGTCAATCGGCCAATGCAAGATAATCAAAAAAGGGTTGGCAAGCAAGTGTGGCGTGCTAAATCACCAAGTGCTGAAATTTCAGAGCCTAGCAAGCAAAATGAGAAGAATACTAGTGCTGAAACTATCATGATAGGCACTAAAGAATTAACAATCAAAGAGCCGATTATTGTTGAAAATCTGGCTGGTTCCAATAAAGATATGGCTGTTGTCTAGCAAGATCCCATGGCTAATGATCATGAAGCTAGCACAAGCAAGGCCAAGTCGAGGGATCCAAAATATACTCAGCCTAAGTGGTGTCCTTCCGGTCTGACCAAGGCACAAAAAAGAAGATTGCAGCGCATGAGGAGTCAAGAGATGGCAGAACAGGAGGCCAAGAGGCAAAGAGATAAATTGTTCAATGACATTCGGCCTATGGTACCTACAAAACAAGTATGAATGCCTAAACAAATACAAGGTGCCGTGGCTTTTACATCCGTCACGACAGCACCTACACCACCAAAGAAGGACGATGCCACCACTATTACATCGTCCCCATCGCCTATTGATTCCACTATGCTTGGACAAATTTCAGAATCGATGAACACGCCCGAGGAGGAAGATGATATGTTGGATTATGAGCATACACCGGTCCGCGAAGGTATGGCTATCAATATGGTGTATTACTTACCCGCTGAATTTCGTGCTATAGATGAAGAAGGGGAAATAGCTCAGCTAGATTTTGGTCCTAAAAATGCTATATTCGAGAAGCCAAAAGAACCGGTGACACACTTGAAGCCATTGTTCCTTATAGGTCATATTAATGGATCGCCGGTTGCTAGAATGCTTGTCGATGGTGGTGTTGTGGTGAATCTTATGCCATATGCGGTCTTCAAAAAATTGGGTTTGCCTGGTGAACAATTGATCAAGACCAATATGGTGCTTAATGGATTTGAAGGCAAAGAGAAAACTGAAGCCAAAGGTGTGATGTATGTGGAGCTTACAGTCGGAAGCAAAACTTTGGCTACTGTGTTCTTTGTTGTTGAGGTGCAAGGTAACTACAACGTCATACTAGGCCGTGATTGGGTTCATGCAAACCAGTGCGTGCCTTCCACTATGCACCAGTTTTTGATCCAGTGGTTGGATGATGAAGTGGAAGTCATTCATGCAGATAATTCGGCTTGTGTTGCTTTGGCCGATGCATCGGTGGATTGGCAGCATCCCAATGCTACTTGCTTGACGGGACGCGACTTATTAGAATTTGATTTTCTTAGCGCCACAAAAAGTGGGTTCGTGCTCGTTTCTTTAAAGCCGGTTGGTGATAATTGGCTCCAAGGTATGATGTATTTAAATGGATTCTAACTTAGATTGGTTGCAAAAGCGTCTTGTTGAATATCGGTCCAATGAGAACGATATATATGAATTTATAGAGGAGTTAGATGATATGGATAAATTAGGACAAGGTTTTACGTCGGCCAATCCATTAGAAGAGATAGACATAGGAGATGGTTCAATTCCGAGGCCGACATTTGTAAACGAAAATTTAAGAGGCGATCATAAAGCTAAATTGATCGAGCTTTTGAAAGAATATGTTTGTTGCTTTGCATGGGAATATCATGAGATGCCAGGTTTAAGCCGAGAGTTAGTGGAGCATCGGTTACCTATAAAGGCTAGTTTTAGACCGTACAAGCAATCGGCCAGAAAGTTTAATCCAAAAACATATGACCGGATCAAGGAAGAGATCGGTCATTTGCTTAAAGCTAATTTTATTAGACCTTGCAGGTATGCCGAGTGGATTTCTAACATTGTACCAGTAGAGAAGAAAGACTCCGGCAAGTTGAGGGTGTGCATTGATTTCAGAGATTTGAATAGAGCTACACCTAAAGATGAGTATCCCATGCCAATAGCCGATATGCTTATTAATGATGCTTCTGGACATAAGGTCATTAGCTTTCTTGATGGTAATGCGTGGTATAACCAGATTTTTATGTCCAAAGAGGACATGTCCAAAACGGCTTTTCGATGTCCTGGTTTCCTTGGTTTATTTGAGTGGACAGTGATGACCTTTGGATTAAAAAATGCTGGTGCCACGTATCAAAGGGCTATGAATTTAATTTTTCATGATTTACTTAGTGTTATACTTGAGGTTTATATTGTTGATATTGTTGTCAAATCGGATGCTTTCGAATCTCATCTAGCCGATTTGCGTTTAGCTTTTGAAAGAATGAAAAAATATGGACTGAAGATGAATCCTTTGAAGTGTGCATTCGGCGTGTCGGCTGGAAAGTTTTTGGGTTTCATTATTCATGAAGATGGCACAGAGATTGATCCCAAAAAGATAGAGGCCATACAGAAAGTGGAGGCTCCAACATGCAAGAGAGATATACAAAAGTTCCATGGCAAGGTCAATTATTTGAGAAGGTTCATAGCTAATTTGTCAGGGAAAGTTGATGCATTTACTCCTATCCTTCGGTTAAAGAACGATGTTGATTTCACTTGGCGGGCAAAACAGCAAGAAGCATTTGCTATGATCAAGAATTATTTGTGCACTCCTCCTGTGATGAAAGCGCCCAAGCATAGGGAACCCTTTAAGCTTTACATTGCAGCAGAAGAAGGTGTTATTGGTGCTGTTTTGACTCAAGAAACTGAAGGAAAAGAGCATGCTATTACATATTTGAGCAGGCGTTTATTGGATGCTGAGACAAGGTGTACATTTATTGAAAAACTATGCCAATGCTTATATTATGCTTGCACAAAATTGAGACATTATTTAGTACCGAGTGCTTGCATAGTAGCTTGTCAAACCGATGTCATTAAATACATGTTGCATAGGCCAATTCTTAGTGGTAGAATTGGCAAGTGGGCTTATGCTTTGATTGAATATGATTTGGCTTATGAATCTCTAAAATCCATGAAAGGCCAAATCGTTGCTAATTTTATTGTTGAGCATCGGATTAATGACAAGCATGATGTTGATATAAACCTTGTTTCATTACTACCTTGTAGATTATATTTTGATGGTTCAGTTTGTAGCAATGGCCAAGGTGTTTGTATTGTTTATATATCTCCTCATGGTGCTGTTTTTTAAGCCTCATGCCATTTAGAATACTTTTGCACAAATAATCAAGCCGAATATGAAGCATTGTTATTCGGCTTAGAGATGTTGCTTGCCATAGGTGCTACACATATTGAGGCTTTTGGTGATTCGTTATTAGTAGTGCAACAAATATCCAAAGTCTTTCAATGTTTTGACGAATCACTTAATGTTTATCTTGATAAATGTCTGGATATAATTTCTACTTTGGATTATTTAAGCATTGCTCATATATCTAGACATGACAATTGGAGAGCAAATGAGTTGGCACCACAAGCATCCGGCTATCATGTTGATCATGGCATGTTTCATATTTCTCAAAGGCCGATGTCTTGTCTTGCCAACATAGGGGAGGCCGAACCGGAGCCCACCGTTTCGGCCACTAATGAAATATTCCATGCAGGAGAAAATCAAGACTGGCGGAAACCCATCATTGATTATTTGTGTGATCCTAGTAGAAGGGTGGACAGGGCTGTTCGGCGTATGGCTTTTAAATATAGGATGAGGGATGATGACCTTTAACGCCGAACAGTTGATGATGTTCTTTTAAAATGCTTGGACGAGGACCAAGCAAGAGTTTCTATGGGAGAGGTACATGAAGGCATTTGTGGCACTCATCAGTCGGCTCCCAAGATGAAGTGGTTATTTAGACATGCTGGGTTTTATTGGCCGACTATGATTAATGATTGCTTCAGATATTACAAGGGGTGTGAAGCTTGTCAAAAATTTGGTGATATTCAGTTGGCTCCTGCTGCTATGTTACATCCTATTATCAAGTCGTGGCCTTTCAAAGGATGGGATTTAGACTTTATTGGAGAAATTCATCCATCTTCCTCAAAGGGGCATCGTTTCGTATTGGTGGCAACCGATTATTTCACTAAATGGTCTGAGGCAGTACCTCTCAAGAACATGACACATACAGAGGTAATCCAATTCATAACTGAGCACATTATTCATAGATTCGGCATTCCCCAAACATTAACTACAGATCAAGGTTCATCTTTCATGTCACATCAAGTCAGAGAATTTGCCGAATCTTATAACATAAAGTTGCTCAATTCCTCTCCGTATTATGCCCAAGCTAATGGACAAGCTGAGTCCAGCATTAAAATTTTAATCAAGCTTATCAAGAAGAAGATTGAGGATAATCCGAGGAGATGGCATGAGTTGTTGTCTGAAGCTTTGTGGGCACATAGGATCTCAAGGCATGGTGCTACGAAGGTGACTCCATACGAGCTAGTATATGGTCAAGAGGCTGTTTTACCGGTGGAAGTAAATTTGAATGCTTTGAGAATAGCCAAACAAAATGATTTACCGGCAATAGGCTTTTATAACTTGATGATGGACAATATTGATGAGGTTGCCGATAAACATTTGGCTGCTTTAAAGGCCATAGAGAGAGACAAGTTGAGGGTGGCAAGAGCTTACAATAAGAAAGTTAAGTTGAAGAATTTTCAAATTGGCGATCTCGTCTGGAAAGTGATTCTACCGATTGGTTCAAGAGATAGAAAATTCAGGAAGTGGTCTCCGAGTTGGGAAGGTCCTTTTAGGATTACAAGAGTAGTTCCTGGAAACTCTTACTTGGTGGAATCTGTACAAGGGGCATTGTTACCTAGAGCTCTCAATGGCAAGTACTTGAAGAAATACCACCCAAGTGTGTGGCAAGAAGCCTAAGTAGGCAATGGCCGATATATGATTATCGCCCTTAGCACAAACTTGGCCGATACATAATTATCGCCCTGAGATATATAAAGGGCCGATGGAGTGTTGACATCGTCCTTAGAACAAATACCGTGCATATTATTTTTCGGCATGCAAGCTTTGCCGAAAAACAGGGGGGCATGTGTTGACATCAGATTTTGGCACGGCATAAAAAGAAAATGAGATGGTCTCGAGTGAAAGGGTTTTCAGCATGAAAAGTTTCACGTTGCCGAGTGGAACAACTTTGATGTTTAGGTTATTATCATTCAACCCTATCTTAGGGGCCGAAACTGTGCTCCGAGTGGCAGAATTTAGTGTTCCGAGTGCTTTTCGGTCAGTTACGCCTTCAAGACGACCTTGAATGAAGGAATACTCTACATGGATTGTCTTCGTCTCGTCGAGGCGATCGATTTTCATATAAAAATCATCTCAATCCGAGTTCGTATGCAAAAGTTAGAGACAATATACTGCAGACTGAACCTAAACGGAAATATGGCGCGAGATACCAAACACCCTGTCTGATGGGTCACGTGAGTTATTTAACCTTTGCCGGCTGAATGAAGCTTGCCGGAAGAGTAAAAAGCTTGCCGGCAAAAATCTTGCCGGCGTGGAAAGCTTGCCGGCGCGAAAAGCTTGCTGGCGTGAAATCTTGCCGGGGTGAAACCTTGCCGGGGTGGAAGCTTGCCGGTGTGAAAGCTTGCTCGTTGGAAACCTTGCCGGTGTGAAAGCTTGCCGGGGTGGAAACATTTCCGGTAAAGCTTGCGGGATGGAAAGCTTGCCGGCGTGGAAAGCTTGCCGGGAAAAAGCTTGCCGGAAAAGTGGAAGCTGTCAAAGTCAATCCGACCAGGAGTTGGAAATGGGCTCGAAAGGTTATTCAGATGACCTCAGATGGAAAAGTGTTCTACATGGAAGTTTGGCGTATCGTCGAAACAGTCAACTTTGCTTTTGGAGTCATCATCATCGGAGATAGTATACGGCCTGCAAAGTTGTTACAAGAGTCGAACAGTTTAGAAAACTGCATAATTGAATCCGACCCACAGTTAAAGATGGGCCCTAAAAGTCATAAAGACGGCCTTAAAAGGAGAAGTGGCACGCATTGTATTATGCAGATCATCGAGGCGAACAAGTTTGATGTTGAACTCGACTCCATCCGAATTAGTATGCGATTTCTACAGCCCACGCAAGAAGCGGGACAGAAGTATGGGACATATTCGGGCTGAATCCGAGTTGGACTGAAACTAGAACTGTAGGACATGAATTGATGTAATTTTCTTGAAAGGAAAGCCTAGATGAATCCTTTACTTGTATGGGAAGTCCAGCCGCCTCTTATATATGTTAGCGGTGACGGCCGATTGAAACATCGCACAATCGAACAAATCAATATACTACTTTTTCAGTCTATGTTTTATCCCTCCATCGTTTTTCTCTCTCGTTCTTCGCTGTTCCTCGAGTTTGAGAGCTGTGAATCCCGAGGCTCTAGGGGCGAGCGAATCGACCTAGGGCAGCCCATAGCCGCCGCACTCCCTGACGGGGTCCCTCCCGGGCGTGTAGGGTTTCGGGTCTCAAAAGCGCCTGCCGACTATCTTGCGTATCGCGCTGTCGGTCGGGTCTCCTTCGACGTGAGCTGCGGTGCATCACCCCTGGCGTCGAGGGTACACGTGACTTGTTCGTGTGTCAACACATGCGATGCCAGCAAAGGCGAGTATTTCTATATGAGAGCCGCGCTGATCATGACGGTGCACGACTATCTCGGTTACGGATATGTCGCAGGCCAGGTGTGCCATGGATATTGCGGATGCACATGGTGCATGTATGATACGATGTCTCAGCAGCTAACATCAAGGAAAGATGGCGGGTCTAGGAAAATAGTGTACATGGGGCATCGAAGATGGCTCGAGAAGGACGACCCGTGGAGAAACCGTGGAGATCTATTCAATGGTGAGGCTGAGCATCGAGGACCTCCACGTAAGCGGAGCGGCGCCGAAATCGATGAGCTGTTGAAAAACTGGGAACAGTACCCCACACCGGGAAAGACGATGAAAAAGGCGCCGGAGCTGCTGCAGAAGGTATGGAAGACAAGTTCTGTTTTCTGGGACTTGGAGTACTGGCACAAACTCGACACACCTCATTGCTTTGATCAAATGCATATCTGTAAGAATGTACTTGAGAGCTTGCTTGCGACACTGATGAACATGCCTGATAAGACAAAGGATGGGCCGAAGGCAAGAAAAGACTTGCAAGATTTGGAGATCAGGGTAGATCTGCAGATGCCGCCCCGTAAAAAGTCAGAGGAGACAGAGGCGCGGGAGAAAAAGGGCAAAAAAGTAAAGGAAGAGGATTATTGCCCCCCTTCTTGCTTCACCTTAAGTCCGGCTGAGATCGATCAATTCTTCAAGTGCCTTACCGGAATCAAAGTTAGTTCTGGTTACTGTGGCAAGATAAGCAGATATCTAGACACGAAGAAGAAAATGTTCAGCGGGATGAAGTCCCATGACTATCATGTGATGATGATGCAGACACTACCTGTTGCCCTTAGAGGGATAATGGACAAGCACATCCATGACACGCTTATTGGTCTCTGCAACTTTTTCGACGTCATCTCTCGAAAGTCGATGAGTGCGAAGCAGCTCCGAAGGCTACAGGAAGAGATCATTGTCATACTAAATGAGCTTGAGATGCACTTCCCGCCCGCGTTCTTTGACGTCATGGTGCATCTGTGTGTCCATATTGTGGACGACATAATAGACTTGGGGCCGTCATTCCTGCACAACATGATGCCGTTTGATAGGATGAATGGGATCATCAAAGCATTTGTTTGTAACATGTCCCGTCCGGATGGAAGCATCGTCCAGGGCTATCTGACACAAGAGTGCATCTCTTTCTGCGAGAATTTTCTATATGGCGCAGACCGGCTGCCTGGTGTTGGTTTGCCCGTTAACAAGCACGATGGGAGGCTCGAAGGAGAAGGTCACTCCAATGGTCGCAGGGAACTGCATGTGGCCTAATCAGATCGACGCAACAACTTTGACAGAGCAAACTTGGTAGTGCTACAACACCTACACCAGGTAGATCCTTTCGCGGCACTGCACAAATAAACTATCGCAAAGAAGTATCATGACCGAGGGGTATGTAGGACGGACACCGAAGTTACTAGAGAGCACAACTCCACTTTCCTGCATTGGTTCAAAGAGCATATTATTGCTAATCCCCCGGAAGAGGGCTCTAAGGACGGATTGCTGATATACGCCTTAGCACATGGCCCCTCGCCCAACCTCATCACCTATCAGGCATATGATATCAACGGATACACGTTCTACACGGAGGCCGAAGATATGGATAGTGATGATCAGAACTCAGGGGTGACGATGGAATGCATGACCGGCAGCGACAACGGTGCAACTGAGAGATTTTACGGAAGGGTCGAGGAGATCTGGGAGCTTGACTACTCTGGACTGCACAACGCGACGATGTTTCGTGTCAGATGGGCTAAGAATGTCGAAAGAGAAAACCGGTATTTCACTACAATGACTATACCCGACTCCAAGAGCGGTACCGTGAACGCTATCGCAAAAAACGAGCCATGAGTACATGCTAAGCACGTGACACAATGCTTATTCATAACCGACCCGTGCAATCCCAGCCGTGTTGTCGTGAGGAGAGGAAAAAGGAACATCATTGGAATGGATGGAGTCGCCAACGAGGAAGACTACGACCAATACGGCAACCCAATGAGGGAAGATGACAATGACGATGAAGTATCCGTCAAAAGAAGATTCGATACTACATTACCTAAGAAAGATCGTACTCCATGGAAAAGGAAAAGTCACAATGAGGGGCTCAATTATTCTTGAACGAACAAGAAGGGAAAGAAGCTCACTCAAAAACGAAAACGTCGACGCTGAGGAACCGTTATTGGTCAAATGATGTAATATATATGTTCCTATTTTGTGTACACACTTAACCGTTATGCATGGGTCAAATGATGTAATATATATGTTCCTATTTTGTATACATACTTAACCATCAAATGATGCAATATATATCGCCTTACATATATACATTGTATCACCTTCTCATCGTTCCTGCTCTCGGGAAAAGTGGGAAAAGAAAAGAAAAGGAAAACAAGAAAAGAAAAGGAAAAGAAGAAAAGATTACCTTAAAGAAAAGAAAAGGAAAAGAAGAAATGAAAAGGAATAGAAAAGAAGAAAAAGAAGAAAAAAAGGAAATGAAAAGAAAAAGAAGAAAAGAAAAGGAAGAAAAGAAAAGGAAGAGAAAATAAAGGAATAGAAAAATATAAGAAACAAATAGGAAAACTGCTATAAGTACTGGTTATAGCAGTAGCGCTTTTCCAAAAAAGAGCTATAGCTAGTCAAAATAGCAGTAGCGCCGTTTGGAGAAACGCGCTATAGCTACCTCTGATAGTAGTAGCGCTTCTCAGCGAAACACGCTATAGCTAACTTACCTATAGCGCGTTTTGAGGTAACGCGCTACTACTATGTTGACTTAACCCACCCCAGCGGGCTTCCCGCCTCTGTTTCTTCCCCCAAATCCCCACTCTCTCTTCTCCTCCCTCATCGCCGCCGGATCCCGTGCCCTCGCCATGCCCCCGACCTCGCCGAAGTCCTGCCCTCGCCCCCGACCCCGGCGCTCGCCCCCGACCCCCTGGCCCCGGCGACCTTGCCCTCTCCCCCGACCCCGGCCCCGGCGTGCCACGCCTCCCTCCTCTACTTCCTCCCCTCCCAACCTCGGCCGTCGTCGGGCCTGCCTCCTCGCCCCTGCACCCTCTGTAAGCCCCCCACCGCTCCTCCTCTCTCTGCTAGCTAGGGTTCTTCGGTTAATTTACTTAGGTTTTAGTTAGGGCAGTAGGTTAATTAGGTTATCTATTTAGTTATGAATTTAGCTAGGTATCAAACTAGTAGGTTAATTTGGCTATATATTATGAACCCTAGGTGCAATTTGAACCCTAGTTAGTATGAACCCTAGTTAGTATGAACCTTAGATAGGTTTAACCCTAGTTAGTATGAACCCTAGGTTTCAAATTAGGACAGAAATTTAGGGTTAGGTGTTTTAGGTGTAGTTAAGAGAAAAAACAGAATTGATTATATAGGTTTCTTGCATTTTTTAGTTTAAGCAATTGTTGCTATTTAAAAAAAAGAGTTAGTATGAACCCTAGTTAAAGCAAATTTTTTTAGTTACAAATTTACGTAGGCTGAATTTAGTTTCGAATATTGTGAAGAAAAATGACTTCTTGCATTTTTATTCAAGTTCTATATTTTTCTTCCTTTTATACGCAAATTTGAAGTGGACATGTGATATGTGTACATGTGATTTGGACATGTCCTATTTGGACATGTGATGTTTTGGACATGTCATATTTGGAAAATGATGATTATGTGCAGGGTAAATGATCCGAGTGGCCTATGTTTCACCGGAATGTTGATTCATTTCCGTTCTGGTGAATTTCAGGCACTCGATGTGTCCACTTTTTAGCAAAGGTCATGCCAAAATTTTCCGTCAATTTTAGCATGACTTGTGCTAGAAAGTAGGCATATCGAGTGCCGGGATTTGCTGGGAAACGGCATTCCGGCAAACATATATCTTTTTTTATGTCATTTCTCATTTTTTTATAGTTTTAGAATTAAACGAGGAGACTTAATCATAGGAAACATGTCGAACAATGAAGAAACAGGGCTTCTGACCAAGATGCAGATGAGATGGATTATGAGGGTGAACAACAGTACCCCGACTTTTTGTCTGCTAAGAACAGTCAAGGTTTGCAGGTCGACCTCGATGATGGTACTGACGCCGACATCGACACCGACGGCGCCGAGACCGATGGCGGCGCCGAGACCGACGGGGAAGGTACCGGCGGGGAGGATATCGGTGGGGAAGGTACCGGCGCCGATGCCGCTACCGAAAAGAAGAAGCAGAGGATACGAAAACCTAACAAACTCGGCATCGGACGACTGGTGATCACAAAGATGGCCCCTGGCAAGTTTGAGCCATTAGAGCCGGAAGAACCTCGCAAGTGCTGTGGCAACCAAGTAGGATGCATCCTACGGGAATGCGCGAGCATCAACGACGATGATTTAAGGAGTAAAGAACATTTGAGGCAGTTGCTCCTGACGAAGTTGCACAAGAGATTCAAGTTCCCGACCGGGATGACAGCATAGAACAACCGTGGGATGATCCGAAGATGAAAAAGATTAACAATCACGCCATGGGCATGTTCAGCAATGATTTGGCCTCCTGGAAAGGGAGGGTGAAATGAGCTATTGAGGCTGAGGAACCCTTGTCCAAGATTCTGGAGGAAAATTCGACACTTACGGAAGAGGAGTTCGAAAAGTTCAAGGAGACTTGCTCTACTGAGGCAGCCAAGGCTAAGGTTGCGAAATTCAAGAGCCTTCAGCAAAGGAACACGGGGAAGCATCGCCTCGGAAGCCGTGGCTACCTTGGCAAAAGGCCCATATGGGATAAGGAGGACACGAAACGTGAAGCCGCGGGTCTCCCAGACCCCTTCGCAAAGTTCACCAATCCCTTGGAACGTGACTTCATCAGGGCCCGCTACAAGTGGGACAAGGAAAAGAAGGTTTTTTACACGGACCCGATCACGAGGAAATTGATTAGAATACTGGTAATTATTCTTTTACCACCTTACATTTAGCTTCAGATCAAGTCGACTACACATTTGTAAATGGTTCATGTTCCTTCTGCAGGAGAAGCAACACCAGCTTGCAGCCGAAAACCCTACTTCGCCGATGAGGCCCAAGTGGGACACCCCTCTCAAATGGGCCTTGAACGAACTTAAGGGACTCCCTTTGGGCCAGCGGCCGCAATATGGACGTCACGGCGCCGGACACGGCGCCACGTGGAAGGTGTTTTACAACGAGGGCCCGAAGGCCAAGAAGTAGAAAAAGAAGTTTAGTCAGGCGGACATCGACGAGAAGGTGTAGGTTGCGTTCGAGAAAAAAGCAGCTGAGGACACGAAAAAAGCAGCCGAGGAGAAAAATGAGTTGCTACAGCAGGCAGTCGGTGCAGCTGTACATGCCTGTAGAAATGATTTCGCTACTAACTTGATCCCGTCTATCATGAACTGGACGAAGGAAAATCCAGACAAGACAGTACATGATTTCCCCATGCCCAGTTTCTTCGGGAGCAACTCGGTGAACAACACCACCGCACCATCACCTGCTCGCGTAACCGGGCCTGCTCCAGCACCCGCACCGGCACCCGCACCGGCAACCGCTCATAGAAGCCCGTCTTCAGTCTCTGGCGTGCTAGGTGGGCCTTCGTCTTTGGCTGAGCTCGACGCCCTCACGGTAATTACATGTCACACCAACATCTATCTGGAATGTTCCATTTTCATTGCCTTTCGGATGTTTTACGCTGCAGACATGTGTTTGCAGGCCGACGAAACCCCGTGCACCGTACTCTACTTGATCAAAGGCCATAAGGTGGACGTGGGAAAGGCGGTGATAACGAAGCCCTTGGAACTCACGTTCCACGGCCAGCCGATGCCCCGTGGGCACTTCAGGGTTACCTTGTCGAGTGTGAAATCGGGGCACGAGGATTTGCCTCCTCCAGTACGGCTAGGGGGAGAGGACGATGAGACCCCGCCGTGGATTGGAAACTGCAAGGGTTGGGTGCTGCTACGGCCAAAGAATCTTCTTCGTCTGGAGCCGGCCGAGAGCACAGCAATAACCACACATCAAGAAGCAGGTACGAACACCACCACCCCGCCTACGAAATTACCAGCGCCTGTAGTGCCGGCTGAGAGCGGCGGATGACGTGATGAAGGGGGTCCAGTAGTGGCTGATGTAATCGCCCCCGTAGAACAGAGTATGCATGATGAGATGGAGGAGGACCCTCTTCGGTTCCTCAATACAGGCGCCTATGACGGTGACTTAGATATGATGAGTCAGCCATATGACGACTCGGGCTATCAGCATGCTGATGAGGATATGGATCATTTGCCCGGGCAGGAACGTCCTAGCAGGGATTGCAAGAAGTCTCTCTTCATGCAATCCTCACAGGACATGGCTGAAGATGCCACCTCAACATAGCCTCAACTCGAGGGTCGTATAGTGCTTAGCCCGACAACACTGGGGCAGGGGTTAAGGAAGGGTCTGGAAGGTCAGCCCATGAAAAAGGAGAGGAAGAGACCGGGGAAGAGAGGCTCTGCTGTCCACAAACAAGCCAAAGCACATAGCAGCCAGACGGCGGATTTTGAAGAGCGTGTACCTGTCAAAGGTACGGCCATGTTCCATGTCATGGGCGAGCAGATGCTACCGCTGAAACCGCTGGAGGCAATATCAGGGGATCTCAGGAGAATGCACGACCATGTGCTGTCGACTGAGAAAAGCCTACTAGCCTCGAAGGATCCAGGATATCTGACGTACGCGGCTCGTGTGCCTGAGGGGAAGTGCTCTGTCGACACATGGCCCGCGGAGGTGTTCTTCCTGCGGTTTGAGCATATCTTCGAGATGTTTCTGACAAGGCGGCTCGATTGTACAATCGTCCGCCATTTTGCGCTACATATGAGCTCCGTCATGAAGAGAGAAGAAGTCTCGCTAATCTGTGTGGCGGATCCATACTACATGCACGAGTCCTTCTTGAGTCTCGGCGACTTTGAGCGTAAAACTGCTAGGGAGTACCTCGAAAACTTCATGGTACAAAATAAGGACCAGGAAATTGTCCTCCTGCCTTATCATCCAAAGTAAGTCAGTGCCGGACAATCCTTTCGTACATTGCAATCATTCCTTCTCGCTCATATGGAGAATAATTTGAGGTGTTTTTTTCCCCGCAGCAACGGGCGCGTCGTCCTTATCGTTCTTTACCCGCGAGTCTCCCACACCGTGTATTTCAACCCTACCAGAGACTACGAGAAGAAGGACTACACCCACGTAATGAATATTCTAGATGATGCTCTCCCAGGCTTCAGCTTGAGGGGTGGCCACCTGCAGATCAGGAAACAAAGGAACAAGAAGACGTGTTTCTCGCATAAAACTAACTTATGTTGCATCCATGTCCCAAAACCAAGCAAGAACGATGGATTCTACCTCCTCCATCTCATGATGGAGTTCAGAACGGATCACCAAAAGCTTCGCATGACAAGCAGAAACGAGGATCATATCCGCAAGTGGGTAGAATCTCATGGAGAAGCGGATTATAAACTTAGCGATGGCTTCTTTCGCATCCAGAGGGACATTGCGACGATCATCATGAAATAAGTCATCGAAGAGAAGGGGCTGTTCCACCACGGCCCTATATCACGAGCTGACATCCGAACTCGCATAGACATGCAATGTCAGGACCTCACGCCGTTCAAGAAGCTAGGTTCCATCCTCGATGATATGGAAGGATGGAACTTCTAGTGATTTACGATGCCGATGATGATCATATGTGTCGGTTGAACTTGTATAGTTTATGTAGCGATGAAACTTTGTGATGCCACGGTCCCTGCCGAACTTGCATAACGCTACTTTTTGTTAGTTTTGGTACGATGACCTGCATACCTCTAGTTAATTAGTTTGCGTATGATGAAACTCCGTTGATTATTTCTATGTTTACTATATGTTGCATCTTGTTGCTAACCCTTTCTTTTTCGTGTTGCTCAAGTATATTTTGTTGCATATGATTGTACATTCTATTGATGAAGATGCATCTCTATCAGGTACCTAGTTTCTTGATGGCGAAGAAGCAGTGCTATGTCGTGTACAAAGGGAAGGTTCAGGGAATGTACGACGAGTGGCCTGAGTGTCAAGCGCAAGTGGAGGTGGTCTCGGGCGCCAGCCATAAAGGCTTCAAAAGCAGACGAGAAGCAGAAACTAGTTACTTGAGGTTCACGCTAGCGCGAGAGAGGACTCATAACCGCCGCCTCATGTACTGCATAGTTCCGCTCTCACTCATAGTGATAGCTCTTCTCGCGTATATCATTGTTTAGATGGATGACGATGTAGTTGCAAGTATTCGAGACTTGTATCGCTATTTTCGAGATGATGACGAGAGACCACTTTGTGTTGGATGAAGATTATGATGATTACATGATTTGATGAGACTTTTTGTATGTATATGCTATGATTACATTTGTATGTGTATGATGATGACATTTGTATGTGCTAAAGATTATTGTATAAAGCCTGTTCAAATACAAAACAAATATGCAGGAAAAAAAATCAGAAACTAATAAAACTAGCAGCAGCGCGGCTTAACCCAAAGCGCTGCAGCTATTAGCAGCAGCGCGTTGCCGCGAAGCACGCTACTGCTACCGAAGTATAGCAGTAGCGCAGCTCAACACAAAGCGCTGCAGCTATTAGCAGTAGCGCCTTGCCGCAGAGCACGCTAATGCTACCGAAGTATAGCATTAGCGTGGGCCAACACGCGCTACTGATACAGGTTAGCTGTAGCACCGTATCAGTAGCGCAGGACCCCGCGCTACAGATATACCTAAAACCCACGCTACTGTTAGGGTTTTCCCTAGTAGTGGAAGCATGCTGGATAGCGGTGGATGTGTGGAGTAATAGTAGTAGATGCAGAATCGTTTCGGTCTACTTGACACGCACGTGATGCCTATATTCATGATCATTGCCTTAGATATCGTCATAACTTTGCGCTTTTCTATCAATTGCTCTGCCGTAATTTGTTCAACCACCGTATTATTTTCTATCTTGAGAGAAGCCTCTAGTGAAACCTATGGCCCCCGGGTCTATTTTCCATCATATAATCTTCTATTTTCCATCATATTAGTTTCCGATCTACTATTTTGCAATCTTTTACTTTCCGATTTATAAAACAAAAATACCAAAAATATTTACTTTATCATTTATCTATCTCTATCAAACCTCACTTTTCCAAATAACCATGAAAGGATTGACAACCCCTTTATCATGTTGGGTGCAAGTTGTTTGATTGTTTGTGCAGGTATTCGGTGATTTGTGCATTGTCTCCTCCTGGATTGATACCTTGGTTCTCAAACTGAGGGAAATACTTATCTCTACTTGGCTGCATCACCCTTTCCTCTTCAAGGGAAAAACCAACGCAAGCTAAAGAACTAGCAGGAAGAATTTCTGGCGCTGTTGCCGGCGAGATCTACGCCAATTCAAGACATACAAAGTACCCATCATAAACTCTCATCTCTTGCATTACATTATTCGCCATTTGCCTCTCATTTTCCTCTCCCCCATTTCTAAAACAATTTTCAAAAAGATTTGCCTTTTTCTTTGCCCCTCACTTTGCCTTTTCTTCGCCCCTCTTCCGTTCGTCTTCTTCGTTCGCCTTTTGTGTGCTCGTGTGTTGGATTGCTTGCTTTGTCACGATGGCTCAAGAAAATACCAAATTGTGTGACTTTTGCAACACCAATAATAATGATTTTATTAGTACTCCGATTGCTCCCGCCACTAGTGCGGAATCTTGTGAAATTAATGCCGCTTTGCTGAATCTTGTTATGAAAGATCAATTTTCTAGCCTTCCTAGTGAAGATGTCGCATCCCATCTAAACAATTTCGTTGATTTGTGTGATATGAAAAAGAAAAAAGATGTGGATAATGATATTGTTAAATTGAAGCTATTTGCGTTCTCACTACGAGATTGTGCTAAAACTTGGTTTTCATCTTTGCCTAAAAATAGTATTGATTCATGGAATAAGTGTAAAGATGCTTTTATTTCCAAGTATTTTCCTCCCGCTAAGATCATCTCCCTTAGGAAAGATATTATGAATTTTAAGCTACTTGATCATGAACATGTTGCACAATCTAGGGAGAGAATGAAATTGATGATACGAAATTACCCTACTATTGGTTTGAATTTGTGGATGATTATACAAAATTTTTATGCCGGATTGAATTTTGCTTCTAAAAATCTTTTAGATTCGGCCGCTGGAGGCACTTTTATGGAAATTCCTCTAGGAGAAGCTACTAAACTTCTAGATAATATTATGGTTAATTATTCTCAATGGCATACCGAAAGACCGGTGGGGAAGGTACCAGCGCCGAAGCCGCTAATTAGAAGAAGAAGCAGAAGAAGCAGAGGTTACGAAAACCTAACAAACTCGGCATCAGACGACTGCTGATCACAAAGATGGCCCTGGCAAGTTTGAGCCATTAGAGCCGGATGAACCTCGCAAGTGCCACAGGAACCAACTCGGATGCATCCTACGGGAAACCACGAGCATCAACGACGGTGAATTAAGGGGTAAAGAACATTTGAAGCAGTTTCTCCTAGCGAAGCTACACAAGAGATTCCAGTTCCCCGACCGGGATGACCGCATAGAACACCCGTGGGATGATCCGAAGAAGAAAAATTTTAACAATGATGCCACGAGCATGTTCAGCAATGATTTGGCCTCCTGGAAAGGGAGGGTGAAACGAGCTATTGATGCTAAAGAACCCCTGTCCAAGATTTTGGAGGACAATCCGACACTTACGGAAGAGGAGTTCCAAAAGTTCAAGGACACTTGCGCTATCGATGCAGCCAAGGCTAAGGCTAAGAAATTCAAGGGGCTTCAGCAAAGGAGCACGGGGAACCAATGCCTCAGAAGCCATGGCTACCTTGGCAAAAGGCCCATATGGGATAAGGAGGACGCAGAATGTGAAGCCGCGGGGATCCCAGACCCCTTCGAAACTTCACCGCCCTCTTGGAGCGTGACTTCATCAGGGCCCGATACATGTGGGACAAGGAAAAGAAGGTTTTTTACATGGACCCGATCATGAGGAAATTGATTAGAATACTGGTAAATATTCTTTTACCACCTTACATTTAGCTTCTGATCAAGTCGACTACACATTCGTAAATTGTTCGCATTTCTTTTGCAGGAGAAGCAACACAGGCTTGCAGCCGAAAGCGAGTCTTCATTGATGAGGTCCAAGTGGGACACCCCTCTCAACCGGCTCTTGAACGAACTGAAGGGATTCCCTTTGGACCAGCTGCCGCAATATGGACATGTGCACGGCGCCGGAGACGGCGCCACGTGGAAGGTCTTTTACAATGAGGGCCTGGAGGCCAAGAAGCAGAAAAATAAGTTCTGTCAAGCGGACATCGACGAGAAGGTGAAGCTTGCGTTAAAAAAAAGCTTATGACGCAAAAAAGAAGCTTAGGAGAAAAATGAGATGGTCCAGCAGGCACTCACTGCAGTAGTAGCAGCCTGCAGAAAAGAGTTTGCTACTAACTTGATCCCGGCTGTCATCAACTAGATGAAGGAAAATCCAAACAAGACGGCAGATGATTTTCCCATCCAGAGAACTCAGTGAACATCACAACCTCACCATCACCTGCTCACGCAACCGCGCCTGCTCCCGCACTCGCACCTGCACCCGCTCATAGCAGCCCGTCCTCTGTCTCTGGCGCATTAGGCGAGCCTTCGCCTTTGGCTGAGCTCGACGCCCTCACCGTAATTACACATTGCACCAACATATATCTAGAATATTCTGTTTTCGCTGCCTTTCGGATGTTTTACGCCGCAGACATGTCTTCGCAGGCCGACGAAACCCCATGCTCCATACTCTACGTGATCAAAGGCCAGAAGGTGGACGTGGGAAAGGCGGTGATAAAGACGCCCGTGGAACTCACATTCCACGGCCAACCAAACCCCGATGGCCACTTCAGGGTTACCTTGTCGAGTGTGAAAATGGGGCACAAGGATTTGCCTCCTCCAGTATGGCTCGGGGGAGAGGAGGACGAGACCCCGACTCGGCTTGGAAACTGCAAGGGTTGGATGCTTCTATGGCCGAAGAATCTTCTTCGTCTGGAGGCGGCCGAGAGCACACCAAGAACCACACATCATCAAGCTGGTATGAACACCACCACCCCGCCTACGCAATTACCAGCGCCTGTAGTGCCGGGTGAGAGCGGCGGAGGACGCGAGGAAGTGGGTCCAATAGTGGCTGATGTAATCTCCCCCATAGAACAAAGAATGGATAATGAGATGGACGAGGATGACCCTCTTCGGTTCCTCAATACAGGCGCCTATGACGACGACGTAGAAATGATGAGTCAGCCATATGATGACTCGCGCTATCAGCATGCTGATGAGGAGATGGATGATGTGCCCGGGCAGGAACATCCTAGGGTTGATTGCAAGAAGTCTCTCTTCATGCAATCCTCACAGGACATGCCTGAAGATGCCGCCTCAACACAGGCTCAACTAGCCGAGGGTCGTATAGTGCTTAGCCCGACAACACTGGTGGTGGGGTTAAGGAAGGGCCTGGAAGGTCAGCCCAAGAAAAAGGAGAGGAAGAGACCACCGAAGAAAGGCTCTGCTACCTACAGACAAGCCAGAGCACATAGCAGCCAGACGGCGGATTTTGCAGAGCGTGTAACTGTCAAAGGTGCGGCCATGTACCATGTCGCGGGTAGGCCTATCGTACCGCCGACACTGCTGGAGGGCACATCAGGGGATCTCAGGAGACAGCACGACCATGTGTTGTCGACTAAGATAAGCCTACTAGCCTTGAAGGATCCAAGATATCCGCTATATGTGGTTTGAGTGCCTGAGGGGAAGTGCTACGCCAACACACAGCCCGCGGAAGTGTTCTTCCTGTGGTTTGATCATATCTTTGAGATATTTCTGACAAGGTGTCTCGATTTCACAATCGTCCGCCTTTTTGCGCTACATATGAACTCCGTCATCATGAGAGAACAAGTCCCGCAAATCTGTGTGGCGGATGCATACTACATGCACGAGTAATTCTTGAGTATCGGCGACTTTGAGCATAAAACTGCTAGGGAGTACCTCCAAAACTTCATGATAAGGAATAAGGACCAGGAAATTGTCCTCCTGTCTTATCATCCAAAGTAAGTCAGTGCCGGACAAACCTTTCGTACATTTCAATCATTCCTTCTTGCCCATATGGAGAATAATTTGAGGTGTTTTTGCCCCGTAGTAACGGGCGCAGCATCCTTATCATTCTTTACCCGCGAGTCTCCCACTTCGTGTATTTTGACCGTACCAGAATCTACGAGAAGAAGGACTACACCCACGTAATGAATATTCTAGATGATGATCTCCACGGCTTCAGCTTGAGGGGTGGCCACCTGCAGATCAGGAAACAAAGTAACCGCAAGCCAGGTTTCTCACATAAAACTAACTTCTGCGGCATCCATCAACCGAAACCAAGCAGGAACGATGGATACTACCTCCTCCATCTCATGATGGAGTTCAGAACGAATCACCAACAGCTTCGCATGACAACCAGAAGCGATGATCATATCCACAAGTGGGTAGAATCCCAAGGAGAAGCGGATTATAAACTTAGAGATGACTTCTTTCGCATCCAAAGGGACATTGCGACGATCATCATGAAAGAAGTCGCCGAAGAGAAGGGGATGTTCCACCATGGCCCTATATCACGAGCTGACGTCCGAACTCGCATAGGCATGCAACGTCAGGACCTCACGCATTTCAAGAAGCTAGGGTGCATCCTCGATGATATGGATGGATGGAACTTCTACTGATTTAGGATGCCGATGATGATGATATGTGTCAGTTGAATTTGTATACTTTCTGTAGCGATGAAACTTTGTGATGTCCACGGTCCTTGCTGGACTTGCGTAACGCTACTTTGTTAGTTTGGGTACGATGACCTGCGTACCTCTAGTTAATTAGTTTGCGTATGATGAAACTACGTTGATTATTTATGTTTACTATATGTTGCATCTATTTGCTAACCCTTTCTTTTCATGTTGCTCAAGTACATTTTGTTGCATATGATCATACATTCTCTTGATGAAGATGCATCTCTAACAGGTACCTAGATCCTTGATGGCGAAGAAGCAGTGCTATGTCGTGTACATAGAGAAGGTTTCGGGAGTGTACGACGACTGGCCCGAGTGTCAGGCGCAAGTGGAGCGGTCCTCGGGCGCTATCCATAAAGGGTTCAAAAGCAGACAAGAAGTAGAAGCTAGTTACTTGAGGTTCACGCTAGCGCGAGGGAGGAATCATAACTGCCGCCTCATGTACTGCATAGTTCCGCTCTCACTCATAGTGATAGCTCTCGTCTATATCACTATTTAGATGGATGACGATGTAGTTGCAAGTATTCGAGACATGTCATTACTTCTATCGCTATTTTGAGATGATGACGAGAGACATCATTTTGTGTTGGATGATGATTATGATGCTAACAAGATCGATTTGATGAGACTATTTCTATGTGTATGATATGATCAGATTTGTATGTGTATGATATGCTAGAGACTCTTGTATACAACCAAGGAAAATATGCAGCATAATTTTTTTCAGAAACTAATAATAGTAGCGCGGGGTATGACTTTAGCATCAGTGAGCTCTTAGCAGTAGTGCTTTTTAAACCAGCGTGCTATAGCTATTAGCAGCATCGCGTTTCTGCAACAAACGCTACTGCTACCCCTATATAGCAGTAGCGCGGGCGAAAATGCGCTTGTGCTAAAAGTTAGGTGTAGCATCGTATCAGTAGCGTGGCTACCCGCGCTACTGCTAGGCATTTGACCCGCGTTACTACTAGGATTTTCCCTAGTAGTGTGAGGATGGTTTAATGGCATCAAAAGCTTGCTTATTCGATAATGACGATGACGAAGATATGAGTGGGTAGAGACCTCCCATGCACTTTCCCCAAAGAAGGATTCTCCTCGTGTTCAAGTCCTTAACCAAAAAGAAGTAAGGATAAAATTCAATGAGTACACGATTGTCAATGGTAAATCGATGAACTGAAAGAATTCTGTTTAGATGCAAGTTTTTCATGGTGGTTTTGACAATTGAACTACCAATATGAGTAATTTTCATACCAGAACCGCTCCCGGTGTGCACTTGATCACCACTACGGTATTTGTCTCTGGTTGTCAGCTTGTCCAGCTCACCCGTGATCTGGTTTGTCGCACTGGTATCTGCATACCAGTTTGTGTCGATGCCATAGGAGTCGGTTACAGCATTGGCCTCCTTCTCCTCCTAGTCATCCTCCTCATAGCGATCCCCAAACTCACCGACACCTCCTCTGTGATGCTTCAAATATATTTGGCATTCAGGGTAGTCACGTGGTGCTTGACGCTGCTGCTGTTGTGAACGTCCTCGAGAGTTCCTGCCACCACCGCCACCTGAGGGAGAAGGAGGGTGCCTCCCTCGGACACGTCCTCTGGAGCCATGAGCACGCCCCCAAGACTGGTACTGTCTGCGCCCCCTGTATGCCAGTTTGGTAGATGTGTTGTATCCGCTTTGTCCGCCATCACCTAGCATCTCTATCCGTTGGTCAAACGCAGCAATGTGAGCAAAGAGCCCATCTACTGTGGTGGATGTCTTGACAGCGCCGATAGCAGCCACCACAGGGTCATCGTCATAGTCAAGCCTAATCCACCATCTCCGGATCAGAGACGGAACGGCCTGCTGCTGCTAGTTCATCACTGAGATTCTTCATCTTGGCATTGTAGGAGGTGCTGTTCATGGTGCCTTTCTTTGTGGTGGTGATGGCGATTCTCAGATTGGTGATCAGAGACTAGGATTGAGAGGCGAAGAGTGTGGTGATGGCTGTCCAGAGAACGAAAGTGTTTTCCTTTGCCACGACTTGTGCGAGAATCTCGTTCGATAAGGAGTTCAGCAGGTAGCTGAGAACCCGCTGATGTTTTGAAAGCCACGGCCCATAGAGCGGGTTTGGCACCATAACTGTGGTCTTATCTAACTGCTGCTTCTCCGTTTGCTTTGGAGGCGCCACAATAGACCCATCCAGGAGCCATGTCACCTGCGCTCCTCGCAAGGCATGCATCACCTGGGCCTTCCAGAGGAGAAAATTGCCCCTCGATAGCTTATTAGATGGCGGAGCCCCAAGGTTGAGGACGACCGACGCTGAGGCTGAAGACATGATCGATGGTAGGTAGTTTTTGTTCCTGTTTCTGTAGCTAGATCGGAAGAGGATTGGCTCTGTATACCATGTAAGATGGAAGTGTTCCTACTCTCCGTGAAGAGCCGCGTGGTGTATATTTATCTCTGACAAAACAGCCTTGCCTTGGCGGCCAATTTTCGTGTTTTGACCCTTTTGCAAAAATTTAGCCAGATCTGACCCCGGTTGCAAAAAAAAAATCGGGATCTGACCCTTTTTGCTACTGCCATAGTATCTGGCGGTAGGGTATAACTAGCTACCGCCACGAGCCTTGACGGTAGGATTTTACTGCACCGTCACGGCCGTTTGCAGTGGAAAATACCCTACCGCCAGGGATTTTGGCGGTAGCCTATTATAACCTCCCGCAATGGTCTTTGCCAGTAGGGTACCCACCAGACCTGGCCATGGGCTACCCGGCCCGGCCCGGCCCAACCTTGCCCATGGGCCGGGCCGAGCCCGGGCCCACCATATCTGCCATTTAACGAAGAGGCCCGAGGCCCGACGGGCTTTTGCAGCGATGGACTGGGCTTGGGCCTGAAAACTAGGCCCGACACCCGGGCCGGGTCGGGCCGGGCCTGGGTTTTTTGCCTTGGCCTTGGTCAGGCCTGGCCCGGCCCGAAGTTTGCCCAGGTATAGTACCCACACCACACCGCACTGTATACTGCATGCGCACTGCGCTGCTGCACATGTGTTTCTGCCTCTCCGTAGCATAGCATGCAGATGAGCTAGCTAGCTAGATACGCATCAAACATGCAGCCCTAGAGCTAGCTAGCTACACATCAACATGCAACCTAGCTAGTAGCATGCAGCCGAGCTAGCTACCTACGCATCACTATGCAGCCGAGCTACCTAGCTACTTGCATAAACATGACTGCATGCAATACTGTATTCAGTTAACTTAGACTAGCACAATCCACACTCCACCGGCATGCACAGACCCTACCGCCGAGGACAACGATGGTAGGATATAACTGCCTACCGCCAAAGACCATGGCGGTAGGATTTTCTTCATATTAAACGGACGCGACGGTGCCGGTAACTCCTACCGTAAGAGCCTCTGGCGGTAGGTTGTGCAACCCTATCGCCAAGGTCAATGGCGGTAGAAAAAGGATCAGATCTCGAAATTTTTACGAACCAGGGTCAGATCTGGCTAAGCTTTTTAAAAAGGGTCCAAACACGAAAATTAGCATGCCTTGGCGTACAAGATGATGAGACCAATCCATGATACGGTCATTTACAGAGAGGGATACGAGAGAGAGAATAGAGGTACAGTAGTTGAGATTACATGGACTCTAGCTATCATACATCTAACAGGTTTCATTGTTTGTTTTGTTGTCAGGCTACCAACAGTATCGAGCAATCCGTTTCCTGTTAATATGTTTCAGAAGAACTACTCACTTAATCTTGTCTTACGTCAAACCTTTTTAAGCTTGACGAAGTTTATAGGAAAAAAACTAAACATCTAGATTATTTATGCATGTACCTAGTATCGATCCATTGATTCTCTCGATTGATTTTTTTCGATAAAGGGTGGATTTTATTACTCAAAATGAAGCATCAAGAGGATACAAACATAGTGAGCACACACCCGACCTCTGCATAGCTAAGATGCACCCAGCCAACACCAGCGCACGCACACAAAAAACACCGGCAAATAACAAAGTCATATAAGACCAAAGCTATGCCTAAGCGAGAGAGAAAGAAAAAAAAACGTCCTGAAGCGATCAAAATCGCGATCAACAAACTACCACGATGACCATATCTGCACCAACCATCTCATGACATCACAAGGAGAACGAGATTTTTCAACAGCAACGCCTTCAGGAAGGGAGCGACCCTCGAGTGCTACCGTCACCGGAACCAACCAACAAAGATCAGAGTCTAGGTTTTCACCCTAAAGAAGCAGTCCGAGCATATCTGAGCAATGCCTTCAACAAGGTAACGATGCCAAAACATCGTCATTGCCAGGTATATCCGTCATGGGGCAGACCTAGGTTTTCACCCCGGAACTCGAGACCGGGTACTCAAAAAGCACCACCATCAGAGTCAAGCATGTTTTGTCGCCACCACTTTCCGAGATCCTAGCAGTTGCATGTGCTTAAAGCAATAGCTGCCGCTGCACAACCAAACCCTCTGCATCAAGCCATCGTCCTTAGATTGCATATCACCGTCGAACGAACCACCGGATTTTGGAGAGTATCACTCGCAAAAGACCTTTTAGTGGACATCGTAATCCGCCGCGAGGCGGCCACCGCGCCGGAGTGTTCATCCTGGTCACCACCGACTGCCACCTCGCCGGCCATGACCACCATCGTGCAAATCCGGCCAAGCCTACAACTGCCGTCCGGAGCCATATGTACCGGTCTTGTCGTGTTTCTCTCGATTGATATACCCATTTTGTGGTGTATAGTATTTCAAGATGTCCATATAGTCATATGATGTTTATCACACTTTGTAGCAAAAATAGTGACACGCTCTTAAGTGCATTTACAATGTTGAGATGCGTGGTAAGAGACAAGTGGTGAGGAGGCCATCGTGGAAGGTCATCATTGAATTCCTCGTTGTCATTCATGGGAAGTCCTTCATGGTTCCGCATGCACAAACCTACATGATAGAAAGTTACAAAACTATGGTGCACCTGTGTGTTCTGTCCATACAATCTGATGTTTTTTATGAGCGCAGGCTACATTAATTGGTGAATCGGAGTATGTCAATGATCACAGGTCTGGTATGACAGTTGTTAAGCTGAATGGAATATTGAACAAGTGTGGTGTCATCATTCAACGATTGGACCTTGGTGCTCAATTCCTGGAATGCAAGACTGCTCTCCTCACCTCAGGTTAGAGCATCTCTGGCCGATCCCTCAAAATGTAGGCCCCTCAACAACTTAACTCCTTATCTTTGAGGAGTTAAAAAAATCCGTTCCTAACCCAACCCCTAAAACCTGACTCCTCAACAACTTTCTTAAAACCAATTCATTTATTCTTAGGCCATTGAGTTAAGCTTTCCTACTCAATTGCTTCATTAAACGACATCTTGAGCATATATTTCACCAGTCCTCACTACGAGAACTAATACAAGGAAAACGGCAAGAAAAATTACACACTTCAATAGAAACACAACTTCCTTGACTGCTCAAACAAATCCAATCAATACTTTTTCCATCTCCTTATGTTCAGATGTTGCCAACATTTTTGCTCTTTTCTGATGACTTCTCTAGCGTGCACAATTGTTTCTTCTCTACCTCTAAAACTAGGACAAACATTGCGTCCTCTGTAATCTCACCTCTAGCAACTAGTGCACCAAGATCCAATATACCTCTTTTGATAAACAGATCGATGCATGTAAACGATGAGCACAAATTGCTTTAAACCGAAGAACAACCACATAAAATTGTACTCACCTTGTCCATTTCACACTTGTAGAAAACCCATCCGGGATGTTATATCGTCTTCAAAACTCGACGCAACACCATCCATTAGCAGTCATCAGACTTCATGATCGGCATAGGCTCGTCGATTAGTTGCTGGACGAGGGTTGAGCCCAGCCGACTGGCGGCCGAGGATGCACCGGCAACCGGAGGACAAGCAAGATGTGAGTGCACAGAGGAGGAACACATATTGTGAGGTGGTGCAGATTGCTCGGGGGGGGGGGGGGGGGGCAGCACACTTCAGTTTCCATTGAAACGCGCCTACGTCATGGCCTAGGTGCGTCGAATCCGACGACGTCAGTGATGGGCGTAGATGTGTTGATTCCAGCAGCCACGACTGGAGTGCCGAATTAAAGTTGGGTGCTAAGGGAGTCTGCGGTGGTGCGTGGTGACTGGCGGAGGCAAAGACAGACATGCGGGACTGGACATGGTCGAGTGGTAAGAGCGGCGACCGTTGGGACATATGTCATCCACTCATTGGACCGCAGGCACCTATAATACGTCGACACGTGGCACAGCCCACCAGATGCCCATTTCGGTGAAAAGGCCGGCCCGTTTGACTTGGTCAAAAGGTAGCGGGCCGGCCCACGGAAAGCCTGTTAACGGCCTGTTCGCATATAGCACATTTACAGTCCACTAACTCACGGCCCGTTATGGCCTATCCGAATTGGGCCCAGTAGCATCATCTGGGCCGTCCAATATGATTCCAGCCCATTGTAACTTCCAGCCCATGTATGGCCCATGACGTCTTTCTGCCCATATGAGGCCCTTTGTAACTCTGGGCCCATTAAATGCCCGAGGTAAAACTGGCCCATAATGAACAGTCTATCCCTTTATTCCCATTAACGGCCCATTATTCTGTAGGCCGTCCCCAGCCAGTGTTACCTTTCGGCCTTCTAAGGGCCCATTTATTCTTGGGCTAATTTCCAGAATTCGGTTACTTACGGTCCGTTACTAGCCTGTTCTGCTTGTGGGCCAAATTTAGCCCGTGGTTACAGTCGGCTCGATTGTGGCCTGTTAACCCGTTGGGCTGTTTTCCTAGCGTCATCAAGTACGGCCTATTAACGGCCCGTTATGGTCGGGCCATAAACAAACAATTTCCACTCTAGCCCGTTTTCGGCCCATTTTGCGGACCGTTATTGGTCCACGAGTAGTACGGCCCATGTTTGGCCAAACGATTATTCGGCCTGTAGATGGCCCATAGATTATACGGCCCATAGAAGGCCCATAGATCCTATGGCCCGTAGAAGGCCCATGGATCCTATGGCCCGTAAGAGGCCCATGGTCACTACAGTAGGTAGCAGGACCATGGTTACAACGGTCTGTGTGTTTCCATGGTTATTGTGGCCTAGTTATAAAAATAGGTTATTATGACCACTAGAAAAACGCGGAAAAAGAACTGCAGTGACTACAAGCAAACAACTAAACAAGACAATAAGAAAATAAATAATCAAGAAACTAACGCTAGGCTATTACGGCTATTACACATATTACATCCACTGGGCATCAAAGTTCGCCACCTGTGCAAATATAGGGAACAAAGCAGCATATTACATACACTGGCCGTCTAAATTGGCCACCAGTGCAAATAAACGCGGCAGCAAACCAAGTGCATAACTAAAACAACTGCAGAAGAGCTCAAGAAACGTTATCCTGGGTATCCACCATGCTGGCAATAAGCTTAGCAAGCTTATTAGCTTTCTCCTGTTTGGCACTAAAATCCTCCAACGCTTACTTCGGCTTCTTGTCGCATCACAGCTGATCGATGTCTTTCAGCTTGTAATTGAGACTCAAGTAACTGAACTGATTCAGATAGTGAGTTCAAATAGCTTGTGCCAGCGGTAGTGGCCAGTAACTCGAACACTACACCAAGACAGGACTTTGGGGTTGTCTCACTGTCTTCAAGATAGTTTTCCTTAGCTGTGTTATCAGCATTGTTGGAGACTAACAAGGATGTCTCACTATCCTGAACCTTATCTGCATTACTTCCTTTATCATTGCTTAATAAGGCACTCTTCCCCAATATTCTGTCAACATTCTAAAAGAAAAAACAAGCAGACATATAACAGATTTAGCATGTAGTATATGAAACTCATTTCGGTGAACCAATTCATTAGTAAGGTGGACAAGATTAAACTACCAAGTCTTCTATTGCCAAGTAGTACATAATAAAAGCATCAAACAAACATATAGCTATGTCATATGGTCACTGCATTGTCTTGCCAAATCAAAATAGAGACACAGTTCAAATCATATCAGTTCAAGACAAAGCAGCATTGAAAGAATACAAAGCGTGGGAAACTACACGGCACAAAAAGATTTCAGATGGGTACCACAGGTCTACATGTACAACAACATTATTGGCTCTGTTGTGATGCTAGTAATGTGCATGATATGAGAAGTCAACTATATACACAATTGAAATTGAAATCAACAGAGCTATTTATAAGAGCAAACCTGTTAAAGAAACATGCTTATACATACCTGTTGTGCCATTGGAGTTTCGATTGGATCCTTCAATTCAAAAATATGTTTGTATGAGTAAATACAGTGATACAAGAGCAAAGCAGTATGCACGATAGCAATGGAATCTTAAATGAGAACAGTTGTTCTTCAGGTTTAAGCACTTGTTCTACACGAACAGAGTATAGTAAGATGCAGACATATAGTACTTAAAAATAAAAAATGAGCTCATAGACCTTACCACATTCTTGGTTCGGGACCAGTACAGAACAAGGCGTTCCCAGTCATTGATACGTCTCCAACGTATCTATAATTTTTTATTGTTCCAAGCTATTATATTATCTGTTTTGGATGTTTTATATGCATTAATATGCTATTTTATATTATTTTTGGGACTAACCTATTAACCTAGAGCCTAGTGCCAGATTCCGTTTTTTCCTTGTTTTCGAGTTTTGCAGAAAAGGAATACCAAACGGAATAAAACTTTCGTGATGATTTTTCTTGGACCAGAAGGAAACCAGGAGACTTGGATATGAAGTCGGAGGAGCCACGAGGCGGCCGCAAGGACGGAGGGCGAGCCGAGGGGGGTAGGGCGGGGCCCCCACCCTTGTGGGCCCCTCATGCACTTCCTAACCTAATTCTTTTGCCTATATATATTCATATATCCCCAAACCAACAGAGGCATTCACGAAAACACTTTTCCACCGCCGCAACCTTCTGTACCCGTGAGATCCCATCTAGGGACCTTTTCCGGCACCCTGCCGGAGGGGGATTCGATCACGGAGGGCTTCTACATCAACACCATTGCACTTCCGATGAAGCGTGGGTAGTTTACCACAGACCTACGGGTCCATAGCTAGTAGCTAGATGGCTTCTTCTCTCTATTTGATTCTCAATACCATGTTCTCCTCGATGTTCTTGGAGATCTATTCGATGTAATACTTTTTTGCGGTGTGTTTGCCGAGATTCGATGAATTGTGGATTTATGATCAGTTCATCTATGAATATTATTTGAATCTTCTCTGAATTCTTATATGCATGATTTGATATCTTTGTAGTTCGCTTCAAACTATCGGTTTGGTTTGGCCAGCTAGATTGGTTTTTCTTGCAATGGGAGAAGTGCTTAGCTTTGGGTTCAATCTTGCGGTGTCCTTTCCCAGTGACAGTAGGGGCAGCAAGGCACATATTGTATTGTTGCCATCGAGGATAAAAAGATGGGGTTTTCATCATATTGCTTGAGTTAATTCTTCTACATCATGTCATCTTAATTAATGCATTACTCCGTTCTTTATGAACTTAATACTCTAGATGCATGCTGGATAGCGGTCGATGTGTGGAGTAATAGTAGTTGATGCATAATCATTTCGGTCTACTTGACACAGACGTGATGCCTATATTCATGATCATTGCCTTAGAGATCGTCATAACTTTGCGCTTTTCTATCAATTACTCGGCAGTAATTTGTTCACCCACCGTATTATTTTCTATCTTGAGAGAAGCCTCTAGTGAAACCTATGGCTCCCGGGTCTATTTTCCATCATATAATCTTCTATTTTCCATCATATTAGTTTCCGATCTAACTATTTTGCAATCTTTTACTTTCCGATCTATAAAACAAAAATACCAAAAATATTTACTTTATCGTTTATCTATCTCTATGAGATCTCACTTTTGCAAATAACCGTGAAGGGATTGACAACCCCTTTATCGCGTTGGGTGCATGTTGTTTGATTGTTTGTGCAGGTATTCGGTGATTTGTGCGTTGTCTCCTACTGGATTGATACCTTGGTTCTCAAACTGAGGGAAATACTTATCTCTACTTTGCTGCATCACCCTTTCCTCTTCAAGGGAAAAACCAACGCAAGCTCAAGAAGTAGCAAGAAGAATTTCTGGCGTCGTTGCTGGGGAGATCTACGCCAAGTCAAGACATACCAGGTACCCATCATAAACTCTCATCTCTTGCATTACATTATTCACCATTTGCCTCTCATTTTCCTCTCCCCCACTTGTAAAACGATTTTCAAAAAGATTTGCCTTTTTCTTCGCCCCTCTCTTTGCTTTTTCTTCGTCCCTCTTCCGTTCGTCTCCTTCGTTTGCCTTTTGTTGGCGCATGTGTTTGATCGCTTGTCTCGTTCCCATGGCTAGTCCTTCCATCATTGTTAGCACTCCCGATAATGAAGTTCTCAATTTTAAACAAAGGGAGGGAGAAAATTTAAAAGATGCTTGGTATAGAAGTTGCAATGCTCAAAATAGATCTACTCAAAAGCAATCTACTGTCGTTCTTCTTCGCAATTTTTATGTAGGCATAACTCCTTGGAATAGATGTTCTAGATACCATTACCGGGGGAAATATCTTGGGGAGCCATACTTTTGATTCTTAAAATGCCATGATAGATTTGCTAGGCCCACCATCTCTTTTGATCAATGGAACTGTTTTAACCTTGGAACATGTGATGCAAAGGTTGGATATTATTGAGAATAAAATTGCTACCGCAGAGTTGATTCAAAATTTGGATAAAAAGATTCATAATCAGATTACTCAATATGGATCTAAGGTAGGAGTTACTTTAAAAAATCTTAGGGAAAAGGAACCCATAGTTAATGAAAAGATAGATCAAGATTCTACTAGAATCGGCAAACTAGAAGATATAATTACCAACTTGGGTTCCGCTTTTTCCTCCGTTAAAACTGCTCAAAATCTTCCTCCTACTAAAATTTCCAAGTTTACTTATGTTCCTAAGAATAAGGGTGAATCTTCTAGTAAGGAAAATGAAGATCTCAAAACAATAAGTGTTCACCCCAATTTTTTCGATATTATTAAGGAACTAATTGCTACAAGTGAATTTCTTGATTTCTTGCCTAGGAGTTTGATCATTGACAAAACCAAAGAGTCTCCTAAGGATTATAAGTGTGTGATTGAAGACTTGCATACCAAAGATGACAATACCTAGATCTATTCGTGTTTTTATGCCTAACTAAGGGCGTTAAACAATAGCGCTTGTTGGGAGGCAACCCAATTTTATTTTTGTTTTTGCTTTTTTGGTTATTTTTTGTAATAAATAATTCATCTAGCCTCTGGTTAGATGTGGTTTTATGTTTCAATTAGTGTTTGTGCCAAGTAAGACCTTTGGGATGGCTTACGGTGATAGTTGATTTGATCTTGCTGAAAAACAGAAACTTTTTTGTGCAGTCTCAGAATTTTAATAATTCACTGGAGCGTTCAAAAACCCTGAAATTTTTATAAGAGATTTATATACAAATTGCCTCTGTTTTCCCCAATTTTGAGATTTTTTGGAGTTATATAAGTATTATAACAATTCAGATCTTCGAAGACTGTTCTGTTTTTGACAGATTCTGTTTTCTTTGTGTTGTTTGCTTATTTTGTTGAATCTATGGGTAGTATCAGGGGGTATGAACCATGGAAAAGTTGGAATATAGTATATATTACACCAATATAAACAAAGAATGAGTTCACAACAGTACTAAAAGTGGTGATTTATTTTCTGATACTAACGGAGCTTATGAGATTTTCTGTTGAGTTTTGTGTTGTGAAGTTTTCAAGTTTTTAGGTAAGGATTTGATGGACTATGGAATAAGGAGTGGCAAGAGCCTAAGCTTGGCGATGCCCCTGAAGGCATCCCCTCTTTCGTCTTCGTCTATCGGTAACTTTACTTGAGGCTATATTTTTATTCAACACATGATATGTGTTTTGCTTGGAGCGTCTTGTATAATTTGAGTCTTTGCTTTTTAGTTTGCCACAATCATCCTTGCTGTACACACCTTTTGAGAGGGACACGCATGAATCGTGATTTATTAGAATACTCTATGTGCTTCACTTATATCTTTTGAGCTAGGCAATTTTGCTCTAGTGCTTCACTTATATCTTTTTAGAGCACGGCGGTGGCTTTATTTTATAGAAATTGTTGAACTCTCATGCTTCACTTATATTATTTTGAGTCATTAAACAGCATGGTAATTTTCTTTGGTTATAAATTTAGTCCTAATATGATAGGCATCCAAGAGGGATATAATAAAAACTTTCATATAAAGTGCATTGAATACTATGAGAAGTTTGATTCCTTATGATTGTTTTGAGATATAAAGATGGTGATATTAGAGTCATGCTAGTGAGTAATTGTGGATTTGAGAAATACTTGTGTTAAGGTTTGTGATTCCCGTAGCATGCACGTATGGTGAACCGTTATGTGATGAAGTAGGAGCATGATTTATTTATTGATTGTCTTCCTTATGAATGACGGTAGGGGACGAGCGATGGTATTTTCCTACCAATCTATCCCCCTAGGAGCATGCGCGTAGTACTTTGTTTCGATAACTAATAGATTTTTGCAATAAGTATGTGAGTTCTTTATGACTAATTTTGAGTCCATGGATTATACGCACTCTCACCCTTCCACCATTGCTAGCCTCTCTAGTGCCGCGCAACTTTCGCCGATACCATACACCCACCATATACCTTCCTCAAAACAGCCACCATACCTACCTATTATGGCATTTCCATACCCATTCCGAGATATATTGCCATGCAACTTTCCGCCGTTCCATTTATTATGACACGCATCATCATTGTCATATTGCTTTGCATGATCATGTAGTTGACATCGTATTTGTGGCAAAGCCACCGTTCATAATTCTTTCATACATGTCACTCTTGATTCATTGCACATCCCGGTACACCGCCAGAGGCATTCATATAGAGTCATATTTTGTTCTAAGAATCGAGTTGTAATTCTTGAGTAAATAAAAGTGTGATGATATCCATTATTAGAGCATTGTCCCATGTGAGGAAAGGATGATGGAGACTATGATCCCCCCACAAGTCGGGATGAGACTCCGAACGAAAAAAAAGAGGCCAAAAAAAAGAGAGAAGGCCCAAAAAAATATGAGAGAAAAGAGAGAAGGGGCAATGTTACTATCCTTTTACCACACTTGTGCTTCAAAGTAGCACCGTGATCTTCATGATAGAGAGTCTCATATGTTGTCACTTTCATTTAGTAGTGGGAATTTTTCATTATAGAACTTGGCTTGTATATTCCAATGATGGGCTTCCTCAAATTGCCCTAGGTCTTCGTGAGCAAGCAAGTTGGATGCACACCCACTTAGTTTCTTTTTGGGCTTTCATAAACTTATAGTTCTAGTGCATCCGTTGCATGGCAATCCCTACTCACTCACATTGATATCTATTGATGGGCATCTCTATAGCCGTTGATACGCCTAGTTGATGTGAGACTATCTCCCTTTTTTTGTCTTCTCCACAACCACCTTTTATTCCACCCATAGTGCTATGTCCATAGCTCACGCTCATGTATTGCGTGAAAGTTGAAAAAGTTTGAGAACATCAAAAGTATGAAACAATTGCTTGGCTTGTCATCGGGGTTGTGCATGATATGAATATTTTGTGTGATGAAGATGGAGCATAGCCAGACTATATGATTTTGTAGGGATAAGCTTTCTTTGGCCATGTTATTTTGAGAAGACATAATTGCCTTGTTAGTATGCTTGAAGTATTATTGTTTTTATGTCAATAGTAAACTTTTGTTTTGAATCTTCCGGATCTGAACATTCATGCCACAATAAAGAAAATTACATGTATAAATATGTTAGGTAGCATTCCACATCAAAAATTCTATTTTTATCATTTACCTACTCGAGGACGAGCAGGAATTAAGCTTGGGGATACTTGATACGTTTCCAATGTATCTATAATTTTTTATTGTTCCATGCTATTATATTATCTTTTTTGGATGTTTTGTATGCATTAATATGCTATTTTATATAATTTTTGGGACTAACCTATTAACCTAGGGCCCAGTGCCAGTTTCCGTTCTTTTCTTGTTTTTGAGTTTCGCAGAAAAGGAATACCAAACGGTGTCCAAATGGAATAAAATTTTTGCGATGATTTTTCTTGGACCAGAAGAAAACCAGGAGACTTGGAGATGAAGTCGGAGGAGCCACGAGGCGGCCACAATGACGGAGGGCGCGCCCAGGGGGGCAGGGCGCGCCCCCACCCTTGTGGGCCCCTCGTGCACTTCCTGACCTAATTCTTTCGCCTATATATATTCATATATCCCCAAACCAACAGAGGCATCCACGAAAACACTTTTCCACCGCCGCAACCTTCTGTACCCGTGAGATCCCATCTAGGGACCTTTTCTGGCACCCTGCCGAAGGGGGATTCGATCACGAAGGGCTTCTACATCAACACCATTTCTCTTCCGATGAAGCGTGAGTAGTTTACCACAGACCTACGAGTCCATAGCTAGTAGCTAGATGGCTTCTTCTCTCTCTTTGATTCTCAATACCATGTTCTCCTCGATGTTCTTTGAGATCTATTCGATGTAATACTTTTTTGCGGTGTGTTTGCCGAGATCTGATGAATTGTTGATTTATGATCAGTTTATCTATGAATATTATTTGAATCTTCTCTGAATTCTTACATGCAAGATTTGATATATCTTTGTAATTCTCTTCGAACTATCGGTTTGGTTTGGCAAACTAGATTGGTTTTTCTTGCAATGGGAGAAGTGCTTAGCTTTGGGTTCAATCTTGCGGTGTCCTTTCCCAATGACAGTAGGGGCAGCAAGGCACATATTGTATTGTTGCCATCGAGGATAAAAAGATGGGGTTTTCATCATATTGCTTGAGTTAATTCCTCTACATCATGTCATCTTACTTAATGCATTACTCCGTTCTTTATGAACTTAATACTCTAGATGCATGCTGGATAGTGGTCGATGTGTGGAGTAATAGTAGTAGATGCAGAATTATTTCGGTCTACTTGACACGGACGTGATGCCTATATTCATGATCATTGCCTTAGATATCATCATAACTTTGCGCTTTTCTATCAATTGCTCGGCAGTAATTTGGTCACCCACCGTATTATTTTCTATCTTGAGAGAAGCCTCTTGTGAAACCTATGGCCCCCGGGTCTATTTTCCATCATATAATCTTCTATTTTCCATCATATTAGTTTTCGATCTACTATTTTGCAATCTTTTACTTTCCAATCTATAATACAAAAATACCTAAAATATTTACTTTATCGTTTGTCTATCTCTATCAGATCTCACTTTTGCAAATAACCGTGAAGGGATTGACAACCCCTTTATTGCGTTGGGTGCAAGTTGTTTGATTGTTTGTGCAGGTATTCGGTGATTTGTGTGTTGTCTCCTACTAGATTGATACCTTGGTTCTCAAACTAAGGGAAATACTTATCTCTACTTTGCTGCATCACCCTTTCCTCTTCAAGGGAAAAACCAACGCAAGCTCAAGAAGTAGCAGTCATCGTCTGGTAAATGTGTGTCAGGAGAACATAACAGAATTTGATGAGTTTCTTTGCCAGTGATGTACGTTTTCTTCAGGTAATTCCGATACTGCCACCAAGCATTCTTGAAGATAGCAGAGTTATTAGCACAGGTTACCTCATCCTGAGTTTCCAAATCGGTCCTTCTCTATAGAGAAAAGTGGGAAAAATTGCTGTATTATAACCATCATGGAGGTAGAATGTATGGGACAAAGCAATGTAATTGCCATAAATAACATTACTTACACATAACTCCTGGACGAACACCTACAACTGGCATTTTCCTTCATCTTCCATATAATATTTCCATGATGGGAAGATACGCACATAGGATTTAACAACATCAAATGCGATAGATGCTAAACTACGAATGGCTGGTTGTGCTTCCTCCACAGTAATAGGTGTACTAACTGGTGGAGTTGGGGTTCACCGTGGTAGTACTGGCACTTTGGGAGCTCTGTGGTGGAGATGGTGCTATGTCAACAGGAACTGGGTTACTATCTGCTGGGGTTGGGGTTAGATTGGGTGAAGTTGGTTCTCTGTCCATCGCAGTAGGGGTATAATCTGCGAGAGTCTGGGTTATGTGTGGTAGGGCTGGTTCTCGTGCATGTACAACCGGGGTGCTATCTCCACCAAGAGGTAGCACTGTTTTATTTGAAGACCGTGTTTTTACTCCGCTAGATACTGCCAATACCCGCTCCAATTCAAATAGCTGATAAACATGAAACATAGTGGAATGTACAGACCTTGTATGAGAGACAGATGCAATAAATTGTGTGGAAAAAAGAGGGCATGAAATAGTTGACATTTATATTGTTTAACTAAAAAGGATAGCATGACATAATTTCACATATATGTTGTCTATCTAAACTGGATAGCATAGCATGACATAATTCAAAGATATGATGACTAACTAATTATATGGTGTCTTTAGTAAGCAGGTTCGCATGACATAATTCACATACATGTCATCTAAGTAATCATGATCGCATGATTTAATTCACATATGTGATTTATATGCTAAGCAGAGGGCATTCGCATATATGATGTTTGAACTAAGAACATGGTGCTGAATATTGTGTATATGATGTCTAAACTATGCAATGCACGACACCATATGCAAGATATGAGCAGTATAACCATGCCAAGTTAGAGCATACACCTCGGTGGGGGAATAGAACTGGTCACCTGTCTCTGAATCCAACTCCGAGGAGCTATCAGGACCCAGCAAGAGATCTGCTTCGGCAGGTAGCACTGTCTGCTCTGAAGACATTGCTTTCACTCCAGATTTTACCATCACCCACTCAAATAGCTAATTCACAGGAAGAGTAGTTTAATGTACAAACATTGTAGACAAATAGAAATGTAATGAAGAAAAGGATTGGCAAGATATCATTCAAATATATGATGCCTGGTTAAATAGGATGGCATTGCATATTTCACATATATTATGGCTGGCTAAAAGAGATGAGACTGCATAATTCTCATATATGATATAGAAACTAAACAGATGGCATTACAGAACATGTCTAAACTAAGCAGATATGATGTCGAAAGTAGGCACTGCAAGGTAATATATGCATGATATGACCAACATCATCATGCCAAGTTAGAGCAAACACCTTGGGTGGTAAATAGGAGTGGTCAGCTGCGTCTGAATCCGCCTCAGAATAGATATCTTCCTCTGGATTACAATCTGGAGAGGTGGGGGGAGGGTTTGCCATTGAACCCACCATGGAGCGATGTCTGCATGACATTGTATTGCCGCGCAAAACTCTTCTCTTTTTCTCTACATGTTCAGCATGACTGTGTACAATATCTGACATGCATACAAAAAAAATATAGTGAGATTATGTAAGGAGAGCGTGCAGAAATCTGGAGTGATGGTAACAACCAGTGGATGGATCCAAAAATAATGATAGCAGGCTGATGATAGCTTTAATTTAATAGAAAGACAGATGATGATTGCTTTACTATTTGTTTCCCACCCAAGATGAACAACATAGGCATACCCTAGGTGAACCAAATAATAGACAAAGATACTATTCATTGCTGCCCCAATATGTGCCCTACAAGTAATTTTAAAACTCAAGTTTGAACATTAATTTGGACTTGACTTTGAGTCTAAGAGGTGAACAGGACGATAAAGTAGCAGGTAATATTAAACAATGTATAACATATGCAGAAACAAAAGAGTGCGACCTCTCTTGTGGACCCGTGTACTCCTCAGGTTCATCTGCTGAGTCGATGATGGTGATGGAGCTGCTGTGGGTGCAGGCGGTGAAAGACGGTCAGGAGTCGTGATGTCTGGTTTGGTGCATGCTTCTGTCGATGAAGCAGCTCAGGTGAGGTGGACGATGTCGCGGCAGGAGCAGGACAAACCACACAAAGTTTTCTTCGACACCTATCTGTAACTGAAGTAATTCTGTAAGGGCTCCTTTGGCTTGCAGGATTCTAAAAATGCAGGGATAGAAAAAACATCAGAATAGGATAGGAATGCACGTGGGAAACAGAGCATTTGTAAACACAGGATTTCTGTCAACTTGGGTGTTTGGTTCACAGGAATTGGAAGAGCAGAGAAATGCAAAGAAAAATGGCCAAATTAAAGTGAAACCATATGAAAATGTGTACAGGTAGAATGTTATTCTGCAACTAATGCACTTAGTCTTGTTTTCATGCATAGGAAAAGTAGCTCCAGGTGGATGTTTTGCTCCAGTCCTTTCAACCAAATGCATGAATAATTGAATAGTAGAGTACCATAGGAAAATTTCCTATTGCAATGTTTTTCCTTCACTTTTTCCTTTGAACCAAAATAGCCCTAATGGATCGACATGAATGTAGAGTAATAAGTGATGCGACAAGTGTACAACCTCTTTGGCGTAGCCATGTCGACCTCAGTATCATTGGGTTGGTCGCTGAAGAAGTTGCGGCAGAGGTGGAAGATCTGAGGCGTCTGTAGACGGCGTCCAGGGTACTACTCTGTTGTGATGGATGGTTCTGTCGTTGGAGCAGCTCCAGCGAGCCGTAAGACGTCGAGGCTGATGCAGTACAAGACAGACATCGTTAATCTCAAGTGGAATTCCAATAGCATATCCAATAGATGATGTAAAATACATTACCAAAAAGTGATAGATGTAAAATTTATATCACCAAAAAACACCTGACTACAACAGATGAGATAAAAACTGTTGACTCTGAACTTAACTGTCGAAACTGAAATTTACTATGGAATCTGAATGTTACTGTCGAAACTGAACGCACTGGTAGCAGAGAGGCACTTCACATGTAGTTTAGGCGGCTCACGCACTAGTAGTAGAGAAACAGTGATCTAAAACAGCAGGCGGTCGACTGGGAACACAGTAGCAGATAGCAGCCGAAGCAGCACCGCCTGGAGAAGCAGCGCGAACTAGAACCAGAGCAGCAACAAGTGTACCTGCAGCAGCCCGTGTACCAGCATCAGCAGCGTGAGCAAGAGCAAGACCAGAGCAGCAGGACGAGCGAGGGGGAGAGCAGAGTAGCAGCACGTCCGAGCGAGAGACGGAGCAGCAACAGCGCGAGCGAGCGAGAGCCGGAGCAGCAGCGGCAGCTCCGGCTGGTATGGACGCCTTCGCCGAGGGAGCCTCGCACTGGGGGAGAGCCGCCGTGGAGATGTCGCTGGCAGCGCCGACTACGAGGTAGCCGCGCCATGGGGGAGCGGGATCGAGCACCAGCGGCGCCGGGAGGTCAAGTTAAGGAGAAGGTGCGATGCGATTAGTGTACAATCTCTTTGGTGGCGCCGAGTAGGCCTCGGCTTCGTCCGAGGACTCGGTGAGGATGCTGCGATTCCGGTGGAGTAGGTTAAGGCAGCGCTGTGGGGATGGAGCAGCCGCGATAGACGAGGCAATCGTCAGAGGGGCTCCTTGGAGGTGGAGGACAGGGCGGCTGAACCGGCCGGACGACGAGATCGACGATGGATCCTCATCCGAGGCGGTGGATGAGGAACGCCGAGCTGTTGCGGTGGACGACGTCGTCGGGGAAGAGGCTCCGGCTGGGCAGCGGTGGGGTGGCGGACGGAGGAGCGTGCGTTTTCGCGGCTGGAGCAGAGAGGTTATGGCGGCCTGGGATTTCGAATGGCGAAAAGAAGGTGATGGGAGGTGGGGAACCATGACTTAGGGACGCGCTTGTCCAAAATGTTGGGTGTGTTACAAAAGTCCCCCCACCGATTTGATCTAGCGGCCCTATCGGCTCAGGGTTAGAAGGGGAGTTTCGCGTGTCGGGATTTGGCAGCTGGAGGGAGTTTTCGCATGCGTTGTAATTTCGGGATAGCAAGGCGCGTGTTGTGAAGGCGCGAGTTTTCGGAGCACGCTATCTGAATTTTTGGGATAACAAGGCGCGGGTTAAATTTTAGGGACAAGCCTAACGTGTAATATTGTATGTACCAAATCAATTCGTACTTCACTCAACGAAAAAAACGAAAAAAATAAAACTATTCGCATCACACAAAGAAAGAGTCTTGTCCCGTTTTACTGTACAAATGCTATTCAAAGCTATGAATCCATGTTATGTCCAATTAAATTTTTTCACTAGATGTATAATGCATGTAACCTACTCATACCAAATTTTTAGTGCATTCCAAATGTCTATACTACCGCTGCAATTCGAACTAAATTTGAATTTGTTTCTCTATTTGAATAAGAATCTACAATCATGATTGTTTCCAAGTTAAACCATCATTCGTATATTATCTTAACAACACACCACATGATTACTATAGAGATAGATATGAACTATGTGTACTATATGAACTCGAATTCAAAATTTTAAATACACTTGATGTTGATTCCAAATAATAGTACATTTGATGTACTAACTAGATCTTCATAGTCTAAACCATGTTTCATACGTACACTGTGTTTATCACACAAAGTATAGTGCCCCGCCCCCTACATTATGACAAGTATTTAGCCCTGAGCAGCAAAAGCCACACATTACCACAAATTCAAATAAATGTTCTATATATTATATGTAGTATAACATGTTCATAACCACACCATGCGTATCACTATTATATATACTAGTCATGAAACCCGTGCAACCTGCACGGGCTAGCAAAACTTTATATAAAATGTATTGCATACTTGATGATACTTTGATTGATTAATTAATGTTATACATTGTGGTTAGCTATAGGGAAAATGATTAAATTAAATAACTCTAGTTCATCTGTTTCTATTGTTTGCATGCATACACTTTTTGAACCATCGACGTGTCAAAAATGTGTTATATTCATGTTGTGTCTGCCCAACATCCTCAAATTTATATAAAGTATGTAAACCATTCATTTTCAGAAGGTTGTGTGTGTGTATTTTTTGGTTATATACTGTTGGAAATGCAAAATTCAATGAATGTATGATTTGTTCTTATTTTTTTGTCCACGGAATATAGAGTTTGGTCTTGTTTTTGTTATCCAGGATATATGTTGCCATAAACATTTTAATTTTTTTTGTAGGGGTGATGATTTTCCAGGATTGAATCATCCATTACTATTTGCATAAAATATAGATGTGTTGTTTTTTGTGAGTCCATGAAAATATTCACCTTTTATTGGTGATAATGAGTTGGTCCATGCACCATATGTTCTATCAGGAAATACGTGGTATTCAAGTCAGACATGTTATGTCAACAAATATTGGTGTACAACTAAAAAATGATATTGTTGTACTTCTTCTTAGATTTTTGTGTTAAACTACATCATATTGATGTGATGAATTTTAATTTTATTTTTGTAGTAATCAAATTAATGCAAATTTTATTTGTGGTAACGTGAGGATTATAGCTATTTTATTTGGCAACACGTATATGCATATTTGTATATTGAATATATAATTTTGTGTTTGTGTATCACATCATTTTCGTGGAAGATAGACATAAGGCTTACTTTTATCACCTTGCGTGAGTATATCTTTTATTACCTTGCGTAAGTATTTTGCTATGGGAATTTCAGCATACTAATTCTGACAACGATGAAGACATATATGTGTAGCCACACGTTGCGTCAAAGTATCAGCGAATTTCATGCATGTACCCAAATCATATGAATTTTCAAAATCTCAGGCACAAATAGAGTAATATCAAACCTACCTTTGCCTTGTATCTGAAGGCACAATACATGCAGCCGGCATGTACGTGCAGACCAAAGAAGCTCTTGGAGCTACGTACTGGCTGCTGCCCGGGGAATATTTGCCTAATCACTCAACCTCGACCGGCACCGCTGAGGAACGCCTCGGCTCGGTAACCGCCGTGCAGTCTTCTTTTGAATACGATCTGCAGGTTTCCTTCTTTTTGAAGTACATGCTAGTTAGTGTTTTTATTTTTGTGGAGATCACTTTAGAAGCCGTAAACATCCACACTTCTAGGCTTTCTTTCTCTCAGAAATATCGACACGTCTGCTTCTTCAAGAATAGACATTAAATAAGAATTATAACTTAGTCGTCCAAATTTACATGAGAGAACTCACAATCGCCATTGTTGATGTTAGACATAAGCACGAATTTTCAGGACACGTGCATTAGTCCTAGTATGGTCACTATTCTAAATCAAGTAGCTTTATCAATAGTACATCAAGTCGATTAGCTGCTATGCTATCTTCAAGCATATATATATGTGTGTACGTGCAGCCCAGCCCTGTAACTTGTATCGTTGAGAAGAAATAAAGAGAAACAGGAGCATGACGCGCATGCAGCTATCAATCATCAATTGGTGTTTTTTCCTTTTTCTATTCTTGCCGAGACGTTCCGCCGAGGCGTCGAGGAGGATCAAACGGATGGATCAAGCTAGCTCAACCAGGCTGCCTACGTACGTACGTGAGCTTCGGCTAGCACGTATTGCTATCTTCCTGTTGATAGATTAAGGTGCTTGGAAAGACGTGCGTGTGCTACTTGAGGGAATCAATCAAGCTGCTATTTCAGGCTAGCTTAGCACACACACAAATTGCAGTTAAACCTCAAATAATTAGGCGTACGTAGTCTGTTGGAGGCTGAAACAAACATTAGTCAGTGGAAGATCAGTTGTTGCGGCGGCGCAAGGATGGAGGCACGTGGACACATGCGGCGACTCTAGCTCCCACCAGTCAATGAACTTGGAGTAGGACTTAACAATCTGGTTTGTTCCTTTTTATTTATTATACGGAGGAAAGATGTGGAAAGTGGCCATAAGAGTTTTTTTCCTTTCGTTTCTACTCTGTTGCAATTACGAAAAGGAAAGGGATGAGTCCGTCTCACGCAAAATTGGTAGAGCGGGCCTCATCTGATCTGACGGCTTGTGGCGCCCCCAGCTCGATCGTACACTAATCATGCACGCAAACGTGTACGATCAAGATCAGGGACTCACGGGAAGATATCACAACACAACTCTAAAACATAAATAAGTCATACAAGCATCATAATACAAGCCAGGGGCCACGAGGGCTCGAATACAAATGCTCGATCATAGACGAGTCAGCGGAAGCAACAATATCTGAGTACAGACATAGGTTAAACAAGGTGCCATAAGATGGCTAGCACAAACAGGGATACAACAGATCGAACAGGCGCAGGGCCTCCTGCCTGGGATCCTCCTAACTACTCCTGGTCGTCGGCGTCCTGGACGTAGTAGTAGGCTCCGTCCTGGTGGTAGTAGTCGTCGAAGGTGGCGTCTGGCTCCTGGGCTCCAACATCTGGTTGCGACAACCAGCAAGAAGGGAAAGGGGGAAAAGGATGGGGGAAAGCAACCGTGAGTACTCATCCAAAGTACTCGCAAGCAAGGATCTATACTACATATGCATGGTATATGTGTAAAGAGGCAATATCGGTGGACTGAACTGCAGAATGCCAGAATAAGAGGGGGATAGCTAGTCCTGTCGAAGACTACGCTTCTGGCAGCCTTCGTCTTGAAGCAATAGAAGAGATTAGTTGAAAGTTAACCAAACAACAACGTATAGCATAATCCTACCCGTCGATCCTCTCGTCGCCACCATGCGAGAGAGCGACCACCGGGTTATATCTGTCACTTGTAAGGGTGTGTTTTATTAAGTAACCATTTCTAGTTGTCATGAGGTCGGAATACAACTCCGGGTCGTCCTTTTACCGAGGGACACGGCTATTCGAATAGATAAACTTCCCTGCAGGGGTGCACCACATATTCCCCAACACGCTCGATCCCCTTTGGCCGGACACACTTTCCTGGGTCATGCCCGGCCTCGGAAGATCCACACGTCGCAGCCCCACCTAGGCTCAACAGAGAGGTCAGCACGCCGGACTAATCCTAGGCACTCTGGGGTCTGGGCCCATCGCCCAGTGCGCTCCTGCACGTTGCGTACGCGGCCGCGAGCAGACCTAGCAACCCACACGATCACGGCGGTTACGTTAGCGCGGTCCAACACGGCGCGCGCCGCTCGGTCGCTGACGTCAAGAAGGCTTCAGCTGATACCACGACGCCGGGATACCCATAACTACTCCCGCGTAGTTGGTTAGTGCGTATAGGCCAGTGGCCAGACTCAGATCAAATATCCAATCTCGTTAAACGTGTTATTATGAAGTAAACGCGAACGCCGACCAGGGCCTGGCCCACCTGTCTCCTAGGTGGTCACAACCTGCCCTGTCGCTCCGCCACAAAGATCCACTCAAAGGGCCGTTGGGACAAAGGTCCTTTCAGCCCCCAATCCGTGAATCACTCGCGGGTACTCTTCGAGCCGACCCGACTTTAGTCACCATTTGTATAGTATGCATATATGTATAGTATAACCCGTGATCACCTCCCGAGTGATCACGGCCCGATAGTATAGCAAGGCAGACTGACAAGAATGCAGGGCCAATGATGATAAACTAGCATCCTACACTAGGCATTTAGGATTGCAGGTAAGGTATCATCAACAGTGGCAACAATGACAGGCTATGCAGCAGAATAGGATTAACCGAAAGCAGTATCATGCTACACTACTCTAATGCAAGCAGTATAGAGGAGAATAGGCGATATCTGGTGATCAAGGGGGGGGCTTGCCTGGTTGCTCTGGCAAGTAGGGGTCGTCAACAACGTAGTCGGTCGGGGCACCAGCAGCTGCGTCGGTCTCGTAGTCTACCGAAGAGAAGAGGGGGAAGAAACAGTAAACACACGGCAATAATGCAACAGGGATGCATGACATGTCTAAACGCAGGGCCAGGGTGATATACAGCCTAACTAAGCGATTTAGTTAATTTAGGAATTTATTCGGATTTATTTAATTAAAGTTGGACACTATTCATTTATCAAAATCGGTCTAATTGTTCAACGTTCTCATAGCTGCGGGCGTCTGACGGAGATACCGAGGGCGTATCCGGGTTCGTATCGTCGTTCTGAGCAAGTTTCATGTATAAATTATTTTCATCGGAGTTACGGTTTAAAAGATATGATTTTCTAAAGTTTTTATTAATTTCTGAAATTTTAATTAATTATTTAATTCAACATTATCCGAAACAGTAATTGATGACGTCAGCATGACATCATGCTGACGTCAGCAGTCACCTGACAGGGTGGGTCCCACCTGTCATAGGCTGTTAGGTTAATTAGGTTTAATTAATTTAATTACTGATTACTGTTTAATTAACACTAATTAGTTAATTAGATTAACCTAATCAGGATTAATTAACTAATTAATTAATTAATTAATTAATTAATTATTTTAATTATTTTAATTATTTATTTTTATTTCTATTTTCTTAAAACTGTTTCTGGGCCGTGGGCCCCATTCGTCAGCGTCACAGGGGTTCGGGCCCCACTGGGCAGTGGCCCAGGGGCGGACACGTCCGGGGCGTGCCCCTTTCGGGACCGGACATGTCCGGTGCCCAAAAGGGGACGCACGGGCGGTCGGCGGGTGCGGGCGCCGGCGAGGCCACGGCAGGGCCGGAGGCGGGACGGCGGCGCGGTGGCTGGAGCGGCCGCGGGCGGCAGCGCGGTGGCTGGAGCGGCAGCGGGCGGCGGTCGCGCGGAGGCGAAGCGGGGGGGGCCGGAGCGGGCGGTTGGCGGCGAGGAGCGACGCGGGCGCGCGAGCGAAGGCAGTGGGCGGCGCGCGCGCGCGTGCGACAGAGGCGAGGCCAAGGCCGGAGCGCGGCGCGGCGAGGCCAGGGAGCGCGGGCGCGTGCGCGAGCAGAGAGGGGGGGAGAGGCCCGAGGCCTCACCGGGATCCGTAGGGACGGGGCAGCGGGGGTCGGGGTGGTCGACGAGGACGACGGCGACGGGGAGGCAGGCCGGCGGGGACAAGGCGGCGACGTAGACGAGGCAGACCGGCGAGGGAGAGCTCCGGCCGGTGGCGTCGTGCGGCGAGGGCGAGGCAGCGCGGTCGGGCGCGTCGGGGCGAGCGGCGTCGAGGGAGCCGGCCGGCGAGGGAGAGCGGGATCCGGGCGGCGGCGTCCAACGGCGACGGCGAGGCGGCGCGGTCGTCGCCGCGACCGAGGGACGGGGTCGTCGCGGCGACCTCCACCTCTCGATCCCGATCCAATCGGGGGAGAGGGGGGGATATATCGGGAGAGGGGGGAAGTGGGGGGGTGGCTGGTTAGGGTTTCCCCCCCCATGGGGATAAGGCAGGGGATGGGGCTGGGCCGGCCAGTTGGGCCAGGTGGGTCGGCCAGCTGGGCCGCCTGGCCCAGTTGGCCAGGGGGGCCTTTTCTTTTCTTTTGTTTTTCTGTTTCTTTTCCCTTTTCTTTACTGTTAAATGTTTAGGCCCCAAATGGTTTTTGTAAAAAGTGTGACCTATTTCATAAATACCATTGCATTATTCCTCAACACCTAAAATTAGTTTGGACAAAACATAATTCCATATTTATTTCAGATTTAATAAATGGTTATTAAATACCATCTTTATCCACTGTTTGAGGTTGTTCGAGTCACTTATCCAATTCCAATGATGTTGGTTTCAATTTTAGAATAGCCTCTGGAATATTTGTTACTTATCTGACATTTTAGTTTCTATGTTGGACAACTTTTATACTCCACTTTCATTTAAATTTGAATTTGACTTAGGAGTTGAAATGCAATATTATGCTAATGATGATTATGCACTATTAATCATGATGACATGGCCTCATCAAAAGGGTGATCTCTGTAGCTTAATACAGGGGGTGTTACAAATCTCCTCCACTACAAGAAATCTCGTCCCGAGATTTAGGAGGTAGAAAGAAACAAAGCGGGGTATTCATCGCGAAGACGATCCTCGCGTTCCCAAGTGGCTTCATCCTCAGAATGGTTTGACCACTGAACCTTGAGGAACTTGATAACCTTCTGGCGTGTGCGACGCTCGGCTTGATCGAGAATGCGGACCGGATGCTCTCTATAAGAGAGGTCTTGTCGCAGTTCAAGCAATTCGTGATCTACTCCGCGGATAGGGTCTTTGAAGCAGCGGCGGAGTTGTGATACGTGGAACACATCGTGAACCTGAGAAAGGTTCGGTGGAAGTTCCAACTGATATGCCACTCTACCACGCCTTTCAAGAACAGTGAAAGGACCAATATAGCGAGGAGCTAGCTTGCCCTTGATCCCGAATCGGTGTGTACCTTTCATCGGTGTGACTCGAAGATAAGCCTTTTCGCCAGGTTGATAGACCATATCTTTGTGTTTGCGGTCATACTGACTCTTTTGACGTGACTGAGCAGTCTTCAAATGCTCGCGGACAACGCGAACTTGATCTTCGGCAAGTTGGATAATATCCGGACCGAAGAGTGGACGTTCCCCAGTTTCTGACCAATTCAGAGGGGTTCGGCACTTTCGTCCGTACAATACTTCAAAGGGGGCCATCTTCAGACTGGCTTGATAGCTGTTATTGTAAGAGAATTCGGCATATGGGAGAGATTCTTCGCATTTCCTTCCGAAGGATATGACACAAGCTCGAAGCATGTCTTCGAGAACTTGGTTGACTCGTTCAACTTGTCCTTGAGACTGAGGGTGAAAAGCGGTGCTGAAGGACAGATGAGTTCCCATAGCTTCTTGGAAACTTGCCCAGAATCTTGAAGTGAATAAGCTGCCACGGTCTGAACTGATAACCAGTGGAATACCGTGAAGTGAAACAATTCTGGACATGTAGAGAGTTGCGAGCTGACTAGCAGTGATCGTCTCTTTGACGGCTAGAAAATGTGCAACTTTGGAAAGTCGGTCAATGACGACAAGAATAGCATCATTACCTTTCTGTGATTTGGGAAACCCAGTGATAAAGTCCATTTCAACATGGTCCCATTTCCATTCAGGAACAGCAATTGGTTGCAGAGTTCCGGCGGGCCTTTGATGTTCTGCTTTGACGCGACGGCAAACATCACATTTAGCAACATAGCGAGCAATGTCTTGCTTCATGTTTGACCACCAGAATCTTTGACGGATGTCTTGGTACATCTTGGTACTGCCGGGATGAATAGACAACGGAGTGTCGTGAGCTTCTTGCATGACCTCCTGAGTCATACCCAGGTTACCTTTAGAGGGGACCACTAGACGACTTTTAAAGAACAATGTGCCAGTATCATCAATAGTGAAGAATGAAGGCCTTCCTTCAGCGAGATAGCGCTTAATCTTGTGGGCTTGAGAGTCATAACCCTGCAGCGTCTTGATGCTGTCCACGAGATCTGGTTTAGTAACCAGGGTATTAAGAGAACCCTGGGAAACAACGTGGAGGTTCATTTTGTAGAAACCTACAGGAGGGGGAGCGAGTGCTCCAGGAGGAACAATGTGGAGATTCAGCTTTCTGAATTCTTCAATAAGCGAAGGTTGAACTTCGTGAAACTGGAGGTGACTGCAATAAGACTTGCGGCTCAAGGCATCGGCCATTACATTAGCCTTGCCAGGGGTATAAGAAATACCCAAGTTAAAATCCGCTACGGTCTCCATCCATCTCTGTTGACGGAGGTTCAGGTCTGGCTGAGTGAACAGATACTTCAGACTTTGATGATCGGTGTAGATCTCGCAACGATTACCGAGAAGGTAATGTCGCCACTGTTTTAGTGCATGGATGACGGCAGCAAGCTCGAGGTCATGTACTGGGTAATTCTCTTCGTGCGGACGCAATTGACGCGAAGCATAAGCAATTACTCTGCGGTCTTGCATTAGGACACCGCCTAATCCTTGACGGGAAGCATCACAATAGATGACAAAATCCCTCTGGGAATCAGGAGGGGCAAGCACTGGGGCAGAAGTCAGCTTGTCTTTGAGCATCTGGAAACTTTCCTGACACTTTTCCGTCCAATCGAACTTGACGCCTTTATGAAGCAGGTTAGTCAGGGGCTTGGCGATCTTGGAGAAGTTCTCGACAAATCGACGGCAATAGCTGGCGAGTCCGAGAAAACTTCGAACTTGCTTGACGTTCTTTGGAGGAGCCCAATCAAGAATAGCCTGAACTCGCTCGGGGTTGACGGCAATACCATCCTTGGAGATGACATGCCCAAGGTATGTTACTTCGGGAAGCCAGAATTCACACTTGGAAAACTTAGCATATAGTTGATGCTCTCGAAGTTTCTCCAGAACAAGTCGAAGATGTTCAGCATGTTCCTCTTTGTTCTTGGAGTATACTAGGATATCATCCAGGTAAACCACGACGAACTTGTCAAGGTATTCCATGAATATATAATTCATCAGGCGGGAGAATGTGGCGGGAGCATTGGTTAAACCGAATGACATGACAGTGTACTCGTATGAGCCATATCGAGTAACGAAGGCGGTCTTTGGGATATCCTCTTCACGAACACGGATCTGGTGGTAACCCAACCTTAAGTCGAGTTTAGAGAACACTGATGAACCCGCCAGTTGATCATACAGATCGTTTATCCGGGGAAGGGGATATTTGTTCTGGATAGTTGCTTGGTTAATAGGACGGTAATCTTGGACCAATCGGTTTGATCCATCCTTCTTCCTGACAAAGAGAGAAGGTGCTCCCCAAGCGGAGGAACTTGGGCGAATGAAACCCTTACGAAGTGAAGCGTCGATTTCCTCCTTAAGTTCAAGGAGTTCATGCGGCGGCATCTTGTAGGGTCGCTTGGCGATAGGAGTGGTGCCTGGTTTCAAGTCGATGACAAATTCGACAGCTCGAGCAGGGGGTATCCCTGGGAGTTCTTCTGGGAAAACACCTTGGAATTCGCGAACAACTGGAATGTTCTTGATGCCTTCAAGTGGTGATGCGTTTAACGCATTCAAGGCATAAAGTCTCGCCTCGGCATTTTGGATGATTTGAGCCTGGTAGCTTATTATTTCTTCAGAAGGGTGTAGAAGATGGACGATCTTCGTGGCGCAAACTATAGAAGCAGTATGCGCTTTCAACCAATCCATTCCGAGAATGAGGTCGATATTACAAGACTTTAGTATGAAAGGGGAGGCGTGAAACTCCAGCCCTTCAATTTCAACGGTGACGTCGTTGCTACCCATGGAGGTTTGACATTGACCCGCGGGGGTGTGTATTACTATTGCAGTGTTCATGACCTCACATTTAATGTCGTGTTTGTATGCAAATTCTTCGGACATGAATGAATGCGATGCTCCCGAATCAAATAAAACAGAAGCTGGTACTGAATTAACAAGGAGAGTACCCATCACGGTGGCAGGCTGGTCCTGAGCTTCATTGAAATCGGTGTGGTTGGCCTGAATACGCCCATAAGTCTTGGCATTGTTGTTGCGAGGCTGATTGTTCCTACGGCCAGTTGCAGGAAGTGCCAGTTGGTTCTGGTTCTGAATGCAGTTCCTGGAAAAATGACCTGGCTGCCCACACTTGTAGCACAGACTATCATTGGGGTTAGGAGCAGGAGCTCGGGGTGGTGGAGCTGGAAGTCCTGGCTGCCTAGGTGGTGGAGGCAGGCGTGGTGCAGTATAGGACCGTCTTGGAGCAGGTGCAGCTGGACGGTACACGCTGTTTGGAATCCAGATCCGACGCTTCTGTGCAGGCTGGCTCGAAGATGAACCAGTGTCACGGTTGCGCCTAAGAGATCCCTGGTGTGTCTGCAGACCAGTCTCGACCTGGATAGCCTTGTTCACCAAGATGGAGAAATTATCAAATTCATGCACAAGGAGCGCTAGTTTGATGTCAGCTTGAAGTCCTTCGCGAAACCTTTCCTGACGGCGAGCATCAGTGGGAATGTCTTCTTCAGCATAGCGGGATAATTCCAGAAACTCCCGCTGATAAGCTTCCACTGTCTTGTTGCCCTGGGTGAGGTTGCGGAACTCTTGCTTCTTCCGGTCCATGATTCCCTGGGGAATGAAACGGGCACGGAAGGCAGCTTGGAAATCCGGCCAAGTGATGACTGTGCCAGCTGGTTGAGTGCGCCTGTGGCTGTCCCACCATTGAGCAGCGGGGCCCTTGAGAAAGAAGGAGGCGAAGGTGACATAGTTTGCAGGGGCAACGCCACCAGATTCCAACTCATAGGTGATGTCGCGAAGCCAGTCATCTGCATCCAGGGGCTGAGTTGAGCCGCGGTAGACGGTTGGGTTGAGGCGCATAAAGTCCTGCAGGGTCCCTGGGCCCGGATACTGGTTCATATTGGGACGAGGAAACTGATCCATGATCCCTTGCATGAACTGACGTTGCAGTTCAAATTGCTGCATCATTCCAGCCATATAGTTCGGCGGTGGTGGATCGTTGGCACCACGGCCACGACCACGACCAGCGGGTCTAACCATCCTGCTAATTTACAACAGGGGGTAGTTTAGTAAAAGCAAGCGCGAGTGCTTAGTGACAAGCATGATGTAACACGACAATACTCCAAGCAGTGTTATAGATACATAACAGTAGTCGATTAAGACATACAGATCCATTCACAACGTCGGGTACAAGCGGACAGCATAACGGCGCAAATCAAAAGCTAGACATACTAGGCGGCGCGCAGGCACGCGGTATGGAAGTACACAACGAGAGATAGCAAAGGTTACATCAACGTCGGAGAGAACCACTGTATCGGGGTAGCTGCGAGTGCGGACGACGAATGTTCGTCGCGGAAAGATCCTGTGCTCCATGTGCACTCTGATGCAGAACCCGGTCTCGAGCTGTAAGAAGAGGTCCACGTGTCGGTGTGTGACCCCCAACAATAGGCCAGTCAATACCAGCATACATCTGAGTCCTGTGCGGATAAAGGATGTGCTCCGGATGTATCCCTGCACGAACAGCGGGCAACAACTGCGTCATAGCATCGTAGAGACGTGCTCGAGTGGCAACCAACTCGACGGCAAGAGCCCGAACAGTGCGATCCAGAGCCTGAGTGCACTGAATCAGAACGCGCGGGTCGTAGCGACGAGGCTCGTACGGGGCACAGATAGCTGTGTAGTATCCGGTCGCATCTCCAGCAGGGGCATACGGAATGTATCGGAACTCGGAGTCATCCAAGATAGCATTGTGCTCCCCTCGTAGACGTACGACAGCGGAGTAGGCGGCATCATGGACTGCCATCTCAATCGTCACGCCTAATCCGTGAAAAAGGTGTAGCTCGGTGTCTGAGTTGTTCTGCTGATCATAAATCCGAACTTCAGCATAGTACTGTTCCTGTTGCATCCGCGTAATCCTCATAAACCAAGTACTCTCGGTACCAACGGTAGCCAAGTCTGGTCAAGAGCGATCAGGACAGCTGGAAACCCGGGGTTTACGAGCCCAGATGCGAAGCACAAGCTGTTGTCGTAGGACTGCGGTGGAACAAACGGTCCATCTGAAACAGAGGAAATTCAGTTTGTCAAACGACAATAAGAGGTTTAACACAACTCGAGAGAAGGTTAACAAAACAATGGAAAGGAAATGATTATCAACTATCAGATCATCGACAGGGAAATCGCACAGATATCCACTCTCGCGGTAGACAGAATTTCCGAGATCCTAAGTGTCGCATTAGTAACTTCATTTAACCCGAGTAGAAGAGAGATCAGAGTCCCAGAGTATAGACGAGGAATAAGATCCTAATACCACCCAGTTGGCATGTGGGCCCGTAACCACACAGCCAAGTTATGTAAACGGTTTTCTTGTCTAGACTCAACTTCGGCCAAGGAATTGGAAAGGGGGATTCCTACAGGCAGTCGGCTCTGATACCAACTGTGGCGCCCCCGGCTCGATCTGTACACTATCATCATCACGCAAACGTGTACATCAAGATCAGGGACTCACGGGAAGAGATCACAACACAACTCTAAAACATAAATAAGTCATACAAGCATCATAATACAACCAGGGCCACGGGGTCGAATACAAATGCTCGATCATAGACGAGTCAGCGGAAGCAACAATATCTGACGACATAGGTTAAACAAGTGCCATAAATGGCTAGCACAAACAGGGATACAACAGATCGAACAGGCTCAGGGCCTCCTGCCTGGGATCCTCCTAACTACTCCTGGTCGTCGGCGTCCTGGACGTAGTAGTAGGCTCCGTCCTGGTGGTAGTAGTCGTCGAAGGTGGCGTCTGGCTCCTGGGCTCCAACATCTGGTTGGGCGACAACCAGCAAAGAGGGAAAGGGGGAAAGGATGGGGGAAAGCAACCGTGAGTACTCATCCAAAGTACTCGCAAGCAAGGAATCTATACTACATTGCATGGTATATGTGTAAAGAGCAATATCGGGGACTGAACTGCAAATGCCAGAATAAGAGGGGATAGCTAGTCCTGTCGAAGACTACGCTTCTGGCAGCCTTCGTCTTGAAGCAATAGAAGAGATTAGTTGGAAGTTAACCAAACAACAACGTATAGCTAATCCTACCCGTCGATCCTCTCGTCCACCATGCGAGAGAGCGACCACCGGGTATATCTGTCATTGTAAGGGGTGTTTTATTAAGTAACCATTTCTAGTTGTCATGAGGTCGAATACACTCCGGGTCGTCCTTTTACCGAGGGCCACGGCTATTCAATGATAAACTTCCCTGCAGGGGTGCACACATATTCCCCAACACGCTCGATCCCCTTTGGCCGGACACACTTTCCTGGTCATGCCCGGCCTCGGAAGATCCACACGTCGCAGCCCCACCTAGGCTCAACAGAGGTCAGCAACGCCGGACTAATCCTAGGCACTCTGGGGTCTGGGCCCATCGCCCAGTGCGCTCTGCACGTTGCGTACGCGGGCCGCAGCAGACCTAGCAACCCACACGATCACGGCGGTTACGTTAGCGCGGTCCACACGGCGCGCGCCGCTCGGTCGCTGACGTCAAGAAGGCTTCAGCTGATACCACACGACGCCGGGATACCCATAACTACTCCCCGCGTAGTTGGTTAGTGCGTATAGGCCATGGCCAGCCTCAGATCAAATATCCAATCTCGTTAAAGTGTTATTATGAAGTAAACGCGAACGCCGACCAGGGCCTGGCCCACCTGTCTCCTAGGTGGTCACAACTGCCCTGTCGCTCCCCGCCACAAAGATCCACTCAAAGGGCCGTTGGACAAAGGTCCTTTCAGCCCCAATCCGTGAATCACTCGCGGTACTCTTCGACCGACCCGACTTTATTCACCATTTGTATAGTATGCATATATGTATAGTATAACCTGATCACCATCCGAGTGATCACGGCCCGATAGTATAGCAAGGCGACTGACAAGAATGCAGGGCCAATGATGATAAACTAGCATCCTACACTAGGCATTTAGGTTTGCAGGTAAGTATCTCAACAGTGGGCAACAATGACGCTTGCAGCAGAATAGGATTAACCGAAAGCAGTATCATGCTACACTACTCAATGCAACAGTATAGGGAGAATAGAGGCGATATCTGGTGATCAAGGGGGGGGCTTGCCTGGTTGCTCTGGCAATAGGGGTCGGTCAACAACGTAGTCGGTCGGGGCACCAGCAGCTGCGTCGGTCTCGTAGTCTACCGAAGAGAAGAGGGAAGAACAGTAAACACACCAATAATGCAACAGGGATGCATGACATGTCTAAACGCAGGGCCAGGGTGATATACATAGCCTAACTAAGCGATTTAGTTAATTAGGAATTTATTCGGATTTATTTAATTAAAGTTGGACACTATTCATTTATCAAAATCGGTCTAATTGTTCAACGTTCTCATAGCTGCGGGCGTCTGACGGAGATACCGAGGGCGTATCCGGGTTCTATCGTCGTTCTGAGCAAGTTTCATGTATAAATTATTTTCATCGGGTTACGGTTTAAAAGATATGATTTTCTAAAGTTTTTATTAATTTCGAAATTTTAATTAATTATTTAATTCAACATTATCCGAAACAGTAATTGATGACGTCAGCATGACATCATGCTGACGTCAGCAGTCACCTGACAGGGTGGGGTCCCCCTGTCATAGGCTGTTGGTTAATTGGTTTAATTAATTTATTACTGATTACTGTTTAATTAACACTAATTAGTTAATTAATTAACCTAATCAATTAATTAACTAATTATTAATTAATTAATTAATTAATTATTTAATATTTTAATTATTTATTTTATTTCTATTTTCTTAAAACTGTTTCTGGGCCGTGGGCCCCATTCGTCAGCGTCACAGGGTTCGGGCCCCACTGGGCGTGGCCCAGGGGCGGACACGTCCGGGGCGTGCCCCTTTCGGGACGGCATGTCCGGTGCCCAAAAGGGGACGCACGGGCGGTGCGGGCGGGCCGGCGAGCCCACGGGGGCAGGGCGAGGCGGACGGCGGCGCGTGGCTGAGCGGCCGCGGGCGGCAGCGCGGTGGCTGGAGCGGCAGCGGGCGGCGGTCGCCGAGGCGAAGCGGGGGGGGGCCGGAGCGGGCAGTTGGCGGCGAGGAGCGACGTCGCGCGCGAGCGAAGGCAGTGGGCGGCGCGCGCGCGCTGCGACAGAGGCGAGGCCAAGGCCGGAGCGCGGCGCGGCGAGCCAGGGAGCGCGGGCGCGTGCGCGGACAGAGAGGGGGAGGGCCCAGCCTCACCGGATCCGTAGGACGGGCACGGGGGTCGCTGTGGTCGACGAGGACGACGGCGACGGGGAGGCAGGGGCCGGCGGGGACAAGGCGGCGACGTACGAGGCAACCGGCGAGGAGAGCTCCGGCCGGTGGTGTGCGGCGAGGGCGAGGCAGCGCGGGTCGGGGGGTCGCGTCGGGGCGAGCGCGTCGAGGAGCCGGCCGGCGAGAGAGCGGGATCGGGCGGCGGCGTCCAACGCGACGGCGAGCGGCGCGGTCGTCGCCGCGACCGAGGGACGGGGTCGTTCCCGCGATCCCGATCCCGATCTGGATCGGGTGTGGGGGCTGACGAGGGGGAGGCGGCGACGGGCGGCGTCGGCGAGCGGCGTCGACGACGAGGCGACGGGATCGGCCTGCGCCCGATCCAGATGGGGGGGGGGGAGGAGGAGAGATCGAGGGGGAGGGGGGGGATCGTGGGGTAGGGTAGGGTTTTGGCCGGGGGGTTGGCCGGCTAAGTAGTGCCGGCTGGGCCGGCCTGCGGCCCGGTGGCTTGCTGGGCCGAGGCCCAGTCGGGGGGGGGGGGGGGTTGTTGTCTTTTTTTCCTTTTCTGTTTCTTTTTCCTTTTCTTTATTCTCTTTTCTCTACTGTTAAATGTTTAGGCCCCAAATGGTTTTTGTAAAAAGTGTGACCTATTTCATAAATACCATTGCATTATTCCTCAACACCTAAAATTAGTTTGGACAAAACATAATTCCATATTTATTCCAGATTTAATAAATGGTTATTAAATATTATCTTCATCCACTGTTTGAGGTTGTTCGAGTCACTTATCCAATTCCAATGATGTTGGTTTCAATTTTAGAATAGCCTCTGGAATATTTGTTATTTATCTGACATTTTAGTTTCTATGTTGGACAACTTTTATACTCCACTTTCATTTAAATTTGAATTTGACTTAGGAGTTGAAATGCAATATGATGCTAATGATGATTATGCACTATTAATCATGATGACATGGCCTCATCAAAAGGGTGATCTCTGTAGCTTAATACAGGGGGTGTTACACGGCTGTCAATTGATAATTAGTCCATCTAATGGACACAATTTTTTAACCTCCAGATTTAACGTGGCGTCTCGTATGGTGCCTCCGATTAGTAAATATATACTAGTCGTCAACCCGTGCGAACGCACGGGCTAGCATATAGAGAATGTTAGCTGTCTACAATTGTAAACAAACATTACAACTAAGTTGTTAAAAGTCAACAACGGTTTTGTAGTTAATTACTTAATCATTTTATCGCGGATGCAAACATGCTTTTTTTTCACAGAAGGCACGACATGGTTTTCCGTCTACCCATTTGTGTCGGTACACATATCAGTGAATTTAGGGCCATTCTAAAAATATGTTATCCAATTTGAAAAACAGGTGACTTAACTTCTTCCATATCAGGGCAGTGCTTGAAATGCTTACATTTAGTTAATAATAGTAATTAACTCTGGCTGAATTCTAATATATAGAGAATGTTAAATTTCTGTGTTTGGAAACAATTATATTTTTATAGTGTGACAATTGCTTGCTGTTTTCTTTTCCGGTGGGGGGGGGGGGGGGGGGTGGTTGTTAATATTATCATCTTATCCCAAACATTTCCATTTATACACAATTGTTGTATCAATTTTTCATGGGCAACGTTTACTTCTTCTCCTTATGTTCACTTTGCGATCTGCTCATTTACATACAATTCTAGAATGTCTTGCCAAGCTCTTGTGACTGATGCATACGATGGTTCATCTTTGACTTGGCCTATGTAGTCAAATAGTAGACAGAGTTTAATTTTTTTTACTTTTCTTGTGTCCCTCCATTTCATAATGTAGTTCCATGACAATGGTTTGAATACTAATTTAAATAGTCGATAGAGTTTATTTTTATTTTTATTGATCGCCAAAAATATAAAATATAAAACTACATCTTACGATGAATCAAATGATATATGTATGGCATTCTAGATGTAGATGTTTTTCTCCATAAACTTGTCCGAAATTTGTGAAGTTTGACTTTTCAAAAAATATATACGCACTACATTATGACACTACCTTATGGAAAGGAGGAAGTATATGTTAACTATATTTGTATTTAATATATATTGCATACACAACAATTAGCTTTTGTTGTGATTTATAATTCATGCCAGAACATCTGTACCCAGACTGGTGCATTTCATCGGTCGCATAATACTTTTTTGCATGAGAGATGACGCCCGTTTCAAAAATAATTGTGAGATACATAATATTGTAAGAAAATGTTCATTGTACATGTTCTTTGGTAGTTAACTCAAGCTTATACAGATACTTTCTTACATATAGTTTTAATATATGTAAGTGCATTGAGGATCGATTTGAAAAGAAACTAAGCTGCTGGAAGGGCAAGCTTATGTCATATGGAGGCCTACTAATTCTCATTAACTCGGTGCTCACGAGTATGCCAATGTTTCTATTGTCCTTCTTCGAGGTACCAGTGGGAGTGCGGAAAAGACTGGACTTCTATCGATCGCGCTTCTTCTGGCAGAGCGATGAGTTAAAACGAAAGTACAGGCTCGCTAAATGGGATATTATCTGTAGGCCAAAAGACCAAGGGGGTCTTGGGATTGAAAATTTAGAGGTGAAGAACATATGTCTTCTCAGCAAGTGGCTGTAAAAGCTATCTGTAGAGACCGATGCGACATGGGCCCAGATTCTGCGTAATAAGTACCTACATTCTAAGACCCTATCCCAGGTGATGGTCCGTCTGACTGATTCACCGTTTTTTGAAAGGACTGATGAGAGTGAAATCAGCCTTCTTCCAAAGGACAAAATTTATTGTTGGAAATGGTACTACCACGAGATTCTGGGAGGACACATGGTTAGGGGAGACGCCTCTAGCTATCCAATATCCTTCTCTCTATAATATTGTTCAACGTAGAGAGGCTTACGTTGCAACAGTATTACAGTCCAACCCTCTCAATATTCAATTCCGGAGGACTTTAGCGGGAAACCGTTAGGAAGCTTGGCTCCTTCTCGTGAGAAGATTGATGGATGTTCACCTCTCTCAACAGCCAGACCATTTGCACTGGAAACTAACCAAGAATGGGGTGTTCTCGATAAAATTCATGTATGTGGACGTTATCAACTCTGGCTCTATCCCTCACTCGGTTCATATTTGGAAAGTCAAAGTGCCCTTAAAAATTAAAGTGTTTATGTGGTTTGTCCATAAACAAGTCATCCTAACTAAGGACAATTTGGCAAAGCGCAATTGGACAGGATCTCGAAGATGTAGCTTCTGTGATCATGATGAATCTATCAAACACCTCTTTCTCGATTGCCCAATGGCAAAAAAATTATGGCGGTCGGTTCACATAGCGTTTAACATTACTCCTCCGACTACCATCCACACGTTATTTGGGACGTGGCTAGATGGAGTAGAGTCAGAATTAGCGAAACATATCCGTGTAAGAGTATGTGCTTTATTGTGGGCAGTATGGAACTGCAGAAACGATTTGGTTTTTAACAGAACAACACATATTTATTTCTTGCAGGTTATTTTTCGGGCCACTACACTCATCCGTATGTGGTCGATACTCACTCCGACGGAGGCCAGGGAGCGAATGGCTACTGGGTCTATCCGATGGGAGATGGTAGCACGGGCTATCTTCAATCGATTTGGATGGCGGTCATGTAATAGGATAGGTGTTTAGTTTCCTATCTACTTTTATTCCGCCGGTTGTGGCTATCCTGTTTCATGTTCTTATGGCTCTTTGTGAGCCTTTTTACTTCTTTTTTCTTTGTTGAACTGTTTGATTTTAATAAGATGCCGCATGCATCGTTCTGATGCAGAGGCCAGGGGATAACCTCCTTTTCGAAAAGAAAAAAAAATAGTTTTAATATAAAGACAGTTTTAAATTTGGCAATTGATATTTGCGCATCTTTATTAGTTACCAAGGCGCACAGCTGAGTTGAGTTATGTTTTTCTTCGGCTTATTAAAAGAAACTATGTTTTCTTATTTGAAACTCGTTCTTGTGCGTTGTGAGGTTGGCAAGGACACATCTTATCCATTTGCTGAAAAAACGAAGCAGCATCTTATGCTTTTAGTATGCATCATCAAACCTTTGGTCTTGTGTGTACGAACAGGCACGTGGTTTCCAATCCTATCTCCCTATGAAAAAATTAATAGGCAAACTACGCTCTCTGAGTATTTAGTTAGTATAGGTGCCTAATTACTCGGACATTCACTTTGCTGGAATCCTTCTTATTGCTAATTGCGTTAAGCGTATCACACACCATTAATTGTTTTAGACCTTGAATTGCTGGAAACAAATAAAATAGAACTTTAATATTGTTAAAGGAAAAGAAATCTTACTCGCAAAAAAAAGGAACATAAATCTTTATGACATGAAGGAAAATAAATTTTCAAAGATGATTCAAGAGGCAAATTGGAATGAGTGGAGTACGAAAAGTAGTAGGTGAACAATATAGAGTAACAGCGTGATTCTAAACTGGTACAACAAATAGCTAGAATTTTCTTTCTTTTTTTTGCAAGAAGACACTTATCTAACCTGGGTAGTGGCAGCAGCTGACCAAAAATAACCTTTGCACCCAGCGGGAGAAGCTTAACCGGCGGTGATGGTGACAACTGACAAGCAACATAATGCTCTTTGATAATGATGTTGCCCAGCTGATGGGCATAGTTGTGCTCCGACTCAATGTTCACGAGGTGTACAAATATTGTACGTGGGAAGAATACTTGGAGAAAAAAAGAATGCCCAACTTGCAATGAAGAAACACCTGTTTAGGATGGACTTGGCACATTACGATCAGATGATATGATCAATAAAATGGAATCAATTACAAACAGTGAAGAAACAAATTCTGAAAAAAATAATGTGCGGCAAAAACAAACCTGATCCACATGAGGAAATTCCTTTTGAGGAAATAAGCTATTTGACCTTTGACCACACGGGATCCATGCGCCAACCTGCAATCAAGAGTTTGAGACATATGATATATTTCTTTTCTGTGGGTTGTAGAGATCTCATACCACACAATTGACTTTTTTTATGAAGGAAGAGAGTCAGGTGGCAATGGAATAGTAGATAGATTAGTTCCTTGTCCATGACCGTGGAATAGTAGATAGATTAATTCCTTGTCCATGACCGTGGCGAATATTGTTTGCATGTATGCATAACAAATATTAAACGGTTTTGCTGAAACTCAGCTAGCTGAGTTTTAAGTTTGGTCTCATTCACCATATTAACCGTTGGATCTTTTTCGCGTCATGGTTCTGCTTTGGCTGGGCAGGTTGTCTCTAGTTATCGCGGCCCATTTTGTGTTGGGCTTGTTTCGTTTTTTTTCTTTTTTCCCCACTCCCCCGGCCCGTTACACTCCCCGCTCCTCTTTTGTTTTGTTATAAGAGCCGAAGCGTCCTGCATCTATTTTGACTACATTCCCCACAGCACCTCTGTTCGTCTTCTGACTCCCATCCCCAGAGCGCTCTGTTCGTCTTCGAATCGCGATACAGAAGGGGGGGTGGAGAGGAGATCGCCGTTTTGTTCAAGTAAGGTATTCTCCCCACGGTTCCTTTTCCCACTTTTTTTTATGTAATTCTAGGGTTAGTGCAGATGTGATGAATAGAATGGGGAGGTTGTTAGGGATTCATGTAGATTTGTTTTGTTTTTTTAGAGGGAGGGCGGATGAGATTAGGGGGGTTGATACATGGTTTCTGACTAGGGTTTCTGCCAGAGGTGGGCAATAGATTCGTGTTTGATGGGTTGGAGGGGGTTCCCCTTTTTCTGTAGGAATGTAGATGGATCTGCTAATTTTTCAGTGGTTGTTCTTGACTCTGGTTATGTCTTTTTTTCAAGTATGCGAGAGTCTCTAGTTAGATGTTCAGTAGGCTATGCTTTTCCTGCAGGTTTTGATATAGGTGTAGATTTCTTTTGTTGTTTTGCAGTCGTTTAATGTTGTTTCATCAAGGTTGTTTAGTTCCCAAAAATGTTAAGTAGGGGGTTCCATATAGGTGTAAATGTTCAGTAGGCTACGCTTTTCAATAGTGTTGTTTTAGCCCCAGAGTTTTTGTAAGTACTTTTAGTGCACTCTGTAAATGCATGTCAAGGAACTGGACACCTGTTGCTCTGTTTTTCTGCTTATGCTTGTGTGAGGTTTTGTTATCTTGGCATGAGTCTTCGTTTTCTTTTTTGGTGCCACGGCTTGAATCAAAACAGTAGGGAACATGGTCACTGAAATGTTTTTGGCCTTATATTGATTTTTGTAGGTAGTAGGTTGTGCTCTATTCAGTATTCAGCGTCAAAGGAGCTCTTTTTTTATGTGTGTTGATCTGAATGTTGGTCTACCCTAGACAGTCACTGCTACTACCTCTCTATCCTAAAAATTTAAACTCCTGGAATGTCTTTATATATAGAAACAGATAGGTTTGTTTTCTGATACATGTGGTAGATGATTTTTTTCAGTCTGAAGGTTAATTCTTAGTGTTGGTCTAGTAGTGTACTGTTAGATGATGCACCAAGGGCGTCTCCTTTTTGGCATATGTGCTAGATAATGCACCAGGGGTGTCTCCTTTTGTTCTCGATTTTTCTTTTGTTATGTCAGGACTAGGCAGTTCATTTTTTGACCAATCTTAATGTTTTTGTAGCTACCATTATTTTTGTTTTTTTAGTTGAACCCTTTTCTCAGTCCAATCAGAGAAGCTTGAAATTTTAAAAAAAATCATAATGCCAGAAGATGGTCAACATGATTCTGTTTGGTTCGACTAGACAGTGTCTGAATGTGTAGTTCCTAAGAATCATGCTATCATATGTGAAACCTTTTTTTCTTACTTTTTTTTTGTAACTGAATGTGTGAATGTTTATATACCTCACCCTTTTTCCTGCTATACTCAAAAGGATATTGATAAAATGTTTTTGTTCTGAATTTTTTATGATCAGGATGGTTTGCGCGGTTTGCCACTCATATTGTGGCAGCAACACTGCAGAGAGATAGGGAATTTTTGTCAACAATGGCGCCAAGGACTTCACAGTAATTTTACTTTCCTTGCCATGATCTTGAATGTCTCTATTTGTCTTTTTCACTCCCCAGTTTTCTAATAAAATTTTCTTTTTACCCTGTGTGTTTGTATTGTTTGTCCTTTTTTTTAAGATCATACCATGCATTGTAAGGGACAGCCTGAGCCACATAGCTGGAGGGTTCTTTCAATTTCAGAGCACACAGGCGAAGGTATGTGTTGGATGTGTACAGCAGGTACGAGACCACAATGATGGGCGGTGATGTCTGGGTAAAGTTTCTTTCGGACTTCCATCTTGGCGGCGGTGAATTGGTCGTTTTTTACATATCTTGGCACATGGCTAAGGCGTATGTATGCTATGTTGGTTGTGTGTGTGTTGCAAATGACGGGGGGGCCAGCTGAGGATATGATTGTTGATGAGGATGCCGGAGACCAAGGTGCTGCTGCAGAGGGGTTCAACATTGAGTTTGATGAGGAGGCCTTAAATGATGAACACGAGGAAGTAGCTGCTCCACTAGTTGTTTACACACAGGGATGTGTTCTCAGTGATGTTGAAGGATCGAAGCTGGGTCTGGTTCTTACCATCAACGATGGGTACATTGGATCGCCTTTGGTGCATCGTCTCACAACCACGAACGTCACAAGCAAGCATATGGTAAATGTCTTTCAACCTGAATATTTATTTGATTCGCTCATTTTTTTCTAGTATGTTTTTCCTGTGTGACGTGTATCATCTTTATGTAGAAAATCCCGAGGAAAGTGGCTGAACAACTAAACTTGCCACCAGAAGGTGTAGTTGGCATTTGCTTTGAAGCTGGAGAGTGTATGGATGTTGCACACCACAAGATCGTGATGGGCGCATGGTTTTCAACAAGCAATGGGGTGTCTTTGGAACCTAGAACAACCTTCAAGAAAGCGATGGTGTTGTTTTCAATTTCAAACCCAGCAACGGAGGCGGCATAAACATGATATGTGTTGTGCACATCCTGAGAATGCCAGGAGCATAAAGGAGAGGGGGGGTGCTAAAAGACTTTTTTTGTGCCTTTTCCTGTGTTAATCAGCACAGTGCCTATGTAGCATCAGAGTTTTAAACTTCTATCTTTTATATCTACTAGATGCTACTGTGTATGGGTTGCATCTATGTAATGCGATGTCCTGTGTGTAATGCCTCCCTTTTTTCTATGTATGATTTTGTGAATGTCTTTTATTGGTGGGTTTTTTTCTTCTTCTTTTTTAGTTTTTCTTCAGCATACAAACACTTATTTTTTTAGGAAAGAGGTATGACCCGGGGGTGGTCTGCCAACACTTCTCACAATGAATGCCGAAATGGGAAGGGGGGCATTGTTCAGGACGCATGGCGCGGATTTTTTTTGTTTCAATTGAACATTCCTGTAGGCACAACGCGACTACCCCCCACCCCCGCACCTTAGTCTCGTTGGCGGGCTTTTTATCGCAACCGCATGCCCAAGAGGGGTTTTCGCAACTGTATGCCCCAAGAGGTTTGCCGCAAATGCAAGTCTTCTAGGGGGGTTGCCGCGATGGCAGGCCATCTAGGGGTGTTTTCAAGATGTTCAAGTTTTCTAGGGGTCTGTATTACAAGTCTTCTGGTGTAGGAGATATGCCCTAGAGGCAATAATAAATGTTATTGATTATCTCCCTGTTCATAATTAGGTTTATGTTCCATGCTATAACTGCTATGGTTCTCGAGTCTGCAAATAAAACGAGGCTCGGAGGAAGACTCATATGCACGTGTGGAATAATAAACGATAAAATGTATTCCTAGTCAAGCCTCTATGACTGGCTCAAGTATTGCATGATGATCCTGTTTTCCTGATCATGGGCATGACTATGCCAGCAATTTTGAGGGCACAATGTTAGCAGAACATTTGTGTTGAATCGACCCGATTGATGTTATGCTATGAGATTCTTTCGTCACAAGTTAATGGTTAATAACACAGAGATGGTTAATGTTTGCATGATTCCTTAGACCATGAGAGTATCGAGTTTCTTCATGCTTGCTTCATGAACTTTGGGGTTTGTTAAACGTCATCTGTAAATGGGTGGCTATTACGGCGGCTTACGGGTTCATGGAAAAGTGTGTCAAGTAACTTGATAGCTCAAGATTGGGATTTGCTCCTCCGGCGATGGAGAGATATCTCTGGGCCCTCTCGGTGTTACGGTATCCATCATCGTCTGGCCAGACACTTTGTGATTTGATCACGGGGATGCCGGAACATGGTAACGAGAAAAGAGAACAATACCGGTAACGAGATAACTAGCATAGTGGACAAGTGTTGATCCACGGGAATGCCAACATGTCTCACCTCGGGTATTTGTAACATATCACGAAGCAACAGGAATAGCACACGGCAACTGGAGGTTCACTCGAATATTCATTCGTGTGGGTATAGGGGTCAATATGGGTGTCCACGGCTCCGATGTTGATCATTGATCGGAAGGGGTTCCGTGTCATGTCTATACTTCACCGAACCTATAGGGTCACACGCTTAAGGGTCATCTATCTGCTGAATACTAGACAGGGAGTCTGAGAGAAAATCACCGAAAAAGTTTCGGACACCGAAAAGTTTCGGACAGCGGAAAAGTTCCGCAGAGAGAGGTCACCGGATGAGTTCCGGTGAAACTGAAAAGTTGTTTCAGGGGATACCATTAAGTCAAAATGGTTTCGGCACATGCCTGATAATTCTTGGAGGATACCAGAATCATTCTGGAAACTTTCTGGAATTTTCAGAGATGAAAACCGGAAATGTTCCGGAGCTGCCGAAACCGCTTCAGATGCTTTTCGCAGATGAAATCACTAAACTGGAATTGTTCCAGAACGCGTTGAAACTAATTTTAGTGGGTACTGGAAATGTTCTAAGCCCACATAAATATTTTCAGTTCGAACGGACGCTGAAAAATGTCGTCGTGAATAGTGAAAGTGCTTTTTGGGATTTTTTATGGAAAGCACCTTTTGGGAAATTTCCCAAAAGGCTTCTAGAAGCCTTGGGCACTAAGGAAGCCCCCTTGGGGGGCCCCCCCAAGGGGTGGCCGGCCATGGAGGGTGGAGCTCCATGGAGCTCCACATGGCACTCCTTTTTGCTTTATTCTTTATGTAAATGACATAAAGTGGGGGTACTTTTGGTATTTGTGAATGCCAACTTTACCCCTTGGCTTTCCTATAAATAGAGGAGAGTGGGCTGCCCACAAACTTCATCCCTTCTCACATACAAGTGCCATGCAATGATCTGGCTTCTCTCTCCCTCCCACGAAAAGAGTTTCGTAGAGCCGAAAGGCTGTCTGGGTTCCGGTGGGAACTAGTTCTGGACGGCGAAGCCCTGCCGGATAGATGACACCGTATGTGTGCAACTCTGTAGAGAGGTCATAGTTTCGATCTTAGTGCCCGAGGGGCTGTTCGAGAGTGCCTCCCGAAGGGCTGTCCAAGTGACGGTCCGAGTTCTGTGAGTCCTCCCGAAGGGCTGTCCGAGTGACCGTTCGAGTTTCGAAGGTCCTCCCGAAGGGCTGTCCGCGACACCGTCCGGGGGACTGTTCGACCGCCTCCCGGAGGGCTGTCTGAAGGGAAGACGAGGGGATACATCCTCGCGGTTGGGAGGTTGTAAATCCTAGCTGCGGGGATCTGCACCGCCGATCGTCATCGACTCTACTTCCGCTGCGCTACGAGTCGGCAACGAAAATGATCAAACCTTATATGCAGTCTCCATAGTGGTCCTGGGCTGGTGCGTAGGTCGGAAATTTTTGTTTTCTGCTGCGTTAACCTAAAGTGGCATCAAGAGCCATGCTATGCGTAGATGCAGGTTGCGATCTAGAATACATAGTGATGTATGGGTGTTGCACAATATAATTAGGTAGTAGATGAGTTCTATTACTGAAAATTATTTGTGCGAGTAGCAGATGAAATCTGTTACCCGATGTTCTTGTTGCTTCCCTGGAATTTGCATATTTCTGATCTTGATAACAGCATGGTGGAGTTTCAATGTTCTGGCAATCCGCGATCCTGATTGATCAACGAAGTGCTAACAGTTCATTGAATTCCACCGTAGTTAAAAAGAAAGATGAAATTTTGCAGACAAAAGGGCAATGCAGATATGATCTGCACGGGGGTCATGCGTATGACGAAGTTTAGTATGGGGTTCAAGATTTTATTATCTCGTGCTTCATACACCCCGCATTGTTAATCTAGCGACTTGAATTATCGTACTTGATGATGGACGTTGGTAGCTTCGGTTTGTTTCGAAACCTTAGAAGCCACGTAAAACAAGTTTTTGCTTGAACCAATTAGAGGCGTCTAACTTGGTTTTGCAGGAGGGTTTACATGTGCATGTGATGTGGTATAGCGGTGCTCATAATAATTTGATTATGTATGAGATGACTATATAATGTAAATTGATTAACATGACCTGCGTGTCATGATTCGGCATGATGGCTGGAGCCATATGATTGCACTTTAAATGACCTGTGTGTCAACCTTGTGTAATGCATTATTTTATTAGCTATAGAGATAGCAATATTATCTGCTGCATCGACAAGGTGGTGGCAATCTTCGCGAAGGTGATCACCGACGTGAATGCCGAAGACGAAGGAATAAAAGACTTCTCCGTCAGAAAGGGCTATACCATATCATGCTATTATGAATTGCCTGAGATGTTTATCCCTTATGTTGCACCCTTCTTGATTGCACGGTGGTCGCTTTTATTAGGGTGATCTCTCACAAAAATATCAAGTAGTTAGTGTTCTCCCAAGTGTAGCACCGTCATGGCACCTAACTTTTCGGGGTATCACATGCTAACATGGGTACGAACGATTAGGGATGTGTGAGGCGGGTGAGTTGAGACCTCGCAGCGAGATCACTTGGTTGTCTTGACGTTCAGGCATGAAAGTCATGAGCTCGGAACACACGCATCGAAAGATGAACAAGAGTCACATAGAGATGTGATTGGCAAGTTTGCCTACCGATTGAGATTTTCGTCATCAGTGATGCTACCATCAATGGCGTTGAATTGAAATGCGGATCTTGAATCACTCACAATCAATTATGAGAGATATTGATTTGAGTGGGAGCGCACTGTAGAATTAATTCTTTTAATTCTCAGTGCAATTAATTTTGAACACTGTCTAAGTGTGATTTGCATAATAGTTGTAGAATAATGGCTCGCATTTCCACCTTCCCTATTAAAATTGAATAGCTGTTAAATATCCGGTTAAAACTTTACGGTTGGTAACGTAATGTGAGGATTGTCCTCAAGAGTGCCGAGAAGGACTTTGTCCTATCGCATACTTTCGGTATTCTCTCGCTTATGCTATGGATCATGTGACTCTCGTCCGTTGATCCAAAAGCTAGAATTCCATTTCAGTCAAGCGCAATATGTTTGTTTCCATGAGACCCAAACTTCGAAAGTTTGGATAGTTATGTGATATTCATGGAATCTGAAAATTATTTTCAGAGACAGACAAAGGCTAAAAGATATGAGATAGCCAAAGCAATGTTTGTTTGCAAACTATTAGTAAAGGAGTTTACTATGCATTAGACTGATAAGAGAGGGATCCAGAAGAACGCCTGTCATATGATGAAAGGTGAATAAAACAACAACTTAAAGAGAAAGGAAGTGTCCGAAGGGTGTTAGTAAGACTTTCACGCCTAGGAAGTCCGGGGCTAACGCCACTCTTAAGTTCGGTGCTTTTTCTGAGAGTAGGAGAAATACTGAAAGTTAAACTATTAGAAGTATAAAGGCAGAAAGAAAGGAGACTGGAATATCCAGCTCATGTATGAATGTCATACAAGTTTTTGATGTATAGAAGGCTGGTCAAGGATATAGTCCTTGGGAATTATGATTAAATTGTTAATCACTGATTCTTGGGTATTGTGAGTTAATCACAAAGATACCCGCTCGATTGCTTTCTGTTGCAACTCGATGTAAGAACTACTATGGCCTGAAAGACTAGCCAGAAATGAGTTTTAGGTATACACGGGGAACATAGTAAATGTTACTATACCTTCCATCGGTGTATTACCGTCTGTATTTATTTTTATAATTCGTTTGGAGTTTCACAAACTCTAGCCCATTGCATAAGGTATCTTGCAAGAAGTTTGTTTATAAGAGAACTTTTGATGTTCGATGTTATGAATAACATAAGGGCCATACTTTCATTATGAATGAGATGTATGTTATGAATATTGATAATAATACATTACCTCTGGGTTTACTTTCATAATTCATTTTAGAGTTCCATACACTCTAGCCCGTTGCACAATGTTTGTTGCAAAAGAGTTGTTCATAAAAACAACAACTGTTGTTCAGTATTATGAATAACATAAAGGGCCAAGCTTCCATCCTAGATGGGATGTATGTTATGAATATTGATGGTAATATGATACATCCATAACACTGACGCTAAATGTCGCAAGACTAAAAGAATACCACATAAGTGTGGCACTGCATTTGGTCACATTGGAGAAACCCGCATGGATAAATTCCATTATGATGGATTTTTGAAGTCGTTTGATTTTGAATCATCTGACACTTGCAACTTTCCTCCGAAAAAAGAAGTGACTGAAATACCGTTCACACGCCATAAGGAACGGACAACAAACTTATTGGTGATCATACATTTGATGTGTGTAGTCCGATAAAGGTTGTTGCAAGTAGTGGATTTATCTATCTTCAGAAATGACTCAAGTAGATATGTGGATATTTACTTGATGAGACGTAAGTCTGGATCTTTTGAAATCATTCGAAAGGTTTTCAAATATGAAATAGAAGTTATTGTAACAAGAAAATTATGTTTCTACAATTCGATTGCAGAAAGAAATATTTGAGTTACAAGTTTAGCGAATGTCTGATGAGTTGTGAAAGGGGTTTCATAACTTGCACCTCCCGGAACACCACTGCAAGAGGAAAGTCCGTGAAGATGTAATCGAACCATTTATGACATGGTAAGATCAAAGATGACATAAATAAATTTGCCATTATCCCTTTTAAAGAGTGATGCTTTAGAGACTGCGGCTTTTACACTGAAAAGAGCTCCATCGGGTCTGTTGAAATGACGCCATGGTATGGTACGCCGAACCATGTTATATCTTTTCTTAACATTTGGAATATGGGGCTTGTGTAAAAGGTTACAAACCTATTCCAAATCAGACAAGTGCTACTTTGTAGGTTATCTCAAGTAATTGGGTATTCCTCCCTCACTATACCGAGGCAAATAGGTTTGCCACAACGAACGGTATGCTTTTTGAAGAAAATGGTTCTTTCAAAAAGGTGAGTGGGAGAATAGTGCAACTCGACGAGATAAACAGTATCTTCGTCATCAGATCAAAGGAAAGAGACTTGGAAGTAATTCCAGGTTTTCCTACTGCGACTGATACGGAAGTCTCTACAATAAAATGTATGGACTTCGGTCAAACTTGCAGCTGAACCACGTAGGCAAGGCTCGTGCAAACCTCTCAGGTGCGCAAATGAGATATTGTTGTTAGACAACAGTATACCTACGATACACAAGGAAGCGTTGATGGGCCCTGACTCCGGAATTGGCTAAATGCCAATACAACCCGAGTTAGTTTCCATATAAGTGATTCAAGATTAAAACCTTGATACACCTTTCGGAAGACTTAGAGTCTAACGAATATTTATGGAACTTAAAACTGATACGGATAAAAAATGTTTTATCCATGAAGCTCGACTTGTTGCAATAACAAGTTCAAGGAGTTGACTACGATGAGGTTGTTTCATCGTAGCGATGCTTAAAGTCGGTTCGGGTTGAACTAGCAATTGATACATATTTCAATCATGAGATATGAAACATGGATGACAATAGGATTTCCATCTGATGGAAATGAAACCAAGGACTTGCATGTGTTACAGTCCAAGGTATTTTGTCAGTCCAGAGGATGCTAGTAAGTATGCAAACTTCAGAGTTCCAGCAATGGACAGAAGAGAGCAAAATGGAGTTGGAATCTTCGTGTTTTGATGAAATAGTAAAAGGGGTTTGACTTCATCAATGGGTAACGAAGATGCTTATGATTCAAGAAAGTAAGTGGGAGCATAATAAAATTTCTAAAAAACGTTGTGTGCTTGACACATTGTTAATTGGAAATAAATTTCTTGACACGAATTAGCACTTCATTTGAAAAAGGTTTCTCGATGAAGTGCTTGGGCTAAATAGCCTTTATATTAGGCATGATGATCTATGAAGATAGATTTACCTAATGGGGCTGAGCAAAGATACATATTGACAAGATGCTAAAACCTTTTAGCATTAAAAACGTCAAGGAGTAATTCTTGCCGAAGTCATATGGAAAGAGTTTTTGCAAGACTCGGTGTCCCAAAACACTGATGAGCAAAATACATGATGGAGATTCCACACACTCTTGTGTTTGGATTAATCATGTATTCCATGGTATGTAAAAACAACCAGATATGTCCAATACTCCCAAAGTTGTTGCGAGTATAGATACCAAAGTGATCAAAAGTTCTGATCATGGGACAACAATGAAAAGGGTCATTGAGTACTATAGTAGCACCGATGACATGTTTTCTCGCAAGCGGAGATCATGAAGAGTTCGTTATAAAAGGTTACATCGATACAGTCTTCATCCATGCTCCAAGCGATTTTTGATTTAAATTAAGGGTTTTGTGTAACACACAATGTGGTGGCACAGTTAGTTGGAAAATGTTCCAAACAAGTTACTGTGGCGAATTCTATAACAGAGGCGAAGTATGTTGCCGCCTTTAAAGTGACAAAGAAGATGTTGAATCATATAATTCATTCATGAACTTAGTATGGTTCCAAGATGGCTTTTGTCAATGGGACACTACTGCAAGTAGTTGCTCCATAACTCAGTCTGAGGAATCCAGGTTCGACCTGTGATTCGCATACATACAAAGCCAAGTCCACACAAAATATGAATTTTGTGAAAACGTGAAAACGCGAGGATATGCAAAGATACACACGGAGCTGAAGTCGTCAGATCCGTTAGACATCAGGCTATACCACAAGCGAAGCATATTTACACCGGTGTGCCACAGGTGTGAAGTGCATTAGCATTAACTAGATTATTGACTCTAGTGCAAGTGGGAGTCTGTAGGAGATATGCCCTAGAGGCAATAATAAATGTTATTGATTATCTCCCTGTTCATAATTAGGTTTATGTTCCATGCTATAACTGCTATGGTTCTCGAGTCTGCAAATAAAACGAGGCTCGGAGGAAGACTCATATGCACGTGTGGAATAATAAACGATAAAATGTATTCCTAGTCAAGCCTCTATGACTGGCTCAAGTATTGCATGATGATCTTGTTTTCCTGATCATGGGCATGACTATGCCAGCAATTTTGAGGGCACAATGTTAGCAGAACATTTGTGTTGAATCGACCCGATTGATGTTATGCTATGAGATTCTTTCGTCACAAGTTAATGGTTAATAACACAGAGATGGTTAATGTTTGCATGATTCCTTAGACCATGAGAGTATCGAGTTTCTTCATGCTTGCTTCATGAACTTTGGGGTTTGTTAAACGTCATCCGTAAATGGGTGGCTATTACGGCGGCTTACGGGTTCATGGAAAAGTGTGTCAAGTAACTTGATAGCTCAAGATTGGGATTTGCTCCTCCGGCGATGGAGAGATATCTCTGGGCCCGCTCGGTGTTACGGTATCCATCATCGTCTGGCCAGACACTTTGTGATTTGATCACGGGGATGCCGGAACATGGTAATGAGAAAAGAGAACAATACCGGTAACGAGGTAACTAGCATAGTGGACAAGTGTTGATCCACGGGAATGCCAACATGTCTCACCTCGGGTATTTGTAACATATCACGAAGCAACAGGAATAGCACACGGCAACTGGAGGTTCACTCGAATATTCATTCGTGTGGGTATAGGGGTCAATATGGGTGTCCACGGCTCCGATGTTGATCATTGATCGGAAGGGGTTCCGTGTCATGTCTATACTTCACCGAACCTATAGGGTCACACGCTTAAGGGTCATCTATCTGCTGAATACTAGACAGGGAGTCTGAGAGAAAATCACCGAAAAAGTTTCGGACACCGAAAAGTTTCGGACAGCGGAAAAGTTCCGCAGAGAGAGGTCACCGGATGAGTTCCGGTGAAACTGAAAAGTTGTTTCAGGGGATACCATTAAGTCAAAATGGTTTCGGCACATGCCTGATAATTCTTGGAGGGTACCAGAATCATTCTGGAAACTTTCTGGAATTTTCAGAGATGAAAACCGGAAATGTTCCGGAGCTGCCGAAACCGCTTCAGATGCTTTTCGCAGATGAAATCACTAAACTGGAATTGTTCCAGAACGCGTTGAAAATAATTTTAGTGGGTACTGGAAATGTTCTAAGCCCACATAAATATTTTCAGTTCGAACGGACGCTGAAAAATGTCGTCGTGAATAGTGAAAGTGCTTTTTGGGATTTTTTATGGAAAGCACCTTTTGGGAAATTTCCCAAAAGGCTTCTAGAAGCCTTGGGCACTAAGGAAGCCCCCTTGGGGGGCCCCCCCAAGGGGTGGCCGGCCATGGAGGGTGGAGCTCCATGGAGCTCCACATGGCACTCCTTTTTGCTTTATTCTTTATGTAAATGACATAAAGTGGGGGTACTTTTGGTATTTGTGAATGCCAACTTTACCCCTTGGCTTTCCTATAAATAGAGGAGAGTGGGCTGCCCACAAACTTCATCCCTTCTCACATACAAGTGCCATGGAATGATCTGGCTTCTCTCTCCCTCCCACGAAAAGAGTTTCGTAGAGCCGAAAGGCTGTCTGGGTTCCGGTGGGAACTAGTTCTGGACGGCGAAGCCCTGCCGGATAGATGACACCGTATGTGTGCAACTCTGTAGAGAGGTCATAGTTTCAATCTTAGTGCCCGAGGGGCTGTTCGAGAGTGCCTCCCGAAGGGCTGTCCAAGTGACGGTCCGAGTTCTGTGAGTCCTCCCGAAGGGCTGTCCGAGTGACCGTTCGAGTTTCGAAGGTCCTCCCGAAGGGCTGTCCGCGACACCGTCCGGGGGACTGTTCGACCGCCTCCCGGAGGGCTGTCTGAAGGGAAGACGAGGGGATACATCCTCGCGGTTGGGAGGTTGTAAATCCTAGCTGCGGGGATCTGCACCGCCGATCGTCATCGACTCTACTTCCGCTGCGCTACGAGTCGGTAACGAAAATGATCAAACCTTATATGCAGTCTCCATAGTGGTCCTGGGCTGGTGCGTAGGTCGGAAATTTTTGTTTTCTGCTGCGTTAACCTACATCTGGGTGGTGGTTGTGGCATCTGCAAGTCTCCTAGGGGGGATTTTTATCGCAACCGCATCAAACTCAAGGCGCAATCACAAGTTTTCAGTGTCGGGGCGCAACTGCAAGTTTTCAATGTCAAGTCGCAACTGCAAGTTTTGAATGCTGAGGTCGCAAATGCAAGTTTTCTGTGTTGGGGTTGCAACTGCAAGTTTTTAGTGTTGGGGACACAATTGGAAGTTTTCAAACTCGAGGCGCAACTTCAAGTTTTCAAACTCCAGGTGCAACTGCAAGTTTCCAATGTCGGGGCGCAACTGCAAGTTTTCAGTGTGGGGGTCGCAACTGCAAGTTTTCAGTGTGGGGGTCGCAACTACATGTTTTCAATGTCAGGGTCGCAACTGCAAGTTTTCAGTGTTGCGGACGCAATTGGAAGTTTTCAAACTCGAGGCACAATTGCAAGTTTCTAATGTCCGGGCGCAAATGCAAGTTTTCGAACTTGAGGCGCAACTGCAAGTTTTCAGTGTGGGGATCGCAACTGCAAGTTTTCAGTGTGGGGGTTTTCAATGTCAGGGTTGCAACTGCAAGTTTTCAGTGTCAGGATCACAACTGCAAGTTGTCAGTGTTGGGGACACAATTGGAAGTTTTAAAACTCGAGGCGCATTGCAAGTTTCCAATGTTGGGGCGCAACTGCAAGTTTTCAAACTCCAGGCGCAACTGCAAGTTTCCAATGTCGGGGGCGCAACTGCAAGTTTCCAGTGTCGGGGTCGCAACTGCAAGTTTTCAGTGTTGGGGACGCAATTGGAAGTTTTCAAACTCGAGGCGCAACTACAAGTTTCCAATGTCGGGGCGCAACTGCAAGTTTTCTAACTCAAGGCGCAACTGCAAGTTTCCAGTGTCGGGGTCGCAACTGCAAGTTTTCAATTGTCGGGCCGCAACTGCAAGTTTTCAGTGTGGGGGGTCCAATTGGATGTTTTCAAACTCGAGGCGCAACTGCAAATTTCCAATATCGGGACGGAACTGCAAGTTTGCAAACTCCAGGCGCAACTGCAAGTTTCCAATGTCGGGGCGCAACTGCAAGTTTTCAGTGTGGGGGTCGCAACTGCAAGTTTTCAATGTCAGGGTCGCAACTGCAAGTTTTCAAATTCGAGGTGCAACTGCAAGTTTCCAATGTCGGGGCGCAACTGCAAGTTTTTCAAACTCCGGGTGCAATTGCAAGTTTCCAATGTCGGGGCGCAACTTCAAGTTTTCAAACTCGAGGCGCAACTACAAGTTTCCAATGTGTGGGTCGCAACTGCAAGTTTTCAATGTCGGGTCGCAACTGCAAGTTTTCAGTGTTGGCGTTGCATGCAAGTTTTGAAACTTGAGGTGCAACTGCAAGTTTCCAATGTCGGGGCGCAACTGCAAGTCTTCAAACTCTAGGCGCAGCTACAAGTTTCTAGTGTCGGGGTCTCAACTGCAAGTTTTCAATTGTCGGGCTGCAACTGCAAGTTTTCAATTGTCGGGCCGCAACTGCAAGTTTTCAACCGTGCTGAAAATGCATAATAGAACCTTGGATCTTCGACCTGCCTTTTCCTGAAGTAAGTCAGTACTTGCATCATGTCATTTTGGTTAGTTTCTTTCCCAATTGTTGTCCTCACATTGCTGACATGTTTCTTAGTGTAAGAAATGTTGCCACCTCTCAAGAAGCTCAGGATGGTCATTATTTTCCTTGTTGGTAGCCTGACAGCATTGAATGTACGGATAAGGACCTTCTCCTCTTCTGTCATGTGATTATGTGAACGTAGGTACTTCGACTCTGTATGAGGGCTTAACTCATGGTTATGTTCGAGGTTGATTGTTGTAATAACCCATTTGTCTGCTTTCTTTGTGATAATAATTAAGATGAGCCTTACATCCAGTTATCTCAATGGTGTTTTTTTTTCTAGGGTTCTCACGCGGGACCTAGCCTGTTTTTTGCCTGTCTAGTTTCTCGTCGTTTCTTCAACCTTGCTTCCTTTTCTTCCTCTTCAATTCTTCATCCGGATCGGTTACAGTTGAAAGTGATTCTTGTCGGTGCATTAACACCTTCCTTTTTTGCACAAAAGGATGCTGCCTTCTTTACAGAGAAACCACATATGCATGCATATTCATTGTAGAAGCCATACGCTGCTTCTTGGTTATCAAAAACCATGTCAATAACTGGTACAAGATGGCTACGAACTTCCTAGCTGCAACTCTGAGCATTTTTTGTGCTTTCATTTTCAAGGAATATGAGGATGTCATCTTGTGATAGTTGTTCAACTTCCACTCCCGTCTCACTGTTATGTTGTTGTTCCACACTATCAACAGCCATATCTCTTTTTCTTTCATTTTGTCCAAGGCTGTTAGCTTCGTTTTTTGAAGGCTGGTTGTGTGCACAATAAGGTTCATCAGTTTCCCAGATTAAATCATGCAGTCCTTCTATATTTGTGTTGTCAACAAACGGAGAAGCCTCTGTTCATTTTCAACTTCAAACAACACTTGCCCTGTGTTATCAGGAGTTGTCTGCCTTGGTTCATCTGATGTTACTCATTCGTAGAGGCCAGTTATCATGAACATGTCATTCTGAATGCATTTGACAAGAGAATTTTTATCAGGGAGGTCATAATAGTATACAAGTTTGTCACAAATTTTTACTGTGTTCTTTTTACGGAGGTTCATGTACAAAACAAATCACAATACGAACTAGGCGTTCTTCCTGTGATTGAGACGACGCATATTTTGCACCCTGACAAAGAATGTAGATCATCATATTTTTTTGACTAATTTGTACTTGGTTTGGGGTTTTCACAGAGAAAGAAAGGACAAACCTCTTGTTCAGCAGCGAGCAGCATTTGCATGTATGACATAGGTGCATTGCTGGATACATTCATGAAGCTCAATCCCTGTCAAAAAAGAGACAAAAAACCTTGTTTAATGCTCAATCATGTAGCAAATTTTTTTTTTTCACATTTTTTTCATGTGTTTTGGCACTCACAGGTGGCTGAAATTGTGTTGTGTTTGTCCAATGGCTTGTTGAGCCTCCTCTGCAGAAACAGCTGAAAAAATAAACAAGTTTTTTAGTGAACAAACATCTAGAATAGTTATATTCAGGTACAGTATAAACACAGCCCTGCAAATCTACTGTATTTTTTGTTACCTGGGGCATAGTGTTGTTGCTCATGTTAATCATAGAAGACTTTGTCTGGATGTGGTGCAGTTGATTGTAGTTATAACCAAGAGCACCAACTTCTTGCGCCCCCCATAGTTGAAGCGACTTTGCAGGGATTGTGCTCGACTGACCAGAGTCAAAATCAAATCGGCGCTGATGATACATAGACAACTTCAAACAAAATTTGTCATCAAATTTTTCAGAAGTGCACAAATACACATTTAGGCAAGGAAAAAACCAGCATTTTGTTAGTTTGTTTTCTCTGAATAGGGAACTGAAAGAATTTTGATACTGAGACTCCCTTCATTTCTCTCTCAGCAGGCTTTCTTCCCAGAGAAACAAAACTGACCTGATTGCCAAGCAGGTAGTCTCCATACTCCAGAAAGTGTCAGGGGATGAAGATGTCAGGCAAAACCATCAACAAGAGAAAACCATCACACAGCAAAAAAGGAGCAAAAAAGACCGACAGATGTGTGCGCCAACCCACTTGGGCCTCCAGGCTTTTTCAAATGAATAACAGAAAACGGGCCGGGAAAACAACAAACGTGCTTCCGCTAAAACTCAGAAACAGAAAACGGACTAAACACAACTAGTTGATGATATCAGCTTACATCAGGTGATTGAGACCATAGTATAACTCAGCTAGCTGAGTTACAGGCGGTCCCAATATTAAATTACTAAGAGCTTGTTTGCTAGGCCATGGCAACATCATTACTGCTAGTGTTTAATCAAACACGTACCTTGTACATGTAGCACCAGCAGGAGGCGACGTGGTTTATGCCTTGATGTTGCAGCCACGACCGCCAATGAGGAGCAGCGGCAAGTTGAATCTTCACGATTACTTGAGGCACTCTGCGTGCCTGCCTATTGACTTGTTTAGACCGATGAACTGGTCACCGGAGAGTTAGCTGGCGCCGCACTGTAGCGCCTCAGCGTCAGACGGGACGAGATGTGCATTGTACGCCTTCCAAACGATGGTCTTGAACAACCATGGCGGCGCGCGCATGGAATAGATGGGATCGGAGCTCTATGTTGGGAGGGAAAGAATCAGGATCGTATTAGTTAGGGCTCTAGGCTACCGAGCAGGCGTTGTGCAACGCTTGGGTTGAGAAAAGGATGGTGGGCCTTTTCAGCGGGCCTCTTAAGATATTTGTTCGCAAATTGAGCATTATGACAAACCAGAATATACAGATCGATCTAGACCATAATAACTTGGTCCCACTGAGATTAACGGCTTCTATTTACTAATTAATGTGGGAATTATTAGGGAGTCTGTAATTAGTAGAGGTATACATAGATAGATAGATAGATAAGATTCATGCTTGTGTCGGTTTAAAACACTATGATATCTTCTTCAAATATCCGAATCCTTTTTTTATAATGAATTATGATCTCTGTTCGTCTTTTACAATCACACAATCTTCTTCTCTGTATAGCTAGCGCTAAATTTCTATCGTGCATGAACACGCCCGCCCCCCTCTCACCCTACCTCAGCGTCCCCTCCATCGCGCACATTCGTTATTACTCTTTAGGTTGTTCACCCACGGTGTGTGTAGGCCCCCCGGCTCCTTCTTTCCGGCACACAACGGTCGATATACCTCTCTAGCCAAATGTGCCTACCACAAACACACACTTTCCTCTTCTCTTCTCACCATCCATTCCCCCCTATGTCCAATACGGTTCCACGCAGGTGCACACTCCCGCCCCTCTTTTCGTCGATCTCATACTCGCACACTCCTCCCCCCTCGATATAGTAGGCCTCTCGCACCACCTCCTATCTGCATCCCTCTCCCCCTGTCCGTCTCTCCAGACCTTATTTGCTTCTAACACATGCATGCAAGTATACCTACCGATCTCCCTACATATAGCTAGGTCAAGTATAAGTCTTTTTCCCTATGCACCGATCAATGTACCTCACTAGTTATGTCTCTCCCTTTCTCCGACACACGACGATTGATCTTCCTCTGTAGTTACGTCTGCTTACCACAACCGTATCGCCCCCCCTCATCATCCTTGCATACCTCCCGACCCGTCTCTCACACGTACATGCATAGACAGGCAGACATCCCCTCTCTAACTGATATTGCACTCGTACCCTCCGTTTGTCTAGCAGGCCTCTCCCACCATTTGTGAGAAGCAACTCCACCACAAACCCTCTGACATTGTACCTTTCTCTCTCTCCAAACCTTATTCCTCTGCTACACATATGCATGGACACCGATCGATCTCCCTCAATATATAGCTAGGTCTCTCTCCTTCTCCACACATATACTAGTCGATCTACCTCTCTATAGTTAGGTCTTTGCCCCTCTCCCCCCCCCCCCCCCCAACACACACACACCGTAGTCGAACGTTCTAGGTAGGTATCCATGCCCCAGAGACAAACTGCACCTCTGCCCTCTCACATTCCAGTAGGCCAGCCGCCCTGTATCTTTGACGTGGGCAAACACAAATTCGATGGCACTCTTTATCGATCGCGCACCCACACACTTCATCCCTGTTTTCGATTCTATCGATATCTCACGCCGATGATCCCTCCACTCTCTTCTCTTGAATCGCTCCCTCTATATATGATATATCCATAACTCTGTTTCACGCACATTGCATATGTTACATTTTTTTGTTTGAGATATCATCGACACATTGCCTCTGTTTCGCACAAACCATCTCTCTCACACCCACCCACGTACGTACCTGCACGTAAAGAAGAGGTGCATGCACGACGCACGTACCCACGTCTCGTTCCCGGCCACACCCGCACGGGTGCACGGTGGAGTTCATTCTAGTACGAAAAGGCAGCCCACGTGATAATTTGACGCGTCTAGCGGTTGTTTACTCGAAGGAAGGTCGTGTACCACGCGTACACGGAACAAAGTTCGACTTAACGTGTTAGTATTAAATAAAGTTATATTCCTCAATGGCACGTACAGAATATAAAATGATTGTCATCGGGAAAAAAGAAATCTGCTCCACTATATACAATGGAGCCTGCCTGCCGGGGTTTGTCTCTCGTCACACTATCTCACACAAGGCGGCGGTGGCCTCTCTCTCTCACCGTTGGTCACTGATTCAGCCGCATCCCGTCCGCCGGCGGAAAGAGAGGATGTGCATCGTTTCTCCGTTCGACGGCACCGAGGCAGCACGTCCCGATCTGCGGTACCCGCCATTCTCTCTGACCAAGCTCCGGCGCGGTAGGGCCTACGCCACTTGCTCGCTGCCGCAGTATGGGTAGATCCCGCCTGCCACCGCCCTCCTAGTTACATCCCGACAACCCCCAGGTATCCCCTCCGGCCTTGCTCCACTGCCCATCTTCCCACGTCGCTGCATGTGGAAAATATTGCATGTGGATCTTCCCTAGTTCTTTGCCCAAAATGTAGCTCGTCCGGCGTACTTTCCATATTGCAATCTCGTCCTCACACCGTTTTATATAAACACAACCGTGCTGTTATCTTCCCTTAGGACAAGGAATATGCTTCTTTTTTGTCGTCATATGTGTTATCAACTGTTATTGGCCAGTAATTGTTTCCTTTCTACCTCTTTTTTGCAAACAGGGCTATCCATTTCACCTCGTTGCTATTGCGACCATTTGGTGAGCTGCATAAATCACTTTTTTCTTAAGAGTGTTTTGTGCAGTTCTACTAAAATGTCACACGGGCAACATCTCTACATTTCAATGCGACTACACAAAGGGAGATTGGTTTTGCTCTATCCTCCTCATCTAACTCTGAGCCTAATCTTTTCCAACTATTTGCTTAATCAATTCAAACTAGTTAGTCTTAAGAGAGACTGCAAAGGTGACCGTCTTCTATTTGTGTGTTTATTGTTTCATCAACATTCCTTTATTATTGTCATCACACTTAATATCTTTGGAACAGGGATGCTCAGCTCTATTTTAGTGGAACTGCACAAAAAGATCAGAATGTTGCATGGTCCTGACAACTACTTTTTTCCCAACATGCCTTGTTGATTTAGACAGAGTTGGGGGGAAGTTGCTGCCAATGAAAGCATGGATCAATTTTAATTTAACACCTTCTCACAACTTTGTCTTCAGTTGTGATGTAAATATTATCTCTGATCTGCTAATCATTGAGATGCGTTAGCAAGGAAATTAGTTTTTTATTTTTTTCGAAAGAGCATTGATGGAAAGACACACGAAACAAAAGCTGAAAGCTCAGAGCATTGTACAATTTCATGTCGCTGGAAAATTATTTGTATAGTACGTCAATTATGTAAACAAATGCTAGAAGCTTGATAGCATTGCCAGAAGCCTCTTCAGCATCCTGGTCCATTTGCCATGCAGCAAATTATAATGCACAACCGCATGGGAGACTCAGCCCAGTCATTGCACCGCACTAATAGTGAGTAATGAGCAATCAAATCATAAGCCCCACCTTTCTCACTGTAAGTTGCTCGGAAGAAGCAACCATCAATACGCTCTTCTTTGAATCCGCTCATACTACTCCCTCCGTCATTGTTTATAGAGCGTGCTTCAACAATCTCTGGGACCAAGGCGAGTAGCGATCAGCGTGAAAAATAGCATTGGTAGTTATAGCACGGCGTCTATTACTAGAGGAAATAATGCGTACACACATGCATGCAGTGCTTCCACCCCGGGTACACACATGCATTCACTTACTCCACTCCGCGTACACACCTACATCGAGAGAAAATTATGGACTTGATTGCGGTTAGCACGCCCTTATTAATTGAGCATTAAACCAAACGCGTCTAAAATCTCTTTGGTGGTGGAAATGCATGGAGAGAAATGCATGAGAATGGAGCGCGCCCTGTAAATTGTGACGGAGGGAGTAGTATGAAGGTGCAAAACCAAGTACGCATATGGCCTGTCGGTCAACGCACTTCCTCTTGGCATATCACTGACATGTGGGACCGGAGTGTGAGCAAACCGATCTCAATTGACGGCAAAATGGCCAATCCGCCATTCCTTGAGAGAGACGAGGAGCGAGAACACAAAGACGGGCTCGCACGAAGGCCAAGATATATTCGAGCATGGTTGATCGATATCATCATTACATGTTCGATGTTTTTTAATAGTACTATTGGGCTGCCGTTTTCCGCACTTCTCCCGAATAAATTTATACTTTATCAGAGATTAAAATAAAATAAGAGTACAGACGCTCCACCATGCGGTTCCTAGTACCTGTATACTACTACCTCCATCCCGGTGTATAAGTCATTCGCGTAGTTCTAGGTCGACAATTTAACTATCTAAATATGTATTATATGTGACAAAAAATATATATTTAGAAACTACATCCGTGTAGGAATCTAGTGATATACTTTTCATGACATATAACACATATTTAATTCCTTAAATTGATGACCTAGAACTACGTGAATGACTTGTTCACTGATGCCTACTACACAACTTGTTCTTGTAGACTCGTGTTGGGTCTGCAAGCGCAGAGTTTTGTAGGACAGTAGCAATTTTCCCTCAAGTGGATGGCCTAAGCTTTATCAATCCGTGGGAGGCGTAGGATGAAGATGGTCTCTCTCAAACAACCCTGCAACCAAATAAGAAAAAGTCTCTTGTGTCCCCAACACACCAAATACAATGGTAATTTGTATAGGTGCACTAGTTCGGCAAAGAGATGGTAATAAAAGCGTAGTAATGATAATAGATATTAATTTTTGTAAGAGGAACAATAAAAAACAGCAAGATAGCAATTGATAAAACGGAGCACAAACGGTATTGCAATGCTTGAAAATGAGGCCTAGGGTCCGTACTTTTGCTAGTGCAATCACTCAACAATGCTAATCTAATTGGATCATATAACCATCCATCAAAGTGCGATGAAGAATCACTCCAAAGTTCTTATCTAGCGGAGAACATAAGAAGAAATTATTTTTAGCTATTCTTTCCAATCGATCTATCCAAGAGTTCGTACTAAAATAACACCAAGTTATTGTTTCCGATCGATCTATCAAGAGTTCGTACTAAAATAATACCAAGTTATTCTTTCTGATCAATCTATCAAGAGTTCGTACTAGAATAACACCAAAGCAAATTCAGATTCATAATACTCAATCCAACACAAAGAACCTCCAGGAGTGTCCCAAGATTTCTACCGGAGAAACAAGGACGAAAACGTGCATCAACCCCTATGCATAGATTAACCCAATGTCACCTCAGGAATCCGCGAGTTGAGTGCCAAAACATAAATCATGTGAATCAATATAATACCCCATTGTAACCATGGGTATTCATATGCAAGACATATATCAAGTGCTCTCAAATCCATGAATGTATTCAATCCGATAAAACGAAATCTCAAAGGGAAAACTCAATTCATCACAACAAGATAGAGAGGGGAAAACACCATATGATCCAACTATATTAACAAAGCCCGCGATACATCAAGATAGTGACATCTCAAGAACACGAGAGAGAGAGAGATTAAACACATAGCTACTGGTACAAACCCTCAGCCCCGAGGGTGGACTACTCCCTCCTCATCATGGTGGCCGTCGGGATGATGTAGATGGCCACCGGTGATGATTTCCCCCTCCGGCGGAGTGCTGGAACTGGGTGTAGATTATTTTTTCGTGGCTACAGAGGCTTGCGGCGGCGGAACTTCTGATCTAGGGTTACCACTGATGGTTTCTCTATTTATAGGAATTTCTGGCGTTGATTTCACGCTAAGATGGGCCTCGAGATGAGCACAACCCACCGGGTCGCGCATGGGCCCCCTGGCGCGCCCTGGTGTCTTGTGCTCTACTCCTTCACCTTCTGGTCCTTCCATGAAGCTTCGGGGTCTCTTTTGTTCCAAAAAAATCATCAAAAAGTTTCAGCTCATTTGGAGAACTTTCATTTCTGCACAAAAAACAACACCACGGTAGTTCTGCTGAAAACAGCATCAGTCCGGGTTAGTTCCATGCAAATCGTACCAAAACCATATAAAATTATTGTAAACATGGCATGAATACTTCATATATTATAGATACGTTGGAGACGTATCAGCATCCCCAAGCTTAATTCCTACTCGTTCTCGAGTAGGTAAATGATAAAAGAAATAATTTATGAAGTGTGAATGCTAGCAAAATGCATAAGTTTGATCAATGATAATTTCAATCACTTTTTCTAGCATCATAATAGCAACTCTTTCTCGTAAAACTTATCATGATAAAGTAGCAATTGAAAACGGAATTTTTGTTGTTGAAAGCTACCTATCATATTCATCATATACTCTTTCTTTTGTAGCATGGACATTTGGACTTGAATGATTCAAAGCAATAGTCTATAATTTGACATGAAGACATCAATACTCAAGCATATCAACAAGCAACCATGTCTTTCAAAATATCAACACTAAAGAAAGTTATCCCTAGCCCATCATGCTCAATCATTGATCCATTCGCAAAACACACTCGCATATTAGCTACATCCAATGCTCAAGTACGATCATAGTGCCTCTTAGTTGGTGCTTTATAAGAGAAGATGGAGACTCAAATAAAAATAAAAATTTCATAAAGTAAATAGATAGGCCCTTCGCAGAGGGAAGTAGCGATTTGTAGAGGTGCCAGAGCTCAAAGCTTAAATTGAGACATAAAAGAGTTTGGAAGGCATACTTTTCCCATCAACGAAAACGACCGAGTAATTCCCAACACTTTCCATGCTAGATATATCATAGGCGGTTCCCAAACATAAAATAAAGTTTATTCCTTTTTCCACAATTCTTTCATGATCCATGGCTAGCCGTATCCACGGGTGCCCTCCATACCAACACTTTCCAAGAAATTTATTATTTGACAACATAAAGTAAATTCATTTTTCATTTCGGGACTGGGCATCCCTAATACCTTTGCCGTAAATCATGCAATGACAAGTGAATAAACACTCATCTGGAGAATAACACATCTAGCATGGAAAATATTGGCCACCCCCTGCCGCTTCATGAGCGGTACGAGCACACAAAAAGGAAATTTATTTTGAAAATTAGAGATGGCATATACAAATTTGCTTAGAACGGCATGGGAATACCGCATATAGGTAGGTATGGTGGACTCATGTGGCAAAACTGGGTTTAGTGATTTTGGATGCACAAGTAGTATTCCCACTTAGTACAAATGGAGGCTAGCAAATAGATTGAGAAGCAACCAACCAAGAAACGAAAATTCACATAAACGAGCATTGAGCATAACTAACACCGAATAATGCACCACAAGTAGGATGTAATTTCATTGCATAACTATTGACTTTTGTGCTTGCATAGGGAATCACAAACCTTAACACCAATATTCTTACTAAAGCATAATTACTCACCAACATGACTCACATATTATTATCTCCATATCGCAAAACTATTGCAAGGAATCAAACTTATCATATCCAATGATCTACATGAGAGTTTTTATTATATCCTTCTTGGATATTCATTATATTAGGACCAATTTCAAAGTTTGTGCAAATTGTCATCACTATTATCAACTCTCGAAATAATATAAGTGAAGCATGAGAGTGTTCGACAAACTACTCCAAAAAGATATAAGTGAAGATCAAATGAGTAGTGAAGTAAATAGGTAGCTATTTGAGGACTCTCTCTTATTTAAAAACTTTCAGATCTAATTATTTTATTAAAACATCAAGCAAAACAAAATAAAATGACATTCTAAGAAAAGCACAACTCATGTGAAGAAGCAAAAACTTAGGCTCAATCGATACTAACCGATAGTTGTTCATGAAGAAAGGTGGCATGCCTACCGGAGCATCCCCAAGCTTAGATGCTTGAGACTTCTTGGAATATTAACTTGGGATGCCTTTGGAATCCCCAAGATTGAGCTCTTGTATCTCCTTAATTCCTTTTATATCACGGTTTCCCTAAATCTTAAAAACTTCATCCACACAAAACTCAACAAGAACTCGTGAGATAAGTTAGTATAAATCAATGCAAAAACCTTATCATTCTCTACTATAGAAAATCACTAAAATTATTATTCAACATTGCATAATAAATTCCTCTAAATATTTAATACTCCTATCCTCAAATATAATCATTAAACAAGCAAACATATGCAAACAATGCGAACATCACAGCAATCTGTCTAAACAGGAAAGTATGTAAAGAGTGCAATTGTACTCATACTTCCCTAACACCAAAAATTCTGAAAATTTAACACACTGTAGAAAATTTATCATAGCTTATTGTGCAAAAAATTTCAACATTTCATAACATTCTAACTTTTCTAAGGAATTTTTGCAACAGCGATAAACTTTCTGTTTTGAAACAGCAACATATAGACTTGCAAAATAAGCATGGCAAAGGCTATACCTGACATTTTTATTGAAGTAAAAGATGAAAAACATTACTCTAAATAACAGCAAGCAAATACAAATAAAATAAAATGACGCTCCAAGCAAAACACATATCATGTAACGAATAAAATTATAGCTCCAAGTGAGGTTACCGATAATGTTGAAGACGAAAGAGAGGATGCCTTCCGGGGCATCCCCAAGCTTAGTTGCTTGGATCTTCCTTGAATATTTCCTTGGGGTACCTTGGGCATCCCCAAGCTTAGGGTCTTGTCACTCCTTATTCTCCTCATATCGATATCTCACCCAAAACTTGAAAACTTCAATCACACAAAACTTAACGGAACTTCGTGAGATAGGTTAATATGATAAAGACAAATCATTCACTTTGGTACTCTCAAAGACAATATTCATAATTGTTCTCACACAATTCCTACTGTACTATACAATTTCCACAATTTATATTAAGCAATATAAGACATAGAAACTAGAAAACAAGCAAACTATGCATTGAAAACAGAATCTGTCAAAAACAGAACAGTATGTAAAGATCTGAATTAAGGTCATACTTATGTAACTCCAAAAATTCGGCAAATTTAGGACAACGTAGGAAATTTCTATACTCATCAACTGTAAAAAATTTAAAAAATTTAAACATTCCAGTAAAAGACAGGAATTTCTGCACTGGACGCAAAAGTTTCTGTTTTTGCACAGAATCAAGTCAACTATCATCCACACTATCCCAAAGGCTTTACTTGGCACTTTATTGAAACAAAAGCTATAAAACAAGTTCACTACAGTAGCCTAACCATGTGAACACACAAAAACAGTAGGTAAAAGTGTTGGGTTGTCTCCCAACAAGCGCTTTTCTTTAATGCCTTTTTAGCTAGGCATGAAGATTTCAATGATGCTTACATAAAAGATAAGAATTGAAACATAATGGGAGCATCATGAAGCATATGACTAGCACATTTAAGTCTAACCCTCTTCCTATGCATAGGGATTTTGTGAGAAAACAATTTATGGGAACAAGAATCAACTAGCATAGGAAGGCAAAACAAGCAAAACTTCATGATTTTCAACACATAAAGAGGAAACTTGATATTATTGCAATATGTATAAGCACATGTTCCTCTCTCATAATAATTTTCAGTAGCAACATGAATGAACTCAACAATATAGCTATCACATAAATCATTCTTTTCATGATCCACAAGCATAGAAATTTTCTTACTCACCACATAAGAAAATTTATTCTCATGAATAGTAGTGGGAGCAAACTCAACAAAATAGCTATCATGTGATTCTTGATTGGCATAATCATATTGAGCATTAAAATCATGATGACAAGTTTCATGGATATCATTACTCTTTATAGCATACATGTCATCACCATAATCATCATAAATAGGAGGCATGCTTTCATCATAGTAAATATTCTCATCAAAACTTGGGGGACTAAAAATATCATCTTCATCAAACATAGCATCCCCAAGCTTATGGCTTTGCATATCATTAGCGTCATGGATATTCACGGAATTCATACTAACAACAATGCAATCATGCTCATCATTTATGCCAAACATTTTATTGAATTCTTCTTCTATCAATTGAGCACAATTTTCCTTTCCATCATTTTCACAAAAGACATGATAAAGATGAATAATATAAGACCACCTCAATTCCATATTTTTTTGTACTTTTCTTTTACGAACCAAACTAGTGATAAAACAAGAAACTAAAAGATTCAATTGCAAGATCTAAAGATACACCTTCATGCACTCACCTCCCCAGCAACGGCGCCAGAAAAGAGCTTGATCTCTACTACACAACTTGTTCTTATACATCGTGTTGGGCCTCCAAGCGCAGAGTTTTGTAGGACAGTAGCAATTTTCACTCAAGTGGATGACCTAAGGTTTATAAATCCGTGGGAGGCGTAGGATGAAGATGGTCTCTCTCAAACAACCCTGCAACCAAATAACAAAAAGTCTCTTGTGTCCCCAAGACATCAAATACAATGGTAATTTGTATAGGTGCACTAGTTCGGCGAAGAGATGGTAATAAAAGCGTAGTAATGATAGTAGATATTGATTTTTGTAATAGGAACAAAAAAAATAGCAAGGTAGCAATTGATAAAACAGAGCACAAACAGTATTGCAATGCTTGAAAATGAGGCCTAGGGTCCGTACTTTCGCTAGTGCAAACTCTCAACAATGCTAATCTAATTGGATCATATAACCATCCCTCAAAGTGCGACGAAGAATCACTCCAAAGTTCTTATCTAGCGGAGAACATAAGAAGAAATTGTTTGTAGCTATTCTTTCCGATCGATCTATCCAAGAGTTCGTACTAAAATAACACCAAGTTATTCTTTCCGATCGAACTATCAAGAGTTCGTACTAAAATAATACCAAGTTATTCTTTCTGATCGATCTATCAAGAGTTCATACTAGAATAACACCAAAGCAAATTCAGATTCATAATACTCAATCCAACACAAAGAACCTCCAAGAGTGCCCCAAGATTTCTACCGGAGAAACAAGGATGAAAATGTGCATCAACCCCTATGCATAGATTACCCCAATGTCACCTCGGGAATCCGCGAGTTGAGTGCCAAAACATAAATCAAGTGAATCAATATAATACCCCATTGTCACCACGGGTATTCATATGCAAGAGATATATCAAGTGCTCTCAAATCCATGAAAGTATTCAATCCGATAAAACGAAATCTCAAAGGGAAAACTCAATTCATCATAACAAGATAGAGAGGGGAAAACACCATATGATCCAACTATATTAACAAAGCCCGCGATACATCAAGATCGTGACATCTCAAGAACACGAGAGAGAGAGAGAGAGAGAGAGAGAGAGAGAGAGAGAGATTAAACACATAGCTACTGGTACAAACCCTCAGCCTCGAGGGTAGACTACTCTCTCCTCATCATGGTGGCCACCGGGATGATGAAGATGGCCACCGGTGATGATTTCCCCCTCCGGCGGAGTGCCGGAACGGTGTCTAGATTGGTTTTTCGTGGCTACAGAGGCTTGCGGCGGCGGAACTTCTGCTCTAGGGTTAATACTGATGTTTTCTCTATTTATAGGAATTTTTGGCGTTGGTTTCACGCTAAGATGGGCCTCGAGGTGAGCACAACCCACCGGGGTGCGCCTGGGCCCCCTGGCGCGCCCCGGTGTCTTGTGCCCTACTCCTTCACCTTCTGTTCCTTCCACGAAGCTTCGGGGGTCTCTTTTGTTCCAAAAAAATCGTCAAAAAGTTTCAGCTCATTTGGAGAACTTTCATTTCTGCACAAAACACAACACCACAGTAGTTCTGCTGAAAACAGCGTTAGTCCGGGTTAGTTCTATGCAAATCATACCAAAACCATATAAAATTATTGTAAACATGGCAAGAATACATCATAAATTATAGATACGTTGGATACGTATCATTCACCGAGACGGAGGTAGTAGTAGTAGTACTACTACTACTCGTACTACTAAACCTTGCGCTTTGCTCTTCGCCTCTTCGGGAAGTCGAACAATGATGGTACTACAGTGTATGCCTCTGGCAATCTGACACTGAATGAACTGCTGCACGTCCACCGCCTGGGCGGGGGTAGGTTGCATAAGTCAAAAGCTTCTCCTCGTCTTGCGAGCCACCGAGCTTGAGGTAGACAGAGAGAGCGTAAGCGAGCTTCGCCTTGTCCTGCAAGCTTCTCCTTGTTCTGCGAGTTGATGGGACACACCAAAAAATAGTGCTAGTCCATACTCCATCCTTTTCGGTTAATATGGCTTAATCTTTTTTGTGGGTAAATGAGAGAGCTTTATTCATATATAAGAATTCTTAGGACAATCAGCCAAGAGACTGGTCACTAGGAAGCGAGGTACCCCGCAAAAAAAGAAGAAGGAAGCGAGGTGTTTCATCAAGCCAGCTCTCAGTCACATTCAAAGTGCAGCAAGCACGGTTCGCACAAAGATGCGCCGCAAGGTTTGCTGACCTGTTTACATGCTGAATAACAAAAAAAGAGAAAATATTACTGAGCGCTCCTATTTCTAACAGGATAGGAGCCAGAATTAAGCGAGAATTGTGCCGAGTGTTCCATGCAATCAACTTCCATTATCACATGCGAGAACCGTCGAAGAGAACCAAATGTGTTGAAGATTGCTTTATCACAGATTAAAATAAAATAAGAGTGCAGACGCTCCACCATGCGGTTCCTAGTAGTACATACATGTATAGTAGTACTAGTAGTACTACGTAATACTACTAGTCGGAGTACTCTAAACTTTGCGCTTGGTTGTTCGCCTCTTCGGGAAGTCGAACAATAATGGTACTAGTACAGTGTATGCTTCTGGCAATCTGACACCGAATTAACTGTTGCACGTCCACTGCCTGAGCGAGGGAGAGCTTGCATTATTCAAAAGTTTATCCCGTCTTGCAACCTTCACCTCGTTCTACAAGGTGACGGGACACAACAAAGTAATGCTAGTCCATACTGCCTCCTTTCCGGTTAATATGGCTTAATTTAAAACGAGATAAATACACTGTCTGTCACTGTATATTTGTAAAAATATGGTCTGTGGACTTCACAATATGCTGATTGCGGTCAATATATACGCTTATACGGTCACTAGTTCACCCTGGCTGAGTATGTGTGTGCATGCACGTGTAGGTTGAGCACTTGAGCGTGACTGTGTGTGTTCCGTCGTCTGCTTGGACATGCATGCATTAGGGCATCGCGCGCGTTTTTGCGTCCATGTGTACGTGTAACTGTTGCATGCATGCACGAGGTTGTAGTCCCTCACATTCACATGTTTATAAGTCAATGCTTTGTCAAAATGTTGTATGCAAGGTTTAATCATTCGTTGTTCACACATTCATTCCCGATATTAATACGTTGGTAAATACAATTTCTTGAGGAAAACGAGCCCATGAATTTAGTACAAAGGGAACCAATAAGCCTGGACGGAGAGAGTACTAGTAGTGAACCGGAAGGAGGGAGTAGGTACTAGTAGTACGTAACAATGTGCAGTAACAAAATTTCTCTATGCGCATCCTGTCTACGTGTCTCTACTCTTATAAAAAAACAGAGTTGGTGATGATGGTGTGCCTGCCATCCTGCGATATTGGCCATCCGATTTATATCTGACGGATAGGAAGGAAACTATGGCAATTTTGCAAAAAGATACCAACTCCCCTCTTCACATTTGCAAACATGGCCTTCCCTCGTTTATCCTTTTCTCTCATAAGATAAACTACTCATACAAATGCATCTTGATGTTCCGTGCAACGAACGGGAGTGAGACTCAGGAACGGTCATACACGTAGGGGGAGTACGTGTAGGGGCCACTCAGGAGCAGTCAAATCACACAGTAAGTTAGTCAGACGAAGCAACCATCATTTCACTCTTCAATGACACATACGCAATATAAAATGGTTGATATGGAGAGAAAAAGAAAACTGCTCCACTATATATACACTAGCAGGAGCCTAAGCTACAAGCCTGCTTGCTTGGGTTGCTCTCTTCACAAGCATAGAATGACAGTGGCCACACCGCTAGTCACAGATCCGGCCTAATCCCGCAGCTGGGGGACGGGGACGATGTTTTGCATAGACTCGGTCAACAGCGGCGAGGGAGAAACCCCACTGTCGGTGCGTCCCGATCAGGGGTCCCCGCGGTATGGGCTAATGCCGCCTCCCAACCGCCCTTCTAGCTACACCCCGACGTCCCAGTTACAACTTTGTTTTGGAGCCGGCTTGCTCCACTGTCGCAGCTCCCCACGTAGCTCCATCTCCATGTGGATCTTTCTCTACTTCTACCGGCTTCTATTTGTGATGAGTTTATGTCTCATGAACTAGTGCCACTACTATTATTCTAATCACACTTCTTCAATATCTTTGCCAACAGGGATGCTCAGCTCGATTTTAGTGAAACTGCACAAAAGCATCGTATGATCCGTGGGTGCCAGGCTTCTTTCCTTCGACAGGTTCTACCTAGCCAGGAAATTAAATCCTGTTTAGGGATTAGGGTATACAGTGTAGAGACCCCATCAGTAGTTTTTTTTACACACTCTCACAACATTTGTCTTTAGTTGTGAAGTAAATATTGGCTATGATCTGTGAATCATTGAGATGCATCAGCATGCGTGTTAGTTTTCCTTTGTATTTGATGGAATGTTGTAACGGGGCAACCTTGGAGTCAGGATACATACATGAAACAAAATCATAAAGCTTCGTACTCCCTTCGGTCCTTTTTTGTATGCGTATAAGGCTACTCATAGTGGGGAGTATCATATCATGCATAAATTATATAGGGGATGGAGGTAGTATGTGAGAGTGTATGGTGGGTCATGTGGTAAAATGTACTACTACGCAAAGAAAAACGGACCAGAGGTGTCGCACGATGTCCAAGGAATATGGTGATAGTGAGAGGTGGGCCATGTAGTCACTGGGTTGCCGTGTTTCGTACTCCTCCGGTGTAAGAGTGGAGAAAGTTAGTTTTATCACAGAATAAATAAATAAGAGTGCAGGCGCTCTACGACGCTCTACCGCAGCAGTAATAGTGACCAATGAGCCGCCAAATCACATAGACCTGGTATAGTTATTGGACGGAAGAAGCAAACCATCACTCTATCTCTCTCATGCAGCACAGTATTCTTTTGAAAACCAACGTTTCGTTTTGTTGGATCACGCCATCGAGCAAAACCAACGTTTAAATCATGTATGTCGCGTTCGTGTCTCACCCTCCTCCACCCCACACGGTCGCTCGGCATGCCACTCACCGTAAACCGTGTATACGATAACTTTCCCGCCTGCTTGGTGATGGATCGCGCCATGGAGTACTAGCACTACTGGAAGAGATTGACGAGGAGGGGGAGGACAGCTAGCTGTAGCACGGACACCCAAGAAATGTTTACATGCATGTTGTGGCCGGCCGTGGCGACGTTTGAACGCGGAGCAGTCGCGTGCACCGGGAAGCGGCGCGGGCGGCGCTCTCTCGGCTGGCGTGCCACTTCAATGCCGGCGCCAGTGAGAGGTCGCGTCCGCTCTGGCCGGGCATGAATACGGCACTGACCGTTTCGGGCCGGAAGCATGCGCGGGTGATGAAGAGGGTTCGGCTTGGCCAGGGCGGTCAGGAGCGGGCGTGGCAGTGGTCCGGACGCCCACAAACAAGAGATATTGTACATAAATATTTGCTGAGTAATTAATAACCAAAATAATATGCCAGTTGGACAAATATGATTGGAGATGGAGATGGAGATGGAGATGGAATTTTATGTCATATGCATGTCTATGTCTATGTGTGTGTGCGCGACGACTCTCGCGACTACTCGTACACATCATCGATGTCTCGTTCTCCCTACACAGACACAAACTTAGTACCGCCTCATTTTCTTCCTAGGATAGGAATATCATAGGAGTGGGAAACAATATGACGTAAGATAAATGAAGTACGACGTACAAAAAGAAATGTACACGCACTCACTCTGCCTTCGAGATACCCGCGAGTACACGATGGAGTGCATTTGTACACGAAGAGGCAGTTGATACATCTCCAACGTATCTGTAATTTTTTATTGTTCCATGCTATTATATTATCCATCTTGGATATTTTATATGCATTTATATGCTATTTTATATGATTTTTGGGACTAACCTATTAACCTAGAGCCTAGTGCCAGTTTCTATTTTTTCCTTGTTTTTGAGTTTTACAGAAAAGGAATATCAAACGGAGTCCAAATGACCTGAAAATTTACGGTGATTTTTTATGGACCAGAAGAAGCCCCCGAAACAAAAGAGTTGGGCAAGAAGAGTCCCGAGGCCACCACAAGGATGGAGGGCGTGCCCCCCCCCTAGGGCGTGCCCTCCGTACTTGTCGTCGCCTGGTGGGCCCCCTTGACTTGTCCCCGACGCCAACACCTCTTATAAATCCCAAAAACCCCAGAACAAAACCTAGATCGGGAGTTACGCCGCCGCAAGCCTCTGTAGCCACCAAAAACCAATCGGGACCCTGTTCCGGCACCCTGCCGGAGGGGGAATCATCACCGGTGGCCATCTTCATCATCCCGGCGGTCTCCATGATGAGGAGGGAGTAGTTTACCCTCGGGGCTGAGGGTATGTACCAGTAGCTATGTGTTTGATCTCTCTCTCTCGTGTTCTTGATTTGACACGATCTTGATGTACCGCGAGCTTTGCTATTATAGTTGTATCTTATGATGTTTCTCCCCCTCTACCTTCTTGTAATGAATTGAGTTTTCTCTTTGAAGTTATCTTATCTGATTGAGTCTTTAAGGATTTGAGAACACTTGATGTATGTCTTGCATGTGTTTATCTGTGGTGACAATGGAATATTCACGTGATCCACTTGATGTATGTTTTGGTGATCAACTTGCGGGTTATGTGACCTTGTGAACTTATGCATAGGGGTTGGCATACGTTTTCGTCTCGACTCTCCGGTATAAACTTTGGGGCACTCTTTGAAGTTCTTTGTCTTGGTTTGAATAGATGAATATGAGATTGTGTGATGCATATCGTATAATCAAACCAGCGGATACTTGTGGTGACATTGGAGTCTCTAGGTGACATTAGGGTTTTGGTTGATGTGTGTCTTAAGTTGTTATTTTAGTACGAACTCTAGGGCTGTTTGTGACACTTATAGGAATAGCCCAATAGATCGATCAGAAAGAATAACTTTGAGGTGGTTTCGTACCCTACAATAATCTCTTCTTTTATTCTCCGCTATTAGTGACTTTGGAGTGACTCTTTGTTGCACGTTGAGGGATTGTTACATGATCCAGTTATGTTATTATTGTTGAGAGAACTTGCACTAGTGAAAGTATGAACACTAGGCCTTGTTTCGACGCATTGCACTACCATTTTTGCTCACTTTTACCACTTGCTACCTTGCTGTTTTTTTATTTTCAGATTACAATAACCTATATCTACTATCCATATAGCACTTGTATCACCATCTCTTCGCCGAACTAGTGCACCTATACAATTTACCATTGTATTGGGTGTGTTGGGGACACAAGAGACTTTTTGCTATTTGGTTGCAGGGTTGTTTGAGAGAGACCATCTTCATCCTACGCCTCCCACGAATAGATAAAACTTAGGTCATCCACTTGAGGGAAATTTTCTACTGTCCTAAAAAACTCTGCGCTTGGAGGCCCAACACAAGTCTACAAGAGGAAGGTTGCGTAGTAGACATCAGCAGCTTACGTACGTAATAATTTGACCCTTTAATTTGTTCATTTAATAATGGAGGGTCGGGGACCACACATGAGCGAAACAAACTGTGACCTGGAAGCGGGGGCGTGTAATTGATCGAGTTTTCTTTCTTGGTACGTTAAAAAAAGATCTGTCCGCCAGTTTTCGTTTCTTTTTTTCGGGAACACGCGTATTCTTTTTAAAACCACTGCTATGGAGTGATTTTTTTACTCCATTGTATATATAGGATCTTGTTTGATAGGGTTTATCGCGTCTCGCTCTCTCACCCTCTCCATATCTAAACAAGATGACAGTGTCCACTCTATCTCTCTCCTCACCGGTGATCACAAATCCGGCCGGATCCTGTCCCCTACGTGAGGTGAGGAGGTCCAGCGTTGACGTTGTCGCCATCGGCGATGGAGGAAGCCGATGCGCACCGTCCACTCTGAGCCGGCGCCGGCAGAGACGAAGGTCATCCATGCCCTTGTTCGCTGCCATCGTGGGGGCAGATCCAGCCCGCCCGCCTAATCCACATCTCGCCCACCTGAGGTATAACTTCTTTTGGATTTCTTGCTTCATTGTACTCTGCATGCGGGTTTTCTTCTATACCACTACTCCCCAGCTCCCCATGTACAGTAGCTAGGGTTCGTCGGCTGGTCCAACATCACCTATTTTTTACTATTATAGAGGAAAGGCCACTCCAAAAGTTGTCCAGGTTTCTCATCTATGCATCGGTGGAGGTATACATATTTTTTCGACAAAAAGTACATGGTGGTTGTGCAGTGATACGTCTCCAACGTATCTATAATTTTTGATTGTTCCATGCTATTATATTATCCATCTTGGATGTTTTATATGCAATTATATTCTATTTTATATTATTTTTGGGTCTAACCTATTAACCTAGAGCCCAGTGCTAGTTTCTGTTTTTTTCCTTGTTTTTGAGTTTTACAGAAAAGGAATATCAAATGGAGTCCAAATGAGCTGAAAATTTACGGTGATTTTTTATGGACCAGAAGAGGCCCCCCGAAGCAAAAGAGTGGGGCCAGAAGAGTCCCGAGTCAACGACAAGGGTGGAGGGTGCCCCCACCCCCCTAGGGCCCGCCCCCCTGCCTTGTCGCTGACTCGTGGACCCCCCTAACGTGAAACCGACGCCAAAAATTCCTATCAATCAAACAACCCCCAGAAAGAAACCTAGATCGGGAGTTCCGCCGCCGCAAGCCTCTGTAGCCACGAAAAACCAATCGAGAGCCTGTTTCGGCGCGCTGTCGGAGGGGGAAACCATCACCGGTGGCCATCTTCATCATCCCGGCGGTCTTCATGATGAGGAGGGAGTAGTTCACCCTCGGGGCTGAGGGTATGTACCAGTAGCTATGTGTTTGATCTCTCTTTCTCGTGTTCTTGATTTGACACGATCTTGATGTACCGCGAGCTTTGCTATTATAGTTGTATCTTATGATGTTTCTCCCCCTCTACCTTCTTGTAATGAATTGAGTTTTCTCTTTGAAGTTATCTTATCTGATTGAGTCTTTAAGGATTTGAGAACACTTGATGTATGTCTTGCATGTGTTTATCTGTGGTGACAATGGAATATTCACGTGATCCACTTGATGTATGTTTTGGTGATCAACTTGCGGGTTATGTGACCTTGTGAACTTATGCATAGGGGTTGGCATACGTTTTCGTCTCGACTCTCCGGTATAAACTTTGGGGCACTCTTTGAAGTTCTTTGTCTTGGTTTGAATAGATGAATATGAGATTGTGTGATGCATATCGTATAATCAAACCAGCGGATACTTGTGGTGACATTGGAGTCTCTAGGTGACATTAGGGTTTTGGTTGATGTGTGTCTTAAGTTGTTATTTTAGTACGAACTCTAGGGCTGTTTGTGACACTTATAGGAATAGCCCAATAGATCGATCAGAAAGAATAACTTTGAGGTGGTTTCGTACCCTACAATAATCTCTTCTTTTATTCTCCGCTATTAGTGACTTTGGAGTGACTCTTTGTTGCACGTTGAGGGATTGTTACATGATCCAGTTATGTTATTATTGTTGAGAGAACTTGCACTAGTGAAAGTATGAACACTAGGCCTTGTTTCGACGCATTGCACTACCATTTTTGCTCACTTTTACCACTTGCTACCTTGCTGTTTTTTTATTTTCAGATTACAATAACCTATATCTACTATCCATATAGCACTTGTATCACCATCTCTTCGCCGAACTAGTGCACCTATACAATTTACCATTGTATTGAGTGTGTTGGGGACACAAGAGACTCTTTGCTATTTGGTTGCAGGGTTGTTTGAGAGAGACCATCTTCATCCTACGCCTCCCACGGATTGATAAACCTTAGGGCATCCACTTGAGGTAAATTTTCTACTGTCCTATAAAACTCTGCGCTTGGAGGCCCAACATGAGTCAACAAGAAGAAGGTTGCATAGTAGACATCAGCAGCTTACGTACGTAATAATTTGACCCTTTAATTTGTTCATTTAATAATGGAGGGTCGGGGACCACACATGAGCGATACAAACTGCGACCTGGAAGCGGGGGCGTGTTATTGATCGAGTTTTCTTTCTTGGTACGTTAAAAAAAGATATGTCCTCCAGTTTTCGTTTCTTTTTTCGGGAACGCGCATATTCTATTTAAAACCACTCCTATGGAGTGATTTTCTTACTCCATTCTATATATAGGCTCTTGTTTGATAGGGTTTCTCGCGTCTCGCTCTCTCACCCTCTCCATATCTAAACAAGATGACAGTATCCACTCTATCTCTCTCCTCACCGGTGATCACAAATCCGGCCGGATCCTGTCCCCTACGTGAGGTGAGGAGGTCCAGCGTTGACATTGTCGCCATCGGCGATGGAGGAAGCCAATGCGCACCGTCCACTCTGAGCCGGCGCCGGCACAGACGAAGGTCATCCACGCCCTTGTTCGCTGCCATCGTGTGGGCAGATCCCGCCCGCCCGTCTAATCCACATCTAGCCCACCTGAGGTATAACTTCTTTTGGATTTCTTGCTTCATTGTACTCTGCATGCGGGTTTTCTTCTATACCACTACTCCCCAGCTCCCCATGTACTGTAGCTAGGGTTCGTCGGCTGGTCCAACATCACCTATTTTTTACTATTATAGAGGAAAGGCCACACCAAAAGTTGTCCAGGTTTCTCATTTATGCATCGATGGAGGTATACATATTTTTTCGACAAAAAGTACATGGTGGTTGTGCAGTGATACGTCTCCAACGTATCTATAATTTTTGATTGTTCCATGCTATTATATTATCCATCTTGAATGTTTTATATGCAATTATATGCTATTTTAGATTATTTTTGGGTCTAACCTATTAACCTAGAGCCCAGTGCTAGTTTTTGTTTTTTTCTTGTTTTTGAGTTTTACAGAAAAGGAATATCAAATGGAGTCCAAATGACCTGAAAATTTACGGTGATTTTTTATGGACCAGAAGAAGCCCCTGAAGCAAAAGAGTTGGGCCAGAAGAGTCCCGAGTCAACGACAAGGGTGGAGGGTGCCCCCACCCCCCTAGGGCCCGCCCCCCTGCCTTGTCGCTGACTCGTGGACCCCCCTGACATGAAACCGACGCCAAAAATTCCTATCAATCCAGAAACCCACAGAAAGAAACCTAGATCGGGAGTTCCGCCGCCGCAAGACTCTGTAGCCACGAAGAACAAATCGGGACCCCGTTTCGGCGTGCTGTCGGAGGGGGAAACCATCACCGGTGGCCATCTTCATCATCCCGGTGGTCTTCATGATGAGGAGGGAGTAGTTCACCCTCGGGGCTGAGGGTATGTACCAGTAGCTATGTGTTTGATCTCTCTTTCTCGTGTTCTTGATTTGGCACGATCTTGATGTACCGCGAGCTTTGTTATTATAGTTGGATCATATGGTGTTTCTCCCCCTCTACCTTCTTGTGGTGAATTGAGTCTTGCTCTTTGAGGTTTCGTTATGTTGGATTGAGTATTGGATTTGAGAACACTTGATATATGTCTTGCGATGGGATATCTGTGGTGACAATGGGATGTTCTATTGATTCACTTGATGTATGTTTTGGCACTCAACTTGCGGATTCCCAAGGTGACATTGGGGTAATCTATGCATAGGGGTTGATGCACGTTTTCGTTCTACGTTCTCCGATAGAAACTTTGGAGTTATTCTTTGTTGCACGTTGAGGGATTGTTATGTGATCCAATTATGTTATCATTGTTGAGAGAACTTGCACTAGTGAAAGTATGAACCCTAGGCCTTGTTTCGACGCATTGCACTACCGTTTTTGCTCACTTTTACCACTTGCTACCTTGCTGTTTTTATATTTTCAGATTACAAAAACCTATATCTACTATCCATATTGCACTTGTATCACCATCTCTTCGCCGAACTAGTGCACCTATACAATTTACCATTGTATTGAGTGTGTTGGGGACACAAGAGACTCTTTGCTATTTGGTTGCAGGGTTGTTTGAGAGAGACCATCTTCATCCTACGCCTCCCACGGATTGATAAACCTTAGGGCATCCACTTGAGGTAAATTTTCTACTGTCCTATAAAACTCTGCGCTTGGAGGCCCAACATGAGTCAACAAGAAGAAGGTTGCGTCGTAGACATCAGCAGCTTACGTACGTAATAATTTGACCCTTTAATTTGTTCATTTAATAATGGAGGGTCGGGGACCACACATGAGCGATACAAACTGCGACCTGGAAGTGGGGGCGTGTTATTGATCGAGTTTTCTTTCTTGGTACGTTAAAAAAAGATCTGTCCTCCAGTTTTCGTTTCTTTTTTCGGGAACGCGCATATTCTATTTAAAACCACTCCTATGGAGTGATTTTCTTACTCCATTGTATATATAGGCTCTTGTTTGATAGGGTTTCTCGCGTCTCGCTCTCTCACCCTCTCCATATCTAAACAAGATGACATAATCCACTCTATCTCTCTCCTCACCGGTGATCACAAATCCGGCCGGATCCTGTCCCCTACGTGAGGTGAGGAGGTCCAGCGTTGACGTTGTCGCCATCGGCGATGGAGGAAGCCAATGCGCACCGTCCACTCTGAGCCGGCGCCGGCACAGACGAAGGTCATCCACGCCCTTGTTCGCTGCCATCGTGTGGGCAGATCCCGCCCGCCCGTCTAATCCACATCTAGCCCACCTGAGGTATAACTTCTTTTGGATTTCTTGCTTCATTGTACTCTGCATGCGGGTTTTCTTCTATACCACTACTCCCCAGCTCCCCATGTACAGTAGCTAGGGTTCGTCGGCTGGTCCAACATCACCTATTTTTTACTATTATAGAGGAAAGGCCACACCAAAAGTTGTCCAGGTTTCTCATTTATGCATCGGTGGAGGTATACATATTTTTTCGACAAAAAGTACATGGTGGTTGTGCAGTGATACGTCTCCAACGTATCTATAATTTTTTATTGTTCCATGCTATTATATTATCCATCTTGGATGTTTTATATGCAATTATATGCTATTTTATATTATTTTTGGGTCTAACCTATTAACCTAGAGCCCAGTGCTAGTTTTTGTTTTTTCCTTGGTTTTGAGTTTTACAGAAAAGGAATATCAAATGGAGTCCAAATGACCTGAAAATTTACGGTGATTTTTTATGGACCAGAAGAAGCCCCTGAAGCAAAAGAGTTGGGCCAGAAGAGTCCCGAGTCAACGACAAGGGTGGAGGGTGCCCCCACCCCCCTATGGCCCGCCCCCCTGCCTTGTCGCTGACTCGTGGACCCCCCTGACATGAAACCGACGCCAAAAATTCCTATCAATCCAGAAACCCCCAGAAAGAAACCTAGATCGGGACTTCCGCCGCCGCAAGACTCTGTAGCCACGAAAAACCAATCGGGAGCCCGTTTCGGCGTGCTGTCGGAGGGGGAAACCATCACCGGTGGCCATCTTCATCATCCCGGCGGTCTTCATGATGAGGAGGGAGTAGTTCACCCTCGGGGCTGAGGGTATGTACCAGTAGCTATGTGTTTGATCTCTCTTTCTCGTGTTCTTGATTTGGCACGATCTTGATGTACCGCGAGCTTTGTTATTATAGTTGGATCATATGGTGTTTCTCCCCCTCTACCTTCTTGTGGTGAATTGAGTCTTGCTCTTTGAGGTTTCGTTATGTTGGATTGAGTATTGGATTTGAGAACACTTGATATATGTCTTGCGATGGGATATCTGTGGTGACAATGGGATGTTCTATTGATTCACTTGATGTATGTTTTGGCACTCAACTTGCGGATTCCCAAGGTGACATTGGGGTAATCTATGCATAGGGGTTGATGCACGTTTTCGTTCTACGTTCTCCGATAGAAACTTTGGAGTTATTCTTTGTTGCACGTTGAGGGATTGTTATGTGATCCAATTATGTTATCATTGTTGAGAGAACTTGCACTAGTGAAAGTATGAACCCTAGGCCTTGTTTCGACGCATTGCACTACCGTTTTTGCTCACTTTTACCACTTGCTACCTTGTTGTTTTTATATTTTCAGATTACAAAAACCTATATCTACTATCCATATTGCACTTGTATCACCATCTCTTCGCCGAACTAGTGCACCTATACAATTTACCATTGTATTGGGTGTGTTGGGGACACAAGAGACTCTTTGCTATTTGGTTGCAGGGTTGTTTGAGAGAGACCATCTTCATCCTACGCCTCCCACGGATTGATAAACCTTAGGTCATCCACTTGAGGGAAATTTTCTACTGTCCTACAAAACTCTGCGCTTGGAGGACCAACACGAGTCTACAAGAAGAAGGTTGTGTAGTAGACATCAGCAGCTTACGTACGTAATAATTTGACCCTATAATTTGTTCATTTAATAATGGAGGGTCGGGGACCACACATGAGCGATACAAACTGCGACCTGGAAGCGGGGGCGTGTTATTGATCGAGTTTTCTTTCTTGGTACGTTAAAAAAAGATCTGTCCGCCAGTTTTTGTTTCTTTTTTTCGGGAACGCGCGTATTCTATTTAAAACCACTGCTATGGAGTGATTTTTTTCCTCCATTGTATATATAGGCTCTTGTTGATAGCATTTCTCGCGTCTCGCTCTCTCACCCTCTCCATATCTAAACAAGATGACAGTGTCCACTCTATCTCTCTCCTCACCGGTGATCACAAATCTGGCCGGATCCTGTCCCCTACGTGAGGTGAGGAGGTCCAGCGTTGATGTTGTCGCCATCGGCGATGGAGGAAGCCGTTGCGCACCGACCACTCTGAGCCGGCGCCGGCACAGACGAAGGTCCTCCACGCCCTTGTTCGCTGCCATCGTGTGGGCAGATCCCGCCTGCCCGCCTAATCCACATCTCGCCCACCTGAGGTATAACTTCTTTTGGATTTCTTGCTTCATTGTACTCTGCATCCGGGTTTTCTTCTATACCACTACTCCCTAGCTCCCCATGTACAGTAGCTAGGGTTCGTCGGCTGGTCCAACATCACCTATTTTTTACTATTATAGAGGAAAGGCCACTCCAAAAGTTGTCCAGGTTTCTCATTTATGCATCGGTGGAGGTATACATGTTTTTTCGACAAAAAGTACATGGTGGTTGTGCGGTGATACGTCTCCAACGTATCTATAATTTTTGATTGTTCCATGCTATTATATTATCCATCTTGGATGTTTTATATGCAATTATATGCTATTTTATATTATTTTTGGGACTAACCTATTAACCTAGAGCCCAGTGCTAGTTTCTGTTTTTTTCCTTGTTTTTGAGTTTTACAGAAAAGGAATATCAAATGGAGTCCAAATTACCTGAAAATTTACGGTGATTTTTTATGGACCAGAAGAAGCCCCGAAGCAAAAGAGTTGGGCCAAAAGAGTCCCAAGTCAATGACAAGGGTGGAGGGCGCCCCCACCCCCTAGGGCCCGCCCCCCTGCCTTGTTGCTGACTCGTGGACCCCCCCTGATGTGAAACCGACGCCAAAAATTCCTATCAATCCAGAAACCCCCAGAAAGAAACCTAGATCGGGAGTTCCGCCGCCGCAAGCGTCTGTAGACACGAAAAACCAATCGGGAGCCCGTTTCGGTGCGCTGTCGGAGGGCGAAACCATCACTGGTGGCCATCTTCATCATCCCGGCGGTCTCCATGATGAGGAGGGAGTAGTTCACCCTCAGGGCTGAGGATATGTACCAGTAGCTATGTGTTTGATCTCTCTTTCTCGTGTTCTTGATTTGGCACGATCTTGATGTACCGCGAGCTTTGTTATTATAGTTGGATCATATGGTGTTTCTCCACCTCTACCTTCTTGTGATGAATTGAGTCTTGCTCTTTGAGGTTTCGTTATGTTGGATTGAGTATTGGATTTGAGAACACTTGATGTATGTCTTGCGATGGGATATCTGTGGTGACAATGGGATGTTCTATTGATTCACTTGATGTATGTTTTGGCACTCAACTTGCGGATTCCCGGGGTGACATTGGGATAATCTATGCATAGGGGTTGATGCACGTTTTCGTCCTACGTTCTCCGATAGAAACTTTGGAGTGATTCTTTGTTGCACGTTGAGGGATTGTTATGTGATCCATTTATGTTATCATTGTTGAGAGAACTTGCACTAGTGAAAGTATGAACCCTAGGCCTTGTTTCGACGCATTGCACTACCGTTTTTGCTCACTTTTACCACTTGCTACCTTGCTGTTTTTATATTTTTCAGATTACAAAAACCTATATCTACTATCCATATTGCACTTGTATCACCATCTCTTCGCCGAACTGGTGCACCTATACAATTTACCATTGTATTGGGTGTGTTGGGGACACAAGAGACTCTTTGCTATTTGGTTGCAGGGTTGTTTGAGAGAGACCATCTTCATCCTACGCCTCCCACGAATTGATAAACCTTAGGTCATCCACTTGAGGGAAATTTTCTACTGTCCTACAAAACTCTGCGCTTGGAGGCCCAACACGAGTCTACAAGAAGAAGGTTGTGTAGTAGACATCAGCAGCTTACGTACCTAATAATTTGACCCTTCAATTTGTTCATTTAATAATGGAGGGTCGGGGACCACACATGAGCGATACAAACTGCGACCTGGAAATGGGGGTGTGTTATTGATCGAGTTTTCTTTCTTGGTACGTTAAAAAAAGATCTGTCCGCCAGTTTTCGTTTCTTTTTTTCGGGAACACGCGTATTCTATTTAAAACCACTACTATGGAGTGATTTTTTACTCCATTGTATATATAGGCTCTTGTTTGATAGGGTTTCTCGCGTCTCGCTCTCTCACCCTCTCCATATCTAAACAAGATGACAGTGTCCACTCTATCTCTCTCCTCACCGGTGATCACAAATCCGGCCAGATCCTGTCCCCTACGTTAGGTGAGGAGGTCCAGCGTTGACGTTGTCGCCATCGGCGATGGAGGAAGCCGATGCGCACCATCCACTCGGAGCCGGCGCCGGCACAGACGAAGGTCCTCCACGCCGTTGTTCATTGCCATCGTGTGGGCAGATCCTGCCCGCCCGCCTAATCCACATCTCGCCCACCAGAGGTATAACTTCTTTTGGATTTCTTGCTTCATTGTACTCTGCATGTGGGTTTTCTTCTATACCACTACTCCCCAGCTCCCCTTGTACAGTAGCTAGGCTTCATCGGCTGGTCCAACATCACCTATTTTTTACTATTATAAAGGAAAGGCCACTCCAAAAGTTGTCCAGGTTTCTCATTTATGCATCGGTGGAGGTACACATGTTTTTTCGACAAAAAGTACATGGTGGTTGTGCGGTGATACGTCTCCAACGTATCTATAATTTTTGATTGTTCCATGCTATTATATTATCCATCTTGGATGTTTTATATGCAATTATATGCTATTTTATATTATTTTTGGGACTAACCTATTAACCTAGAGCCCAGTGCCAGTTTCTGTTTTTTTCCTTCTTTTTGAGTTTTACAGAAAAGGAATATCGAATGGAGTCCAAATGACCTGAAAATTTACGGTGATTTTTTATGGACCAGAAGAAGCCCCCGAAGCAAAAGAGTTGGGCCAGAAGAGTCCCGAGTCAACGACAAGGGAGGAGGGCGCCCCCACCCCCCGAGGGCCCGCCCCCCTGCCTTGTCGCTGACTCGTGGACCCCCCTGATGTGAAACCGACGTCAAAAATTCCTACCAATCCAGAAACCCCCAGAAAGAAACATAGATCAGGAGTTCCGCCGCCGCAAGACTCTGTAGCCACGAAAAACCAATCGGGAGCCCGTTTCGGCGCGCTGTCGGAGGGGGAAACCATCACCGGTGGCCATCTTCATCATCCCGGCGGTCTCCATGATGAGGAGGGAGTAGTTCACCCTCGGGGCTGAGGGTATGTACCAGTAGCTATGTGTTTGATCTCTCTTTCTCGTGTTCTTGATTTGGCACGATCTTGATGTACCGCGAGCTTTGTTATTATAGTTGGATCATATGGTGTTTCACCCCCTCTACCTTCTTGTGATGAATTGAGTCTTGCTCTTTGAGGTTTCGTTATGTTGGATTGAGTATTGGATTTGAGAACACTTGATGTATGTCTTGCGATGGGATATCTGTGGTGACAATGGGATGTTCTATTGATTCACTTGATGTATGTTTTGCCACTCAACTTGCGGATTCCCGAGGTGACATTGGGATAATCTATGCATAGGGGTTGATGCACGTTTTCGTCCTACGTTCTCCGATAGAAACTTTGGAGTGATTCTTTGTTGCACGTTGAGGGATTGTTATGTGATCCAATTATGTTATCATTGTTGAGAGAACTTGCACTAGTGAAAGTATGAACCCTAGGCCTTGTTTCGACGCATTGCACTACCGTTTTTGTTCACTTTTACCACTTGCTACCTTGCTGTTTTTATATTTTCAGATTACAAAAACCTATATCTACTATCCATATTGCACTTGTATCACCATCTCTTCGCCGAACTGGTGCACCTATACAATTTACCATTGTATTGGGTGTGTTGGGGATACAAGAGACTCTTTGCTATTTGGTTGCAGGGTTGTTTGAGAGAGACCATCTTCATCCTACGCCTCCCACGGATTGATAAACCTTAGGTCATCCACTTGAGGGAAATTTTTCACTGTCCTACAAAACTCTGCGCTTGGAGGCCCAACACGAGTCTACAAGAAGAAGGTTGCGTAGTAGACATCAGCAGTTTACGTACGTAATAATTTGACCCTTTAATTTGTTCATTTAATAATGGATGGTCCGGGACTGCACATGAGCAATACAAACTGCGACCTGGAAATGGGGGTGTGTTATTGATCGAGTTTTCTTTCTTGGTACGTTAAAAAAAGATCTGTCTGCTAGTTTTCGTTTCTTTTTTTCGGGAACGCACGTATTCTATTTAAAACCACTGCTATTGAGTGATTTTTTTACTCCATTGTATATATAGGCTCTTGTTTGATAGGGTTTCTCGTGTCTCGCTCTCTCACCCTCTCCATATCTAAACAAGATGACAGTGTCCACTCTATCTCTCTCCTCACCGGTGATCACAAATCCGGCCGGATCCTGTCGCCTACGTGAGGTGAGGAGGTCCAGCGTTGACGTTGTCGCCATCGGCGATGGAGGAAGCCGATGCGCACCGTCCACTCTGAGCCGGCGCCGGCACAGACGAAGGTCCTCCACGCCCTTGTTCGCTACTATCGTGTGGGCAGATCCCGCCTGCCCGCCTAATCCACATCTCGCCCACCTGAGGTATAACTTCTTTTGGATTTCTTGCTTCATTGTACTCTGCATGCGGGTTTTCTTCTATACCACTACTCCCCAGCTCCCCATGTACAGTAGCTAGGGTTCGTCGGCTGGTCCAACATCACCTATTTTTTACTATTATAGAGGAAAGGCCACTCCAAAAGTTGTCCAGGTTTCTCATTTATGCATCGGTGGAGGTATACATGTTTTTTTGACAAAAAGTACATGGTGGTGGTGTGGTGATACGTCTCCAACGTATCTACAATTTTTTATTGTTCCATGCTATTATATTATCCATCTTGGATGTTTTATATGCAATTATACGCTATTTTATATTATTTTTTGGGACTAACCTATTAACATAGAGCCCAGTGCCAGTTTCTGTTTTTTTCCTTGTTTTTGAGTTTTACAGAAAAGGAATATCAAATGGAGTCCAAATGACCTGAAAGTTTATGGTGATTTTTTATGGACCAGAAGAAGCCCCCGAAGAAAAAGAGTTGGGCCAAAAGAGTCCCAAGTCAATGACAAGGGTGGAGGGCGCCCCGACAACCCTAGGGCCTGCCCCCCTGCCTTGTCGCTGACTCGTGGACCCCCCTGACGTGAAACCGACGCCAAAAATTCCTATCAATCCAGAAACCCCCAGAAAGAAACATAGATCGGGACTTCCGCCGCCGCAAGCCTCTGTAGCCACGAAAAACCAACCGGGAGCCCGTTTCGGCGCGCTGTCGGAGGGGGAAACCATCACCGATGGCCATCTTCATCATCCCGGCGGTCTCCATGATGAGGAGGGAGTAGTTCACCCTCGGAGCTGAGGGTATGTACCAGTAGCTATGTGTTTGATCTCTCTTTCTCGTGTTCTTGATTTGGTACGATCTTGATGTACCGCGAGCTTTGTTATTATAGTTGGATCATATGGTGTTTCTCCCCCTCTACCTTCTTGTGATGAATTGAGTGTTGCTCTTTGAGGTTTCGTTATGTTGGATTGAGTATTGGATTTGAGAACACTTGATGTAAGTCTTGCGATGGGATATCTGTGGTGACAATGGGATGTTCTATTGATTCACTTGATGTATGTTTTGGCACTCAACTTGCGGATTCCCGAGGTAACATTGGGGTAATCTATGCATAGGGGTTGATGCACGTTTTCGTCCTACGTTCTCCGATAGAAACTTTGGAGTGATTCTTTGTTGCACGTTGAGGGATTGTTATGTGATCCAATTATGTTATCATTGTTGAGAGAACTTGCACTAGTGAAAGTATGAACCCTAGGCCTTGTTTTCAAGCATTGCAATACCGTTTTCGCCCACTTTTGTTACTAGTTACCTTGCTGTTTTTATATTTTCAGATTACAAAAGCCTATATCTACCATCCATATTACACTTGTATCACCATCTCTTCGCCGAACTAGTGCACCTATACAATTTAACATTGTATTGGGTGTGTTGGGGTCACAAGAGACTCCTTGTTATTTGGTTGTAGGGTTGTTTGAGAGAGACCATCTTCATCCTACGCCTCCCACGGATTGAAAAACCTTAGATCATCCACTTGAGGGAAATTTGCTACTGTCCTACAAAACTCTGCGCTTGGAGGCCCAACACGATTCTACAAGAAGAAGGTTGCATAGTAGACATCAAGCTCTGTTCTGGCGCCGTTTCCGGGGAGCCTAGATAAGCGGCACTCACATCCCATCAACGAAGCTCTTTTCTGGCGCCGTTGCCGTGGAGGTGAGTGCTTGAAGGTATATCTTTAGATCTTGCAATTGAATCTTTTAGTTTCGTGTTTTATCACTAGTTTAGTTTATAAAATAAAACTACAAAAAAATGGAATTTAGGTTGCCTCATTTGCTTCATCTTTATAATGTCTTTCGTGAAAATGATGGAAAGGAAAATTGTGCTCAATTGATAGAAGAAGAATGCAATAAAATGTTTGGCACTAAATCTCTGAATGATGAGCATGATTGCAATGTTTTTTGTATGAATTCTTTGAATATCCATGATGCTAATGATATGCAAAGCCATAAGCTTGGGGATGCTATGTTTGATGAAGATGATATTTTTAGTCCCCCAAGTTTTGATGAGAATATTTATTATGATGCAAGCATGCCTCCTATTTATGATGATTATATTGATGAAAGTGGGTTTGGAAGAGTGTCAACTCTAGGTAGTATTGATCCCACTATTTTGGAGGGTGTTGATTCTTTTCACAATATTGATAAAAGTGGATTTGGAGAGGTCATGACTTTATTTAGTAATGATTCCACTATTTTGGAAGAGGTTCCTATTGATTATGAGAACAAAGTTGCTATCTATGATGATTATTGTGATGACATGTATGCTATAAAGAATAATGATAACCATGAAACTTGTCATCATGATTTTAATTTTCAATTGGATTATGCCTCACATGATAGTTATTTTGTTGAGTTTGCTCCCACTACTATTGATGAGAATAAATTTGCTTATGTGGAGAGTAATAAATTTTCTATGCTTGTGGATCATGAAAAGAATTCTTTATGTGATAGTTATATTGTTGAATTCATTCATGATGCTACTGAAAATTATTATGAGGGGGGAACATATGCTTGTAGGTATTGCAATAATATTATGTTTCCTCTCTATGTGTTGAAAATCTTGAAGTCATGCTTGTTTTGCCTTCCTATGCTAGTTGATTCTTGCTCCCATAAATTGTTTGCTCACAAAGTCTCTATGCATAGGAAGTGGGTTAGACTTAAATGTGCTAGTTATATGCTTCATGATGCTCCCGTTATGTTTCAATTCTTATCTTTTATGTGAGCATCATTGAAATCATCATGCCAAGCTAAAAAGGCAATTAAGAAAAGCGCTTGTTGGGTGATAACCCAATATTTACCCCTACTGTTTTTGTGTGTTAAAATGATTAAGCTAATGTAGTGATCATGTTTTATAGCTTTTGTTTGAATAAAGTGCCAAGTAAAGCCTTTGGGATAGTGTGGATGATAGTTGATTTGATTCTATGCAAAAACAGAAACTTTTGCGTCCAGTACATAAATTCCTATCATTCACTGGAACGCGTAAATATTCTGAATTTTTTACAGTTGATTGGTATACAAATTTTATAAGTTGTCCTAATTTTTCAGAATATTTGGAGTTACATAAGTATGATCTTAATTCAGATCTTTACAGACTGTTCTGTTTTTGACAGATTCTGTTTTCGATGCATAGGTTGCTTGTTTTCTAGTTTCTATGGCTTATATTGCTCAATATAAATTGTAGAAATGATAGGGTACAGTAGGAATCATGTCTTGACACTACCAAAGTGAATGATTTGTTTTATCATACTAACCCATCTCACGAAGTTCCGTTAAGTTTTGTGTGATTGAAGTTTTCAAGTTTTGGGAGAGATATCGATATGAGGAGAATAAGGAGTGACAAGACCCTAATCTTGGGGATGCCCAAGGCACCCCAAGGTAATATTCAAGGAATATCCAAGCAACCAAGCTTGGGGATGCCCCGGAAGGCATCCCCTCATTCGTCACCAACATTATCGGTAACCTTACTTGGAGCTATATTTTTATTCGTCACATGATATGAGTTTTGCTTGGAGAGTCATTTTATTTTATTAGTATTTGCTTTATGTTATTTAGAGTAATGTTTTGCATCTTTTATTTCAATAAAAGTGTCAAGTTTAGTCTTTACTATGCTTATTTTGCATGTCTATATGTTGCTGTTTTGAAAACAGAAAGTTTTCTATCATTGTCTGAATTCTTCTGGAAATTCAGAACATGATAAAATCTTGAAAGTGTTTCAAAATGAGTAAAGACAAATTTTATACAATGTGGTAATTTTTCAGAATTTTTGGAGTTAGGGAAGTATAAGTACAATTGCACTCTTTACAGACTGTCCTGTTTAGACAGATTGCTGTTATGTTTGCATTGTTTGCATATGTTTACTTGTTTAATTATTCTATTTGAGAATAGGAGTATTGAATATGCAGAGGCATTTAGTATGAAATGTCAAATAATAATTTTAGGGTATTTGCTATAGTAGAGAATGATAAGGTTTTGCATTTGATATATACTAACTTTTCTCACGAGTTCTTGTTGAGTTTTGTGTGGATGAAGTTTTTAAGATTTAGGGAAACCGTGATATAAAAGGAATTAAGGAGACACAAAAGCTCAAGCTTGGGAATGCGCAAGGCATCCCTAGTTAATATTTCAAGAAGTCTCAAGCATCTAAGCTTGGGGATGCCCCGGTAGGCATCCCACCTTTCTTCATCAAGAATTATCGGTTAGTATCGGTTGAGCCTAAGTTTTTGCTTCTTCACATGATGTGTGCTATTTTTAGTATGTCATTTTATTTTGTTTTGCTTGTTGTTTTAATAAAGTACTTAAGATCTGAAATTTTATTTATGAGAGAGAGTCTACATATAGCTACATAATTATTCAACTACTCATTGATCTTCACTTATATTTTTTTGGAGTAGTTTGTCCGTTGCAAGAGGGATATAATAAAAACTTTCATATAAAGTGCATTGAATACTATGAGAAGTTTGATTCCTTATGATTGTTTTGAGATATAAAGATGGTGATATTAGAGTCATGCTAGTGAGTAATTGTGGATTGTAGAAATACTTGTGTTAAAGTTTGTGATTCCCGTAGCATGCACGTATGGTGAACCGTTATGTGATGAAGTCGGAGCATGATTTATTTATTGATTGTCTTCCTTATGAGCGGCGGTCAGGGACGAGCGATGGTCTTTTCCTACCAATCTATCCCCCTAGGAGCATGCGCGTAGTACTTCATTTCGATAACTAATAGATTTTTGCAATAAGTATGTGAGTTCTTTATGACTAATGTTGAGTCCATGGATTATACACACTCTCACCCTTCCACCATTGCTAGCCTCTCTAGTACCACGCAACTTTCACCGGTACCATACACCCATCATATACCTTCCTCAAAACAGCCACCATACCTACCTATTATGGCATTTCCATAGCCATTCTGAGATATATTGCCATGCAACTTTCCACCGTTCCGTTTATTATGACACGTTTCATCATTGTCATATTGCTTTGCATGATCATGTAGTTGACCTCGTATTTGTGGCAAAGCCACCGTTCATAATTCTTTCATACATGTCACTCTTGATTCATTGCACATCCCGGTACACCGCCGGAGGCATTCATATAGAATCATATTTTGTTCTAAGTATCGAGTTGTAATTCTTGAGTTGTAAGTAAAAAAAGTGTGATGATCTTCATTATTAGAGCATTGTACCATGTGAGGAAAGGATGATGGAGACTATGATTCCCCCACAAGTCGGGATGAGACTCCGGACGAAAAAAAAGAGGCAAAAAAAAGAGAAGGCTCAAAAAGAGAGAGAGAGAGAAAATAGAGAAGGGGCAATGTTACTATCCTTTTACCAAAATTGTGCTTCAAAGTAGCACCATGATCTTCATGATAGAGAGTCTTCTATGTTGTCACTTTCATATACTAGTGGGAATTTTTCATTATATAACTTGGCTTGTATATTCCAATGATGGGCTTCCTCAAATTGCCCTAGGTCTTCGTGAGCAAGCGAGTTGGATTCACACCCACTTAGTTTCTTTTTGAGCTTTCATAAACTTACAGCTCTAGTGCATCCGTTGCATGGCAATCCCTACTCACTCACATTGATATCTATTGATGGGCATCTCCATAGCCCGTTGATACACCTAGTTGATGTGAGACTATCTCCTTCTTTTTGTCTTCTCCATAACCACCATACTCTATTCCACCTATAGTGCTATGTCCATGGCTCACGCTCATGTATTGCGTGAAAGTTGAAAAGGTTTGAGAACATTAAAAGTATGAAACAATTGCTTGGCTTGTCATCGGGGTTGTGCATGATTTGAATACTCTATGTGATGAAGATGGAGCATAGCCAGACTATATGATTTTGTAGGGATACCTTTCTTTGGCCATGTTATTTTGAGAAAACATGATTGCCTTGTTAGTATGCTTGAAATTTTATTGTTTTTATGTCAATATTAAACTTTTGTTTTGAATCTTATAGATCTGAATATTCTTGCTACAATAGAGAAGATTACATTGATAAATATGTTAGGTAGCATTCCAAATAGAGAAGATCACATCAAAAATTCTGTTTTTATCATTTACCTACTCGAGGACGAGCAGGAATTAAGCATGGGGATGCTTGATACGTCTCCAACGTATCTATAATTTTTTATTGTTCCATGCTATTATATTATCTGTTTTGGATGTTTTACATGCATTTATATGCTATTTTATATTATTTTTGGGACTCACCTATTAACCTAGAGCCCAGTGCCAGTTTCTGTTTTTTCCTTGTTTTTGAGTTTTACAGAAAAGGAATATCAAACGGAGTCCAAATGACCTGAAAATTTACGGTGATTTTTATGGACCAGAAGAAGCCCCCGAAGCAAAAGAGTTGGGCCAGAAGAGTCCCGAGTCAACGACAAAGGTGGAGGGCGCCCCCACCCCCCTAGGGCCCGCCCCCTGCCTTGTCGCTGACTCGTGGACCCCACTGATGTGGAACCGACACCAAAAATTCCTATAAATCCAGAAACCCCCAGAAAGAAACCTAGATCGGGATTTACGCCGCCGCAAGCCTCTGTAGCCACGAAAAACCAATCGAGAGCCCATTCCGGCGCGCTGTCGGTGGGGAAACCATCACCGGTGGCCATCTTCATCATCCCGGCGGTCTCCATGATGAGGAGGGAGTAGTTCACCCTTGGGGCTGAGGGTATGTACCAGTAGCTATGTGTTTGATCTCTCTTTCTCGTGTTCTTGATTTGGCACGATCTTGATGTACCGCGAGCTTTGTTATTATAGTTGGATCATATGATGTTTCTCCCCCTCTACCTTCTTGTGATGAATTGAGTCTTGCTCTTTGAGGTTTCGTTATGTTGGATTGAGTATTGGATTTGAGAACACTTGATGTATGTCTTGCGATGGGATATCTGTGGTGACAATTGGATGTTCTATTGATTCACTTGATGTATGTTTTGGCACTTAACTTGCGGATTCCCGAGGTGACATTGGGGTAATTATGCATAGGGGTTGATGCACGCTTTCGTCCTACGTTCTCTGATAGAATCTTTGGAGTGATTCTTTGTTGCACGTTGAGGGATTGTTATGTGATCCAATTATGTTATCATTGTTGAGAGAACTTGCACTAGTGAAAGTATGAACCCTAGGCCTTGTTTTCAAGCATTGCAATACCGTTTTCGCTCAGTTTTGTTACTAGTTACCTTGCTGTTTTTATATTTTCAGATTACAAAACCTATATCTACCATCCATATTACACTTGTATCACCATCTCTTCGCCGAACTAGTGCACCTATACAATTTACCATTGTATTGGGTGTGTTGGGGACACAAGAGACTCCTTGTTATTTGGTTGCAGGGTTGTTTGAGAGAGACCATCTTCATCCTATGCCACCCACGGATTGATAAACCTTAGGTCATCCACTTGAGGGAAATTTGCTACTGTCCTACGCAATTCTGCACTTGGAGGCCCAACACGAGTCTACAAGAAGAAGGTTGCGTAGTAGACATCATGCGGTCATTGTCCATATGCTCGTATTGCTGCTACTAATCTAAAACTATCACTGGTAAAATGAAGCAATGCCCATGTGGAGGCGTTGACAATTAAGATGCCGCTGTTAATCTTGTTTCACTGCTAAAACAAAGTAACGACACTACTTAAATATCAAAAAAAATTTATTTTTGCAAACAGGGATGCGTACCTCCATACTCGGGCATGTCTTTCTCAATTTTTAGTGGAACTGCACAAAATTGGATGGCCACTATTGCTTAGTTCTTCCTTTCTCGGGCTTGATCACCGAGAAGACACAAACCACAGTGAGGATTATCAAACTTCATTGGTGCCTGACCCAAACATGATCCCAAAATTGATGATGCATCACACCACGATGAGCTATCGATGCTCATGGTTGCTTCTCATGGCTGCATCGGCTGGTGAAGCTGATCGATGTTTAATGAAGAACGGGCTGTCTTCCATCAGTGCTCTTTGCTTGTTACCACAAAGACGATATCCTTCACCAGTTCATCTTGGAGCAGTCGTTTACGTTGGTGCAATTTTATCACACAATTGGATATGAACCAAATGTTTCCTCGAAGAAGCATCGACATTGGTACTAAGAGCAAAAGTTTTGTATTGATTTCTAAGCCTTCTCACAACTTTGTCTTCAGCTACCCAGCAATTTTATTTGACCAGCTTTTACCTAAATATGTGGTCTGACTTTGATTAAAAATATGATGTGGACTAAAAACCCGGATGGAGGTAGTACCCCTCCATTTTTATTTACTCTGAATATTAGATTTGACTGAAGTCAAACTTTAACACAACAAACCATAATTATTGAGAGAGGGCAAACTGTACATACAAAATAATTGAAATTAAATTTCTTTATTTGTACACACTCTCACACCTTTCCGATAATTTGGCGCGTGTGTGGTTGTTCACCTAACGGAGGGTAGTGTACCGCACGTGAACGACAGGAAGTGCGACCAGGACGCGTGCATCGTTACTTGATCGTAGTTTTCTTCACTGGTACGTTAAATAAAGAGTTTTGTTTCGTACTCAATTTAAAACGATTGTTATGGAGAAAAAATAAACCACTCCACTATATCTGTACTCCTATAAAAGACTCAGTTGGTGATGATGGTGTGTCTGCCATCCGTCATTTCTGACCATTAGATCTGCATCTAACGGCTGTGAGGTAAGTTGTGGCATTTTTGCAACAATAGCCCACTTCTCTGCTCCAATTTGCAGAAAACCCCTTATTATCTTATAAGCAACCACATCCCTCCCTCACCTCATCAAAATAGCCTGAGAAATATATTTTGATTGAAAAGTAATATATTTTTAGTGGTATATATGTATATCAAAACAAGAGTGTTTTCTTTCAAGTTTGTGAACAAGTACTATTCTACTTTGGATCCGTTGCAACGCACGGGCACATTGCTACTTAGTACTATATAAGCTGGAGCCTCAGTGCTTGTTCGCTAGGGTTTGCACTCTTCACACTCTCGCTGCACTACATATATATATATACACGCTAGAGGCTTAGCGTTCCTTTGCTAGGGTTTGCTCTATTCACAATCTCACCCTCTTCATCAGATCTAAACAAGACTGCGTCTCTCTCTCTCTCTCTCCCCTCACAGCTGGTGAAGGAGCCGTCCGGGAAAGGGAGGAGGTGCAGCGTTCACTCTGTTGCCTTCGGCGAGGGAGGCAATCCATTGCCGGCTGTGATGTTCTCTTTCACCCAGCGCCTGTGCGGGAGGGCCTCCGACCCCTTCTTCCTCGTTGTCATACGTAGTGTGGGCAGATCCAGCCTCCTGCCGCACGCCTAGCCACATCCCGACGACCCTAAGGTATATAACTTTCGTTGAAACCGTCATTGCTCTAGCATGCGGATCTATTTCGATTACGTAGTCGAATCTAGGTCTTGGTTCAAAGAGGAAAGAAGGGAGGGTGGGGTGGAGAATGAATCTAGGACGTGGTTCAATGAGGAAAGGATGGAGGGAAAGTAGTATAGACTGGCTATCCAGCTGCTTTGTTGGTCGAAAAGGGAAAAAGGGGGTAACCCAGTACACGCATCTGTAAGGAACCGATCTCTTTGTTGAAAAAGGAAAGAAACTGGGGGGTCGGGTAGTTTGTGCAGGACTAGATTTACTGCCCTCACATAGGAAAAAGGTTCAAAGAGAACAAATATGGGACCAACGCAGATATGCTGCTTGGCAACATACTCTGCATCACCCATTTATACGTGTGGACGCACATGGTGCTGGCATGTTCCATGTCCCATACAACTATTTTGCTGTTGTTAATCTAAGAATGCCGCTGGAAAATTGAAGCAATGCCACTGTTAAAAGTAAATTACATTTTTAACGAATGTTATTTTAAGAGAATGTCTCTGTTAATATGAATCAATGCAACCGTTTTATAAATGCTATTGTCCTACTTTGTTTTCCATCAAGATAAGGTAGATGTTTTTTTGTGGCCATACGATTCATCCACCTTTATTGTCCAGTAATTGTTTCTTTTTTTACCTCTGAAAACAGGGATATCTCTATTCAACTCGTTGCTATTGCGACCTTTTGCTTCACTACGCAAACACTTTTGTTTTAAGAGTGTTTTGTGCAGTTCAACTAAAATGTCACACTGGCAACTTTGCTTGATTTCAGTGGAACTGCACAAAACGAGATTGGATTTCCTATTCGTGTTGGTAGATTCGTATTTTATCTTGTCCGTCTCATGAAAGGTCAGTACAGGCCTTCATCCACATGATTGTGCAGTGTGCTTTAAGATGCTGTACTACTTGTATTGGTACTGTTTTAAATAAATGTTGAATTGAAGCTATTGTATTTTTGTCTTTTCCCATTAAGTGAACAAAAATGGGACCAACCTTGGCATGATGCTTGTTGCTTTTTTACAACAAACTCTACATCACTCCCTTTATAAGTAGATCGAAGCACATGGTGCTGTTGTGCCACTCTCCCCTGGAACTGTTTATGCTTTTTGTTAATCTAATGCCACTGGTAAAATTAAGCAATGCCACTCTTAGAATTAACTACTGAATCTTAGTTCAAAACTGCAGCACTTGTTAGGGATTGGCGGGAGTACCATTTCTGTTAGGGATCGGCGGGAGTACATGTTTAAGAAATGTATTGTTGAGATAATGTCTCTGTTATTATACATCAGTTACAGTGTTTTACAAATTGTACTACCTTGCTTTGTAGTTCTTTCTACATGTTTAACCAAGGTATTGTTAAGATAATGTCTCTATTAATATGAATCAATTGCATTGTTTTAGGAATGGTACTTTTCTGCTTTGTTGTTATTTATATATGTTGAAACAAGGTATTGTTAAGATAATGTCTCAGTTCATTGATAATCCCCAAGTGCAAGGAATCATTGTAGCAATTCCCAAAGGTGGAAATGATAAGTATAGAGTGTCAAACCCACCAGGAGCTAAAGGTAAGATCAACATTCTCTCAAGTCCTATCTGCCACTGATACGATTCTACGTACACCGAATGTTTGCTTCCATCTAGAAACGAGAAATAAACTACGTTGTGGGTATGAAGAGGATAACTTTGCATGATATCGGAGAACTAAAATATAAAAGTAGGCGCTGTTAACATGAAGTTAGAATATATTACTATATATTATAAATAGCGAGTGTGGAATAATGATGGGTCGGCGTGCGGAATCATCCTAGGCAATTGTTAACAAGATCGGTAGTCGTCATCGCCATTTTAAATGAGGGAGAGGCATAAGCTGACATACTTTCTCTTCTTGGATCATATGCACTTATGATTGGAACTCTAGCAAGCATCCGCAACTACTAAAGGTTATTAAGGTAAAACCCAACCATAGCATTAAAGCATCAAGTCCCCTTTATCCCATACGCAACAACCCCCTTACTCGGGTTTAAGCTTCTGTCACTCTAGCAACCCACTATAAGTGAATCATGAACGTATTGCAACACCCTATAGCGGTAATCCTTCATGTGTGCGCGGCATGGAAGGCACCATAGGACAGCACCAAAATAAAACATACAACTCAAACCAATCTAGATCATCAATCAACCCAAAAGGAAAAAGAAACTACTCAAAACATCATAGGATGGCATCAAACATTGGATCATAATATGTGGCATAAAGCACCATGTTCAAGTAGGGGATTATAGCGGGGTGTGGGAGAGTGGACCGCCGAAAAGAGATGAAGAAAATGATGAAGATGGTGATGTTGATGAAGACAATCACCGCGGCGATGGTTCCCCCGGTGGCACTCCGGCGCCACCGAGAGAGAGGGGGAGAGGGTCTCCCCCTTGTGCTTCCTCCTCCATGGCCTCCCCCCTATATGGGGAGAGGTTTTCCCTCTGGTCCTTGGCCTCCATGGCGATGATGGCACCCTCCGGGATCCTCCTCCATGGCCTCCGGTGATGATGGCCTAGATTGATTTTTCATGGCTACAGAGGCTTGCGGTGGCGGAACTCCCGATCTAGGTTTCTTTCTGGGGGTTTTGGTATTTATAGGAATTTTTGGCGTCGGTCTCACGTCAAGGGTGCACGAGGCAGCGACAAGGAAGGAGCACCCTCCCGGGGGGGTAGGGCGCGCCCCCCTACCTTGTCGTCACCTCGGGACTCTTCTGGTCCAACTCTTGTGCTTCGGGGTTCTCTTTTGGTCCATAAAAAATCACCATAAATTTTCAGCCCATTCCGAGAACTTTTATTTCTGCACAAAAAATGACACCACGGTTAGTTCTGCTGAAAACAGCGTCAGTCTGGGTTAGTTCTAATCAAATCATACCAAAACCATATAAAATTGTTGTAAACATGGCATGAATACTTCATAAATTATAGATACGTCGAAGACGTATCAGCATCCCCAAGCTTAATTCCTGCTCGTCCTCGAGTAGGTAAATGATAAAAGAAATAATTTATGAAGTGTGAATGCTAGCATAGTGCATAAATTTGATCAAGGATAGTTCCAAACAATTTTTCTAGCATTATTCTTTATCATAAACATTAGCTCATCTCATAAAACTTCTCATGATCAAGTAACATGCTATTCACAAGTTAAAGTATAGACCATAAAGTTTCTTGAAAACTAACAAACTGAGCTTTCAGTCACCAAACAATTGCAATTCATCTTATTTTCAGGAAGGGTCTATGTAAGAGCTTTGACTTAGCAAATTCCACATACTCAACTATCATATAGTCTTCCATGATTGCTAACACTCAAAGCATATTTTTAAACAAATAGCATCCGTCAAACACAGAGGAAGATAGGGGCTTAATGTTTCGCCTCCCAACTTATTTATCATATAGATAATTGTCAACAATAATAATTCATGATCAAATATATTTGAATGGCCATATATGATTGGATCTTTCCCCACCACATGATGCTTTCCAACTAAAGAATAATTGAGGTTTAAATAAGAAGGAATACTATTGACTCTTGCATAAAACTAAATGCATGAAAGTAAAAGATAGGCCCTTCGCAGAGGGAAGCAGAGGTTGTCATGCGCTTTTTAATTTTGGATGTGCAAACCCTTAATGCAAAGGAACGTCATGTTGTATTACCCTTTGTGATAGCAACCTTTATTATGCAGTCCATCGCTTTTATTCCTTTACCATCACAAGTTCGTACAACGCTTATTTTCGCTTACAATAAAAGATCATACATATTTAGGAGCAATTTTTATTGCTTTTTGCACCGATGACAACTTACTTGAAGGATCTTATTCAATCCATAGGTAGATATGGTGGACACTCATGGCATGAAATGGGGTTTAAGGGTTTTGGATGCACAAGTAGTATCTCTACTTAGTACAAAATTTTGGCTAGCAAAAGATCCTAAGCAAGCAACACATGTTAGAGGATCCATAACAATATAACTTCTATGCAAATATACCCAAACATAACTCATTACGTTGTCTTCGTTGTCCAACTTCAACTAATTTGCTCAAGTTTGAAAATAATTAATGGGGATCACAATCATAGAAGATGTCCAAGATAGTATATTTATATGTGAAATCTCTCTTCCTTCAATATTCTTTCATGAATTGTTCAAGTGACGAATGTTGAGTTTGCTAATTTTCAATAAATTTTACCACCTATACTTCTTATATGTGAATTCATTACTCCCCATGGGATAAGCATATGAAGCATATATAATTTTAGATTTATGATATTCAATTCATTCAACCATTTACTCAAAGGATATAAGTGAAGCACGAGAGTAAATGACAAAACTACTCCAGAAAGATATAAGTGAAGATCAATGAGTAGTCAAATAGTTAAATAGCAATGGGAGGACTCTCTCTCATTGAAGATTTCAGATCCAATGATTTTATTCAAACAGCAAGTAAAATGAAAATACGCTCCAAGCAAAACACATATCATGTGACGAATAAAAATATAGCTCCGAGTAAGGTATACCGATGGTTTTGAAGACGAAAGAGGGGATGCCTTCCGGGTCATCCCCAAGTTTAGGCGCTTGAGTCTTCCTTGAATATTACCTTGGGGTGCCTTGGGCATCCCCAAGCTTAGGGTCTTTCCACTTCTTATTCTCCTCGTATCAATATCTCACCCAAAACTTGAAAACTTCAATCACACAAAACTTAACGGAACTTCGTGAGATGGGTTAGTATGATAAAACAAATCATCCACTTTGGTACTGTCAAGACAAGATTCAAAAAATTTATCACATGATACCTACTGTACCCTATCATTTCTACAATTTATATTGAGCAATATAAGCCATAGAAACTAGGAAACAAGCAAACTATGCATCGAAAACAGAATCTGTCAAAAACAGAATCTGTCAAAAACAGAACAGTCTGTAAAGATCTGACTTAATCTCAAACTTCTATTACTCCAAAAATTCAGAAAATTTATGACAACGTAGACAATTTGTATTTAAATGAACTGTAAAAATTTAATAATTTTTACACGTTCAGTAAAAGATAGGAATTTCTGTACTGGATGCAAAAGTTTCTGTTTTTGCGCAGAATCAAGTCAACTATCATCCACACTATCCCAAAGGCTTTACTTGGCACTTTATTGAAACAAAAGCTATAAAACATGATTACTACAGTAGAAAAATTATGAGAACACATAAAAACAGTAGGGTTAAATATTGGGTTGTCTCCCAACAAGCGCTTTTCTTTAATGCCTTTTTAGCTAGGCATGGTATTTTAATGATACTCTTCCAAGCCCAATTCCGATGATAATTTTATTCATACTCTAAAAGATATAAGTGAAGTTCATAGAGCATTCTACAATTAATATAGTTTGTCCAATATCCATGCTCAAAATATATAAGTGAAGCACACGAAGCATTCTATAAAGTCATACTCAAAAGATTTAAGTGAAGCACAAAGAGCATTCTATAAAGCTATACTCAAAAGATTTAAGTGAAGCATAAAGAGCATTCTATAAAGCCATACTCAAAAGATTTAAGTGAAGCACATGAAGCATTCTATAAATCAATGAAGGACTATCTCATACTAGCATGGTGCATAAAGGAAAAGAAAAACACAAAAGACGCATATCATGTGAACAAAACAAAAACCGAGGAATATCGATAATTATTGAAGAAGAAAGATGGGATGCCAACCGGGGCATCCCCAAGCTTAGATTCTTGAGTATCCTTGAAATATTTACTTGGGGTGCCTTGGGCATCCCCAAGCTTGAACTCTTGCCTCTCCTTATTCTTCTCATATCGATAACTCCTCGATCTTCGAACACTTCATCCACACAAAACTTAACAAAAAAACTTGTGAGATCCGTTAGTATAATAAAGCAAATCACTACCTTTAGGTACTGTTGTAAACTCATTCCAATTTCATATTAGCATTATATCTACTGTATTCCAACTTCACCATGGTTCATACCCTCCGATACTACCCATAGATTCATCAAAATAAGTGAACAACACATAGAAAACAGAATCTGTCAAAAACAGGATAGTCTGTAGTAATATCAATATTTTGTATACTTATGTACCTCTAAAAATTATGAAAAATTAGGAAAAAATAAAAAAAATTGCATATCAGTGCTTTGTAAAAAATTTAGGATTTTTTCATGTTCCAGTAAAAAATGTAAATTCACGCACTACAGAAAAAGTTTCTGTTTTTGCACCGCACATACCAAACAAGCAATCTAATCATCCTAAAGGCAAATCTAGGCACATTATTTTTATAATACAATGGATATATACAAGGGGATAATTATTTTTGAAAAACTTCCATGAAAAATTCTACATTGTTTCCATGAGCATGAACACAAGTGTTGAAGGTCGACCCTCACTTCTCCAATGCATAACCTTCCAATCACTTCTCTTTTTGAAAAAGTGTTTAGGCATAAGAGGCAAGTAAATTTTTTGTATTTTCATTTTTTTATTTTTTTGTATGTTTCACCCACAACTAAAGAAAACAAAAAAAAGGGAAAACAAAAGATACTTAGTGAAGAAAGCAAACAAGCATACACGAGAATATCAACCCCACGCTATTGCTCCACGGCAACGGTGCGAGAAAAGAGCTTGATAATCCCCAAGTGCAAGGAATCATCATAGCAATTCCCAAAGGTGGAAGTGATAAGTATGGAGTGTCGAACCCACAAGGAGCTAAAGGTAAGATGAATATTCTCTCAAGTCCTATCTGCCACTGATACGACTCTACGTACACCGAACGTTTTCTTCCATCTAGAAACGAGAAATAAACTACGTTGTGGGTATGAAGATGATAACTTTGCATGATATCGGAGAACTAAAATATAAAAGTAGGTGCTGTTAACATGAAGTTAGAATATATTACTATATATTATAAATAGCGAGTGTGGAATAATGATGGGTCGGCGTGCGGAATCATCCTAGGCAATTGTTAACAAGATCGGTAGTCGTCATTGCAATTTTATATGAGGGAGAGGCATAAGCTGACATACTTTCTCTCCTTGGATCATATGCACTTATGATTGGAACTCTAGCAAGCATCCGCAACTACTAAATATCATTAAGGTAAAACCCAACCATAGCATTAAAGCATCAAGTCCCCTTTATCCCATACGCAACAACCCCCTTACTAGGATTTAAGCTTCTGTCACTCTAGCAACCCACTATAAGCGAATCATGAACGTATTGCAAAACCCTACAGCGGTAATCCTTCACGTGTGCGTGGCACGGAAGGCACCATAGGACAGCACCAAAATAAAACATACAACTCAAACCAATCTAGATCATCAATCAACCCAAAAGACAAAAGAAACTACTCAAAACATCAGAGGATGGCAACACATCATTGGATCATAATATGTGGCATAAAGTACCATGTTCATGTAGGGGATTACAGCGGGGTGCAGAAGAGTGGACCGCCGAAAAGAGATGAGGAACGTGATGAAGATGGTGATGTTAATGAAGACAATCACCGCGGCGATGGTTCCCCCGGTGGCACTCCGACACCACGGAGAGAGAGGGGGAGAGGGTCTTCCCCTTGTGCTTCCTCCACCATGGTCTCCCCCCTAGATGGGGAAAGGTTCTCCCTCTGGTCCTTGGGCTCCATGGCGATGATGGCCCCCTCCGGGATCCTCCTCCATGGCCTCTAGTGATGATGGCCCCCTCCGGGAGTGTGCCGGAGAGGGCCTAGATTGATTTTTCGTGGCCACAGAGGCTTGCGGAGGTGGAACTCCTGATCTAGGTTTCTTTCTGGGTGTTTTGGTATTTATAGGAATTTTTGGCGTCGGTCTCATGTCAAGGGGGTCCACGAGGCAGTGACAAGGTAGGAGCACCCTCCCGGGGAGGTAGGGGACGCCCCCCTACCTTGTCGTCGCCACGGGACTCTTTTGGTCCAACTCTTGTGCTTCTGGGTTCTCTTTTGGTCCATAAAAAATCAACGTAAATTATCAGCCCATTCCGAGAACTTTTATTTCTGCACAAAAAACGACACCACGGTAGTTCTGCTGAAAACAGCGTCAGTCTAGGTTAGTTCTAATCAAATCATACTAAAAACCATATAAAATTGTTGTAAACATGGCATGAATACTTCATAAATTATAGATACGTCGGAGATGTATCAGCATCCCCAAGCTTAATTCCTGCTCGTCCTCGAGTAGGTAAATGATAAAAGAAATAATTTATGAAGTGTGAATGCTAGCATAGTGCATAAATTTTATCAAGGATAGTTCCAAACACTTTTTCTAGCATTATTCTTTATCATAAACAGTAGCTAATCTCATAAAACTTCTCATGATCAAGTAACAAGCTATTCACATGTTAAAGTATAGACCATAAAGTTTCTTGAAATCTAACAAACTGGGATTTCAGTCACCAAACAATTGCAATTCATCTTATTTTCAGGAAGGGTCTTTGTAAGAGCTTTGATTTAGCAAATTCCACATACTCAACTATCATGTAGTCTTCCATGATTGCTAACACTCAAAGCATATTTTTAGAACAAATAGCATCCGTCAAACACAGAGGAAGATAGGGGCTTAATGTTTCGCCTCCCCACTTTGCAGAAAGAAGCAGTCACTGTTTGCGCTACATTACACAAGGAATGATCGAGAAGCTTTACAGAGTATTAGTAGATGCTAGTGACATGACTAGTCTACAGAGAGCATGGGAAACTTAATAGCACGTGTAGTGCAAAATTCACACCACAAGGAAAGGTATGACCAAGTTGGTGGCCGACGCAGCTGTAACAAACGAGGTCAGTATCGTCCTTCATCCACATGATTGTGCTTTGTTATGTTGTGCTACTTATATTGGTGTATTGGTTTGAATAAATGTTTAATTGAAGCTATTGTATTGCTATCTTTTCCTGTTAAGATAATGAAGATGATTATAGTTGTGAGCGTAAGTTTAATCAACTAGTACCACTATTATATTCATCACACTTTTTCTGTATTTATGCAGACAGGGATGCTCAGCTTGATTTCAGTGGAACTGCACAAAATGTTTAGATGGTTTGTGTCTTCCATAATACTTCATCATGCACAATACATCGAATGGTTCTCTAATCATTCGTCGTCACCTTGAGCCACCGGACTATCTACTTGAATGGAGCTGCCAACGTGTTCAACGCCTTGCAATATATAAATACGAAATCCACCATGCTACGCAAGACATTGTTTGATTTCAGTGGAACTGCACAAAAAGATACACTGGTTAATCCGGCTCCATGTGCTATTTCAATGTGCAAACTGATGACAATCATAGGCATTACGTATTTTGAATCGGAAAAGCTTGTCAAAGTTTAATCATTGATGTTAGCAAGAAGACATTCGTTTAATATTTTGGAATTGGAAAACCTTGTCAAATTGTGCTCATTGATGATAGCCAGAAGACATGCATTTGATATTTTGGAATGGGGCGCCCTTTGCTGTGAGCAGCGTCGATCTTTTTTTCCTATTCATGTGTTCAGTTCAGAAGTAAATATTTATTCTGATGAGATGCATAGTCATGAATGTTGACTTATGTAAGGTATTTCAAGAGTTTGTTCTGAATGTTTTCTATGAAATGCCAGGCCTTGTGAGTTTGATTGCAAAATTGAGCTTGAAATGCTGTGGCATGCGTCCCGAGAATAATGCTTCGTATTGTTTTGCACGTTGATCTAGTGCCATTGATTTGCATGTTAAGAAGATCATCCTCTTCTGTTGTTTCTGTGCTTAAGAAGTTCATCATCTTATGTTTCATACTTTCATTCATAGCCTATACGACAACTCGGGTAGGTTAGAGGTGAAACGATATGATCTTCCGACTAACTCATCGTATTAGGCCGTGATTGGATCATCGTTTTCGAACCAAAACCGCTTGTAAAACTGACGCTTGTAAATAAAAGCAGATGGTCTTGGGCGAAGCGCTTGGTTGGTCGTTTTCAACTTGTAAAATATACACTGGTTTCTCAGATTACACGCGTAACTTGCCGATTTTCATTACAGACCTCGAGCCATCGGTTTCATTACGCCTGTATTTTACGCGTTGTTTCCGGTGACGAGTAAATTACACATATATCCTTAATACAGGTGTGAAACAATCCAGAGCTCCCAAGCGTGGCCTTACCGTTTCTTGCCGGCTCAGTCTCTCGAAGGTGCTCATAGAGGTCCGATGATCCTGGCTTCCTAAACGACCAGCGGGCGCTGTATCAGAGCATCCGTAGGGCCCACGAGGCCCTCGCTGTCGTCCTTTGAGTTGTTACGCTCACCGTGGCGCCGCCGTCTCGCGTTGTCAACATGGTCAACGAACATGAGGAATCAGGAGATGACTTTACTTGGAGAGGATGACAGTGGGGACCCAGCAGGGCCATAGCCGCACGTACGCAAGTGCCTCCTTATTATATACAACTATAATTTTTTTTGCTTCCTCTTGGTTTTCTGACATCACGGTCCCACACCATTGTCAACCTATATAGTCAATAAACGAGAGAATTGCACAAGGAGCGGTCGACAGCTGAGACCCAGCAGCTCGAGCAGTATTTGTTTTTTGAGGTGTGAGCAGAGTTTTTCTTGAGCGATGTTTTTGTTGTTGTTCAGAGGAGCAGGGTATCGATTGGGCGGACTGTGGCCCGTCTGGCCCAGGCTATTCTTTTATGTCGACCAAATATCCAGCCTAGATATTAATTTTTCAATGTGAAAATGGCTAGCCCAGCTATATTTTTTTGCGGAATACTCAACCCAAGAAAATGGGCTTCAAGAAATAATAAATGGGCTGTAATTAAAAAAATTGGCTGTAAATATAAAAAACGGACCGAACAGGTAATTTTTTTAATTTCATTACTTGTTGCGCGCGCAAAATTTCGTTAGATTTTTAGCTAATACAAATTTATTTTGAAATTATATTTAATCGGACTCGAAATTTCGGGTTAAAAAATATATCGGATCCCATCAAAATGTGGGAAATTTTTTTGAATTTTTTTTAGCGGTTGGTTGAAATTATTAACCGTTGTTCTGGCTAGAAAATCGGCTGTAATTTTAACAAACAGTAAATGTGCTGAGTAAATTCCATTAGAATTAATAAATGGGCTGTACATTATAACAAATCGCAAATGGGTTATATGTTCTCTGCCACAGATGTGATGGTCACTTTTGGACCTACTAAGGTGACGCTTATGCAAGGCTTTGTCAACTTATAGTCAACACACGATTCTAGTAGCAATGGCCATTGGATGTCCATCTAATGGCTGTGGTGCTTCTTCAATCTCGGACATTCATGCTTCAGCCGCCCAAACCACCGCCGGCGGTACCGCCTGCTACCGCCTCCCGTGGCCGGCTGTGCTGCCTCACAGGCCTCACCGGCCCACCCTACTCTCATCGCCGTCCAGGCCATTCCTCTACTCACCAACACCTCCTGTTATTCTCCAGCGACGGCATCCTCACACCGCAGCCGAACTAGTGAACCCTCGTACTCCCCTCCGCGTGGGCATCCACTGCTGTGTCTTCGCCGGCTCCGGGTCATTCCCTTCCGAGGCCTCGCCATCGTCCACCATGTTCGTTCTCTCGGCGCGGCGTGGTCAACTTTGTCAACAAACGACAGCCATCGGAAGAGGCATGTACATGGAGTGGCTCACAGTAGGGACCCGCATGGCCCATGGCCGCACGCGAGCAAGTCCCTCCTTATTATGTGAAAACAAATGATTTCTCCCCCTGACAGGTTTGAGCCACCAGCTACATCTTCACACGCAGGGAAGTGTTTGCTTTATTACGCGGAAAAAAAAGTTACCCCTCCCTGACAGCTGGGACCCACCAGCTTTATTATCATCCATTTCGCGAGAATATAGATTGTACCAAAGATGCTAAATTGTTTTCTTTTTATTCTAACTCGAAAAAGAAGAAATCAAAAAAACAAAAAACATCTTCGCACGCAAGGAAGTGCCACCTTATTACGAGCAAAACAATGATTCCCCCTTGCTAGCTGGGACCCAGCAGATTTGGAGGCTGACTTATGGGCCCACTAAGTTGACGCGTACGGGCTTTGTCAACTTAGTCAAAATGATTCTAGCTGCACTGACCGTTGGATGTTAAATCAACGGCCGTGTTGCATCTTCAACCTCTGTTCTTCTTGCTCCAGCCGCCCAAACCAGGCCTGCGATACCGCCTGCTCCAGCCTCCCGTGGTCGGCTGTGCTGTCGCGCAGGCCTCACGGACTGACCATACTACGACTGGCCAGGCCTTCCCTCTACTCACCCACACCCCCTGTGATTCTCCGGCGATGGCAGCCTTACGCCGCAGCTGAACTAGTGAACCCTCGTACTCCCCTCCGCGTGGGCATCCACCCGCCTCATCTTCTCTGGCTCCTCATCGTTCCCTTCCTATTCCTCGCCGTTTTCCACCACCTTGATGCTCTCGGCGCCTCGTGGTCAACGAGGTAAACGAACGACAGCCATCGAAAGTGGACTTTAGGCTATGAGGCTGACAGCTGGACCCACCAGCTACATCTTCGAACACAAGGAAGTGCCTCCTTATTACTCGCAAATAAAAATGATTCCTCCCCCTGACAGCCGGGACCCACCAACTATATCTTCGCATGCAAGGAAGTGCATCCTTATCCTCCCTGACAGTTGGGACCCACCCGGTCGAAGCGTACGTAGCATTGTCGCGAGCATGTACGTACGTACTGGTCGATCGGTCTCTCTGCAATGATGAACCGTGACCGAGCAAGCAGCGGCACGGGTAGTAGTAGAGCCCCCGACGTAGCAGTTCAGGCAGTCCCTTCTAAACCTTGTACACGTACGTACAGCCACATGCCAAAAAATACGGCCACGTATGTACATACGGGCGGGGTCTCGAACACGTACTCGCGCATACGTACGGCCAGGGCTCGTGTACATGGAGAGGCAACTGACGGCAGCAACGGCGTCCTGTTCATCAGGAGCCAACCGACTTGGACGGAACAGCTGAAACGAGGTCTAGCTTACCGTAGAACGGAGGAAACGGCCTTTCTGTTCGACCGCGTACGGTCGAAACAGGGTCCTGTTCATCAGGAAGGATCTGGCGTACCGCAAAACGGAGGAAACGGACTTCTGTTCGAGTGCCTACGGTCGAAACGGGGTCTTGTTGATCAGAAGGGGTGTGGCGTACCGCAAAACAGAGGAAACAGACTTGTGTTGGAGCGCTACGGTCGAAACAGGGGTCCTGTTCATCGGGAGGGGTGTGGCGTACCGCGAAATGGGACTCCACGGGCTACTGTCCATCCACCGTCGACTTTCTCCAGCCTCCACCTGCTACTGTTCATCCACCGTCGACTTCCTCCTACCTCCACTAGCTACTGTTCATCGACGGGGGTCCTGTTCATCCAGCCTCCACCTGCTACTGTTCAACCAGCCCTCCATGGGGTCCTGTTTATCCAGCCTCCACGGGGTCCTATTCAACCAGCCCTCCACGGGGTCCCTCCACCGGCTACTGTTCATCCACCCCCACCAGTTCCTCGACCGGGGTCCTATTCATCCAGCGGCAACGGCCTCTACTACCACGGGGTCCTATTCATCCAACCCCCACCTGGAACTGTTCATCCAAACCCAACCACGTACGTCTCGACTCGTTCAACCAACCCCCACGTTCACTGTTCATCAAGAGGCAGCAGGTTCGATCGGCTTCAGTAAGCAGCAGCAGCAGCGATCGATCGCGCGGGTTCAGTTAGCAGCAGTAGCGAAGGAATCGCTCGGGTTCAGTTAACAGCCAAGGGATCGATTGCTCGGGTTCAGTAACGTAGCTAGAGCAATCGCTCTGGTTCAGTAAGCGAATGCCTTGATGTCTACTACGCAACCTTCTTCTTGTAGATGTTGTTGGGCCTCCAAATGCAGAGTTTTGTAGGACAGTAGCAAATTTCCCTCAAGTGGATGACCTAAGGTTTATCAATCCGTGGGAGGCATAGGATGAAGATGGTCTCTCTCAAACAACCCTACAACCAATTAACAAGGAGTCTCTTGTGTCCCAACACACCCAATACAATGGTAAATTGTATAGGTGCACTAGTTCGGCGAAGAGATGGTGATACAAGTGTAATATGGATAGTAGATATAGGTTTTTGTAATCTGAAAATATAAAAACAGCAAGGTAACTAGTAGTAAAAGTGAGCAAAAACGGTATTGCAATGCTTGGAAACAAGGCCTAGGGTTCATACTTTCACTAGTGCAAGTTCTCTCAACAATGATAACATAATTAGATCATATGGCAATCCCTCAACGTGCGACAAAAGTCACTCCAAAGTTCCTATCGCGGAGAACATAAGATGAAATTGCTTGTAGGGTACGAAACCACCTCAAAGTTATTCTTTCTGATCAATCCATTGAGCTATTCCTGTAAGTGTCACAAGCAGCCCTAGAGTTCGTAGTAAAATAACATCATATGACACACATCAATCAAACCCTAATGTCACCTAGAAACTCCAATGTCACCACAAGTATCCGTGGGTCAATTATACGATATGCATCAAACAACTTCAGATTCATAATATTCGATCCAACACAAAGAACCTCAAAGAGTGCCCCAAGATCTCTGCTGGAGAAACAAGGACGAGAACGTGCATCAACCCCTATGCATAGATTACCCCAATGTCACCTCGGGAATCCGCGAGTTGAGTGCCAAAACATACATCAAGTGAATCAATAGAACACCCCATTGTCACCATGGGTATCCCACGCAAGACATACATCAAGTGTTCTCAAATCCATAGTAGTATTCAATCCGATAATAGTGAAACCTCAAAGGTAAAACTCAATTCATCACAAGAAGGTAGAGGGGAAAAACACCATATGATCCAACTATAATAACAAAGCTCGCGGTACATCAAGTTCATGCCAAATTAAGAACACGAGAGAGAGAGATCAAACACATAGCTACTGGTACATATTGTGGCACCCCGCTCAGAGAACCGGTTTACCAGTGTTTCCAACCCAGGGACCAAGTCTTCTGGAAACACACAACAACTTGGAATAGAATATAGCTGAACTTTTATTGATAATAGTCGAGTACAAGCTTATATATTACATGATCATCGAGGCCAAAAGCACATCTAGTGCTATGACAATATCTACATTATTTATCTAACATAACAGGGCCTTGGTATTACTACGGAATACTACAGTGAAAGACTACTGCGTAGCGGAACACGATAGTAACTCCATCCACAGGGACATTGCTGAGGACACATCCTAGTCATCGCAACACGGACCTTCGAGACCTCCTTCTCAGTCTTCTCCTGCATCTGGCATGATACGCCAGGTGAGTACTTTGAATGTACTCGCAAGCACAAGACAACCAAATATGCAGCAAATAATAGCATGGCAACCAACATGTTAAGTCTTAACTGATTCACTTACTGATGATAACTTATGCATATCCGGGTTGTTTCACAAACCTCGGAGTACTCGATGCCAACGAGTACATCCGCTCATAAGACAAGTTCTTCCATCATTACTATGGTTGTTACGGTTGATCACCTAGAGAGGTCTGGACGGGCTGTCCAATACCGTGGACGCGGCTATTCGAATAGATTTTACACTCTGCAAAGGTTGCGCACTTTACCCACACTATGGAGCACCTGACCTCGTGATCCCATTTGGGTGGACCAACGTGCTCCAACGAAACCCGCCTGACCCGTGACTCTCCCAACATACCACCGGCAATCATCCTCCCCCGGAGTCAAGCCCTGGGTGGCCCCGTTTCACCTTGTCACACCTGCCACCGTCGTGGCCTAACTAAACTGTCCCAAACGGGGACGCCAGCACAAAACTCAACTGGGCTCACAGGGTTATCGCCGTCTGCCTGATCAGGGCAGCACGCACGCATAACCCTCCCTGTCTGGAGGTACCGGTGAAAGAGCACGGAGCCAGACCAAGTCAAGGCCGTCCCATACCGGCAAATGTGGCTGCACGGGTAAACCCGGACAGGTGACTCTTGATCAACCAATTAAGTCTCTCTTAGCAATCAGGGTCATTCATCATATCAATTTAAGTTTTCAACAATAGGCATTTCAATACTTCACTTGAATTATCTATGTTAATAAAACGCGGGAAATGAATATGAATTATGCAATGCTATGAAATGCTTCATAATATGGATGTCCTAGCTTGCCTTGATCAGTTGGGTTGTTCAGAAACTCCTGGTCTTCAAATCCACAAGAATCTCCTTCTGAAAATATTTTTAAATGGCAAAGAAAAATGTCACATAAAGCATTTTTATTCACCAACAATTCTGTGAGTATTTGAAAAATACCAAACTTGGTCAGAAAATAAAGAAGTTAAATATGAACAGAATGCAAAAAGAATCAGGTCAATTGGACCTTTTAATAAAAAGTTATTAGCAGTCAAAGTGGCTGGTCAACTCTGCTAAATAAACAAAATTCAGAAAAACAGAAAAACCCTGAACGGGCCACGTCGAAGGCGTAAAGGCCCAAAGGCACCTTCACTTACCCCTTCGTGCGCGCGCTGCTGGGCCGCTGACAGGTGGGCCCGTTCTGTTTAAAACAGAGGGAGGAGGGAGATAACATAGGGAGACGGGGCTCTGGCGACGCTCACCGGCGATAGGGACGGCGGCGGAGCTGGGAGTTGACGGGGATCGATCGGGCACTCGAAGACGGTCCTCCCTGTACCCGTAGCTCCCCGGAGATGGATGGACGGCGCGGCGCCCTTCTTCTCCGGCGGACAAGCGCTACGGTGGTCGACGGAGGTGGTGATTCCGGCGACTATTCGCTCAGGCAGGAGGTCGAGGAGCAGCAGTGGAGTGCACTGAGCTCGAGGGCGTAGTCGAACGAGGCTGGGGTGGAGAGGGCTGGCGGTGGAGCTCAACTGGCGGCGGAACTCCGGTGAAGCTCGAGGCCAGAGGGCCTCTCGGACTTGGCTCTTGCTTGGGGAGGCAATGGAGGATGGAGGGAGAGGGGTGAGGAGCTTAGCGAGGCCGGGCGGGGTTATTTATAGGCAGAAGAGGCGCTCAATGATCTCTCTGGATCGGCGGCGACGTGGCTACGCCACTGGAGCAAGGACGGCGAGCTGGCCGTCGTGGCGCGTGCGAAGCGACAGGAGCGAGCAGAGGCATTAAATGTGCGAGGGGATAGCTCGGGGAGAAGAAGATGAGCGGCGCCGCCATTGTGGCCGCACGGGCAGCACAATGCTCGCGGTCGTGGCGGCCGCCAAGGGCTTCTCCGGCGAGGGCGAAGGATCTAGAGGGGCTAGGTGTCGCACGGGAACGATGTCGGCATGCTTGGACAAGCTGCTGCGGCGCAGGCGTCTCGCTCTGACGAGACCCGAGCCTGGCGCAGCACAGAGCGCGGTGACAAGCATGCCATCGCCATGCTCACAATAGTGCTTGCCCCCAGGAGGCCACGCATGCCTAGCAAATCTTGTCTGGCACGTCGACCCTCGATCTCTCACTTCACCTGCACCCATAGTTTGGCTTGGTTGGGTCTGAGATGAAGGGTAGCCTCAACAACAATTCCTAACAGAGAACTAGGGAGGGATCTGGAGAGGTGGAGAGCTAGGGATGGAGCCAAAGAGATTGTCTGGAGTGATCCTCGTTGGAAGGACTCCAAACTTGAGTAGGTTTGGTTGAGATTTGAGGGTAGTTCATGTGTAACCTCCAAATATGGTCCAGAATGTGAATGTTGAGGTACTGCTCACTTGGATGATCTCCTGAGGCTGAAACTTGGTGGAGGGAAGTCATTTGTAGGTGTCCTCATGCCACAAAAATTTCAGAGCATTTGGACAAACCTAGCAGGTACTTTCTTCACAAAGGTTCACACTGTCCAGGAACAAAACTGAATTATTTTGCAAAATATTAGAACTAGACCATGGAATATTTTTGAATATTGGGGCAAGATATATTCCAAGGTATTTTAGGGAATTATTTGAGAATTTTCTGGCCATCCAAACTATAGGTTGCTTCACAACCCATAGTGATGACCTAAATTCCCAAATAAAAGAAAAGAGTTATTGGAAAAGATTTAAATTGGAATTTGGGTCCTTGAGGTACTTGGCAGGGTTTTGGCAAGGTGATGAGGCTTTGGATTACTTGGAAAAGATTCAAAAGTGTCCAAGACCAAATGAAAAGGTTCAAAAACCATTCAAGTTTCATATAAAACCAAGAAAAGTTTGAAAAGAAAAAGTTGGCAAAATCAGGGTGTCACACATACCCTCATCCCCGAGGGTGAACTACTTCCTCCTCGTCATGGAGACCACCGGGATGATGAAGATGGCCACCGGTGATGATTTCCCCCTCCAGCAGGGTGCCGGAACAGGGTCCCGATTGGTTTTTGGTGGCTACAGAGGCTTGCGGCGGCGGAACTCCCGATCTAGGTTTCTTTCCGGGGGTTTCTGGATTTATGGGAATTTTTGGTGTCAGTTTCACGTCAGTGGGGTCCACGAGTCAGCGACAAGGCAGGGGGCCCGCCCTAGGAGGGTGGGCGCGCCCTCCACCCTTGTCATTGACTCGGGACTCTAATGGCCCAACTCTTGTGCTTCGGGGGCTTCTTCTGGTCCATAAAAAATCACGGTAAATTTTCAGCTCGTTTGGACTCCGTTTGATATTCCTTTTCTGCAAACTCAAAAACAAGGAAAAAACAGAAACTGGCACTGGGCTCTAGGTTAATAGGTTAGTCCCAAAAATAATATAAAATAGCATATAAATGCGTATAAAACATCCAAAACAGATAATATAATAGCATGGAACAATTGAAAATTATAGATACGTTGTAGAAGTATCAAACATCCCAAGCTTAATTCCTGCTCGTCCTCGAGTAGGTAAATGATAAAAACAGAATTTTTATTTGGAATGCTACCTAACATATTTATCCATGTCATTTTCTTTATTGTGGCATGAATGTTCAGATCCATAAGATTCAAAACAAAAGTTTAATATTGACATAAAAACAATAATACTTCAAGCATACTAATAAGGCAATCATGTCTTCTCAAAATAACATGGCCAAAGAAAGTTATCCCTACAAAATCATATAGTCTGGCTATGCTCCATCTTCATCACACAAAAAATTCAAATCATGCACAACCCCGATGACAAGCCAAGCAATTGTTTCATACTTTTGATGCTCTCAAACCTTTTCAACTTTCACGCAATACATGAGCGTGAGCCATGGACATAGCACTATAGGTGGAATAGAATATGGTGGTTGTGGAGAAGACAAAAAGAAGGAGATAGCGTCACATCAACTAGGCGTATCAACGGGCTATGGAGATGCCAATCAATAGATATCAATGTGAGTGAGTAGGGATTGCCATGCAACGGATGCACTAGAGCTATAAGTTTATGAAAGCTCAAAAGAAAACTAAGTGGGTGTGCATCCAACTTGCTTGCTCACGAAGACCTAGGGCAATTTGAGGAAGCCCATCGTTGGAATATACAATCCAAGTTCTATAATGAAAAATTCCCACTAGTATATGAAAGTGACAAAATAGGAGACTCTCTATCATGAAGATCATGGTGCTACTTTCAAGCACAAGTGTGGTAAAGGGATAGTAGCATTGCCCCTTCTCTCTTTTCTCTCATTTTTTTTCTCTTTTTTTCTTCTCCCTTTTTTTTTGATTGGCTTCTTTGGCCTTTTTATTTTTCCTCACATGGGGCAATGCTCTAATAATGAAGATCATCACACTTTTATTTACTTACAACTCAAGAATTACAAATCGATACTAGAACAAAATATGAATCTATATGAATGCCTCTGGCGGTGTACCGGGATGTGCAATGACTCAAGAGTGACATGTATGAAAGAATTATGAACGGTGGCTTTGCCACAAATACTATGTCAACTACATGATCATGCAAAGCAATATGACAATGATGGAGTGTGGTACCGGCGAAAGTTGCGCGATACTAGAGAGGCTAGCAATGGTGGAAGGGTGAGAGTGCGTATAATCCATGGACTCAACATTAGTCATAAAGAACTCACATACTTATTGCAAAAGTCTATTAGCTATCGAAACAAAGAACTACGTGCATGCTCCTAGGGGGATAGATTGGTAGGAAAAGACCATCGCTCGTCCCCGACCGCCACTCATAAGGAAGACAATCAAAAAAATATCTCAAGCTCCGACTTCGTTACAAAACGGTTCACCATACGTGCATGCTACAGGAATCACAAACTTTAACACAAATATTTCTCCAATCCACATTAACTCACTAGCATGACTCTAATATCACCATCTTTATATCTCAAAGCAATCATAAGGAATCAAACTTCTCATAGTATTCAATGCACTTTATATGAAAGTTTTTGTTATATCCCTCTTGGATGCTTATCATATTAGGACTAAATTCATAACCTAAGCAAATTACCATGCTGTTTAAATACTCTCAAAATAACCGCCGTGCTCTAAAAAGATATAAGTGAAGTACTAGAGCAAATGACAAACTACTCCACAAGATATAAGTGAAGACTAATGAGTAGTCGAATAATTATGTAACTATGTGAAGACTCTCTAACATTTAATAATTTCAGATCTTGGGATACTATTCAAACAGCAAGCAAAACAAAATAAAATGACTTTCTAAAAATAGCACACATCATTGTGACGAAGTAAAAACTTAGGCTCAATGTGACGCCCCCGGTTCAATCGTACACTAGTCATACACGCAAACGTGTACGATCAAGCCCAGGGACTCACGGGAAGATATCACAACACAACTCTAAACACAAATAAACGGAGGTCCACAATATTACAGACCAGGGATCCGAAGATCCGAATACATAAGTCAGTCATACAAATAATATCTGAGTACAGACATAGTTAGACAAGTTCTGCCTTAAGAAGGCTAGCACAAACAGCGACACTAGATCGAAAGGCGTTGGCCTCCTGCCTGGGAGCCTCCGATCCTACTCCTGGTCAGCTGGCTCGATCCAGTAGTACGTGCCCTCTGGACCCGCCTGGTAGTAGGCTCCGGTGGTGGCGTCTGGCTCCTGGACTCCATCGTCTGGTGTATCATCAAGGTGGGGGTATATGGGGGAAAAGAGAAAATAAAGCAACCGTGAGTACTCATCCGAAGTACTCAGCAAGCAAGGATCTACACTACATATGCAACATTATCAATGGAGAAAAGGCTGTATATGTGGACTGGGCTGCAGAAATGCCAGAATAGAGAGAAAGGCCTAGTCCTATCGAAGACTAGCATCTTCAAACATCTTCTCAAAGCCATCATCTTGCAGCAGTAGAAGAGAGTAGAATAGCATTTTATTTAGCAAACATGTTGAAGTACAGCTCAAAGATCCTTCCTCGACTCCCAGCGAGAAAGTAATCCCGAAGCTTCAATTAAGTAATAAGTATCCAGTTTAAGTAGTAGATCGGGATACACAAACTGAGCGTCCTTTACCATAGGACCGGCTATCGATAGAAGATTCATCCCTGCAGGGGTGCACTACTGTTACCCAACACGCTCGATCAACTCTGGCCGGACATACTTGCTGGGTAATGCCCGTCCTCGGAAGATCAACACGAAGCAGCGCTCTACCTAGGCTCAGCAGAGAGGTCAGCACGCCGGACTAACCTATGCACCCAGGGGTCTCGGGCCATCGCCCTGGGCACCCTGCGCGTTGCGTGGCTGGCCGGGGTGCAGGCGCGACACTGAACTCGCCAGTGAAGTATCCAGCCCAATCCCGACGATCAGCCCGCACGGTGAATCGTGACGTCTGATAAGCTTTCGGAGAAACGTACATCGCAGAGGGCCCCATAACCATTATCCCGCGTGGTGGTAGTGCGTATAGGGCACGTCGACCCACTCAGATCACACACCCAAATCCAATAGGCTCAATTAGTATCAAGCGGAGACAATCAGAGTCTCTGATGCTCCGCCACAATGTCACACTCGAGTGCCCTTCCGGCACACCCGAAGTCATAGATCCCCAGCGGGTACCCACCAGGGTGGACCCGCCTGTGAAAAAGGTCAAGTAACCGTGTGGTCATATTCATCAGGGTGAACGTATGAGGTATCACCCTCGAGGTTCACACTGAGAGGTTGCACGACAGAGTCGTATCGGACATGGAGAAGGAGGAATCACCCTCGATGACCACGACCGTACAGCTATGCTGCAGAGTATTCATCAGGAGTGCGTTACGAGGTATCACCCTCGGCACTCGATAGTTACTACGCAGAGTCGTACAACTAAGGGGGGTGTGAAGTGAGGCGTCTGTCTCTGATCGACGATCACGTTGATCGAGTCGTCGATGAACAAGCAGGGGCGACAAAGTAAGGTGGTGGGGTCACAGATGGTTCATACCAACCTATACTAAACAGTTTATCATAGGCAGGTAAGGTAGCAATGAACAGGTTACAACAGCAGGCTATGCATCAGAATAGGAGCATACATTAACAGTAGCGAAATTCTAATGCAAGCAGGAGAATAGAATGGGCGATATCTGGAATGCTCAAGGGGGGGGGGGCTTGCCTGGTTGCTCTGGCAAGAGAGGGAGGTCGTCAACGGGCTGCTCGTCGGTAGAGTAGTCGTAACCTGGTGCAGCGTCGTCGGTCTCAGCGTCTATCGAGAGAAAGAAGGAGGGGGAGAGAAACAATAAATTCACGGCAATAATGCAAACAACATGTATGACATGTCTAAATGATATGCCGGGGTGTTCTACTGCCTAACTAAATGATTTAGTTAATTTAGGAATTTATTCGGATTTATTTAATTAAAGTTGGGCACTATTCATTTACTGAAAGTTGTCTAAAAGTCCAATGTTCTTATAGCTGCGGGCGTCTGACGGGAATACGGAGGGCGTAACCGGGTTCGTATCGGAAATCTGAGCAAGTTCCATGTACAAAGTATTTTCATCGGAGTTACGGTTTAAAAGATATGATTTTCTAAAGTTTAAAACAATTTCTGAATTTTCTTTAAATATTTAATTCGAATTATCCAAAACAGTGGCAGAAATCCCTTTTCTTTATACCCAGACTTTGCTAGCCCATCAGAATGACAGGTGGGGCCCAGTGTTGACTCAGCAGCTGACTCAGCAAATCTTATCCAAATGAACAGTGCACTGTGGGTCCCATCTGTCATTTTCAGTAGTTATAATTAGAGGTTTAATTAGACTAGTTAATTGATTGGGACCCACGTGTCAGTGCCTGGCATTTTATTTAAATGAGTATTTAGGACAGGGGGCCCACATGTCATAGTCTACTTAGCAGGGGGTTAGGTTAGTGACTAATTAGGCTTAGTTAGGATGGGCCCCACTGGTCAGTGGGTCACCCACTGGTTTAAGCGTGCGTGCGTGCGTGCCCGCCGGCGAGCAGAGGACGGTGGCGTGCACGTAGGCAGCGGCTCCGGCGACCATTTAAGCAGCGGTTGGCACGGATCGGTCGAGGGCCTCGCCGCGCACCCACTGGAACAAACCGCAGGTGCTGGGACGGTCGAAGTCGGCCACCATGTTGGCGGCGAGCGACGGCTGAGGCACGGCCTCGTCGGCAAATGGACTACGAGAAGCGGAGGGGGAGGGGGAAAGGTCGCTGAGGACCGGGAGCTCACAGGGAGCTCGGGAGCGCGCTCGACGGAGACGGAGAAGCTGTGGTGGCGGTGGGTCGGCGGTGATGACCGGCGGGGCAGAGAAGGTAGACGCGGCTGATCCGGCGAGGTAGGGGTCCCGGGCTCAATCCCGTGGTCGAAGAAGACGAAGAGGAGGTCGGCGGAGAGGACGGGCATGGTGGATGCGGCGCCAGGAGGCCGGTGGATGCGCGGACGACGACGACACGGGGTGTCCCTGCGGGCGTTCGGGGCGGGCTCGGCGAGCGGGGAGAGGCGAGGAGGCCGGCGGTGCAGCGGGGAGGCGGGGCGGCATGGAGGCGGCATGGACGGTGGGGCGCGCCAGGTGGCGACGGCCGCGTCGGGAGGAGGGGAATCGAATGCGCCCCTCCCCTGTGCGTCTGCGTGTGTGTGTGTGGGTGACGGCGCGAGGAGGGAGTGGATCGGGCTCTGTGGGGGTGTTGGGCTAGCTAGGGTTTGGGTGGGGGTTAAGTAGGCTTAGGTGGGCCGGGGGTAGTTGGGCCGGCGCAGTGGCCTTTTCCATTTCCTTAGTTTGTTTTATTTTAGCTTTTAGTTATTTTTTTATAGTTTCAGTTTTAAATGTTTTGATATTAATTAGATTTAGGAAATTATAAAATCCATTTTTAAATTAGTAACTTAATAAACTTTACTGGAATAAAATGTCCACATATTATTTTAACTAGCTTGTAATTATTGTTTTAAATAAAAGCATTTACTTAATATTCTTAATTGCTGCTTTAATTATTTTAGTGCAACTAACTATTTTACAAAAGTGTAGTTTCTCCACCCACATTACTTTTGGATTATTCGTCACACTCGGAACGTTTTAGTTTTAACATCCGAAAACTTTTACCGATTGACGTGATTTCAAATTTGAATCGGTTTCGAACCAACGTGAGTTTATCAACAGTAACCAAGGTGATGTGGCATCATTAGCAGAGGTTCACTGTAGCTTAATTACCCGGGCGTCACAATTCTCCTCCACTACAAAAAATCTCGTCCCGAGATTTAAGCGGTGGAGTAAGGTGGAAAGTTCTGGTTACGGAATTTCTAACGAGTCTTGTCGGTCTTGGTTACCCTTCATCGAAGAGATTGATTCCTCTCGTTGATGTCTTCATTACTCTGCTTCAAGTCATCGTGATCAAGTCGTCATCTTTTCTTTGGGATCTCCATCGTCCTACGAACGCGATAAGGGGGAAAACTCTGGAAGAACGCCTCTCCACAAAGTTTGTGCATCTGACGGTGAACTCAATGTGAAAAACACGAAGTACCCTACGAGCAGTATTCAGTGAACTCATTGAGAGCAATGTGCAATGGTACCAAAAAGTTTCAAACGGGTAGGCAATCATTCGATGCCTAACCAGAAGTTGAAATGGGGTCTTGAACGACGAGAATAAATATTGTGTTTGATACCAGGATGAAACATGGTAGAATTTAGCTTGTGAATTACGCACGAAGCCAGGTGCAAACGATATATTAGAATCAAGGTTGTACAGGAGAGTCAGGTTTCGATCCTAGGACCTGTGGGTTATGGGCCCACCATGTGGATTAAAGTAGAAAAGGGCGCTGACATCTTGCATGGTCACGATAGCAGGGCAGGTCAGAGGATAGCCTGTCAGTTATGTTGGCAACAACGTTGGTACCAAGGGCGAGGGACGAAGAGAACCATTTTCCTGCTCGTTGAAACGAGGCGGACCAATAGGCAAAGTTCTCGTCCATCGGTGGTTACCGAAATGTTATCAACAATATTGTAACAGGGTCTTACTGACAGAGTTGTACACCGAGGTGCTTACTCAAGCAGGGATGTATTTCTGCCCATATCTTATAGATCACAAGAAAGGTTAAACAAACCAATGGAAAGAAAATGTGATTATTAGTTTAAACAAACCAATGGAAAGGAAAATTTGTTTAAACACAAGTAATAGGAGTATATCTTTCCCACGGTTAAGCAGGGCATGATATACGTGTTAGGAGATCAAAGGCATGGCCATTTAGATAATAGTGGTAAGAGGAATCATGATATGTACCCATACAACGGTGTTTGGGTAACTGTTCAAGAAACGTTTAGCATTGCGCTTTCAATGCCCTTGTTGATATTAGAGTACCGCAGTCATGCTTCGGAATAGCATCGACATGGTCTTCAAGCAAAGGTCAGACTTTGGATACGCAAAGGATCCATCGGAAACAACTTATGAAATACGTCATATAATTTCCTCATGGAAGAATGGTTAACCTTGCTAATAAGGAAACTATAACAATAGGTCCTCCAGACAGGGGTGCTAGGCATGACATCACCTTACCGGGTCATACAAGGACCAATGTTATAACTCTTGGAAATCTGTTCCAACCATCATATCTGACCGAGATTCGGATCTGGTTGGTGTCAGGATACCTCAGACTCGGGATGCCTGAGAAGAAAAGGTGCAACACAATTTAACGAGATGTCATTGTAAGATTCTCAGGAGATGAACTGTGGAAGCGAATTCCAAAACAAGAGTTTAGCTTAGTAAAAGCAATTGCGAGTGTTTAGCGACAAGTATGATGTAACACGACAATACCTTAAGCAGTGTAATAGATACATAACAGTAGTCGATTAAGACATACAGATCCATACACAAAGTCGGGTACATGCGGACAGCAGAACAGCGCAAATTAAAAGCTAGACATACTAGGCGGCGCGCAGGCACGCGGTAAGGAAGTACACAACGAGACATAGCAAAGGCTACATCAACGTCGGAGAAAACCACTGTAACGGGGTAACTGCGAGTGCGGACGACGAATATTCGTCGCGGAAGGATCCTGTGCTCCATGTGCACTCTGATGCAGAACCCGGTCTCGAACTATAAGAAGAAGTCCACGTGCAGGTGTGTGACCTCCAACAGCAGGCCAGTCAATACCAGCATACATCTGAGTCCTGCGCGGGTAAAGGATGTGCTCCGGATGTATCCCTGCACGAACAGCGGGCATCAACTGCGTCATAGCATCGTAGAGACGTGCTCGAGTGGCAACCAACTCGACGGCAAGAGCCCGAACAGTGCGATCCAGAGCCTGAGTGCACTGAATCAGAACGCGGTGGTCATATCGGCGAGGCTCGTACGGGGCACAGATAGCTGTGTAGTATCCGGTAGCATCTCCAGCAGGGGCATACGGAATGTATCGGAACTCAGAGTCATCCAAGATATCACTGAACTGTCCTCGAAGACGTGCGACAGCAGAGTAGGCGGCATCATGGACTGCCATCTCAATCGTCACGCCTAATCCGTGAAAAAGGTGTAACTCGGTGTCTGAGTTGTTCTGCTGATCATAAATCCGAACTTCAGCATAGTACTGTTCCTGATTAAACTCGCGGTAATCCTCGTAAACCATGTACTCAGGGTACCAGCGGTAGCCAAGTCTGGTCATGAGAGCGATCAGGACAGCTGGAAACCCAGGGGTATTACGAGCCCAAGTGCGAAGCACAAGTTGTGTCGTAGGACGCGGTGGAAACAAACGGTCCATCTGAAACAGAGGAAATTCAGATTTGTCAAATGACAATGAGAAGTTTAACTCAACTCGAAGAGAAAGGTTAAACAAAACAATGGAAAGGAAAATGATTATCAGACTAATCAGATCAATGACAGGGAAATCGTACAGATATCCAGCTCTCCGGGTAGACAGAATTTACGAGATCCTAAGTATCGGCGTTAGTAAACTTTATTTAACCCGAATAGAAGAGATATTAGAGTCCCAGAGTATAGACGAGGAATAAAAGATCCTAATACCACCCAGTTGGCGACGTGGGCCCGTAAGCCACACAGCCAAGTTAGTAATTTAGTTTCTCGGTTTCTAGACTCGACTTCGGCCAAGGAATTTGGAGGGGGGCTTCCTACAGGCAGTCGGCTCTGATACCAACTTGTGACGCCCCCGGTTCAATCGTACACTAATCATACACGCAAACGTGTATGATCAAGCCCAGGGACTCACGGGAAGATATCACAACACAACTCTAAACACAAATAAACGGAGGTCCACAATATTACAGACCAGGGATCCGAAGATCGGAATACATAAGTTAGTCATACAAATAATATCTGGGTACAGACATAGTTAGACAAGTTTTGCCTTAAGAAGGCTAGCACAAACAGCGACACTAGATCGAAAGGCGTTGGCCTCCTGCCTGGGAGCCTCCGATCCTACTCCTGGTCAGCTGGCTCGATCCAGTAGTACGTGCCCTCTGGACCCGCCTGGTAGTAGGCTCCGGTGGTGGCGTCTGGCTCCTGGACTCCATCGTCCGGTGTATCATCAAGGTGGGGTATATGGGGGAAAAGAGAAAATAAAGCAACCGTGAGTACTCATCCGAAGTACTCAGCAAGCAAGGATCTATACTACATATGCAACATTATCAATGGAGAAAAGGCTGTATATGTGGACTGGGCTGCAGAAATGCCAGAATAGAGAGAAAGGCCTAGTCCTATCGAAGACTAGCATCTTCAAACATCTTCTCAAAGCCATCATCTTGCAACAGTAGAAGAGAGTAGAATAGCATTTTATTTAGCAAACATGTTGAAGTACAGCTCAAAGATCCTTCCTCGACTCCCAGCGAGAAAGTAATCCCGAAGCTTCAATTAAGTAACAAGTATCCAGTTTAAGTAGTAGATCGGGATACACAAACTGAGCGTCCTTTACCGTAGGACCGGCTATCGATAGAAGATTCATCCCTGCAGGGGTGCACTACTGTTACCCAACACGCTCGATCAACTCTGGCTGGACATACTTGATGGGTAATGCCCGTCCTCGGAAGATCAACACGAAGCAGCGCTCTACCTAGGCTCAGCAGAGAGGTCAGCACGCCGGACTAACCTATGCACCCAGGGGTCTCGGGCCATCGCCCTGGGCACCCTGCGCGTTGCGTGGCTGGCCGGGGTGCAGGCGCGACACTGAACTCGTCAGTGAAGTATCCAGCCCAATCCCGACGATCAGCCCGCACGGTGAATCGTGACGTCTGATAAGCTTTCGGAGAAACGTACATCGCAGAGGGCCCCATAACCATTATCCCGCGTGGTGGTAGTGCGTATAGGGCACGTCGACCCACTCAGATCACACACCCAAATCCAATAGGCTCAATTAGTATCAAGCGGAGACAATCAGAGTCTCTGATGCTCCGCCACAATGTCACACTCGAGTGCCCTTCCGGCACACCCGAAATCATAGATCCCCAGCGGGTACCCACCAGGGTGGACCCGCCTGTGAAAAAGGTCAAGTAACCGTGTGGTCATATTCATCAGGGTGAACGTATGAGGTATCACCCTCGAGGTTCACACTGAGGGGTTGCACGACAGAGTCGTATCGGACATGGAGAAGGAGGAATCACCCTCGATGACCACGACCGTACAGCTATGCTGCAGAGTATTCATCAGGAGTGCGTTACGAGGTATCACCCTCGGCACTCGATAGTTACTACACAGAGTCGTACAACTAAGGGGGGTGTGAAGTGAGGCATCTGTCTCTGATCGACGATCACGTTGATCGAGTCGTCGATGAACAAGCAGGGGCGACAAAGTAAGGTGGTGGGGTCACAGATGGTTCATACCAACCTATACTAAACAGTTTATCATAGGCAGGTAAGGTAGCAATGAACAGGTTACAACAGCAGGCTATGCATCAGAATAGGAGCATACATTAACAGTAGCGAAATTCTAATGCAAGCAGGAGAATAGAATGGGCGATATCTGGAATGCTCAAGGGGGGGGGGGGCTTGCCTGGTTGCTCTGGCAAGAGAGGGAGGTCGTCAACGGGCTGCTCGTCGGTAGAGCAGTCGTAACCTGGTGCAGCGTCGTCGGTCTCAGCGTCTATCGAGAGAAAGAAGGAGGGGGAGAGAAACAATAAATTCACGGCAATAATGCAAACAACATGTATGACATGTCTAAATGATATGCCGGGGTGTTCTACTGCCTAACTAAATGATTTAGTTAATTTAGGAATTTATTTGGATTTATTTAATTAAAGTTGGGCACTATTCATTTACTGAAACTTGTCTAAAAGTCCAATGTTCTTATAGCTGTGGGCGTCTGACGGGAATACGGAGGGTGTAACCGGGTTCGTATCGGAAATCTGAGCAAGTTCCATGTACAAAGTATTTTCATCGGAGTTACGGTTTAAAAGATATGATTTTCTAAAGTTTAAAACAATTTCTGAATTTTCTTTAAATATTTAATTCGAATTATCCAAAACAGTGGCAGAAATCCCTTTTCTTTATACCCAGACTTTGCTAGCCCATCAGAATGACAGGTGGGGCCCAGTGTTGACTCAGCAGCTGACTCAGCAAATCTTATCCAAATGAACAGTGCACTGTGGGTCCCATCTGTCATTTTCAGTAGTTTTAATTAGAGGTTTAATTAGACTAGTTAATTGATTGGGACCCATGTGTCAGTGCCTGGCATTTTATTTAAATGAGTATTTAGGACAGGGGGCCCACATGTCATAGTCTACTTAGCAGGGGGTTAGGTTAGTGACTAATTAGGCTTAGTTAGGATGGGCCCCACTGGTCAGTGGGTCACCCACCGGTTTAAGCGTGCGTGCGTGCGTGCCCGCCAGCGAGCAGAGGACGGTGGCGTGCACGTAGGCAGCGGCTCCGGCGACCATTTAAGCAGCGGTTGGCACGGATCGGTCGAGGGCCTCGCCGCGCACCCACTGGAACAAACCGCAGGTGCTGGGACGGTCGAAGTCGGCCACCATGTTGGCGGCGAGCGACGGCTGAGGCACGGCCTCGTCGGCAAATGGACTACGAGAAGCGGAGGGGGAGGGGGAAAGGTCGCTGAGGACCGGGAGCTCACAGGGAGCTCGGGAGCGCGCTCGACGGAGACGGAGAAGCTGTGGTGGCGGTGGGTCGGCGGTGATGACCGGCGGGGCAGAGAAGGTAGACGCGGCTGATCCGGCAAGGTAGGGGTCCCGGGCTCAATCCCGTGGTCGAAGAAGACGAAGAGGAGGTCGGCGGAGAGGACGGGCATGGTGGATGCGGCGCCAGGAGGCCGGTGGATGCGCGGACGACGACGACACGGGGTGTCCCTGCGGGCGTTCGGGGCGGGCTCGGCGAGCGGGGAGAGGCGAGGAGGCCGGCGGTGCAGCGGGGAGGCGGGGCGGCATGGAGGCGGCATGGACGGTGGGGCGCGCCAGGCGGCGACGGCCGCGTCGGGAGGAGGGGAATCGAATGCGCCCCTCCCCTGTGCGTCTGCGTGTGTGTGTGTGGGTGACGGCGCGAGGAGGGAGTGGATCGGGCTCTGTGGGGGTGTTGGGCTAGCTAGGGTTTGGGTGGGGGTTAAGTAGGCTTAGGTGGGCCGGGGGTAGTTGGGCCGGCGCAGTGGCCTTTTCCATTTCCTTAGTTTGTTTTATTTTAGCTTTTAGTTATTTTTTTTATAGTTTCAGTTTTAAATGTTTTGATATTAATTAGATTTAGGAAGTTATAAAATCCATTTTTAAATTAGTAACTTAATAAACTTTACTGGAATAAAATGTCCACATATTATTTTAACTAGCTTGTAATTATTGTTTTAAATAAAAGCATTTACTTAATATTCTTAATTGCTGCTTTAATTATTTTAGTGCAACTAACTATTTTACAAAAGTGTAGTTTCTCCTGTAGGGTAACGCAGCAGAAAACAAAAATTTTCCGACCTACGCACCAGCCCAGGACCACTATGGAGACTGCATACAAGGTTTGATCATTTTCGTTACCGACTCGAAGCGCAGCGGAAGTAGAGTCGATGACGATCGGCGGTGCAGATCCCCGCAGCTAGGATTTACAACCTCCCAACCGCGAGGATGTATACCCTCGTCTTCCCTTCGGACAGCCCTCCGGGAGGCTGTCGAACAGTCCCCCAGACGATGTCGCGGACAGCCCTTCGGGAGGACCTTCGAAACTCGAACGGTCACTCGGACAGCCCTTCGGGAGGACTCACAGAACTCGGACCGTCACTTGGACAGCCCTTCGGGAGGCACTCTCGAACAGCCCCTCAGGCACTAAGATCGAAACTACGACCTCTCTACAGAGTTGCACACATACGGTGTCATCTATCCGGCAGGGCTTCGCCGTCCAGAACTAGTTCCCACCGGAACCCAGACAGCCTTTCGGCTCTACGAAACTATTTCGCTGGGAGGGAGAGAGAATGCCAGATCATGCATGGCTTGTGTGAGAGCTAAGGATGGGGAAATGGCTGCCAAGATCACTCCTATATATAGGCTAGCCAAGGGATAAAATTGTCACACAAAAACCCCAAAGTGCCCTTGGAATATCCCTTTCCAAAAGGGAATATGCCATATGGGAGTGCCATGTGGAGCACCATGGTGCTCCACCTCCTTGGCCGGCCACCCTTGGGGGGGGACCCCCCCCATGAGGTGCCATGCCCTCCTTCCCCTTCTAGAAGGCCCTTTTGGAATTTCCAAAAAGGTGCTTTCCATAAAATTCCCAAAAAGCACTTTCACTATTCACGACGACATTTTTCAGCGTCCGTTCGAACTGAAAATATTTATGTGGGCTTAGAACATTTCCAGTACCCACTAAAATAATTTTCAATGCGTTCTGGAACAATTCCAGTTTAGTGATTTCATCTGCGAAAAGCATCTGAAGCGGTTCCGGCAGCCCCGGAACATTTCCGGTTTTTCTTCCAGAAAATTCCCAGAAGTTTCCAGAATGATTCTGGTATCCTCCAAGAATTATCAGGCATGTGCCGAAACCATTTTGACTTAATGGTATCCCCTGAAACAACTTTTCAGTTTCACCGGAACTCATCCGGTGACATCTCTCTGCGGAACTTTTCCGCTGTCCGAAACTTTTCGGTGTCCGAAACTTTTTCGGTGATTTTCTCTCAGACTCCCTATCTAGTATTCAGCAGATAGATGACCCTTAAGCGTGTGACCCTATAGGTTCGGTGAAGTATAGACATGACACGGAACCCCTTCCGATCAATGATCAACATCGGAGCCGTGGACACCCATATTGACCCCTATACCCACACGAATGAATATTCGAGTGAACCTCCAGTTGCCGTGTGCTATTCCTGTTGCTTCGTGATATGTTACAAATACCCGAGGTGAGACATGTTGGCATTCCCGTGGATCAACACTTGTCCACTATGCTAGTTACCTCGTTACCGGTATTGTTCTCTTTTCTCGTTACCATGTTCCGGCATCCCCGTGATCAAATCACAAAGTGTCTGGCCAGACGATGATGGATACCGTAACACCGAGAGGGCCCAGAGATATCTCTCCATCGCCGGAGGAGCAAATCCCAATCTTGAGCTATCAAGTTACTTGACATACTTTCCCATGAACCCGTAAGCCGCCGTAATAGCCATCCATTTACGGATGACATTTAACAAACCCCAAAGTTCATGAATCAAGCATGAAGAAACTCGATACTCTCATGGTCTGAGGAATCATGCAAACGTAAACTATCTCTGTGTTATTAACCATTAACTCATGACGAATGTATCTCATAGCATAACATCAATCGGGTCGATTCAACACAAATGTTCTTCTAACATTTGTGCCCTCAAAGTTGCTGGCATAGACATGCCTATGATTGGGAAAACATAATCATCATGCAACACTTGAGCTAGTCTTAGAGGCATCACTAGGAATACATTTTACCGTTTATTATTCCACACGTGCACATGGGTTTTCCCCAGAGCCTTTATGGATATACGGGCTCGGGAACCACAGCAGTTATAGCATGGAACATAAACCTAATTATGAACACGGAGATAAATAATAACATTTATTATTGCCTCTAGGGCATATCTCCTACAGACTCCCACTTGCACTAGAGTCAATAATCTAGTTAATGCTAATGCACTTTACACCTGTGGCACACCGGTGTAAATATGCTTCGCTTGTGGTATAGCCTGATGTCCAACGGATCTGACGACTTCAGCTCCGTGTGTATCTTTGCATATCCTCACATTTTCACGCTTTCACAAAATTCATATTTTGTGTGGACTTGGCTTTGTATGTATGTGAATCACAGGTCGAACCTGGATTCCTCAGACTGAGTTATGGAGCAACTACCTGCAGTAGTGTCCCATTGACAAAAGCCATCTTGGAACCATACTAAGTTCATGAATGAACTATATGATTCAACATCTTCTTTGTCGCTTTAAAAGCGGCAACATACTTCGCCCCTGTTATAGAATTCGCCACAGTAACTTGTTTGGAACAATTTCCAACTACCGTGCCACCATATTGTGTATTGCACAAAAAACCCTTAACTTAAATCGAAAATCGCTTGGAGCATGGCTGAAGACTGTATCGATGTAACCTTTTACAACGAACTCTTCATGATCTCCGCTTGCGAGAAAACATGTCATCAGTGCTACTATAGTACTTAATGACCCTTTTTCACTGTTGTCCCTATGATCAGTACTTTTGATCACTTTGGTATCTATACTCGCACCAACTTTGGGAGTATTGGACATATCTGGTTGTTTTTTTCATACCATGGAATACATGATTAATCCAAACACAAGAGTGTGTGGAATCTCCATCATGTATTTTGCTCATCAGTGTTTTGGGACACCGAGTCTTGCAAAAACTCTTTCCATGTGACTTCGGCAAGAATCACTCCTTGACGTTTTTAATGCTAAAAAGGTTTTAGCATCTTGTCAATATGTATCTTTGCTCAGCCCTATTAGGTAAATCTATCTCCATAGATCATCATGCCTAATATAAAGGCTATTTAGCCCAAGCACTTCATTGAAAAACTATTTTCAAATGAAGTCCTAATTCGTGTCAAGAATTTTAATTCCAATTAACAATGTGTCAAGCACACAAGGTTTTTAGAAATGTTATTATGCTCCCACTTACTTTCTTGAATTACAAGCATCTTCGTTACCCATTGATGAAGTCAAAACCCTTTTAACCATTTCATCAAAACACAAAGATTCCAACTCCATTTTGCTCTCTTCTGTCCATTGCTGGAACTCTGAAGTTTGCATACTTACTAGCATCCTCTGGATTGACAAAATACCATGGACTGTAACACATGCAAGTCCTTGGTTTCATTTCCATCAGGTGGAAATCCTTTTGTCATCCATTATTTTATATCTCATGATTGAAATATGTCTTAATTGCTAGTTCAACCCGAACCGACTTTAAGCATCGCTACGGTGAAGCAACCTCATCGTAGTCAACTCCTTGAACTTGTATATTGCAACAAGTCGAGCTTTATGGATAAAACATTTTTATTCGTATCAGTTATAGTTCCATAAATATTCGTCAGACTCTAAGTCTTCCGAAAGGTGTATCAAGGTTTTAATCTTGAATCACTTATATGGAAACTATCTCGGATTGTATTGGCATTTAGCCAATTCCGGAGTCAGGGCCCATCAATGCTTCCTTGTGTATCGTAGGTATACTGTTGTCTAACAACAATATCTCGTTTGCGCACCTGAGAGGTTTGCACGAGCCTTGCCTACGTGGTTCAGCTGCAAGTTCGACTGAAGTCCATACATTTTATTGTAGAGACTTCCGTATCAGTCGCAGTAGGAAACTCCGGAATCACTTCCAAGGTTCCTTTCCTTTGACCTGATGACGAAGATACTGGTTATCTCGTCGAGTTGCACTGTCCTCCCACTCACCTTTTGCAAGAACAATTCTCTTTAAAAGCATACCGTTCTTTGTGGCAAACCTATTTGCCTCGGTATAGTGAGGGAGGAATACCCAATGACTTGGGATAACCTACAAAGTAGCACTTGTCTGATTTGGAATAGGTTTGTAACCTTTTACACAAGCCCCATATTCCAAATGTTAAGAAAAGATATAACATGGTTGGGCGTACCATACCATGGTGTCATTTCAACAGACCTGATGGAGCCCTTTTCAGTGTAAAAGCCGTAGTCTCTAAAGCATCACCTTTTAAAAGGGATAATGGCAAATTTATTTATGTCATCTTTGATCTTACCATGTCATAAATGGTTCGATTACATCTTCACGGACTTTCCACTCACAGTGGTGTTCCGGGTGGTGTAAGTTATGAAACTCTTTTCACAACTCATCAGACATTCGCTAAACTTGTAACTCAAATATTTCTTTCTGCAATCGAATTGTAGAAACATAATTTTCTTGTTACAATAACTTCTACTTCATTTTGAAAACCTTTCAAATGATTTCAAAAGATCCAGACTTACGTCTCATCAAGTAAATATCCATATATCTACTTGAGTCATTTCTGAAGATAGATAAATCCACTACTTGCAACAACATTTATCGGACTACATACATCAAAATGTATGATCACCAATAAGTTCTTTGCTCGTTCCTTATTGCCTGTGAACGGTATTTCAGTCACTTCACTTTTCGGAGGAAAGTTGCAAGTGTCAGGTGATTCAAAATCAAACGACTTCAAAAATCCATCATAATGGAATTTTCCATGCGGGTTTCTCCAATGTGACCAAATGCAGTGCCACACTTGTGTGGTATTCTTTTAGTCTTATGACATTTAGCGTCAGTGTTATGGATGTATCATATTACCATCAATATTCATAACATACGTCCCATCAATGATGGAAGTATGGCCCTCATGTTATTCATGATACTGAACAACAATTGTTCTTCTATGAACAATTCTTTTGCAACAAACATTGTGCAAAGGCCTAGAGTGTATGAAACTCTAAAATGAATTATGAAAGTAAACCCAGAGGTAATGTATTATTATCAATATTCATAACATACATCTCATTCATAATGAAAGTATGGCCCTTATGTTATTCATAACATCGAACATCAAAAGTTCTCTTATAAACAAACTTCTTGCAAGATACCTTATGCAATGGGCTAGAGTTTGTGAAACTCCAAACGAATTATAAAAATAAATACAGACGGTAATACACCGATGGAAGGTATAGTAACATTTACTATGTTCCCCGTGTATACCTAAAACTCATTTCTGGCTAGTCTTTCAGGCCATAGTAGTTCTTACATCGAGTTGCAACAGAAAGCAATCGAGCGGGTATCTTTGTGATTAACTCACAAAACCCAAGAATCAGTGATTAACAATTTAATCATAATTCCCAAGGACTATATCTTTGACCAGCCTTCTATACATCAAAAACTTGTATGACATTCATACATGAGCTGGATATTCCAGTCTCCTTTCTTTCTGCCTTTATACTTCTAACAGTTTAACTTTCAGTATTTCTCCTACTCTCAGAAAAAGCACCGAACTTAAGAGTGGCGTTAGCCCCGGACTTCCTAGGCGTGAATGTCTTACTAACACCCTTCGGACACTTCCTTTCTCTTTAAGTTGTTGTTTTATTCACCTTTCATCATATGACAGGCGTTCTTCTGGATCCCTCTCTTATCAGTCTAATGCATAGTAAACTCCTTTACTAATAGTTTGCAAACAAACATTGCTTTGGCTATCTCATATCTTTTAGCCTTTGTCTGTCTCTGAAAATAATTTTCAGATTCCATGAATATCACATAACTATCCAAACTTTCGAAGTTTGGGTCTCATGGAAACAAACATATTGCGCTTGACTGAAATGGAATTCTAGCTTTTGGATCAACGGACGAGAGTCACATGATCCATAGCATAAGCGAGAGAATACCGAAAGTATGCGATAGGACAAAGTCCTTCTCGGCACTCTTGAGGACAATCCTCACATTACGTTACCAACCGTAAAGTTTTAACCAGATATTTAACAGCTATTCAATTTTAATAGGGAAGGTGGAAATGCGAGCCATTATTCTACAACTATTATGCAAATCACACTTAGACAGTGTTTAAAATTAATTGCACTGAGAATTAAAAGAATTAATTCTACAGTGCGCTCCCACTCAAATCAATATCTCTCATAATTGATTGTGAGTGATTCAAGATCCGCATTTCAATTCAACGCCATTGATGGTAGCATCACTGATGACGAAAATCTCAATCGGTAGGCAAACTTGCCAATCACATCTCTATGTGACTCTTGTTCATCTTTCGATGCGTGTGTTCCGAGCTCATGACTTTCATGCCTGAACGTCAAGACAACCAAGTGATCTCGCTGCGAGGTCTCAACTCACCCGCCTCACACATCCCTAATCGTTCGTACCCATGTTAGCATGTGATACCCCGAAAAGTTAGGTGCCGTGACGGTGCTACACTTGGGAGAACACTAACTACTTGATATTTTTGTGAGAGATCACCCTAATAAAAGCGACTACCGCGCAATCAAGAAGGGTGCATCATAAGGGATAAACATCTCAGGCAATTCATAATAGCATGATATGGTATAGCCCTTTCTGACGGAGAAGTTTTGTATTTCTTCGTCTTCGGCATTTGCGTCGGTGTTCACCTTCGCGAAGATTGCCACCACCTTGTCGATGCACCAGATAATATTGCTATCCCTATAGCTAATAAAATAAGTGCATTACACAAGGTTGACACGCAGGTCATTTAAAGTGCAATCATATGGCTCCAGCCATCATGCCAAATCATGACACGCAGGTCATGTTAATCAATTTACATCATATAGTCATCTCATACATAATCAAATTATTATGAGCACTGCTATACCACATCACATGCACATGCAAACCCTCCTGCAAAACCAAGTTAGACGTCTCTAATCGGTTCATGCAAAAACTTGTTTTACGTGGCTTCTAAGGTTTCGAAACAAACCGAAGCTACCAACGTCCATCATCAAGTATGATAATTCAAGCGCTAGTTTAACAATGCGGGGTGTATGAAAACCGAGATAATAAAATCTCCAGCCCCATACTGAACTTCGTCATATGCATGACCCCCGTGCAGATCATATCTGCATTGCCCTTTCGTCTGCGAAACATCCATCTTTCTTTGACTAAAGTGGAACCCAAAGAACTGTTAGCACTTCGTTAATCTGTCAATCAGCATACTCAGGAGCAGCATGAAAGGATCGCGGATTGCCAGAACTTTGTGAGATTCCACAATGCTGTCAAGATCAGGACTACGCAAATTCAAGGGAAGCAACAAGAACATCGGGTAACAGATTTCATCTGCTACCCGCACAAATAATTTTCAGTAATAGAACTCATCTACTACCTAATTATATTGTGCAACACCCATACATCTCCATGTATTCTAGATCGCAACCTGCATCTACGAATAGCACGGCTCATGATGCCACTGTAGGGTAACGCAGCAGAAAACAAAAATTTTCCGACCTACGCACCAGCCCAGGACCACTATGGAGACTGCATACAAGGTTTGATCATTTTCGTTACCGACTCGAAGCGCAGCGGAAGTAGAGTCGATGACGATCGGCGGTGCAGATCCCCGCAGCTAGGATTTACAACCTCCCAACCGCGAGGATGTATACCCTCGTCTTCCCTTCGGACAGCCCTCCGGGAGGCTGTCGAACAGTCCCCCAGACGATGTCGCGGACAGCCCTTCGGGAGGACCTTCGAAACTCGAACGGTCACTCGGACAGCCCTTCGGGAGGACTCACAGAACTTGGACCGTCACTTGGACAGCCCTTCGGGAGGCACTCTCGAACAGCCCCTCGGGCACTAACATCGAAACTACGACCTCTCTACAGAGTTGCACACATACGGTGTCATCTATCCGGCAGGGCTTCGCCGTCCAGAACTAGTTCCCACCGGAACCCAGACAGCCTTTCGGCTCTACGAAACTATTTCGCTGGGAGGGAGAGAGAATGCCAGATCATGCATGGCTTGTGTGAGAGCTAAGGATGGGGAAATGGCTGCCAAGATCACTCCTATATATAGGCTAGCCAAGGGGTAAAATTGTCACACAAAAACCCCAAAGTGCCCTTGGAATATCCCTTTCCAAAAGGGAATATGCCATATGGGAGTGCCATGTGGAGCACCATGGTGCTCCACCTCCTTGGCCGGCCACCCTTGGGGGGGGACCCCCCCCATGAGGTGCCATGCCCTCCTTCCCCTTCTAGAAGGCCCTTTTGGAATTTCCAAAAAGGTGCTTTCCATAAAATTCCCAAAAATCACTTTCACTATTCACGACGACATTTTTCAGCGTCCGTTCGAACTGAAAATATTTATGTGGGCTTAGAACATTTCCAGTACCCACTAAAATAATTTTCAATGCGTTCTGGAACAATTCCAGTTTAGTGATTTCATCTGCGAAAAGCATCTGAAGCGGTTCCGGCAGCCCCGGAACATTTCCGGTTTTTCTTCCAGAAAATTCGCAGAAGTTTCCAGAATGATTCTGGTATCCTCCAAGAATTATCAGGCATGTGCCGAAACCATTTTGACTTAATGGTATCCCCTGAAACAACTTTTCAGTTTCACCGGAACTCATCCGGTGACCTCTCTCTGCGGAACTTTTCCGCTGTCCGAAACTTTTCGGTGTCCGAAACTTTTTCGGTGATTTTCTCTCAGACTCCCTATCTAGTATTCAGCAGATAGATGACCCTTAAGCGTGTGACCCTATAGGTTCGGTGAAGTATAGACATGACACGGAACCCCTTCCGATCAATGATCAACATCGGAGCCGTGGACACCCATATTGACCCCTATACCCACACGAATGAATATTCGAGTGAACCTCCAGTTGCCGTGTGCTATTCCTGTTGCTTCGTGATATGTTACAAATACCCGAGGTGAGACATGTTGGCATTCTCGTGGATCAACACTTGTCCACTATGCTAGTTACCTCGTTACCGGTATTGTTCTCTTTTCTCGTTACCATGTTCCGGCATCCCCGTGATCAAATCACAAAGTGTCTGGCCAGACGATGATGGATACCGTAACACCGAGAGGGCCCAGAGATATCTCTCCATCGCCGGAGGAGCAAATCCCAATCTTGAGCTGTCAAGTTACTTGACACACTTTTCCATGAACCCGTAAGCCGCCGTAATAGCCACCCATTTACGGATGACGTTTAACAAACCCCAAAGTTCATGAAGCAAGCATGAAGAAACTCGATACTCTCATGGTCTAAGGAATCATGCAAACATTAACCATCTCTGTGTTATTAACCATTAACTTGTGACGAAAGAACCTCATAGCATAACATCAATCGGGTCGATTCAACACAAATGTTCTGTTAACATTGTGCCCTCAAAATTGCTAGCATAGTCATGCCCATGATCAGGAAAACAGGATCATCATGCAATACTTGAGCCAGTCATAGAGGCTTGACTAGGAATACATTTTATCATTTATTATTCCACACGTGCATATGAGTCTTCCTCCGAGCCTCGTTTTATTTGCAGACTCGAGAACCATAGCAGTTATAGCATGGAACATAAACCTAATTATGAACAGGGAGATAATCAATAACATTTATTATTGCCTCTAGGGCATATCTCCTACATCTCCACCCACATTACTTTTGGATTATTCGTCACACTCGGAACGTTTTAGTTTTAACATCCGAAAACTTTTACCGATTGACGTGATTTCAAATTTGAATCGGTTTCGAACCAACGTGAGTTTATCAACAGTAACCAAGGTGATGTGGCATCATTAGCAGAGGTTCACTGTAGCTTAATTACCCGGGCGTCACACTCAACCGATACTAACCGATCATTATTGAAGAAGAAAGGTGGGATGCCAACCGAGGCATCCCCAAGCTTAGATGCTTGAGACTTCTTGAAATATTAACTAGGAATGCCTTGGGAATTCCCAAGCTTGAGCTTTTGTGTCTCCTTAATTCCTTTTATATCACGGTTTCCCTAAATCTTAAAACTATCATCCACACAAAACTCAAGAAGAACTCGTGAGATAAGTTAGTATAAATCAAATGCAACACCTTATCATTCTCTACTGTAGCAAATCACTAAAATTATTATTTAACATTGCATACTAAATGCCTCTGCATATTTAATACTCCTATCCTCAAATAGACTCATTAAACAAGCAAACATATGCAAACAATGCAAACATAACAGGAATCTGTCAAAACAGGATAGTCTGTAAAGAGTGCAATTGTACTCATACTTACCTAACTCTAAAATTCTGAAATATTGCCACACTGTGTAAAATTTGTTATTTCTCAATGTGTAAAAATTTCAAGATTTTATCATGTTCTGACTTTACATAAGAATTCAGGCAACGATAGAAATCTTTCTGTTTTCAAAAGAGCAACATATAGACTTGTAAAATAAGCATGGTAAGGGCTAAACTTGAAATTTTTAGTGAAATAAAAGATGCAAAACATTATTCTAGATAACATCAAGCAAAAACTAATAAAATAAAATGACGCTCCAAGCAAAACTCATATTATGTCATGAATAAAAATAAAGCTCCAAGTAAGGTTACCGATAATATTGGAGACGAAAGAGGGGATGCCTTCCGGGGCATCCCCAAACTTAGTTGCTTGGGTCTTCCTTGAATATTACCTTGGGGTGCCTTGGGCATCCCCAAGCATAGGATCTTTGCACTCCTTATTCTCCTCATATCAATATCTCACCCAAAACTTGAAAACTCCAATCACACAAAACTTAACGGAACTTCGTGAGATGGGTTAGTATGATAAAACAAATCATTCACTTTGGTACTGTCGAGACAAGATTCAAATTTTTTCTCACATGATGCCTACTGTACCCCATAATTTCTACAATTTATATTAAGCAATATAAGCCATAGAAACTAGAAAACAAGCAAACTATGCATTGAAAACAGAATCTGTCAAAAACAGAACAGTCTGTGAAGATCTGAATGGAGCTCATACTTCTGTTACTCCAAATATTCTGAAAAATTAGGAAAACGTATAAATTTTTTATATAAATCAACTGTAAAAATTTCAAATTTTTTTCACATGCCAGTAAAATATAGGAAATTCTTTACTTGACGAAAAAGTTTCTGTTTTTGCACAGAATCAAGTCAACTATCAACCACACTATCCTAAAGGCTTTACTTGGCACTTTTTTGAAACAAAAGCAATAAAACATTATTACTACAGTATATTAATCATGTGAAAACACAAAAACAGTAGGGGTAAATATTGGGTTGTCTCCCAACAAGCGCTTTTCTTTAATGACTTTTTAAGCTAGGCATGATGATTTCAATGATGCTCACATAAAAGATAAGAATTGAAACATAATGGGAGCATCATGAAGCATATGACTAACACATTTAAGTCTAACCCACTTCCTATGCATAGGGATTTTGTGAGAAAACAAATTATGGGAACAAGAATCAACTAGCATAGGAAGGCAAACAAGCACAACTTCAAAACTTTCAACACATAGAGTGGAAACTTGATATTATTGAAATATGTAAAAGCATGTGTTCCTCTCTCATAATAATTTTCAGTAGCATCATGAATGAATTCACCAATATAACTATCACATAAAGCATTCTTTTCATTATCCACAAGCATAGAAATTTTATTACTCTCCACATAAGCAAATTTATTCTCATGAATAGTAGTGGGAGCAAACTCAACAAAATAACTATCATTTGAGGCATAATCCAATTGAAAATTCAAATCATGATGACAAGTTTCATGGTTATCATTATTCTTTATAGCATACATGTCATCACAATAATCATTATAGATAGCAACTTTGTTCTCATAATCAATTGGAACCTCTTCCAAAATAGTGGATTCATCACTAAATAAAGTCATGACCTCTCCAAGTCCACTTTTATCAATATTGTGAAAAGATTCAACACCCTCCAAAATAGTGGGATCAATACTACCTAGAGTTGACACTCTTCCAAACCCACTTTCATCAATATAATCATCATAAATAGGAGGCATGCTATCATCATAATAAAAATTCTCATCAAAACTTGGGGAACTAAAAATATCATCTTCATCAAACATAGCATCCCCAAGCTTATGGCTTTTCATATCATTAGCATCATTGATATTCAAAGAATTCATACTAACAACATTGCAATCATGCTCATCATTCAAAAATTTAGTGCCAAACATTTTATAGACTTAAGCACAATTTTCCTTTCCATCATTTTCACAAAAGACATTAAAAAGATGAAGCATATGAGGCAACCTCAATTCCATTTTTTTTGTAGTTTTCTTTTATAGACTAAACTAGTGACAAAACAAGAAACTAAAAGACAAGAACTAAAGATATACCTTTGATACGTCTCCAATGTATCTATAATTAATGAAGTATTCATGCTACTATATTATCATTCTTGGATATTTTACAATCATTTTATAGCAACTTTACATCATTTTTTGGGACTAACCTATTGACATAGTGCCCAGTGCCAGTTGCTGTTTTAGCTTGTTTTTTACATCGCAGAAAATCAATATCAAACGGAGTCCAAATGCAACGAAACTTTTTGTGGATTTTTTATTGACCAGACGACATCCAATGGGCCAGAGCAGCACCTGGGGGGTGCCCCGAGGGGGGCACAATCCACCAGGGCGCACCTGGGCCCCCAGGCGCGCCCCGGTGGGTTGTGCCCACCTCGGTGGCCTCCTACACCGCCTCTTCACCCTATAAATCGTCAAATATTCCAAAAACCCTAGCAGAGACCCTAGATCAGAAGTTTCGCCACTGCAAGCCTCTGTAGCCACGAAAAACCAATATAGACCCCATTTCGGCACCTTGCCGGAGGGGGAAATCATCACGGGTGGCCATGTTCATCATCCCGGCGGCCACCATGATGAGGAGGGAGTAGTCCACCCTCGGGGCTGAGGGTTTGTACCAGTAGCTATGTGTTTAATCTCTATCTCTCTCGTGTTCTTGAGATGCACAATCTTGATGTATCGCGGGCTTTGTTAATATAGTCGGATCATATGGTGTTTTCCCCTCTCTATCTTGTTGTGATGAATTGAGTTTTCCCTTTGAGATTTCATTTTAGCGGATTGAATACTTCTATGGATTTGAGAGCACTTGATATATGTCTTGCATATGAATACTCGTGGTTACAATGGGGTATCATATTAATCCACTTGATATATGTTTTGGCACTCAACTCGCGGATTCCCGAGGTGACATTGGGATAATCTATACATAGGGGTTGATGCACGTTCTTGTCTTTGCTTCTCAGGTAGAAATCTTGCGGCACTCTTTGAAGTTCTTTGAGTTGGATTGAGCATTACGAATCTGAATTTGCTTTGGTGTTATTTTAGTACGAACTCTTGGATAGATCGATCGGAAAGAATAGCTTTGAGGTGTTTTCATACCCTACAAACAATTTATTCTTATGTTCTCCGCTAGATAGGAACTTTGGAGTGATTCTTCATCGCACGTTGAGGGATGGTTATATGATCCAATTATATTAGCATTGTTGAGAGATTGCACTAGCAAAAGTACGGACCCTAGGCCTTGTTTTCAAGCATTGCAATACCGTTTGTGCTCACTTTTGTCAGTTGCTACCTTGCTGTTTTTATTTATTCAGATTATAAAAATATATTTCTACCATCCATATTACACTTTCATCACCATCTCTTTGCCGAACTAGTGCACCTATACAACTTGCCATTGTATTGGGTGTGTTGGGGACACAAGAGATTTCTTGTATTTGATTGCAGGGTTGTTTGAGAGAGACCATCTTCATCCTACGCCTCCCACGGATTGATAAACCTTAGGTCATCCACTTGAGGAAAAATTGCTACTATCCTACAGAACTCTGCGCTTGGAGGCCCAACACGAGTCTACAAGAATAAAGTTGCGTAGTAGACATCAAGCTCTTTTCTGGCGCCATTGCCGGGGAGGTGAGTGCTTGAAGGTATATCTTTAGATCTTGTAATTGAATCTTTTAGTTTCTTGTTTTATCACTAGTTTGGTTTGTAAAAAAAATAAAAAAAATGGAATTGAGGTTTCATCATATTATTCATCTTTATATTGTCTTTCGTGAAAATGATGGAAAGAAAAATTGTGCTCAATTGATAGAAGAAGAATTCAATAAAATGTTTGGCATAAAATCTTTGAATGGTGAGCATGATTGCAATGTTTTTAGTATGGATTCTTTGAATATCCATGATGCTAATGATATGCAAAGCCATAAGCTTGGGGATGCTATGTTTGATGAAGATGATATTTTTAGGCCCCCAAGTTTTGATGAGAATATTTACTATGATGAAAGCATGCCTCCTATTTATGATGATTATGGTGATGACATGTATGCTATAAAGATTAATGATATCCATGAAACTTGTCATCATTATTTTAATGCTCAATATGATTATGCCAATCAAGAATCACATGATAGTTATTTTGTTGAGTTTGCTCCCACTACTATTGATGAGAATAAATTTGCTTATGTGGAGAGTAACAAAATTTCTATGCTTATGCATCATGAAAAGAGTGCTATACGTGATAGCTATATTGTTAAATTCATTCATGATGCTACTGAAAATTATTATGAGAGGGGAATATATGCTTTTACATATTGCAATAATATCAAGTTTCCTCTCTTTATGTTGAAAGTTTTGAAGTTGCACTTGTTTTGCCTTCCTATGCTAGTTGATTCTTCTTCCCATAAGTTGTTTGCTCACAAAATCCCTATCCATAGGAAGTGGGTGAGACTTCAATGTGCTAGTCATATGCTTCATGATGCTCTCTTTTGTGTTTCAATTCTTATCTTTTACGTGAGCATCATTGAAATCATCATGCCTAGCTAAAAGGCATTAAAGAAAAGCGCTTGTTGGGAGACAACCCAACACTTTTACCTACTATTTTTGTGTGTTCACGTGGTTACTCTACTGTAGTGATCTTGTTTTATAGCTTTTGTTTCAATAAAGTGCCAAGTAAAGCCTTTGGGATAGTGTGGATAATAGCTGACTTGATTCCGTGCGAAAACAGAAACATTTGCGTCCAGTGCATAAATTACTATCTTTTACTGGAACATGGAAAAATTCTGAAATTTATAAAGTAGATGGGAATACGAATTTTCTACGATTTCCTATTTTTTCAGAATTTTTGGAGTTAAATAAGTATGACCTTAATTCAGATCTTTACATGCTGTTCTGTTTTTGACAGATTCTGTTTTCAATGCATAGTTTGCTTATTTTATGGTTTCTATGGCTTATATTGCTTAATATAAATTGTGGAAATTGTAGAGTACAGTAGTAATTGTGTGATAACAATTATGAATCTTATCTTGACAGTACCAAAGTGAATGATTTGTCTTTATCATACTAACCCATCTCACGAAGTTCCGTTAAGTTTTGTGTGATTGAAGTTTTCAAGTTTTGGGGGAGATATCGATATGAGGAGAATAAGGAGTGACAAGACCCTAAGATTGGGGATGCCCAAGGCACCCCAAGGTAATATTCAAGGAAGATCCAAGCAACTAAGCTTGGGGATGCCCCGGAAGGCATCCCCTCTTTCGTCTTCAACATTATCGGTAACCTCACTTGGAGCTATATTTTCATTCGTCACATGATATGAGTTTTGCTTGGAGAGTCATTTTATTTTACTAGGATTTTCTTTCTGTTATTTATATTAATGTTTTTCATCTTTTACTTCAATAAAAATGTCAAGTATAGCCTTTGCCATGCTTATTTTGCAAGTATATGAGTTGCTGTTTCGAAACAGAAAGTTTATCGCTGTTGCAAAAAATTCTCTAGAAAAGTAATAATGTGTTAAAAGGTTGAAATATTTTTCATAGTAAGCTATAATAAATTTTCTACAGTGTGGTAATTTTTCAGAATTTTTAGAGTTAGGGAAGTATGATTAATATTGCACTCTTTACAGACTGTTCTGTTTAGACAGATTGCTGTTATGTTTGCATATGTTTGCTTGTTTAATGATTCTATTTGAGGATAGGAGTATTAAATATGCAGAGGCATTTAGTATGCAATGTTGAATAATAATTTTAGTGTTTTGCTACAGTAGAGAATGATAAGGTTATTGCATTGATTTATACTAACTTATCTCACAAGTTCTTGTTGAGTTTTGTGTGGATGAAGTTTTTAAGATTGAGGAAACCGTGATATAAAAGGAATTAAGGAGACACAAAAGCTCAAGATTGGGGATGCCCAAGGCATCCCAAGTTAATAATCCAGGAAGTCTCAAGCATCTAAGCTTGGGGATGCCCCGGTAGGCGTCCCACCTTTCTTCATCAACAATTATCGGTTAGCCTCGGTTGAGCCTAAGTTTTTGCTTCTTCACATGATGTGTGCCATTCTTAGAATTTAATTTTATTTTGTTTTGCTCGCTGTTTTAATAAAATACTTAGATCAGAAACTTTTAAATAAGAGAGAGTCCTCAAATAGCTACCCATTTACTTAACTACTCTCTTGATCTTCACTTATATCTTTTTGGAGTAGTTTGTCATTTACTCTCGTGCTTCACTTATATCCTATGAGTAAATTGTTGAATAAATTGAATATAATGAAGTTGAAATTATATGTTCATATCATGCCTAGTGGTAGCTTCACATTGGGTTTAGAAAGTGAAATCTTTTGAAGCTTGACAATCACAATATTGGTCATACAAGCAATTCATGAATGATTACTATAAGGAAGAGAACTTTCACATGCAAATACACTATCTTGGAAATATTTTGTGATTGTGAGCCCCCATCAAAATATTATATGCCAAAATTGTTGACATTGGACAAGGAAGACAACGTAATGATTTATGTTTGTTCATATTCACATAGAAGTTATATTGTCATAGATCCTTCAACATGTGGTGCTTGCCCCCCATCTTTGCTAGCCAAAAATTCCGCACCAAGTAGAGATACTACTTGTGCATCCAAAAACCCTTAAACCCAAATCTTATTTTCAAGAGTCCACCATACCTACCTAAGGATTGAGTAAGATCCTTCAAGTAAGTTTTCATCGGTGCAATAAGGCAATAAAAATTGCTTCTAAAAGTGTTAGATCATTTAGTGTAAGAGAAAATTGAGCGTTGTACGAACTTGTGATGGCAAAGAATAAAAGCGACAGACTGCATAATAAAGGTTGCTATCATAAGGGGCAATATAACATGACGTTCTTTTGCACTAAGGGATTGAGCATACAAACAAAAAGCGCATGGCAACCTCTGCTTCCCTCTGCGAAGGGCCTACCTTTTACTTTTATGTATTTAATTTCATGCAAGAGTCAAAGTTTTTCTCTATGTTCCTTTTTAGTTTTCTCTTTTGGCAAGCATCATGTGGTGAGGAAAGATCTAGGCACATATATCCAGTTGGATATGGGTAGCATGAGTTATTATTGTTGACATCACCCTTGAGGTGAATACGTTGGGAGGCGAAATTATAAGCCCCTATCTTTCTATGTGTCCGGTTGAAACGTTTTGCTCATGTGTGTTAGCAATCATAGAAGACTATATGATGGTTGAGTATGTGGAGCTCTTACTTGGACTCTGTTGAATAAGTTGAATTGCAATTGTTTGGTGACTAAGAATATAGGTTGTTGAGTTTCAAGAGAATTCATTGTTTGAACCTTAACATGTGAATTGGTTGCTACTTTAACATGATGAGTTTTATGAGAAAGAGTTGCTGTTATGATGCTAGGAAAAGTGATTGAAATTACTATTGATCAAACTTATGCACTTTGCTAGCATTCACACTTCATAAATCATTTCTTTTATCATTTACCTACTCGAGGACGAGTAGGAATTAAGCTTGGGGATGCTGATACGTCTCCAACGTATCAATAATTTATGAAGTATTCATGCTGCAATATTATCATTCTTGGATGTTTTACAATCATTTTATAGCAACTTTATATCATTTTTTGGGACTAACCTATTGACATAGTGCCCAGTGCCAGTTGTTGTTTTAGCTTGTTTTTTACATCGCAGAAAATCAATATCAAACGGAGTCCAAATGCAGCGAAACTTTTTGTGGATTTTTTATGGACCAGAAGACATCCAATGGGCCAGAGCAGCACCTGGGGGGGTGCCCCGAGGGGGGCACAACCCACCGGGGCACGCCTGGGCCCCCAGGCGCGCCCCGGTGGGTTGTGCCCACCTCGGTGGCCTCCCGCACCGCCTCTTCACCCAATAAATCGTCAAATATTCCAAAAACCCTAGCAGAGACCCTAGATCAGAAGTTCCGCCGCCGCAAGCCTCTATACCCATGAAAAACCAATCTAGACCCCATTCCGGCACCCTACCGGATGGGGAAATCATCACCGGTGGCCATCTTCATCATCCCGGCGCCCACCATGATGAGGAGGGAGTAGTCCACCCTCGGGGCTGACGGTTTGGACCAGTAGCTAATTGTTTAATCAATCTCTCTCTCGTGTTCTTGAGATGCACAATCTTGATGTATCGTGGGCTTTGTTAATATAGTCGGATCATATGGTGTTTTCCCCTCTCTATCTTGTTGTGATGAATTGAGTTTTCCCTTTGAGATTTCATTTTATCGGAATGAATACTTTTATGGATTTGAGAGCACTTGATATATGTCTTTCATATGAATACTCATGGTGACAATGGGGTATCATATTAATCCACTTGATATATGTTTTGGCACTCAACTCGCGGATTCCCAAGGTGACATTGGGGTAATATATACATAGGGGTTGATGCACGTTCTTGTCTTTGTTTCTTCGGTAGAAATCTTAGGGAACTCTTTGAAGTTCTTTGTGTTGGATTGAGCATTACGAATCTGAATTTTCTTTCGTGTTATTTTAGTACGAGCACTTGTATAACGATCGGAAAGAATAGCTTTGAGGTAGTTTCTTACCCAACAAACAATTTATTCTTATGTTCTCCACTAGATAGGAACTTTGGAGTGATTCTTCATCGCACATTGAGGGATGGTTATATGATCCAATTATATTAGCATTGTTGAGAGATTGCACTAGCGAAAGTACGAACCTTAGGCCTTGTTTTCAAGCATTGCAATACCGTTTGTGCTCACTTTTGTCACTTGCTACCTTGCTGTTTTTATTTATTCAGATTATCAAAATATAGTTCTACCATCCATATTACACTTTTATCACCATCTCTTCGCCGAACTAGTGCACCTATACAATTTGCCATTGTATTGGGTGTGTTGGGGACACAAGAGATTTCTTGTATTTGGTTGCAGGGTTGTCTGAGAGAGACCATCTTCATCCTACGCCTCCCACGGATTGATAAACCTTAGGACATCCACTTGAGGGAAAATTGCTACTGTCCTACAAAACTCTGCGCTTGGAGGCCCAACACGAGTCTACAAGAATAAAGTTGCGTAGTAGACATCAACCTTCAAGCACTAACCTCCCCGGCAATGGTGCCAGAATAGAGCTTGATGTCTACTATGCAACCTTCTTCTTGTAGATGTTGTTGGGCCTCCAAGTGCAGAGTTTTGTAGGACAGTACCAAATTTCCCTCAAGTGGATGACCTAAGGTTTATCAATCCGTGGGAGGCGTAGGATGAAGATGGTCTCTCTTAAACAACCCTGCAAGCAAATAACAAGGAGTCTCTTGAGTCCCTAACACACCCAATACAATGGTAAATTTTATAGGTGCACTAGTTCGGCGAAGAGATGGTGATACAAGTGTAATATGGATAGTAGATATAGGTTTTTGTAATCTGAAAATATAAAAACAGCAAGGTAACTAGTAGTAAAAGTGAGCAAAACGGCATTGCAATGCTTGGAAACAAGGCCTAGGGTTCATACTTTCACTAGTGCAAGTTCTCTCAACAATGATAACATAATTAGATCATATGGTAATCCCTCAACGTGCGACAAAAGTCACTCCAAAGTTCCTATCACGGAGAACATAAGATGAAATTGCTTGTAGGGTACGAAACCACCTCAAAGTTATTCTTTCCGATCAATCCATTGAGCTATTCCTATAAGTGTCACAAACAACCCTAGAGTTCGTAGTAAAATAACACCATATGACACACATCAATCAAACCCTAATGTCACCCAGATACTGCAATGTCACCACAAGTATCCGTGGGTCAATTATACGATATGCATCAAACAACTTCAGATTCATAATATTCAATCCAACACAAAGAACCTCAAAGAGTGCCCCAAGATATCTACCGGAGAAACAACGACGAAAACATGCATCAACCCCTATGCATAGATTACCCCAATGTCACCTCGGGAATCCGCGAGTTGAGTGCCAAAACATACATCAAGTGAATCAATAGAACACCCCATTGTCACCACGGTTATCCCACGCAAGACATACATCAAGTGTTCTCAAATCCATAATAGTATTCAATCCGATAATAGTGAAACCTCAAAGGTAAAACTCAATTCATCACAAGAAGGTAGAGGGGGAAAACACCATATGATCCAACTATAATAGCAAAGCTCGCGGTACATCAAGATCGTGCCAAATCAAGAACACGAGATAGAGAGATCAAACACATAGCTACTGGTACATACCCTCAGCCCCGAGGGTGATCTACTCCCTCCTCGTCATGGAGACCACCGGGATGATGAAGATGGCCACCGGTGATGATTTCCACCTCCGGCAGGGTGCCGGAACAGGGTCCCTATTGGTTTTTGGTGGCTACAGAGGCTTGCGGCGGCGGAACTCCCGATCTAGGTTTCTTTCTGGGGGTTTCTGGATTTATAGGAATTTTTGGCGTCGGTTTCACGTCAGGGGGGTCCACGAGTCAGTGACAAGGCAGGGGGGCGCGCCCTCCACCCGTGTCGTTGACTCGGGACTCGTCTGGCCCAACTCTTGTGCTTCGGGGGCTCCTTCTGGTTCATAAAAAATCACCGTAAATTTTCAGCTCGTTTGGACTCCATTTGATATTCCTTTTCTGCAAAACTCAAAAACAAGGAAAAAACAAAAACTGGCACTGGGCTCTAGGTTAATAGGTTAGTCCCAAAAATAATATAAAATAGCATATAAATGCATATAAAACATCCAAAACAGATAATATAATAGATTGGAACAATCAAAAATTATAGATACGTTGGAGATGTATCACGCCTCGCTCAGGTTCAGTTAGAGCCCAATGCCTCGCACACACGCGCGTACGTGTATGAGAGAAACGCGCAATCTCTCCGTGCATCACTCGGCCCCGACCACCCACCGTAACCGGGAACTCCCCGAAATTTTCCTCGCCCTTGCTTCAAGCACGATTTTTTCCGTCATGGATGGCCCAAAGAATGTCATGCATGTGCGTCCTCGGCCCGCCCAGGACGAAAAGCCCATTTTCTGTCATGATTTTTTGTCATAGAAGTAGGAGCCCACCACATCTATGATGATACCGGGTTTTGTCACAATTATCGTCATAGAAGTGTCATAAGCATGAGAGAAAAAATTTTGTTCGGGCCTAAATGTCACGGATGTGTCTTTTTTTGTAGTAAGGGGGGGAGAGGGGCCCAGCGAGGAGGGCACGCCGGCCGCCATGTGATACGTCTCCAACGTATCTATAATTTTTGCTTGTTCCATGATGTTATATTATCACTCTTGGATGTTTTACAATCATTTTATAGCAACTTTATATCATTTTTGGGACTAACCTATTGACATAGTACCCAGTGCCAATTGCTGTTTTTTACTTGTTTTTTATTTCGCAGAATATCAGTACCAAACGGAGTCCAAATGCAGCAAAAAAATTTGGAGAATTTTTGTGGACCAGAAGACACCTGTTGGGCCAAATAAGTACCAGAGGGGGGCTCCGAGGGGAGCACAACCCACCTATGCACGCCTGGGGGCCCAGGCGCGCCCTGGTGGGTTGTGCCCACCTCAGCCGCCTCCCGCACCGCCTGTTTGCTCTATAAATACCCCGAAAATCCAAAAAACCTAGGGGAGTCGACAAAACACAAACAGCCGCCGCAAGTTCCAGAACCACCAGATCCAATCTAGACACCACCACAGAGGGGTTCATCATCCTCATTGGCGCCTCTCTGATGATGCGTGAGTAGTTCATTGTAGACCTACGGGTCCGTAGTTAGTAGCTAGATGGCTTCCTCTCTCTCTTTTGATTCTCAATACAATGGTCTCTTGGAGATCTATTTGATGTAACTCTTTTTGCGGTGTGTTTGTTAGGATCCGATGAACTTCGAGTTTATGATCAGATCTATTTATCCATGAAAATTATTTGAGTTTCTTTGATCTCTTATATGCATGATTACTTATAGCCTCATATTTCTTCTTCGAATCTTTGGTTTAGTTAGGCCAACTAGATCGATTTTTCTTGCCATGGGAAGAGGTGCTTTGTGATGGGTTCGGTCGTGCGGTGTTTCTTTCCCAGTGACAGAAGGGGCAACAAGACACATATTGATCATTGCTATTAAGGATAACAAGATGGGGTCTATTCCTACATGAATAGATCTTGTCTAGATCATGCCATCGTTCTTATTGCATTACTCAGTTTCCCCATGAACTTAATACACTAGATGCATGCTGGATAGCAGTCGATATGTGGAGTAATTATAGTAGATGGAGGCAGGAGTCGGTCTACTAATCTTGGACGTGATGCCTATATAATGATCATTGCCTGGATATCGTCATAATTATTTGAAGTTCTATCAATTGCCCAACAGTAATTTGTTTACCCACCGTATGCTATTTTTCTCGAGAGAACCACTAGTGAAATCTACGGCCCCTGGGTCTATCCTTTATCATATTTGCTTTGCGATCTATTTTTATTTGCTTTTGTTTTCAGATCTATTAGTCTAAAAACCCAAAAATACCTTGCTGCACTTTTTCTTTATTTATTTTATTTTGTTTTATCGAGAGATCTATTTATCCAAAATCATACAAACCAATCTATCTTTTACCCGTGAGGGATTGACAACCCCTCTTACGCGTCGGGTTGCAAGTATTTGTTCTTTGTGTGTAGGTACTATTTACATAGTGTTGCTTGGTTCTCCTACTGGTTCGATAACCTTGGTTTCATAACTAAGGGAAATAGCTACCGAAGCTGTACTGCATAATCCCTTCCTCTTCGGGGAATACTGACGCGGATACGAGCCATCAAGAAAGGATTTCCGGCCCCGTTGCCGGGGAGACATCATCAACATCTATCAGGTTCCTTACCACAAATCGCATCTCCTTGCAATTTACATTATTTCCCATTTGCCTCTCGTTTTCATCTCCCCCACTTCACAAAAATTTGCCGTTTTATTCGCCTTCTTTTTGTTTTCCTTTTTCTTGTTTGATCTTTTGTTTGGTTGTGTTGCCATGTGCCTTCTATATGCTTGCATCTTCGCTTTCTAAAAATCTATTGATATGGATCCCCATCCACTTGCTAATCTTTTTAAAAGATCCAATCATGATGAACCAATTGCTAGTGATTTGAGTGCACTAGATTATCTTTATGAAGTTTTGCTTGAGATTCGTGAATCTGAAAATTGTGATGAAGAAATTTATGAAGTGATTCATGATAGCTCCTTGAATGAAAAGCATGATTGCAATGATTTTACTATAAATTCTATTAATGTCAATTGTGCTAATAATATGCAAAACCCCAAGCTTGGGGATGCTTATTTTGCTATGTCCACTACTTATTGCAATGATCATGATTGGGGTGATTCTTCTTATGATCTTGAAAATTTATTTAAGCCTCATTATGAATATTATATTGATAATAATGTTTGCAATAATATTGAAAGTGGGTTTGGAAGAGAGGCAACTTTAGGTAAAAATAATCCCATATATTTGGAGAGTGTTCAATCTTACGAAATTTTTGATGAAAGTGGGTTTGGAGAGGTCATGACTTTAGTTGATGTTAATCCCACTATCTTGGAAGATTATAAAACTTTTATGCATATGGATCATGAAGAGAAAATTTTATATGATAGATATATTTTTGAATTTGATTATGATCCTACATGTAATTATTATGAGAGAGGAAAACATGGTTGTAAAAATTTTCATGTTACTAATTTACCTCTCGTTATGTTGAGATTGCTATTGTTTCTTTCTTCTTCCTTGCATATGATATATATTTCTTGTCTTGATAAATTGTTTGCTTATAAAATCCCTATGCATCGGAAGTATGTTAGACTTAAATTTGTTTGTCACATATATTATGATGCTCTCTTTGTGTTTCAATTCTTGTCTTTCATGCGAGCATCCTCAAAATTATCAATGCCTAGCTAGGGGCATAAAACGATAGCGCTTGTTGGGAGGCAACCCAATGGATAAAATTTATTTTTTGCCTTTTTATTTCTGTTCTTGAGTGTTTGCACAATTATGACTCTGTTATGATTGTGTTTTTTATGTTTTAATTAGTGTTTGTGCCAAGTAAAGCCTTTGGGATAGCTTTGGTGATAGTTGATTTGATCCTGTTGAAAAACAGAAACTTTTGTGTCCAATAAAATAATGGTCTAGATTCACAGAAGCGACGAAAAATTCTGAAAGTTTTACACAAGATTGATATACCAATTGCCTCTGTTTTACTAATTGTTCAGAATTTTTGGAGTTACATAATTATGAGTAAAATTCGAGTCTTTACAGACTGTTCTGTTTTTGACAGATTCTGTTTTCTTTGCATTGTGTGCTTATTTTGATGAATCTATGGATTGTATCGGGGGGTATAAGCCATGGTAAAGTTAGAATACAGTAGATATAATGCAATAACAAAATTTGAATGGGTTTTATACAGTACTTAAAGTAAAGATTGGTTTTCTTATACTAACGGATCTCACGAAGGTTTTGTTAAGTTTTGTGTGATTGAAGTTTTCAAGTTTTGGGTGAGATCACGATGGATGAAGGAATAAGGAGTGAGAAACGCCTAAGCTTGGGGATGCCCCATGGGACCCCAAGGCAATATTCAAGGAGAAACAAGCAACTAAGCTTGGGGATGCCCCGAGTGGCATCCCCTCTTTCTTCTAATGACCATCGGTATTTTACTTGGAGCTATATTTTTATTCGTCACATATCATGTGTTTTGCTTGGAGCGTCTTGTATTATATGAGTCTTTGCTTGTTTTGCTTTTTAGTTTGTCACAAGTATCCTTGCTGGACACACCTATTTGAGAGAGCCAAAATGATGCTACGATTTTTTAGAATTGCTCTATGAGCTTCACTTAATTTTTTTTGAGCTATGGGATTGCTCTAGTGCTTCACTTATATCTTTTTGAGCACGGTGTGTGCTACTTCTTGAGCTTCCATTGGTTTTTCCCTTGAAGAGGAAAGGGTGATGCAGCAAAGTAGAGATAAGTATTTCCCTCAGTTTGATAACTAAGGTATCAATCCAGTAGGAGGTACACGCAAGTCTCCAATCTATGCACCTGCACAAACAATCAAACACTTGCACCCAACGCGATAAAGGGGTTGTCAATCCCTTCACGGTCACTTGCAAGGATGAGATCTGATAGAGATAGATATAAAAGATTACTAAAACGTAAAACAAAATAAAAGTAAATAAATTGCAGCAAGATATTTTTGGGTTTTTTGGTTTATAGATATGAAAATATATGATGGAAAATAGACCCGGGGACCATAGGATTCACTAGAGGCTTCTCTCTTGAAAGAAAATAATACGGTGGGTGAACAAATTAGTGTCGAGCAATTGATAGAAAAGCGCAAAGTTATGATGATATCCAAGGCAATGATTATGAATATAGGCATCACGTCAGTTTCAAGTAGACCGACTCCTGCCTGCATCTACTACTATTACTCCACACATCGACCGCTATACAGCATGCATCTAGAGTATTAAGTTCATAAGAATGGAGTAACGCCTTAAGTAAGATGACATGATGTAGAGGGATAAACTCAAGCAATATGATGAAAACCCCATCTTTTTACCCTTGATGGCAACAATACAATACGTGCCTCGCTACCCCTACTTTGTCACTGGGTGAGGACACCTCAAGATTGAACCCAAAACTAAGCACCTCTCCCATTGCATGAAGAACCAATCTAGTTGGCCAAACCAAACCGATAATTTGAAGAGAAATACAAAGATATCAAATCATGCATATAAGAATTCAGAGAAGATTCAAATAATATTCATAGATAATCTGATCATAAATCCACAATTCATCGGATCTCGACAAACACACAGCAAAAGAATATTACATCGGATAGAACTCCAAGAACATTGAGGAGAACTTTGTATTGAAGATCAAAGAGAGAGAAGAAGCCATCTAGCTACTAGCTATGGACCCGTAGGTCTGTGGTAAAGTACTCACGCTTCATCAGAAGGGCAATAGAGTTGATGTAGAAGCCCTCCGTGATCGAATCCCCCTCCGGCAGGGTGCCGGAAAAGGCCCCAAGATGGGATCTCACGGGTAAAGAAGGTTATGGCGGCGGAAAAGTATTTTGGTAGACGCTTCTGGTCATTTGGGAATATTTGGGAATTTACAGCGAAAGAATTAGGGTTGGAGGAGTCCCATGGGGCCCACAAGCCAGGGGCGCCCCACCCCTAGGGCGCGCCCTGAGGTCTTGTGGAGCCCTCGGGACTCTTCTGGCCCCCTCTCCAAGTCTGCTGGGTGTCTTCTGGTCCAAGAAAAATCATCGCAAAAGTTTTATTCCGTTTGATATTCCTTTTCTGGAAACTCAAAAACAAGGAAAAAACAGAAACTGGCAGTGGGCTCTAGGTTAATAAGTTAGTCCCAAAAATAATATAAAATAGCATATTAATGCATATAAAACATCCAAAACTGATAATATAATAGCATGGAACAATAAAAAATTATAGATACATTGGAGACGTGTCAAGCATCCCCAAGCTTAATTCCTACTCATCCTCGAGTAGGTAAATGATAAAAATAGAATTTTTGATGTGGAATGCTACCTAACATATTTATCCATGTAATTTAATTTATTGTGGCATGAATGTTCAGATCAATAAGATTCAAAACAAAAGTTTAATATTAAAATAAAAAACAATAATACTTTAAGCATACTAATAAAGCAATCGAGTCTTCTCAAAATAACATGGCCAAAGAAAGTTATCCCTACAAAATCATATAGTCTGGCTATGCTCCATCTTCATCACAGAAAGTGTCAAATCATGCACAACCCCGATGACAAGCCAAGCAATTGTTTCATACTTTTGATGTTCCCAAACTTTTTCAACTTTCACGCAATACATGAGCGTGAGCCATGGATATAGCACTATAGGTGGAATAGAATATGGTGGTTGTGGAGAAGACAAAAAGGAGAAAGTCTCACATCAACTAGGCGTATTAACGAGCTATGGAGATGCCCATCAATAGATATCAATGTGAGTGAGTAGGGATTGCCTTGCAACGGATACACTAGAGCTATAAATGTATGAAAGCTCAAAAAGAAACTAAGTGGTTGTGCATCCAACTCGCTTGCTCATGAAGACCTAGGGAAATTTGAGGAAGCCCATCATTGGAATATACAAGCAAAGTTCTATAATGAAAAATTCCCACTAGTATATGAAAGTGACAACATAGGAGACTCTCTATCATGAAGATCATGGTGCTACTTTGAAGCACAAGTGTGGTAAAAGGATAGTAGCATTGCCCCTTCTCTATTTTCTCTCATTTTTTTGGGGCTTCTTTTGTCCTATTTTATTTTTTGTAAAGTCCGAAGACTCATCCCAAATTGTGAGGGAATCATAGCTTCCATCATCCTTTCCTCACATGGGACAATGCTCTAATAATGATGATCATCACACTTTTATTTACTAACAACTCAAGAATTACAACTCGATTCTAGAACAAAATATGACTCTATATGAATGCCTCCGGCGGTGTACCGTGATGTGCAATGATCAAGAGTGACATGTATAAAAAAATATGAACGGTGGCCTTGCCACAAATACTATGCCAACTACATGATCATGCAAAGCAATATGACAATGATGAAGCGTGTCATAATAAACGGAATGGTGGAAGTTGCATGGCAATATATCTCGGAATGGCTATGGAAATGCCATAATAGGTAGGTATGGTGGCTGTTTTGAGGAATATATATGGTGGGTTTAATGCACCGGCGAGAATTGCACGGTACTAGAGAGGCTAGCAATGGTGGAAGGGTGAGAGTGCGTATAATCCATGGACTCAACATTAGTCATAAAGAACTCACATACTTGTTGCAAAATTATTAGCTATCGAAACAAGGTACTACACGCATGCTCCTAGGGGGATAGATTGGTAGGAAAAGACCATCGCTCTTCCCCGACCGCCACTCATAAGGAAGACAATCAATAAATAAATCATGCTCCGACTTCATCACATAACGGTTCACCATACGTGCGTGCTACAGGAATCAGAAACTTTAACACAAGTATTTCTACTAATCCACAATTACTCACTAGCATGACTCTAATATCACCATCTTTATATCTCAAAACAAATGCAAGGAATCAAACTTCTCATATTATTCCACGCTCTTTATATGAAAGTTTTTATTATATCCCTCTTGGATGCCCATCATATTAGGACTAAATTCATAGCCTAAGCAAATTACCATGCTGTTTAGAGACTCTCAAAATAATATAAGTGAAGCATGAGAGTTCAACAGTTTCTATAAAATAAAGCCACCGCCGTGCTCTAAAAAGATATAAGTGAAGCACTAGAGCAAATTGCCTAGCTCAAAAGATATAAGTGAAGCACATAGAGTATTCTAATAAATTACGATTCATGCGTGTCCCTCTCAAAAGGTGTGTACAGCAAGGATGATTGTGGCAAACTAAAAATCAAATACTCATATCATACAAGACGCTCCAAGCATAACACATATCATGTGGTGAATAAAAATATAGCCTCAAGTAAATTTACTGATGGATTGAAGACGAAAGAGGGGATGCCATCTGGGGCATCCCCAAGCTTAGTTGCTGGTTGTCCTTGAATATTACCTTGGGGTGCCTTGGGCATCCCCAAGCTTAGGCTCTCGCCAATCCTTATTCCGTTGTCCATCAAATCTTTACCCAAAACTTGAAAACTTCACAACACAAAACTCAATAGAAAATCTCATAAGATCCGTTAGTATAATAAAATAAATCACTACTTTAGGTACTGTTGAGAACTCATCCTTTATATATATTGGTGTAATATCTACTGTACTCCAACTTCTCCATGGTTGATACCCCCCGATACTACCCATAGATTCATCAAAATAAGCAAACAACACATAGAAAACATAATCTGTCAAAAACAGAATAGTCTGCAGAGATATTAATTGTAGTCCTACTTATGTAACTCCAAAACGCCTGAAAAATTTGTAAAACCTGGGAAATTTGTATATAAATCATGTGTAAAAAATTCAGAATTTTTTGTTGCTTTTGTGAATTTTTAAAATTCTGTTACTCGACGCAAAAGATTCTGCTTTTCAGAAAAATCAAATCAACTATCACCGTAGACCTTCCCAAAGGTCTTGGTTGGCTCAAACACTAATTAAAACACCAAAACACAATTACTACAGAGATAATAATGTGTAATTTCATAAAAAAATGGAAAATAAAAATATTGGGTTGTCTCCCAACAAGCACTTTTCTTTAAAGCCTTTTAGCTAGGCGTTGATAATTTTGATGATGCTCACATGAAAGACAAAAATTGAAGCAAAAAGAGAGCATCATAAAGCATGTGAAAAGCAAGTTTAAGTCTAACATACTTCCTATGCATAGGCATTTTATAGGGAAAATATTTATCAAGACAAGCAAAAACTAGCATATGCAAGGAAGAAGAAAGAAACAATAGCAATCTCAACATAACGAGAGGTAATTTAGTAACATGAAAATTTCTACAACCATATTTCCCTCTCTCATAATAATTACATGTTGGATCATATTCAAATCCAACAATATTGCTGTCACATAACATATTCTCTACATGATCCACATACATGCAAAGTTGACACTCTTCCAAAATAGAGGGATTAACATAGCATAAAGTCATTACTTCTCCAAGCCCACTTTTATCAAAAATTTCATAAGATTGATCAAACTCCAAAGTAGTGGGATCATTATTTCCTAAAGTTGACACTCTTCCAAACCCACTTTCAATATTATTGCAAACATTATTATCATGAGGCTTAAATAATTTTCAAGATCAAAAGAAGCATTATCACCCCAATCATGATCATTGCAATAAGTAGTGGACATAGCAAAACTAGCATCCCCAAGCTTAGGGTTTTGCATATTATTAGCACAATTAACATTAAGATAATTTATAACAACATCATTGCCATCATGCTTTTCATTCAAGGAGCTATCGTGAATCACTTCATAAATTTCATCACAACTTTCAGATTCACGAATTTCAAGCAAAACTTCGTAAAGATAATCTAGTGCATGCAACTCACTAGCAATTGGTTCATCATAATTGGATCTTTTAAAAAGATTAGCAAGTGGATGAAGATCCATACGCTTTTTGGTTCCTGATTTTCAATAAACACACAATTATACCAAGCGAACGAGCAAACAAACCAAGTAAGACATAAAGGCAAACGAAAAGACGAATGAAAAGAGGGCGAATAAAAAGGCAAATCTTTTTTGTGTTTTTCTGAAAATATTTTAGAAGTGGGGGAGAGGAAAATGAGAGGCAAATGGCAAATAATTTAATGCAAGAGATGAGAGTTTATGGTGGGTACTTGGTAGGCTTGATGTAGATCCTCCCCGGCAATGGCGCCAGAAATTCTTCCTGCTACTTCTTGAGCTTGCTTTGGTTTTTCCCTTGAAGAGGAAAGGGTGATGCAGCAAAGTTGAGATAAGTATTTCCCTTAGTTTGAGAACCAAGGTATCAATCCAGTAGGAGGTACACGCAAGTCTCCAATCTATGCACCTGCACAAACAATCAAACACTTGCACCCAACACGATAAAGGGGTTGTCAATCCCTTCACGGTCACTTGCAAGGATGAGATCTGATAGAGATAGATATAAAAGATTACTAAAACTTAAAACAAAATAAAAGTAAATAAATTGCAGCAAGATATTTTTAGGTTTTTTGGTTTATAGATCTGAAAATATATGATGTAAAATAGACCCGGGGGCCATAGGTTTCACTAGAGGCTTCTCTCTTTAAATAAAATAATACGGTGGGTGAAAAAATTAGTGTCGAGCAATTGATAGAAAAGCACAAAGTTATGACGATATCCAAGGCAATGATTATGAATATAGGCATCACGTCCGTGTCAAGTAGACCGACTCCTGCCTTTATCTACTACTATTACTCCACACATTGACCGCTATCCAGCATGCATCTAGAGTATTAAGTTCATAAGAACGGAGTAACGCCTTAAGTAAGATAACATGATGTAGAGGGATAAACTCAAGCAATATGATGAAAACCCCATATTTTTACCCTTGATGGCAACAATACAATACATGACTCGCTACCCCTACTTTGTCACTAGGTGAGGACACCGCAAGATTGAACCCAAAACTAAGCATCTCTCCCATTGCAAGAAGAACAAATCTAGTTGGCCAAACCAAACCGATAATTCGAAGAGAAATACAAATATATCAAATCATGCATATAAGAATTCAGAGAAGATTCAAATATTATTCATCAGAAGGGCAATAGAGTTGATGTAGAAGCCCTCGGTGATCGAATCCCCCTCTAGCAGGGTGCCGGAAAAGGCCCCAAGATAGGATCTCATGGGTACAGAAGGTTACGGCGGCGGAAAAGTATTTTGGTGGATGCTTCTGGTCGTTTGGGAATATTTGGGAATTTGTAGCGAAAGATTTGGGGTTGGAGGAGTCCCGTGGGGCCCACAAGCCAGGGGGGCGCTGATACGGCTCCGTCGTATCTATAATTTTTGATTGTTTCATGCAAATATTATACAACTTTCACATATTTTTGGCAACTTTTCATATCATTTATTTGACTAACCTAATGATCCAGTGCCCAGTGCCAGTTCATGTTTGTTGCATGTTTTTTGTTTCACAGAAAATCCATATCAAATGAAGTCCAAACGTGATAAAAATTTACGGATAATTATTTTGGAATATTTATGATTTTTGGGAGGTGGAATCAACGCGAACGGGGGCCCACAGTGACCACAACCCACCAGGTTGCGCCGGGAAACCCCTGGCGCGCCCAGGTATCTTGTGCCCTCCTCAAACATCGATTGGGGCCCTTCTTCTGGCGCAAGAAAGATAATTTATGGAAAAAAAATCGTGTAAAAATTTCAGCGCAATCGGAGTTACGGATCTCCAGTAATTTAAGAAACGGTGAAGTGCTTGATATATGTTGCTTTGTGCTCACTACTAAATCCCAAATCATTGTTAATTCAAATTGGCTTTGATATACCTTGGGATCCGGGTGGATCCATTACTTGAGCACTTTATAACTAGCTTAATGGCTTTAAAGAAAGCGCTGCCAGGGAGACAACCCGGAAGTTTTAGAGAGTCATTTATTTCTGTTGAGTGCTTTTATAAAGTTTAAAAACAAAAAATATAGATGGGAACTTAAAACTTCACTAAAAGAGAAGCAATTGAAAGATGATGCATTGGAGAAGTGAGGGTCGCCCTTGAACACTTGTGTTCATGCTCACGGAAACAATGTAAATTTTTCATGAAGATTCTCACAAAAATAATTATCCCCTTGTACAATTCCATTGTATTATAAAAATAATGTGCCCAGATTTGCCTTTAGGATAATTAGATTGGTTGTTGGTATGTGCGGTGCAAAACAGAAACTTTGGCTGTAGTGCGCGATTTTACATTTTTTACTGGAACGTCGAAAGGTTCTGGAACTTTTTTCATAGTCTTGCGATACAAAGTTTTTATTTTGTCCTAACTTTTCAGATTTTTTAGAGTTACAGAAGTATGGTGAACGTTCAGGTCTTTACAGACTGTCCTGTTTTCACAGATTGCTGTTATAGCTTCATTATTTGCGTATGTTTGAAATCTTGTTGAGCCTCCTTTGACTTGGAGCCATAGAATTGTGATAACATATAGTGGGTAATGTTTGATTATTATTATACAATAAATTTATAGAATTACATGATGGGATTTGACTGCCATATTCACTAACCCCGCCACTAAAAGTTCGGTTAAGTTTTGTGTGGATGAAGTGATCAAAGATCGAGGAGGTCTCAATATGCAGAGAAGGAGGAGAGGAAAGAGCTCAAGCTTGGGGATGCCCAAGGCACCCCAAGTAAATATTCAAGGAGACTCAAGCGTCTAAGCTTGGGGATGCCCCGGAAGGCATCCCATCTTTCTTCAACAAGTATCGGTATGTTTTCGTCTTCGTTTCGTTCATGTGATATGTGTAAATCTTGGAGCATCTTTTGTGTTTAGTTTTCATTTTTATTTTATGCACCATGCTGGTATGAGATAGTCCATGGTTGATTTATAGAATTCTCATTGCGCTTCACTTATATCTTTTGAGTGTGGCTTTATAGAATGCTTCATGTGCTTAACTTATATCATTTGAAGTTTCGATTGCCTGTTTCTCTTCACATAGAAAACCGTTATTTGAAGAATGCTCTTTTGCTTCACTTAAATTTATTAGAGCATGGTATTTTGTAGAAAGAATTAAACTCTCATGTTTCACTTATATCTATTTAGAGAGTCAACAGGAATTGGTCAATTGCATGGTTAGTCATAAAATCCTACATAAAACTTATGGATCACTGAATATGATATGTTTGATTCCTTGCAATAGTTTTGCGATATAGAGATGGAAATATGTGGGAGGTACTAGTAAATGGTTGTGGTTAGTAAGAATATTGGTGTTAAGGTTTGTGATTCCCGAAGCATGCACGTATAGTCTCTCGTTATGCTATGAAGTTGGAGCATGATTTATTATTGATTGTCTTCCTTATGAGTGGCGGTCGGGGATGAGTGATGGTCTTTTCCTACCAATCTATCCCCCTAGGGGCATGTGTAGTAGTACTTTGCTTCGAGGGCTAATAAAATTTTGCAATAAGTATATGAGTTCTTTATGACTAATGTGAGTCCATGGATTATACGCACTCTTACCTTTCCGCAATTTGCTAGCCTCTACGCTACCGTGCATTGCCCTTTCTCACCTCGAGAGTCAGTGCAAACTACACCGGTGCATCCAAACCCCGTGATATAATACGCTCTATCACACACAAACCCCGTGATATAATACGCTCTATCACACATAAGCAAATTTGTATGTGCCATCTCTAATTTTCAAAATAATTTCCTTTTTGTGTGCTCGTACCGCTCATGAAACGGTAGGGGGTGGCTGATATTTTTCCATGTTAGATGTGTTATTCTCAAGATGAGTGTTTATTCACTTGTCATTGCATGAGAGTACGGCAAAGGTATTAGGGATGCCCAGTCCTGAAATGAAAAATGAACTTACTTTATGTTGTCAAATAAAAAATTTCTTGGAAAGTGTTGGTATGGACGGCACCCGTGGATACGGCTAGCCGTGGATTGTGAAAGTATGGTGGAAAAAGGAATAAACTTTATTTTCTGTTTGGGAACCGCCTATGATATATCTAGCATGGAAAGTATTGAGAACTACTCGATCGTTTTCGTTGACAGGAAAAGCATGCCACCAAAAATGTTTTATCTCTATTTTTTTGCTGGCACCTCTACAAATCCCTACTTCCCTATGTGAAGGGCCTATTTATTTACTTTATGCATTATTATTTTTATTTGAGTCTCCATCCTCTCTTATGAAGCACCAACTAGGGGGCACTGTGATCGTACTTGAGCATTGGGTGTAGCTAATATGCGAGTGTGTTTCACGAATGGATCAATGATTGAGCATAATGGGCTAGGGATGACTTGCTTTAGTGTTGATATTTTGAAAGACATGGTTGCTTGTTGATATGCTTGAGTATTGAAATCTTCATGTCAAAACTAGACTATTGCTTTGAATCATATAAAAGTCCACATGTCCATGCTACAAAAGAAAAGAATATGTGATGAACATGTTAGGCAATATTCCACATCAAAAATTCTGTTTTTATCATTTACCTACTCGAGGACGAGTACGAATTAAGATTGGGGATGCTGATACGTCTCCAACGTATCTATATTTTTTGCTTGTTCCATGTTGTTATATTATCATTCTTGGATGTTTTACAATCATTTTATAGCAACTTTATATCATTTTCTGGGACTAACCTATTGACATAGTGCCGAGTACCAGTTGGTGTTTTTTTGCTTGTTTTTTACTTCGCCGAATATCAGTACCAAATGGAGTCCAAACGCAGCAAAACTTTTTGGAGAATTTTTCTGGACCAGAAGACACCTGTTGGGCCAAAGAAGTACCAGAGGGGGGCTCCGAGGGGAGCACAACCCACCTGGGCGCGCCTGGGGGCCCTGGCGCGCCCTGGTGGGTTGTGCCCACCTCGGCCGCCTCCCGTACCGCCTCTTTGCTCTATAAATACCTCGAAAATCCAAAATCCCTAGGGGAGTCGACAAAACACAATTTCAGCCGCCGCAAGTTCCAGAACCACCAGATCCAATCTAGACACCTTCACGGAGGGGTTCATCATCCTCATTGGTGCCTCTCCGATGATGCGTGAGTAGTTCATTGTAGACCTACGGGTCCGTAGTTAGTAGCTAGATGGCTTCCTCTCTCTTTTGATTCTCAATACAATGGTCTCTTGGAGATCTATTTGATGTAACTCTTTTTGCGTTGTTTTTGTTGGGATCCGATGAACTTCGAGTTTATGATCAGATCTATTTATCCACGAAAGTTATTTGAGTTTCTTTGATCTCTTATATGCAGGATTACTTATAGCCTCGTATTTCTTCTTCGAATCTTTGGTTTAGTTGGGCCAACTAGATCGATTTTTCTTGCCATGGGAAGAGCTGCTTTGTGATGGGTTCGGTCGTGCGGTGTTCTTTCCCAGTTACAGAAGGGGCAGCAAGACACGTATTGATCGTTGCTATTAAGGATAACAAGATGCGGTCTATTCCTACATGAATAGATCTTGTCTACATCATGTCATCATTCTTATTGCATTACTCCATTTTTCCATGAACTTAATACAATAGATGCATGCTGGATAGCAGTCGATGTGTGGAGTAATAATAGTAGATGCAGGCAAGAGTCAGTCTACTAATCTTGGACGTGATGCCTATATAATGATCATTGCCTAGATATCGTCATAATTATTTGAAGTTCTATCAATTGCCCAACAGTAATTTGTTTACCCGCCGTATGCTATTTTTCTCGAGAGAAGCCGCTAGTGATATCTACGGCCCCCGGGTCTATCCTTTATCATATTTGCTTTGATATCTATTTTTATTTGCTTTTGTTTTCAGATCTATTATTCTAAAAACCCAAAAAATACCTTGCTGCATTTTTTCTTTCTTTATTTTATTTTGTTTTATCGAGAGATCTATTTATCCAAAATCATACAAACCAATCTATCTTTTACCCGTGAGGGATTGACAACCCCTCTTACCCATCGGGTTGCAAGTATTTGTTCTTCGTGTGCAGGTACCGTTTACATAGTGTTGCTTGGTTCTTTTACTGGTTCGATAACCTTGGTTTCATAACTGAGGGAAATACCTACCGAAGTTGTACTGCATCATCCCTTTCACTTCGGGGAAATACTGACGCGGATACGAGCCATCACCATGGCAGACCGGCCGGTGAGCACCATGCCTGGCTCGGGGGGACCCGGACCGCATCTGAGTCGGGGGATGCCACCCATGCAGGACAACCAGGGGGAGGCCACCCACGCCGAGATCGTGCCGGCGAAGAGACCACTTGGGAGGCTGTCGTCGTCGCTGGTGGAGGCCGCCGGTGCCGCCAGGGGCTGGATCTGGGGGGGGAGGGTAAGGGGGCGATGAGGTAGGGAAAAACGGCCCTGCTGCCACCATCCCGGTGCCCAGCACGGCTTCGCCGGCCGGCCCTCCGGCGGCGGCGAGGCGGGGGTGCACGGGAGGTGGAGGGGCTGGCCGGCAGCAGCTAGGGTTCCCCTGAGTTGCCCAGCTCGGGCGACGCAAGGGACGGCTCGACCTTCCGATCATTCTGGTAGAGGTCTTTCCAACTCATCAGTTATCGATCCATCCCTCCTACTCACCGTGGTGCCGGCTGCCCCTGTTAGTCTTAACTAGCAAACATGTCCGTGCGATGCAACGGGAGAATAAAACATCATATACATATATATATATATATATATATATATATATATATATATATATATATATATATATATATATATATATATATATATATACACACTATTCTGATCACGGGATGAGAATAATATTCTGATAACTACATAACCTAACGCAGCAGTAGCACTTGAACTTCCCCGAGTGCTAGGTTGAACTTTAGCTAAAACGTGGCCAAATGGGGCTTGCGATATATCGTTGGAAAGCTATGGACACTAGTGTCACAGTCTAGGTTGAATTTTCGGCAAAATGTACACGGTTTAAGAGCAGTTTTAAAAACCTTTTTTCTTCATACAAAAAAACGTGAATCGTATTGTTCAAGCCTATTTCTAAACCGCTTATCTGAATGAGGCAAATGAGATGGCGTTGGATAGCTGCTGCAAATACGCTCATTTCACATGTTTAAAGTTTTCCCAACTTCCATACAGTTAAAGAGGAATTTCAAAAATGGCGGAATTTCAGAAACCAAACAGCCGGGTTCGTATTTTTGGGTTAATTTGAAAATGGCTAGTCCGATTGATGCAAATGATATGGCGTTGGAAAGCTGATGAAAATGCGCTTCTTTTTCGTAGAGAAAGTCTTTTCCAATTTTAAACTATTTAAATGTAATTTTGAAAATGGCCGAAGTCCCACCAAGTTCGTATTTTTGCATTATATTCTCAATAGTTTGTCGGAATGCAGCAAATGATATGGCGTTGGAAAGCTTGAAAAAATGCAAAACTTTTATATGTAGATTGTTTTTTTCAATTCTTTACTGTTTTAAGTCAATTTTGAAAATGGCTAAAAATGTTTGTTGGTCGTAATTTCTACAAACTTTATCGGGATGGGGCAAATAATATTCTGTTGAAAAGTTACGGAAAATACGAAACTTTCTCATGTAGATGGTTTTCTCTGATTCCTAGCCGTTTTCAAGTAATTTCGAAAACAGCGTGATCATGCGTTCTTCCTTTATCGCGAAACAGATTCTTCGAAAATGCACCGCATGAAGAACTTGAACTTCTCGGCATGTCTACTTGAACTTCACTCTGTTTTTCACGGTTTTTTTTGCTCGTAGCTCTCCATCCACTCACCAGAATTGAGCAAGTGATATACCGATGGAAACCTGCTGTAAACATGCAACTTTCCCGTTTTGATCATTTTTTCATACTCGCGACGGTTTAAAAGATTTTCATCTGAAATTCATTCAGTGTATAGTAGTTGAACTTTTGTTGTTTTCACGTTGAACTTCTGAGACGTATTTTTATTTGTAATTTCTCATCCATTCGTCGGTGTTACACAAATGATATTCCTTTTGTACAAATCTCTCTCACAATAATTTTTTTAACTTTCTCCGACAGAGGACTTGAACCTATAGCAACAAAAAATGTGGACCTTGCCTTTTTATTCATTTTTCTCACATTAAACAGACGACATGTAGTACATGAACTTTTTTCGTTTTTATAATTTGAATTTTTGATTTCCTTTTTGAAATCAAATTGCTCCCAAATAATAACTACACTTCTTTGTGGATTGAGAGAATTATTTTAAAACGCAAAAAAATATTTGTTTTTGTGTGTTTTTGAACATGGAAATACAAGATGAACCTCTATCGTAAGAATTTTTGAACTTCTCCGGACAGAGCACTTGGACTACTTTCAACAAACCTTTTAAGGTTTTATTTTTCTATACTTTTATTCTGACCTGAAATGAATTCGTTGCAGTACTTGAACTTCTCGTCGTTTTCATTATGAACTTCTGTCACTTTTTTGTGTATACGTCGAATTACACGCAATTGAAGGTAGGACGTCATTTTTTGCCATTTTAAAACATATAATTGGAGGTCGGACGTCCCGCAATATAAATTCCGAACTGTGCATGGAGGTGCACGTGAACTTCTTGCAACAAATCTGAGTTTTTTATATACTTCAAACTTCTCTGTTATTTTAATTTCAACTTCTTAGTCATATTTCTTAGAAAGGAAATATGTTTTTAAATAAGCATCAAACATTTTTTTTGTAAATTGAACTTCATAATTTTATTTTTCGTACAAACGGTAATAATTTGAGTTTCCCGTATACATCGAACTACTCCTCTTTTTTAATTTGAACTTCGTCATTTTTATTCTTTAGTAACAAGGAAAATCTGAGATTTTTTTTATAAATATCAAACTTCTCTATTTTTGTAATTTGGACTTCTTGGTTTATTTGTTTCAGTGACGGCAAAATCCTTGTTTTGTAATAAATATTGAACAAGTCCGTTGTTTAAATTTTAACTTCTAGAGTTTTTTTAGAAATGGTGATAATCCCATTTTTATGATTTTTTAACTGCTCTATGTTTAAAATTCGAACTTCTTTTTTTATTAGAAGCGGTGAAATATCTACTTCAAAGTGCTCTCTTATTTTTGTACTACTGTGTTATTTTTGTTTGAACTTCTAATGTTCTTCCCATCAACACATTCGGATTTTCCATTGTTTATACATCGAACTATTGCGTTATTTTATTTTGAACTTCTTGTTTCCATTCTTAAATAACGAGGAAAATCAGAGTTTCTATAATCATCAAACTGCTCCATCTTTTTAAGTTGGACTTCTTGGTTTTATTTCTTAGTGGCAGAAAAAAATTCTCGTCTTGTAATAAAAATCGAACCACTCTTTGGAAAATAGTATGCTTGTTGGCAATATCAATGAACACGTATAGAGTAGAGATGCACAATTGATTTAACAAAACATTTTTGAGGATTATGTAAAGAGTAAATACATTCTCTTTTTTATTAATTTTTGATTTTGTGTTCGAGAACAAAGAGAACATTCTTTTTCCTGTTAATGTTTTGAAGTGAATTTTATAGACTTAAATTTTGTTTATGCTCTTTTAAATTTGTTTTTCACTTCAAGTTCTAAAAAATCGCAAATCTCCCATGTTTTTCTTTTGCATGTTTAAATTATTTGAACTTGTTGAGATACACATAACACACTTGACCTTCTCGAGCACAACATTTGGACCTTCACAAATAGAAATTTAAAGTGAAACTTTTGCACAGTGGTACAAGACAAACAGAGCAACACCCCACACACTGATGCTCGCCTGTTGTTTTCCCCTTCTTTTAGTATACACATTGAACGACACATGTCTGCTAGGATGAACTTCTCTCTTTTCTGCCCCAGAGGAACACATGTATGCAAGAGAAAATCTGTGGAGCGGGATTTTTTTTTACCAATATATTTGTGTCTCATTTTTGTGAAGTGCGAAGTTTTCGGTATACATCGAACAACTCTGTTAATTTAATTTTAACTTCTTGTCATTTAGTAGTAATTAGTATCAAGGAAAACATTTTTTTGTAAATAAACATTGAACCTCTTTTCTTATTTAAATTTGAACTTCTAGATTTTTCCTACAAACGAAAAATCAATTTTTTATAAACTATTTGAACTGCTCTATTATTTTAATTTGACCTTCTTGGGGTTATTTATGAAAACATGAAAACTATGTTTTTTTGTTACAAATATAGAACTATTCTATTATTTTAATTTGAAATTTTTGGTTATATTTTTTCAATAACATGAAAATCCATGGAAAAATGTTTTTGTAATTTTTATGAACTACGCTCGTTTTAATTTGAAATTCTATTTTTTATTCTTTAGAAGAAGAAAAAAAATAATTTTTACTTCAAAATTAGGGGACGTGTTTTAATGCCGGACATCCACAAAGTATAATTTATCCACACCATTTCATTCAATTAATCAAATAGGCAAACTCAGTGAAAGAAAATAAACAAGTACGTTCCAAGGAAAAGCCTCAACAGTAGTAGCACTAGGCACTAGCAATCACACAGGCTACCTACGGATGCACACCGAGCCGCTACATGCACGCACACCACTCGCATACACAACACACAGGGAACGCACGGCGCGCCAGCACGCATGCACACGGCCACGCTCGCCGCCACCGCACGCAGCATCACACACGCACACCTTCGGGACGATGAGGCACGGTGCTGCGTGCTAGAGAAGGGGCGGCCTCAGGGACGATGAGGCACTAGCGGGAGGACGACCTGGGCGGCAGGCGCTCATATGAAGTATTCCTTCCAGGCGTGGATCCGTCGAACTGCTGTCAATTATTTTGTTGAACTGATACAGGAGAACTCCCGCAAATATTTTTTGGAAATATACTGAAGAAACGCTGCAGTTTTTTGCTGCAAGAAGTGTCGTTGTCCTTACTGACGACGCATCCCCGGATGGATCGTTGGAGGACAGAACGAGAGGGAGGAGGCCGTTGTCCGCGTCGGCGACGTGCTGTGCTCGGGGACGGAGTACATCACCAGAGCAGCAGCACCTCCCACGCGCTAGCGCTTCGTTGGATTCATGGCCTCCCAATGTCCTTGACGCAGTAGGTAGCCAAGGGCGACGACGCCGGTGAGATGTCCTTCGCTTTTGAACAGTTCGTCGGGGGATGGGGCTGAATTGGTGGCCGGACGCGTGGATCTTGCCGGCTGGCCTGGGGTGCAGGGCGCAGGGGGATCGAACTGACGCGGCTGGCCAGGCTGAACTTCACAGGAGCCTACCTCCGCGGATGAGAGGGCGGGATGGAGGATGCCACCATGGATGCGCCATGCTCGGAGGATGGAGGAGGAACGAGAGGGAGGAGGCCCTTGTCCGCGTCGCGCATGGGGACGGAGGCTCGCCGGAGCAGCATCGCCGTGAGCAGCCGCCGGATCCAGCGGCTAGCGCTCAGATCGGCGGCCATCGACGATGCCTTGTAGGTGGCCGAGGGCGGCGGCGTGGGTCCCGGCGGTGACATCACTAGTAGAAAAAGGCACATTTGTCCCGGTTCATAAGGCCCATTCGTCCCGGTTCGGGAACCGGGACTAAAGGGTCGGGACTAAAGCCCAACACCTTTAGTCCCGGTTCTTATACGAACAGGGACAGATGGGGCTCCACGTGGCCGCTGCGGCGAGCCCAGAGAGGCGGGCCTTTAGTTCCGGTTGGTAACACCAACCGGGACCAAAGATCATCCACGTGTCAGCAGCTCAGGAGCTGGGGTTTTTGTTTTTTTGTTTTTGAAAGGGGGGGTGGTTTGGGGGTTTTGGGGGTTTTGTAGGGTTAATTTAGGGGTTTCATATGTTGTGTTAGCTTGCTAATAGCTAGAGAGAAGTGTCCTCTCTTATCTCCGTGCTTGGTCGACGCTACATACTATACGTATAGAGAGGACTCGACACGCTAGCTAGTAAGCAAATGAAGGAAACCATTAAGTACACAAGATCGCCATGAACATATACAGAGAGAAGTGATCGACCTCCTCCTTCTCCGAGAGATTGGTCGAACAACAAGTTTTCGTATATCTATCCGACGCTACTAGCTACATATATACAATATAAGATCTCTTACAATCCCTAACATTTAATGTCAAGTTCCACATGCTATTCTCCGGTTAGATTGATGACGTGGTCAAGAAAGAATCCCGCCAATTCCTCTTGAATTGCTTTTATGCGATCTTGTGGTAGGAGTTCATCCCGCATCTGCCAAATCTAATTTGAAGAAGGGGGTCAATACATATATATGAATGAAACTCAACACAAATGATGGTAATAAAATAAAATTGTGAATATTATTGCTTACGCACTTCATATTGTTTTTCAGAGTAGCCCCGCTTAGAGGTCATCGCGTTGTAGATGTACTCGCAAATGTGGTATCCACAAAAATTATTCCCGCCTTCCTGCCACAACCACTTTACGAGAAATAAAGGTCAATCAAACTGAAAATCAAGCATTATAAATGGTATTGATGAAACTAGCTAGAATCAATGGGAGATGCGCGGAACTAGCTAGTAGTACTTACTTTCGGGTGTGTAAATCGCAGCTCCCCGGCAGTCTCGGAGCTTCTGTGGTGAACACTTTCCAAACCCTGCGAGACAAAGAAAATAATTACTTGATATCAGGAAATGACCAAAGTTGCCGATATGGTGCGATAATGATCGATTGAACTTACTTCTGGAGCATTTCAGTCATGGCCGCATACTCCTTGGGATCTTTTCGTCTTGAGTCTAAGACGGTTACTAGTCCCTGCTCAAGCTTAATCTCTAGGAGAATAAAGTGGAAGCTGAGCACGCATGCATAACTCATCAATTACATTACTATAACGTCGAGTAATAAGGGAAACCGAATATGCAGAAGACAGTAATACTCACTTGAAGTTGTAAGGAAAGAGTATTTTATCTTTGTTTTGATTTTTAAGCAACGATTGTAGCAAGTTGGCCTCGGTTTCTTTCGCATGATATGTAACCGTCCATTCATCTATGAGATTTGTGTTAATGAACCCAATATCATAGATTTGTGCATTTGTGCATTCGACGATCTTCAATCTACATAATATAGTGAGGATAATTATATATACATGCAATGAAAGAGCTGAGCTATATATAGAGACTTAATTACAGAAGTATAGTACTTACAGACAATAGCAAGTGATGATTATTTTATCGAGGTCCTTTTGATTGAAAAACTGGAAGAACTCCTCAAATGGAACAGACAACAGATCAATTCCAACGAGGTCGTGCTCCTCTTTAACTCTCAGCATCAAAATATCCTTCCCAGACTTGCAGGTGTCCATGTACCACTTATGGAATCTTCGCATCATCGTTGTTAGAGGAGGATCACCAGGTCTGACGAGAGGCTTCCCGTACTGGTATTTGTGTTCGTCCACCTCCATTGTACCAAAATGTGCATCGTCGGGCAGGTAATCACCAGGATTGGTACCGGGCAGCATCCCCGGCAGATTTGCGATGATATCGCTAGACACCTTGAGCGGGGGGGCACGATTGGTTTGCCCGTTCGCCGAGCTGGGGAATTTTGTTCCCTCTTCTTCGTTCTTGTAACCTTTTGTCACTTGAAGTAGTTCCCGACCGGCGCGCTACTTCCACTGCCTTTTTCAGAGCGCGGACATGGTTGTCATCCGGTGGAGGCGGTGGTGGTCGCTTCAGGTTCTTCAAAGTGCGCTTCAATTTCACCGGATCCATCTTCTCCTCCGGAGGTGGATTTTTCTTTGCAAAAAAGTCCTTCACTTGGGCTTGACAGATCTCCGCGTTTTCCTCCTCGGTCATCTTGTATGGTAACTTCTCTAGAGGCTTGAGAGATGGACCAAATTTGTATTGCCTCCCGCCTCTGGCTGTACTGCTAGACGCCGGAGCAGCCGGAGCGGCTGCGGCTGTCTTCCTTTGTTGCTTACGAGGCGGAGAAGGAGGCGGAGTGCTACGACACGCCGGAGCAGCCGGAGCAGCGGTGGCTGTCTTCTGCTGTTGTTGACAAGGCGGAGAAGGAGGCGGGCTGCTCGGACGCGCCGGCGCAGGCGGAGAAGGAGGCAGAGTGCCGCCACGCGCCGGAGTAGCTGGAGAAGGAGGCGGAGTGCCGCCACGCGCCGGAGCAGCCGGAGAAGGAGGCGGAGTGCCCTGATCACTCGCCAGAGGAGGAGGCGGAGTGCCCTGACTCGCCGGAGGAGGAGGCGGAGGCGTCTAGTTTGGAAGGTTGATGAGCTCCATCCGCCATAGACATGGAGTCTTCAGAGCAAGACCCAGCTGAGTTTCCCCTTCACCGGTAGGGTGGTCAAGCTCGAGCTCCTCAAATCCCTCTGTTATTTCATCGACCATCACAACAGCAAAGCCTTCTGGAATCGGAAGGCAGTGAAAAGTTGTGCCGGGTTGAGGAGGTGCAACAGAGCCTACAGCCGCCTTGACTTTGAGGTGCTGCCATTGCGCCATAAGGTGGCAATCTTGAGCCTCCGTGATAGCATCCACGGGGTAGCTGGGAGCCGTGAAGTGAGGCTGCTGAAGGAGCTCGGTGGAAGCCACGCTGCTTCTCCGCTGAGATGGCGGGGTAGCTTCTGGGGTAGCTTCGGCAGGTCGCTGCCTTTGAACTAGTGCTTGTTCCTCTAGCGCTCGTACCCTTGCATTCAGCTTCTGCAGTTCGGTCTTCTCCACTTTCCTTCTCCTCTCCCGGGTTTTGCAACCGCCTGCGCTGGGAAACCCTTCCTTCCACGCAACGGAGCCTGCCGTGCCTCGTGTTTGTCCTGGGTGCTCACGATTCCCGAGGGCCTGTGTGAGCTCATCGTTCTCTCTGTCGGGAACGAACGTCCCTTGCTGCGCTGCGGCGATATACTTCTGAAGCTTCTTGACGGGTATTTCAAGTTGCTCCTTCTTCCAACGGCACTTCCCTGTTTCAGGGTCCAAGGTTCCCCCAACCCCGAAGAACCAAGTCCTTGAACGGTCTGGCCAGTTCAATGTCTCTGGTTCGACCCCTTTATCAAGCAGGTCCTTCTCAGCCTTGTCCCACAATGGCCGGGCTTTGAGGTAGCCACCTAACCCCGTGCGATGGTGATACTCCTTCTTTGCAGCATTTTTCTTGTTTGTCGCTGACATCTTCTTACTCTTCTCCGATGTCTTGTGGGCCACAAATGCGGGCCAGTGATCTCTTATCTTCTCAAATCGGTCGGTGAATTCTGGAGTCTTCCCTTTGTCAACAAACGTTGATTTCAACTCATTCTTCCACCTCCTGAATAGATCTGCCATCTTCTTAAGAGCATGAGCCTTAACCAATGGCTCTATAACTGGCTTATCCGGATCCTCCTCTGGCGGTAGGGTGAAATTTGCCTTCAGCGCGGTCCAAAGATCATCTTTCTGTCTATCGTTGACAAAAGACACTTGAGGGTCTTCGCTCTTAGGCTTATTCCATTGGTGGATGCTGATCGGGATCATGTCCCTAACAAGAACCCCGCACTGAGCAGAAAATGCTTCCTTGGTCTGGCTGGGTTCAATCGGTTGGCCATCGCCCTTGATTGCTGTGATCGTGAACCTTTCATCCTGGCGCAACCTTTTCTTCGGGCCTCGTCTCGTTACCGAAGTTTGGCTCGATCTGGAGGGCTAGAAAAGAAGAAAGAAGAGAGTTAATATGTGTACATACCAAAACAATTAATGCATCAATTAGCTAGTCAGCACAGGCTTAATTAATATATATACCTCGCCGGACTTTGCAACATCTCCTTCCTCCGTTCGCTCACCGGAGCAGTCATCACGGTCTCCTTCTTCCACCGGCATTCCGTCACCGGAGACATCATAATCATGTCCTTCCACCTCCATTGTTCGATCACCGGAGCCTGCTTCACCCTCTCCTTCCAGACCATCGGTGTCGTTGAGAAACGACAAGACATCACCTCCGCCGAGGATTATGTCCCCCAACAACTGTTCTACTTCGATGTCTCGGTGCTCCATAGTTTCTGCAAATATTACAACATGGCAATTAATATACAAACATGACAGATGGATATATTAGTGCAAATGTAGACCTAGCTAGCTCGACGCTTCTACGGTTTGGGGTGGTCTCGACAATGCTTCTAGGGTTTGGGGTGGCCTAGGCAATGCTTCTAGGGTTTGGGGTGGCCTCGACAACGCTTCTAGGGTTTGGGTCGGACCGCCTCTCTCATGAATGTCCGACGTCCGGACCGACAAGGGATTTACCAAAATGACGCCATTCTAGATGTGCAGAAAATGGTCCATATTTTTCCTGATCTCATCTACCCTTCTATATGTCACGTTGTCTAGTGTCAAAGAATTAAAGAAAACCATGACTTCATCATTAGCCGGAAATGACAGGCGTATAATGGTACGAAGCTCTTCAAAGTTGTTTTGGAACGGAGTTCCCGATAGAATAATTCACTTTTTGGTACAAAGTTCAGAAAGAGCCTTCCGAATATCGCTATTTGGAAGGCCTTTGCTGAAATTCGTACGAAAAAGGCTAATTATTCTATCAGGAACTCCGTTCCAAAACAACTTTGAAGAGCTTCGTAGCATCATACGCCTGTTACTTCCGACTAATGATGAAGCCATGGATTTCTTCAATACTTTGAGAGACAACGTGACATATAGAAGAATATATATATAGATGAGATCAGAAAAAAATTGGATCAACTTGTGCACATCCATAATGGGGGCATTCTTGATAAATCTATATATGTCAAAATTCAAACTTTGACATATGATCAAACTTTGACATATGATCAAATGTTGCATATGTCAAAATTCAAACTTTGACATATGATCAAACTTTGATATATGATCAAATGTTGCATATGTCAAAATTCAAACTTTGACATATGATCAAACATTGATATATGATCAAATGTTGCATATGTCAAAATTCAAACTTTGACATATGATCAAACTTTGATATATGTCCACCGCGATATAAAATAATACATAGACTTGTTCGGGCGACGGGGGGCGGCGACCATGGAGCAGTGGCAGAGCAAGGCCGAGCTCGGGGGAGCACGCGGCGAAGTTATCGGGGAGGGGGTAATAGACCCCCCCTCATGTTGAAGTTATCGTGGAGGGGGTATTCGACCCCCCCCCCTCATGTCGAAGTTATCGGGAGGGGGTATATCGACCCCCCCTCATGTCAAAGTTATCGGGAGGGGGTATATCGACCCCCCCCCCTCATTCGAAGTTATCAGGGAGGGGGTATATCGACCCCCCCCTCATGTCGAAGTTATTGGGGAGGGGTATATCGACACCCCCCCCCCTCATGTCGAAGTTATCGGGGAGGGCGTATATCGACCCCCACCCTCCTCATCATGCATATATAGCTACCACATACATATATACATTGAAAAAAATTACATTATATATATATATATATGAACAAAAAAATTAGATCATATATATAGATATGTACATCGACCCCCACCCCCCTCATCATGAACAAAAACATGCTCTGAACAAAAAAAATTGACCAAGTTTTCATATCATCATCATCATCTACTACAAAAAATTTTGACCAAGTTTTCATATATATACTACAAAAAAATTTATCTAACAAAATGTTCATCCATCGGTCCATCCATATTCAAAAGGTTCATATTCTACAATATCACCAAAAAAAATTCTATGAACATAAAAAATTCTAACTTTTGCATATTCTTTGCATATGAATATACATACATTTTCTTTTTTTCTTAAATGTAACTTTTGCATATGAACATACATACATAAAATTCTTATGAACGAAAAATAGACTTTTTTGTGAGCATTACATAATCTCCAATATTTTTCTAAAAATGCAAAAAAGAGCATATACATAGCATATATAGAGCATTACATAATCTCCAATAATCTCCATTACATAATTCAACTTGAACAAAGGGAAAAAAGAAAAAAAAACAGGGGCGGTGGTCGGAGCGGCCGGAGCGCGGGCGGCATCGGCGTCGGTGTGGGCGGCGGCATTGGGGCGCGGGGGGGGAGGAGGAGAGGAGGGGAACGGCGAGGCGCGGCTCACAGTGTTGCAGGGGAGCAGGGACGGCGTCGGGGCAGGGCTCGGCGACGGCGAGGTCGGGGCAGGGCGACGGCGAGGTCGGGGCAGGGCGCGGCGAGGTCGGGGCAGGGCGCGGTGTCGGGGCAGGGCTCGGCGACGGCGATCTCCGGCGCAGCAGCCTGGCGGCGTCGTGCTATGGTTCGGCCGTCGTGGGAGATAATGGGAGATTTGGGGAAAATTTTCTAAGTGTGGCCTTGTATACCATAACCTTTAGTCCCGGTTGGTGGCACAAACCGGGACCAATACCCACCTTTGGTCCCGGTTCATGCCACCAACCGGGACCAAAGGTCAGTTTTCAGCAGCCCAAAGGGCGGGAAACAGAGACCTTTGGTCCCGGTTGGTGGCACGAACCGGGACCAAAGGGGGGCATTGGTCACGGTTGGTGCCACCAACCGGGACCAATGCACCCCTTTTGTCCCGGTTGGTGCCACCAACCGGGACCAAACACCTTGCGCTGGCGCGGTGCGGTGGGATGTTTAGTCCCACCTCGCAAGTTGAGGGAGCTCGAGAGTGGTTTATAAGCGCTGCTGCGCCCACCCTCTCGAGCTCCTCTCAACTGCAGGCTTTCGGGCCTACTCTATCAATCCTTGCCTGTGGGCCTACTGGGCCTGCTGCGGGCCTGTATCCTGGCCCATGGTTGGGTTCCTAGTCGTATTCAGGCCGTGGTGGCCCAGTAGGTGGCATTTTTTTTATTTTTTTCAGTTTTTTTGTTTTCTTTTTTGCTTTATTTATTTTATTTTGGTTCTACATACAACAAAATACTTACTATTTTTCAGTGATTCTTTTTGCTTTTAGGTAATAAAAATTATAAACTTTCTGTTAGTGCCATTTGTTTTGCAATTTGAATAGTTTAAATTTGAATTTTTTGAAATTTATGTGAATCAATAGTTTGTGAATAACTTTACTATAAAAATAGATTTTTGAGTGATTGTTTTTCCTTCTATTTAATATTACTGTGTTTTATCATTAAATTCAATTTGGTAATTTTTAGGTTATTTGAAATGTCTGTTTTAATCAAAAACAGATTTTGTTATTTTAGTTTGCTACGAAAGTTTCAAACAAAAAAATTCTGAAGACATTTTTTTGAACTTATTTGAACTCCAGACTTTTTGTGTGTTCAAAATGCACCATTCAAAGCCACATCATCAATTTTCAACCCTTTCTGACTTTATTAGTTATTTTTCATGCATTTACTGATTTTTTTTGAGCTATATGACCCTGAAATTGAAAAGCACTTCAAATGAACTCTGAAAAGGTTGAAAGTTGGCATGGTATCATTATTTCACCCACATAGCATGTGCTAAAAAGTTGAGAGGGTTACGGCAAAAACTGGATGCACTTCATGTACAAAACGGACAATCTCTTTCGAAGTATCAATGTTTCATACGGAAACTCGTCTGTTACAAAGGGATTTCATTTTTTTGAACTTATTTGAACTCCAGACTTTTTGGTGTGACAAAATGAAATGCACCATTCAAAGCCACATCATCAATTTCAACCCTTTCTGACTTCATTTGTTATTTTTCATGCATTACTGATTTTTTGCGCTAAATGACCCTGAATTGAAAAGCACTTCAAATGAACTCTGAAAAGGTTGAAAGTTGGCATGGTATCATCATTTCACCCACATAGCATGTGCTAAAAAGTTGAGAGGGTCAGGGCAAAAACTGGATGCACTTCATGCACAAAACGGACAATCTCTTTCGAAGTATCAGGGTTTCATATGGAAACTCATCTGTAACAAAGGGATTTCATTTTTTTGAACTTATTTGAACTCCAGAGTTTTTGTGTGTTCAAAATGCACCATTCAAAGCCACATCATCAATTTTCAACCCTTTCTGAATTCATTTGTTGTTTTTCATGCATTTACTAATTTTTTGCGCTAAATGACCCTGAAATTGAAAAGCACTTCAAATGAACTCTGAAAAGGTTGAAAGTTGGCATGGTATCATTATTTCAGCCACATAGCATGTGCTAAAAAGTTGAGAGGGTTACAGCAAAAACTGGATGCAGTTCGTGTACAAAACGGACAATCTCTTTCGAAGTATCAGGGTTTCATACAGAAACTCGTCTGTTACAAAGGGATTTCATTTCTTCACATGTAACTGCAGTGATATTCTTGATCAAAGGCATCATCATAATAGTTGTGGAGAGAAAGTCTTCACTTTTTCTTCGCTTGTGTCCTTTGCTTATTGCGCCATAACCTTTGGAAGCTTCTTCTTCAATATTTTCAGTAGCTTCTCAAATCCTTTCTTAGGCACAGCATTCTCTGCCTTCCACTGCAGCAATTCCAGTACGGTACCGAGCTTTGTGTTGCCATCTTCGCAATTGGGGTACAACCCTTTTTGGTGATCCTCTAACATGCGATCGAATTTCAGCTTCTCCTTTTCACTTTCGCACTGTCTCCTTGCATCAACAATGACCCGGCGGAGATCATCATCGGGCACATCGTCTGGTTCCTCTTGATCTTCAGCTTCCCCCGCTGCAGCATCACCGTATTCAGGGGGCACATAGTTGTCATCGTCCTCTTCTTCTTCGCTGTCTTCCATCATAACCCCTATTTCTCCGTGCCTGGTCCAAACATTATAGTGTGGCATGAAACCCTTCTCAAGCAGGTGGGTGTGAAGGATTTTCCGGTCAGAGTAAGACTTCGTATTCCCACATATAGGGCATGGACAACACATAAAACCATTCTGCTTGTTTGCCTTAGCCACTTCGAGAAAATTATGCACGCCCTTAATGTACTCGGAGGTGCGTCTGTCACCGTACATCCATTGCCGGTTCATCTGCGTGCATTATATATAATTAAGTGTGTAAAAAACCATTACAAAACATCATGAATAGATAAGTGACCAAATTAATAGAAGTTCATCATCACATTAAAACTAAAGTACATACATAGTTCTCATTGAACAACATATAGCTCTCCAGAGCATCTAATTAAACCATACATTGAAACTATGTAAAACATTTCAATGCAACAACAAATGCGATCATAATCGCAACCAAGGTAACAATTGATCCAACGGCATAATGATACCAAGCCTCGGTATGAATGACATATTTTCTATACTTTCTAGTCTTGAAGCGCATTGCATCCATCTTGATCTTGTGATCATCGACGACATCCGCAACATGCAACTCCAATATCATCTTCTCCTCCTCATTTTTTTTCAATTTTTCCTTCAAGTAATTGTTTTCTTCTTCAACTAAATTTAACCTCTCGACACTAGGGTCGGTTGGAATTTCCGGTTCACATACCTCCTAGATAAAAAAATCTATGTCACGTTGGTCGGCATAATTGTCATAAACAATAAATGAACCAAATAGTTATAAAATATAATATATACCACATCCGAATCATAGACAGGACGAGGGCCGACGGGGGCGGATACCAAAACCATCGCACTATATAATAACAAACAATAATAAAAGTAAGAAAATTAGACAAGTATCTATCTAAATCATACAAGTAAGAATTTTTTTCTTTTAGAAAGAAGATAAGAACAAGAGGCTCACCACGGTTATGCCGGCGACGAGATCGGCGCGGGCGATCGACGGCGGTGAAGACGGGGACGGGACGTGACGGACCGCTAAACCTAGACAAATCTTGAGGAAAATGGAGCTTGAAGGTCGAGCTTCGAGAGGAGAAAGCTTAACTAGTGTGGCTCGGGCATTTCATCAAACACCTCATGTGCATAGGAGGTGAGCTAGAGCACCATAAAGCTCTCCCCTCGCCGGCCAGAAAAAACAGAGCAGTGTGGAGTGCTCTGCTCGCCGGCGATGGGGTATATATAGCCACCTCATTGGTCCCGGTTCGTGCGTGGAACCGGGACTAAAGGCCCCCCTTCTGTCCCGGTTCAAGCCACGAACCGGGACCAATGGATGTGGGCCAGGAGCGAGGCCCATTGGTCCCGGTTCGTGCCAGGAACCGGGACAAATAGGTCCAGACGAACCGGGACCAATGCCCACGAGGCCCCGGCCAGCCCCCTGGGCGCATGAACCGGGATGTATGCCCCCCATGGGTCCCGGTTCGTGACTGAACCGGGACTAATGGGCTGGGCTGGCCCGAAGCAAAGCCCTGTTTTCTAGTAGTGCATGCAGGCGGCGGTGGTGGGAGCATCCCAGGGCAGAGAGGAGGCTGCATGTGGGCAGGTGGCTGCCGGGGCGAGGGAAGGTAGCGGGGAGGGGGTCGGGTGGCACGGCGGCAGGAGGCGGCTACATTTGGTCGGTGGCGGTAGGTGGCCGGAGTATGGTGGAGGTGAGGTGATGCGAGGGCACGGCGACTGCGCCGGCACGTGGGGCGGGGCATGGAAACGAGGCGGGTTGAATGGGGCCGGGTGGTTTCCTTTTTGTTTTCGAGAGTTCAGGAACATGGCGTCGGGCACTATATAGGACACGCGGTTATCAGAATAATATTCTGATCCTATATATAGAGGTACTTTGTCCCAAGAAAAAGAGACACTTTGAGACTTGCCCAGTACGTATATGCCCAATGCATGTGCATGATGATGCCACGTCCGTTTAATTACCCATTTTGTTATATAGCTCGCCACCGATTTGATTGATTCTCTCTCCCATCCAAGCCACGTCCCATTCCACTGGCTGAATTAAAGCAGTTGTTTGTCTTTTAGTTTGTTACTCATGCATGTGGCACATATTTGATCATGCAGGCAGGCATCTAATGTTTCTTTTCTCTTTGATATACTTAAGGCACGCATCTCACTGTTTGATTGGCCCTGCATGCATGCATGTGTGCGTGCTTTTGCTCCCGTTGATTTTCCCACGATGCCTCATGAATGCATGCTTTTCCTCTCGTTGTTTTCCCATGTCTCAAATGCCACGTGAGTGCTAATTTTCCAGAGGTATATTAACTGGTCTGGATGAATGTGAGGGATCGAGGTGGTACTTTTAAATACGTGAAGTGATCGATGCGAGTCAAGCATCAACGGTTATTTTAGCAAGGATCGGGATGGACGAATATGTTTGTTTTTTTGGGCCAAGGCCCAGCCGGGCGTACGAGCATACGAAGACGACTTTTTTTCTTGCGGGCAGACGCTAAAGATTTTAATACCACCTGAAACATCAGAAGGTTTTTATGTAAAATAGGATGACGGACCAAGAATACCTATTCTCTTTATTAGTAGGTATATAGATCTTGATTCCATGTACTTGCATGCAGTGCAGTACTATAGGGTGTCAAGTGTCCCGTACGTGAATCTTCAGCTGTACGTGCGGACAAGGCGAGATGTCGGGCTGCCGTGCGATGTGGGGAGCATGACGAGATTCCGATTGTGCCGTGTGATACGGCGATGCTGTGAGAGTCGAAAAGACACGACAAGGCTGGAGCGTGGTGGATTGGATGAGGTTGAGTCGGATGACACAGCAAGGCAAGTCGTTCGGTTTGTTGGACTAGCTTTGCATGCGTAGAGTTGTTAGTTACATGCATGGAGTTAATTTGTCAGTAGTGGACGTCAAGTTAGTGGCCGAGCTGGTGTGATTCTAGGAGATGATGGGCGTGTGCTAATGGTAGTGGGTGCGTGTGCATGGGATGTGGACCAGGCCGTTGGCTCGGCGGTGTATAAATACCTTGGATTTGGTAAGAATGAGTGAGGCCGTTAGGGCTGTAGCCAAAACGTCGCCATGGTGGTGTGCTTTCATGTGTATAGGTGTGTGTGAGTTCGAGTTTCTCCAGTATGAGAAGAAGAGTAAGTTGTGAGAGGCAACACTGAGGAAGAAGAAGCGGCGCTGCCAGGACCAGCGGCGACAGCACCGGCCAGCTCCGCGCCCGGCCTCCTCGAGCTGGAGGTGGGTGGAGGCGTAAAGGTGGCCGCGCGGTTTTACTCTTGCGCCGGGGTGTGGGGGTGCTCGGCTTGTGTTTGAGTACTGTTGCACGTTCTGTGGGTGTAGGTGATGGTGGATGAGACCAGCCCGTGGAATTCTTTTGGGGGATTGGAATGTTAGGTCGCGACCCTGCGCGTGAGCTTAAGGTTTTCGATTGATCGCCTATCAGAGCACACACACCTTTCAGCCATTTTTGGTTCTCAGTATTTTGTTGCAAGTGAGAGATGGTTGGGAGCGTGCATGTGAATAGATCGGTGAACGGCGCCAATGGCATGAAGGAGCGGCTGGACGAGCTACGTCGGCTGCTGGGCAAGTCTTACGGTGAAGATCGTCAGCGTCGGCGCTGGCGCATGGGGCAGCGTCTTTACTGCTCTCCTCCAGGACGCCTACAGCCATTTCAGGGAGAAGGTGCAGATACGGGTCCACCAGCGAGCATCTGTTCGACGTGTTCAACTCGAGGGAGGACGCGCTGAGGCGCCTGATCCAATGGTGGCGGTGCACCTACCTGAAGTACGTCGATGCGCGGCTGGGAGACCAGGACTTTTTACCGATGAGATTTTGAGGGATAGGTTCTGTTTGAATATGGCGGCCATGCCACTGCCGGTTGAAGGTGGTCACCAACCTGTATGAAGCTGTTTGGCTTGCTGACATTGTGGTGAATGGGCTGCCTTCCACCGAGGTTTAGTTCAGCAAGTCTTGGAAGTGTTCCGGTGATCATTTCTCCTGCGACGGGGATACAAGTCCTTGGACACAAGTCCTTGTGTCATCAGTTCATCACGCACACACAAATGATCCGTCCCGCAGGTAAGCATGTATCTTGCTCTGTGCTTGCCCTCACATATATTCTCATCAATATCGAAGTGTGCAACCATTTGGTAAGGAAGAGAAATTGAATCGGCTGTAGAATGGTGCGAAACATAGGACACCGACAGCAAGAAATGATCATTCATACGCTTCAACGGTTTAACCCTGAGACGCATGGATGGTTTCATTGTTTTTTTTCTTGGTGCCTGCAGGCTATCATCAGTATCGAGCAATCTAGTTTTCTTGTTCTTTTTTGTGAAGCAAATGTTCCCATTAATATGTTGCAAAAGATTGCTCACTTAATGTTGTCTTAAGTCAAGCCTGTTTATGTTTGACCAAGTTTATATATAGTAAAAAAAATAGACATCTACAATATTTATGCATAACTCTGCCAATGTTGTCTCAATATAGCCGGTCCCAAGCCCGGGTAAAAGAGGAGGGTTGTGATAGGCTTGACGAGCCAATGTGAAAACTCAGCCACTCTTATGGAGATGAAACCCAAAAGGTTGCGAGATCTTATGGGTTTCACCTCTAGCCTAATCCAACTTGTTTGAGACTAAAGACTTTGTTGTTGTTGTTGTTGTTGCCGTTGTACAATATTTATGCATGTGCCTAGTAGTGATCCATTGATTCTCTGGATTGTTTAGACATGGTCGACACTCTAGTCTACCGGTTGAAGGTGGCCACCAACCTGCAGGAAACTGTCTGGGATGCTGACATTGTGGTGAATGGGCTGTCGTCCACCGAGAAAAGGGAGGTGTTCGAGGAGCTCAGCGAGTATTGGAAGGAGCAAATCTGTGTTCCGGTGATCATTTCGCCTGCAAAGGTCATAGAAGCCTCCTTGGGCCCAATTCCCCGTATCATCACGCCTATGCAAATGATCAGTTCCGGAGGTAAGCATGTATCTTGCTCTGTGCTTGCCCTTGCATATATTCTCATCTAGGAGTATATCGATGTGTGCAATCATTTGGTATCCTCGAGGAAGAGAGATTGAATCGGCTAGAGAATGGTGCGAAACCTAGGACACAGTTGTTGGCTGTATGGTAATCAAGTGTCGAAACCTAGGACACAGTTGTTGGCTGTATGCCCCCTCTGCAATGATTGCATAACACACTGTTTGTTGGGAAGAAAAGAAAAATGTAGATAGTAGCTTTTTAGTGAAAGCCTTGTAATTTTTTTACTATTGACGGAAGGAAAACAAAGCTTAAGGCTTGATAATGTGTTGTGCAATGTGTGATCATGTGTGAATCTTTCTGTGTGCAGTTGAGGTCAAATATGAGTGTTTTTTTTTGTTGGGGGGGGGGGGGGGGGGGGGGGGGGGGGGGGGGGGGGGGGGGGGGGGGGGGGGGGGTTGGGTGTGGGGCTGGGGGGGGTGGGGGAGGGGGGGGGGTGGGGGGTGTGTTTTCTTTTTTTTTTTTTTTTTTTTTTTGTTTTTTTTTTTTTTTTTTTTTTTTTTGGTTTTTGTTTTTTTCTTTTTTTTTTTGTTTTTTGTTTTTTTTTATTTTTTTGTTTTTTTTTTTTTTTTTTTTTTTTTTTTTTTTTTTTTTGTTTTTTTTTTGTTTTTTTTTTTTTCTTGTTGTTTTTTTTCCGTTTTTTTTTTTTTTTTCTTTTTGTTTTCTTTCTTTTTTTTGTTTGTTTTTTTTGGGTTGGTTGTTTTTTGTTTTTTTTTTTTTCTGTTTTTTTTTGTTTTTTTTGTTTGTTTTTTTTGTTTGTTTTTTTTTTTTATTTTTTTTTTTTGTTTCTTGGGTTTTTTTTTTTTTATTTGTTTTTTTTGTTTTTTTGTTTGTTTTTTTTTTATTTTTTTCTTTTTTTTTTTTTTTATTTTTTTTTTTTTTTTTTTTTTTTTTTTTTTTTTATTTTTTTCTTTTTTTTTGCTTTTCTTTTTTTATTTGTTTTTTTTTTTCTGTTTTGTTTTTCATTTTTTTTTTTTTGTTTTTTTTTTTTTTTCTTTTTTTGCTTTTTTTTGTTTTGGGGGGGGGGGGGGGGGGGGGGGGTTGCAAAAGCTAAAAAAGTTCTCCTCTAAGCCCTCACATTTTTTTTCTTCGCAAGTTGCTTCAATGTTGGGAGCCTACATAGCTCCGCCATCACTGCAAGTGGAGAAGCCGTTGTGAAGCATTTCAACAAGGCAGAGAGTGGTTTGCGAAAAACTGTTCGGCCTTGCATTAATTTTGTTAAATTCAGAGAACAAGCATGCGCATTCGATCATTTTAAGATAGATAATAAACGTGGTAAGTACTAAGTACGTAGTACAAGAAGAAATGGGATTCAGTCAGTCACAGCAAACAAGCCATGCATGCATCCCTTTTTTTTCGAGTAATAAGTTGAGTTGTGAACAGACTGGCAGCATGCGACAGTAGTATAGTAGTGCTCACTGACAAACACATGGGTCGGCGTGAACAGGGAGGGAGAGGGTAGAAACGATACAAGTTTCAGTGAAGCTAGCCCTCAACTCAACTCACTTCATGTTAAAAAAAAAAAAAAAAACTCAACTCACTTATTGCATCCACCGCTGGGCACTGGCTGAGGCTGGCTACATGAGCCAGTTGATTTTCTCGGAGCACATTTCGCCGTCGGGGGGCCAGAGGAGGAGGAACGCCGCGTCCGCCCCTGCCGGCAAGCTGCGGATGCTCAGCACGGTTTTGAGGGCGAGGGCTTCGTTCTTCTCAGAATCCCATTGATTCCCGTGCTGCGTGGCCACCATTAGTGCGCAGGAGACAGTCTTCCAGTTCACCACATACCTGCACGCAGTAGATTGCGTCCTGAGTTAGTTATTTTAGCGAGATATTAATAAACAAACAAAAAAAGAGAGAAAGAAAGAAACAGGCTTGAGGAGTGATTTGGGCCCGGCGTTGCACGTGGCTGCTGCACGCAGTAGATAGAAGGTAGCGGAGGAAGCCGCCGGCGATCCAGTTCGCCTGGATCGCGTTGAAGATGGGCTGAAGCCGGTTTGCCTCACATCGTCAGGACCATGACGGCGCGAGGCAGCCCTGGTCGGCATGCGGGGAGTGATCGTAGTTGGACATGGTGCCGATTGCGCGCAGGGTGCTCTCTCGACATCACCATTTGAGGAGTCTCTTTCCAAACATCACTCCCACCCCCTAGGTTGTGACAAGTGGCACAATGCATGTGTGCCGCTTGTCGCAACATGGGTTTTTTTTCTTCCGTAGATCTGTTTATTCAAACTATTTTACCTCTAAAACCGTGCGCTCCAAATCTCGAAACGTTTTTACCGTTGGATTCCTCGCGTCGAGATCTTCAAATCTAGATACTATGTTGATAGATTTTGACGAACATTTTCTTAAAAAAAAACCGGACGTGAACCGGGAGCACGTTTTTTCCCCTTTCCGGAAGATGTGACTATCAAGGAAGCAAAACCGTGCCTTTCGCGAAAGAAAATTAATAGAGAAAACACGTTTTTCTTTTTCCGTTTCTGAGAGGCACGGCTGTGCCTCACACGAAAGCAAAACCGCGCCTCTCGCGAAAGAGAACACATGTTTTTTTTTTCGTTTCAAAGAGGCATGGCCGTGCCTCTCAAGAAAGGAAAAAAAAAAGAGAAAAGACATTTTCTCTCGTTTCCGAGAGGCACAGCCGTACCTCTCGCGGAAGCAAAACCGTGCCTCTCACGAAAGAAAAAAAAAGAAAGAGAAAACACGGTTTTTTCCGTTTCCGAAAGGCACGACCGTGTCTCTCGTAGAAGCAAAACTGTGCCTCCCGCGAAAAAAAAAGAAAAACATGTTTTTTCGTGAAATTTTTTTTGAATATTTTTTGTCTGAAAGCTAGAAAAGACCGGTGAAAAACTGAAAAGCCAAAGTTTTAAGAACTAAGCTTTGGCCGCGTTATTAAGAAAAACGGGATTTCTTTTGACAAGAAATGTGAACAAAATTTGAATGTCCCCAGATTTTAAAAAACATCACAAATTAGAAAAAAAATTCATGTATTAAAAAAGTGCAAGAATTCAAAAAGTTCATAATACAGAAAAAATTCCATAGATTGTCAAAAAGTTTATCAATTCTAGAAAAAGTTCGCAAGTTTGAAAAAAGTTCATCAATTTTCCAAAAAGTTTCATCGAATTTGAAAAAAAACATGGAATTTGAAAAAAAAATCATCAAATTTGGAAAATGGTTCATCGAATTTGAAAAAAGTTCACAATTTTTTTTTAAAAGTTCATTGAATATGAAAATAGTGCACCAAATTCGAGAAAAAGTTCATCGGATTTGAAAAAAGTTCATCAAAAATTTGAAAATGTTCACCGAATTTGAAAAAAGTTCATAAAAATTTGAAGAAAAGTTTCATCATTATTTGAAAAGGTTCATCGATTTTGCAGAAAAAATTTATGAAGACAGAAAGTTTCTCGAATTAGAAAAAAAAAGAAAAAAGGAGAGAAAAAGGAAAAAAGAAATGAGAAAGAAGAAAACGTGAGAAAACATAAAATAAACACGACTAGTGAAGTGGCTGGGTGGTTGGTGTGTCGTACTCTAGGCCGCTGGTCGTGGGTTCGAATCCCAGCTCTCTCTCGCGTAGTTTCTGCAGCTGTTTAGAAACAGCAAAAAAAATTCAAAATGGGCCGGCCCAGCGCAGCAGAGGGGGGTGTGCGCCCGTTTGCGGGAATGGAAGAAAATGGACCCTGTTGTACACCTGTACGTTTGGACAGTGCAGCAGGGGTCAAAAACCTCCCTAAGTTACATGAGCTAGCCGGATAAGAAGCAGCAGCAGCTGGGGCATTAGCTCCTTAGGCCGCGCTTGGTTCGTCGTTTGTCCTCTGTATTTATTTTCCACCCGTAACCTCTTCAACCCGCATTAAACTGGGTACCCGCAAAATCCGGGTGGAAAGGAAACGGACCGCGGGAGGTGTGTATTCTTTTACCAGGTGTAAGGTAAAAAGACGACCCCTTTTTCAGAATCTAAACAACCAACCAAGCGGCTGACTCCAAGAAGCGCATATTAATTTTCCACCTGGATGTTTTACACCTGTAATTGTCGATGAAACGGCGATCCAATCGCGCCCTTAATTTGTGTGTACCGGCTCCCCATATTAAAGGACTCGAAGTCAATCTCGAGGCTGTCAGTGGGACAGACCAAGGGACGGCGTCGACTGCAACGCCGGTAGTGGCTCGCAGCACGAGGATGACAAGGGGGAGCAGAACCAAAACCATGGCGCCCTCCGTCGTCGTCACATTGGGGTGTCTACATACCAAATGGAACAGAAACGAGTGCACCAAACGACTCTAGGAAGGCTCTGCTTTTATAGCCAGCCAGCAGAAGAGCGTGTACGTGCGTGGCGTGAGCCCATCCATTACCAACCAACTGGTCTGCGTGGATTTGTCTCTGTCAAGTCAGTGGAGTAGAGTAAGAGTGCAAATAGCAGTGGCGGACCTACTGATCCAAGGCTGTGGGGGCGGGGAGGGGGGGCAGCGCCCCCCCCCTGCCCCAACATAGCTCCCCCACTGCTCATAGACGCAGCCGATGGATCAGCGGACTCGGAGGAAACTAGCCAGTGATCGAGTTTCTTAATTGGTACGTACACTCTATTATGCCTCGGCCTCACCGTGTCCACCTTTTTTTAAGCAAGATAACCGACTCCACTCGATCGCATGCATATATTTTCACCTACCTACGCTTCGTTTCATGCATTCTCTCTCTCTCTGTCCGGAAATGAATTTGATTCTAGAGCAATCCATGCCTCTCACCAATTTGAAAAGCCAGTAGCTCAGGGAAAAGACAGCCATAATAGTGCTGGCTGATTACAGAGGTACGCCCTTCCAATAGTTCAATAGTTTGTGATAGTGCCTTGCAGACAGCTCCATCTTCAGAAATGACAAAAGCAACTTCCAGATCAGGATATACCTGAAAGTTTTAAACGAAAATAAGATAGAGCAAATGCAAATGATAATATTAGGAAATTGCTTTAAAGTATGTATGTAAGTATGGGCAGAAGTTCAAGAAACTAGAAACGAGGTAATTGCCCCACATCTCGTATTGGTTGATATGTCAAGAAACTAGAAACGAGGTAGGAGTTAATGCACCGCGCCTAAGTGTTTTGTGATTATTTGGTTTTCGTAAGGTGACTTATACCCCTAGACAGAGGGAGTACTAGAAAACTTTTTTTTTACCAGAAAACTGTAGGGGAGACCCGACAGTACATTTTAGTAAAAGAAAGCATATGTACACGGAGAAACATGTATACAGAGAGGGGAAGGTGGATGTATAACAGGAGAGGCGGGTAGAGGGTGGAAAGAAGAGGAAAATAAACTAGACCGGAGGACTCATTCAGCTACTAAGTAGTAGAGAACTAGAGATCAGGTCTTGCACAAAGGAAAGGTGATAGCATGACACACGCAAAGGCACAGATGGATGATTGTATACCATGTGTATGAATGGGAAGATCAATGCTCATAGACGGAGAGAAATGTACCTCAATCGCTAAAGATCTTAACCACTGCTTCGGCAATTGTCTGGTCAGATGTTCATCAACAATTGCAAGGGCTGGTGAGAACAATTGAAGAGCATTTTCTATTGCCACGGCACGCGAAGGGAATACAACAACATTCTAGTGACCAGAACAGACAAAGGGTATCAGGTAGATCTTATGAATTTCTAGTAAGCGATGTCAGTGAGATATGGTGGTAACACTTCATAAATCCAGCAACAAGTTTCCGAAAGTTTAGACATCCTGGAGGCTCACAAGGATTGGATTTATTATCTTTCAAAAAACTTGCTAGGTATGCTAGGAAGGGAATTTTTTCATCAGCAACAGAATCGTCATCGAAGGACAAATCAAGGGAGATGCTGACTTCATGAAATCCATCTTTAAGAAGCTTAAATATTTCCTTCACCTGAAAGTTTTCTTTTAGTTACTACTTTTCCATCTCTCTGTTATTGCTTTTATATATAATATAAAGAACAGAAACAAACCTGGTTGGGATTGCGAAGTTGACAGCTGTACACAGATAAAGAATGTGAAATGTTGCCACAAGATTTCATGTATGCCCAGGCTGTACGTGCACAGACAGGCTGATCCCCAACTAGATCCATGAAGAACTCAAATCGATGTGGGCTATTCTCCTCAATTTCAACTAAAGCTGAAATATCAGTGTCAGCAGCCTGCAAAGAATCCAACTAGTTGTTAATCATGGCAAACAAAAATGGCATTGCAACATATAACCCCAGCTGGTAGCTACAGAATCTAGGCCATACGGAATGCTGTTGTTCAACTCAAAGTGAATAATGTTGACCGAACCACGACATAATACTGGTATGAAGACAACCTGATTATTTAATATTTGGTCGTCACAGCAAGACAAACTGCATATTTTTTGTTTGCCAGAGCTTCTTGATGTGAAATCCACGGCGTAGAAATACGCGCTCACAGACACCTTGTCCTGGTCGACCACCAATGTTGAATTACAAGTTTTACAGTGGTTGGCCTTTTTTGGAGCCGTTCGTTTGTCTCAATCTAACGGCACACACATACGTAGTATTGGTATTGGGTAGTTTTGGGATGAAAGTATTCGAAAGTACTAAAACTTGTGGGGCCGGTACTAATGACAATGTGGGGACACATTTTAATCTAGGGGCATTTTAGTCATAGGAAAAAAATTCAGGCGCCGCCCCTCTCTTCCATTTCGAAACCGCCGCCATGGTCCTCTCCTCTTCCATCACCATTACACCACCGCAACCATCTCCTCCCTCTCCTGCATTCCAAATCCACCGCAGCCATCTCCTCCTTGTCGCCGCCGCAATTTTGCTCTTCTCCTCTTCCACATCCACCCCCCTCTTCCATCCAAGCAAGAACCTCGATGGAGCAGCAGATCGAGCAGATCGCCGGCGGCGAGAACGCCGACTTCGTGGAGATCGCTGGCGGCGACCAGGTCAAGATGGCCAGGTTGAGGGAGATCCGTTCTTGGTTTGACAACACAAGGCAGTTGTCCTGGACGGCAATGGCCACTGTCAATGAAATGACGAAGAAGGAGAGGAAAAAGCTGCCCCCCCCCCCCCGCGCCCGCAGAACCGATGCACAAGATCGAGATCCTCCTTTGGGCGATGGAGTAGAAGGATTCGCCCAACGAGTGGGCCAGGCGGAGGTGGTGGGCATTCAGATCCAGGGTAGAGCATCCACTGGATCAGGAAGCCACCCTGCACGAGGTGCCGTTGCAGATTGTGCAGCCTCCAACCGAGTCACCGGAGACTCCGAAGCGCAAGAGGAGGAGGATAGTTGTCGCGACCTCGCTTCCCCGCCGTTCTCCTCGCTTCCCTTGCCGCTCTCCTCATCTGAACGGCGGCGGTAGCTATGTTTAGGGTAAGATTCTTGATTTCGAAATCATTACTTGCCACTTGGTTAATTTGATTCTTTGCAATATGTTCTTGCTACACTAGTAGAAAACAGGGCTTTGGTTGAGGCCAGGATAAGGGCATTAATCCTGGTTCACTCACGAACCGGGACCAAAGGGGGCATCAGTCCCAGTTCGTGAGGCCAGGGCGTCGGCCGGGCCTCGGGGGCCATTGGTCCCGGTTCCTATGACCCCTTTGGTCCCGGTTCCAGACACGAACCGGGAATAATGGTCCTCGCTCCTGGCCCACCACCTTTAGTCCCGGTTGGTGGCTAGAACCGGGACCAAATGTTGTCCTTTAGTCCCGGTTTTAGCCACCAACCGGGACTACAGAGAGGCCTATATATACCCCCGCCCCTGCCCGCGAGCAGAGCCACTGCTCTGTTTTTTTGGCCGGCTGTGGGAGAGCTTTGTGTTGCTCTAGCTCACCTCCTAAGCACATGAGGTGTTCGATGAAATGCCCGAGCCACACTTAAGATTTCTCCTGTCGAAGCTCCATTTTCCTCAAGATTTGTCTAGGTTGGTGGTCCGTCCTGTCCCGTCCCCGTCCTCACCACCGTCGATCGCCCGCGCCGATCTCGTCGCCGGCACCACCGTGGTGAGCCTCTTGTTCTTATCTTCTTTGTAAAAGAAAAAAAATTCTTACTTGTATGATTTAGGTAGATACTTGTATAATTTTCTTAATGGTTTTTGACACACATAATTATATATAATGCACGCAGATGAACCGGCAATGGATGTATGGTGACAGACGCACCTCCGAGTACATTAAGGGCCTGCATAATTTTCTCGAAGTGGCTGAGGCAAACAAGAAGAATGGTTTTATCTATTGTCCATGCCCTATCTATGGGAATACGAAGACTTACTCTGATTCGAAAACCCTTCACATACACCTGCTTGAGAAGGGTTTCATGCCACACTATAATGTTTGGACCAAGAACGGAGAAAGAGGGGTTATGATGGAAGACAACGAAGAAGAAGAGGATGATGACAACTATGTGCCCCCTGAATACGGTGATGCTGCAACGGGGGAAGCTGAAGATCAAGAGGAACCAGACGATGTGCCCGATGATGATCTTCGCCGGGTCATTGTTGATGCAAAGAGACAATGCGAAAGTGAAAAGGAGAAGTTGAAGTTCGATCGCATGTTAGAGGATCACAAAAAAGGGTTGAACCCCAATTGCGAAGATGGCAACACAAAGCTCGGTACCACACTGGAATTGCTGCAATGGAAGACAGACAATGGTGTATCTGACAACGGATTTGAGAAGCTACTGAAAATATCGAAGAAGAAGCTTCCAAATGATAACGAATTGCCCGACAGTACGTACGGAGCAAAGAAGGTTCTATGCCCTCTAGGATTGAGGTGCAGAAGATACATGCATGCCCTAATGACTGCATCCTCTACCGCGGTGTGTACGAGGATTTGAACGCATGCCCGGTATGTGGTGCATTGCGGTATAAGATCAGACGAGATGACCCTGGTGATGTTGACGGCGAGCGCCCCAGGAAGAGGGTTCCTGCCAAGGTGATGTGGTATGCTCCTATAATACCACGGTTGAAACGTCTGTTCAGAAACAAAGAGCATGCCAAGTTGATGCGATGGCACAAAGAGGACCGTAAGAAAGACGGGAAGTTGAGAGCACCCGCTGACGGGTCGCAGTGAAGAAAAATCGAGAGAAAGTGGGGGGACCTTGCAGGTGACGCAAGGAACGTATGGTTTAGTTTAAGCACGGATGGCATCAATCCTTTTGGGGAGCAGAGCAGCAATCATAGCACCTGGCCCGTGACTCTATGTATCTATAACCTTCCTCCTTGGCTGTGCATGAAGCGGAAGTTCATTATGATGCCAGTTCTCATCCAAGGCCCTAAGCAACCCGGCAACGACATTGATGTGCAACTAAGGCCATTAGTTGAAGAACTTTTACAGCTGTGGAATGGAAAAGGTGTACGTGTGTGGGATGAGCACGACTAGCAGGAATTTGACCTACATGTGTTGTTGTTTGTAACCATCAATGATTGGCCTGCTCTCAGTAACCTTTCAGGACAGACAAACAAGGGATACCACACATGCACGCACTGTTTAGATGACACCGAAAGTTTATATTTGGATAAATGCAGGAAGAAAGTGTACCTGGGGCATCGTCGATTTCTTCCGACCAACCATCAATGTCGAAAGAAAGGCAAGCATTTCAAAGGCGAGGCAGATCACCGGAAGAAGCCCGCCGTCCGTACTGGTGATCACATACTTGGTATGGTCAATGATTTACAAGTAATCTTTGGAAAGGGTCCCGGCGGACTATCTGTTCCGAATGACGCCGAGGGACGCGCACCCATGTATAAGAAGAAATCTATATTTTGGGACCTACCCTATTGGAAAGACCTAGAGGTCTGCTCTGTAATCGACGTGATGCACGTGACGAAGAATCTTTGCGTGAACCTACTAGGCTTCTTGGGCGTGTATGGGAAGACAAAAGATACACTGGAGGCACGGGAGGACCAGCAACGTGTGCACGAAAAACACGGCATGCCTCCAAAGCAGTATGAAGGTCCTGCTAGCTACGCTCTTACCAAAGAAGAGAAGGAAATCTTCTTTGAATGCCTGCTCAGTATGAAGGTCCCGTCTGGCTTCTCGTCGAATATAAAGGGAATAATAAATATGGCAGAGAAAAAGTTCCAGAATCTTAAGTCTCATGACTGCCACGTGATTATGATGCAATTGCTTCCGGTTGCATTGAGGGGGCTTCTACCGGAAAACGTTCGACTAGCCATTGTGAAGCTATGTGCATTCCTCAATGCAATCTCTCAGAAGGTGATCGATCCAGAAATCCTACCAAGGTTAAGGAGTGATTTGGCGCAATGTCTTGTCAGTTTCGAGCTGGTGTTCCCACCATCGTTCTTCAATATCTTGACGCACGTCCTAGTTCATCTAGTCGACGAGATTGCCATTCTGGGCCCTGTATTTCTACACAATATATTCCCCTTTGAGAGGTTCATGGGAGTCTTAAAGAAATATGTTCGTAACCATGCTAGGCCAGATGGAAGCATCTCCACAGGCCATCAAATAGAGGAGGTCATTGGGTTTTGTGTTGACTTCATTCCTGACCTTAAGAAAATTGGTCTCCCTCAATCGCGGTATGAGGGGAGACTGACTGGAAAAGGCACGCTAGGAGCGGACTCAATAATATGTAGGGACGGGCATTCTTGGTCTCAAGCACACTACACAGTTCTACAGAATTCTACCTTGGTGACCCCTTATGTCAATGAACATAAGAATATTCTGCGCTCCAAACACCCGGAGCAGTGTGACGACTGGATTACATGTGAACACATCAGGACTTTCGGCAGTTGGTTGCAAACACATCTCATGGGTGACAACACTGTTTCTGATGAGCTGTACTCGTTGGCCAGGGGACCATCTTCGACTGTATTGATTTACAAAGGGTACGAGATAAATGGGAATACATTTTACACGATCGCCTAAGATCAAAAGAGCACCAACCAAAACTGTGGTGTCGGCTTTGATGTAGCAACCAAGAGGGGAAATGACACATATTATGGTTACATAGTGGACATATGGGAACTTGACTATGGACAGGATTTTAAGGTCCCTTTGTTTCAGTGCAAATGGGTCAATCTGTCAGAAGGCGGGGTACAGGTAGACCCACAGTACGGAATGACAACAGTGGATCTGAACAATCTTGGGTACACAGGCGAACCATTCGTCATAGCCAATGATGTGGCGCAGGTTTTCTATGTGAAGGATATGTCTACCAAACCAAGAAAAAGAAAAGATAAGGAAGCGAATACATCATACGATGAGCCAAAGAGCCACATAGTTCTTTCAGGAAAAAGAGACATCATGGGAGTGAAGGGCAAGACAGACGTGTCTGAAGATTATGAAAAGTTTCATGAAATTCCTCCCTTCAAAGTCAAGGCTGACCCTAGCACCCTGTTAAACGATGAAGATTATCCATGGTTACGGCGCAATAAGCAAAGGACACAAGCGAAGAAAAAGTGAAGACTTTCTCTCCACAACTATTATGATGATGCCTTTGATCTACAATATCATTGCAGTTACATGTGAAGAAATGAAATGCCTTTTGTAACAGATGAGTTTTCGTATTAAACCCTGATACTTCGAAAGAGATTGTCCATTTTGTACAAAAAGTGCATCCAGCTTTTGCCGTAACCCTCTCAACTTTTTAGCACATGCTATGTGCGTAAAATGATGATACCATGGCAACTTTCAACCTTTTCAGAGTTCATTTGTAGTGCTTTTCAATTTCAGTGTCATTAAGCTCAAAAAAAGTCAGTAAATGCATGAAAAATACCAAATGAAGTCAGAAAGGGTTGAAAATTGATGATTTGGCTTTGAATGGTGCATTTTGAACACACAAAAAGTATGGAGTTCAAATAAGTTCAAAAAAATGAAATCTCTTTGTAACAGATGAGTTTTCGTCCGAAACCCTGATACTTCGAAAGAGATTGTCCATTTTGTACACGATGTGCATCTAGTTTTTGCCGTAACCTCTCAACTTTTTAGAACATGCTATGTGGGTGAAATGATGATACCATGCCAACTTTTAAACTTTTCAGAGTTCATTTGTAGTGCTTTTCAATTTCAGGGTCATTTAGCTCAAAAAATCAGTAAATGCATGAAAAATACCAAATGAAGTCAGAAAGGGTTGAAAAATGATGATGTGGCTTTGAATGGTGCATTTTGAACACACAAAAAGTCTGGAGTTCAAATAAGTTCAAAAAAATGAAATCCCTTTGTAACAGATGAGTTTTCGTCCGAAACCCTGATACTTCGAAAGAGATTGTCCATTTTGTACACGAAGTGCATCCAGCTTTTGCCCTAACCCTCTCAACTTTTTAGAACATGCTATGTGGGTGAAATGATGATAACAAGCCAACTTTCAACCTTTTCAGAGTTAATTTGTAGTGCTTTTCAATTTCAGGGTCATTTAGCTCAAAGAATGAACTAATAGCAAAAGGAATGAACTAGAAAACTGTTATGAAACTCTAATAGCAAAAAGAATGAACTAAAAATAATTAATTAAAATATTCTGTTATGATCAATTAAAACAAAACTATAATATTCTTCAATAGAAAAAAGAATCAACTATTTTTTTTTATAAAACTCTAATAGCAAAAGGAATCTACTAAAAAGATTTTATAAACCTCTAGTATTTTTTAAACTAAAATTATATAAAATTTATGCAACTAAAATTATCAAAGTATTTTTTGTTCCAAACATTAATAGGAAAAAGAATTTTCATAAAGAATTTTTTTGTTAGAAACTTTAATAGCAAACTAAAATAACAAAATCTGTTTTTGATTAAAACATACATTTAAAATAACCTAAAAATTACCAAATTGAATATAATGATAAAACTAATGGCACTAACAGAAAGTTTATAATTTTTGTGATCTAAAAGCAAAAAGAATCACCGAAAAACTGTAAGTATTTAGCTGTAAGTAGAAACAAAAGAAAATAAATAAAGCAAAAAACATAGAAAATGGAAAAAAATTAAAAAATGCGGCCTACTGGGCCACCACAGCCTGAATACGACTACAAACCCAACCAGCTAGTTGGGCCAGGATTCAGGCCCGCAGAAGGCCTAGTAGGCCCACACGCAGAGAGACACGTTTAGGCCAGTAGGCTTGCAGTTGAGAGGAGCTCGAAGTGGCTGGCGCAGCGACGCTTATAAACCACTCCGAGCCCCTCTCAGCTAGCAAGGTGGGACTAAACTTTTGTCCCCGGGCATCACCCCCCTTTCATCCCGGTTGGTGGCACAAACCGGGACCAATACCAACCTTTCGTCCCGGTTCGTGCCACCTACCGGGACAAATACCCACCTTTGGTCCCGGTTGGTGGCACGAACCGGGAACAAAGGTTGTTGTATATAATTTTTCACCAAGTCTCCGATTCTCTCCCCGACGGCCGATCCATAGCACGCCGCCGCCAGGCCGCTGCGCCGGAGATCACCGTCGCCGAGCCCTGCACCGACCCCGCGCCCTGCCCCGACCTCGCCGCGCCCTGCCAGACCTCGCCGTGCCCTGCCCGACCTCGCCACGCCCTACCCCGACGCCGTCCCCGGTCCCCTGCAACACTGTGAGCCGCGCCTCGCCGTTCCCCTCCTCTCCTCCTTCCCCCCCGCGGCCCAACACCGCCGCCCGCCCCGACGCCGATGCCGCCCGCGCTCCGGCCGCTCCGACGACCACCCCTCTTTTCTTTTTCTTTTTTTTTCCTTTTTCCATATTGAATTATGTAATGGAGATTATGTAATGCTCTATATATGCTCTTTTTGAAATTTTAGGTATATGCTCTGTATATGCTCTTTTTTGCATTTTTAGAAAAATATTGGAGATTATGTAATGCTCACAAAAAAGTCTATTTTTTGTTCATAATTTTTTTATGTATGTATGTTCATACATGCAAAAGTTACATTTAAGAAAAAAAATTAAATGCATGTATGTTCATATGCAAAGAATATGCAAAAGTTAGAATTTTTTATGTTCATAGATTTTTTTGGTGATATTGTAGAATATGAACATTTTGAATATGGATGGATGGATGGATGAACATTTTCTTAGATAATTTTTTCTGTAGTATATATATGAAAACTTGGTCAATTTTTTTGTAGTAGATGATGATGATGATATGATGATATATGAAAACTTGGTCAATTTTTTTGTAGTAGATGATGATGATGATATGATGATATATATATGAAAACTTGGTCAATTTTTTTTTGTAGTAATAGACGATGATGATGATGATGATGATATGATGATATATGAAAACTTGGTCAATTTTTTCTGTTGTAATTTTGTTCGATGAATGTTTTATGTTAAAACTAATATTAAGTTTGTTCGATGAATGTTTCATGGGAAAGAGGGAGTAAAAACTCATCAGACATGAGGGGGGAGGAGTCCCCCTCCGGTTCATCTGTCCGAACATTCCCGGATGTTATCCCCCTTCACCTATATATCATGTAATGCCGCGTTAGAACACCCCTAACTTTCTCGGGAATTCAACATATATTCAAAATTTACCAAGTTACTAAGTTAAAATGTTCATATATTCAAAATGAGTTAAAAGACTCATACATTCAAAATTTACTCCCGGTCCGCTCGCCCGACCAACTCTCGAGGCCACCCAAACCCTAGTAGAAAGAGTGTTGTCGATCTCCTACCCCCTCCCGCCCCTACCCGATAACTTCAACATGAGGGGGGAAGTCGGACATGCATGAGAGAGGCGGTCCGCAACTAATCCATTGCTCATATATGCATATGATTCCTTGTTGTGATATTACCTATGTCTATGTTGGCCACTAATATATCCACCTCTCATGTTTGTATATTGCCATGTTGTAATATTTGCAGAAACTATGGACAGAGACTTAGAATAAGAAGAGTTGTTGGGGCATATAATCCTCAATGGAGGTGATCCCTTGTCGTTTCTCAATGACACCGATGGTCAGGAAGGAGAGGATGACGGCTCCGGTAATCCAACAATGGAGGAGGAAGGAGATCATGACGGCTCCGGTGACCGAATGGAGGAGGAAGAAGACCATGATGACGTCTCCGGTGACCGAATGGAGGAGGGAGCTGTTGCAAAGTCCGGCGAGGTATAAATATTAATTAAGCCTGTGCTGACTTGATGCATTAATTGTTTGGGTATGTACATATATTAACGCTTCTTTTTTCTTTTGTAGCCCTCCAGATCGAGCCAAAGTTCTGTAAGGAGACGAGGCCTGAAGAAAAGGTTGCGCCAGGATGAAAGGTTCACGATCACAGCAGTCGCGGACGATGGCCAGCCGATTGAACCCAAGCGGACCAAGGACGCATTTGTACATCAGTGCGGAGCTATCGTTAGGGACAGTGTCCCGATCAGCGTACAACAATGGAATAAGAGTAAGGATGACCCTGAAGTTTCTTATGTCTAGGATAGACTGAAAGGTGATCTTTGGAGCTCGCTGATGGCAAATTTCAGCCTACCACCAGAGGAGGATCCGAATAACCCAGTTATAGAGCCAAAGGTCAAGGCATTTGCTCTTAAGAAGATGGCAGATCTATTCAGGAACTGGAAGAAAGAGTTGAACACAAAGTTTGTCGACAAAGGGAAGACTCCAGAATTCACCAGCCGATATGAGAAGATAAGAGATCACTGGCCCGCATTTGTGGCCTACAAGAAATCGGATAAGGGTAAGAAAAGGTCAGAGACAAACAAGAAAAATGCTGCAAAGAAGAAGTATCACCATCACACGGGGTCAGGTGGCTACTAGAAAGCCCAGCCGTTGTGGGACAAAGCTGAGCAAGACCTGCTTGCTAAAGGGGTCCAACCAGCGACATTGAACCTGATTCTTTGGGGTTGGGGGAACTTTGGACCCAGAAACAGGGGAGTGTCGTTGGACAGATGAGCAACTTGCAATTCCCTTCAAATAAGCTTCAGCAATATATCAGTGCAACGCAGGAAGGGACGTTCATTCCCGACACAGAGAAGGACAAGCTGACTGAGGCCCTTGGGAATCCTGAGCACCCTGAACGAACACGAGGCACACCAGGCTCCGTTCCGTGGGTGGTTGGGTCTCCTAGCAGCGGTGGTTATAGAAACCGAGAGAGAAAGAGGAAAGCGGAAGTGAGCAAAATGCAGAAGCTCAATGCAAGAATAGCAAAGCTAGAGGAACTTGCAGCTGCCGGCCAACCATCTTAGCGGCACGAAGATCCATCCTTCGACGCTGCCCCAGAAGCTACCCCACCATCTCAGCGGAGAAGCAGCGTGGCTTCCACGGAGCTCGTTCAGCCTGATTTCACGGCTCCTCGCCATCCCGTGGATACAATCACGGAGGCTCAACATTGCGAGCTAATGATGAAATGGCAGAACCTCACTTTGAAGGCGGCTGTCGGCTCTGTTGCACCTCCTCAAGCTGACGGGACTTTTCACTGCGGTCCGATTCCACATGGCTATGCTGTTGTGACGGTGGATGAAATAATGGAGGGATTTCAGGAGCTGGAGCTTGACCACCCTACAGGTGAAGGGGAGAACCATCTGGTTTATGCTTTGAGGAGTACCTGTCCATGGAGGAAGGAGTACATCAAGCTTCCAAACTGGACGCCTCCTCCTCCTCCTCCGGCGAGTCAGGGCACTCCGCCTCCTCCTCCGCCGAGTGATCAGGGCACTCGGCCTCCTCCGGCGCGTGAGGGCACTCCGCCTCCTCCTTCGCCTCCTCTGGCGTGTCGGAGCACTCCGCCTCCTCCTCCGCCTCCTCTGGCGTGTCAGCGGACTCCGCCACGTTAGCAACGGCGGAAGAGAGACGGCGCCGCTCCGGCGGCAAGCAGTACAAGAGGACTCGGCGGGAAGAGATTCAAATACGGTCCAAGCCTCAAGCCTCTGGAAAAGTTACCATATGAGAGGACCGATGAGGAAAATGCGGAAATCAGTGCTGCCGAAGTGGAGGCCCATTTTGCACGGAAACCTCCACTTCCTAAGGAAACAATAGATCAGGTGAAAGTGAAGCGCACTCTGCAAGCCCTTAAGCGACCACCACCGTCTCCGCCGCAATCCAACTATGAGCGCATTATTGAAAGGACATATAAGGAAGCGGAGTGGTCGGGAAGTACTTGCAGTGCTGCAAGAGAAGCAAAACGAAGAAGTGGGAAAAAAATTCCCCAGCTCGGCGAACAGGCGAAGCAATCGTGCACCCCGCTCAAGGTGTCTAGCGATATCGTCGCTAATCATCCGGGGCTACTGCCCGGTACCAATCCTGCTGATTACCTGGCCGATGATGTACAGTTTGAAATGTTAGAGGTAGTAGATATCTTCAGATACGAGTACGGGAAGCCTCTCGTCAAACCTGATCATCCTCCTCGAACAACGATGATGCAAAGATTGCATGAATGGTACATGGATACCTGCAGGAAGTCTGGGAAGAATAGTTTGATGCTGGCAATTAAAGAGGAGCACGACCTCTTTGGAACTGAGGTGATGCCTCTTGAATTTGTGGAGTTATTCTAGTTATTCAATCAAGACTCCCTCTACAAACAACTCATGACTTGCTACTGTCTGTAAGTATTACTTCTGTAATTAAGTCTCTATAGCTCAGCTCTTTCATTGCATGTATATATAATTATCCTCACTATATTATGCAGACTGAAGATCGTCGAATGCAAAAAAGCACAAATCTATGACATTGGGTTCATTAACCCAAATACCATAAATGAATGGTCGGTTAAAAACAGAGTCGAAGATACCGAGGACAACTTGCTACAATCGTTGCTTCGAAATCAAAACAAAGGGAAAATACTCTTTCCTTACAATTTCAAGTGAGTCTTACTCTCTTGTGCATATTCGGTTTCGCTTACTCGAGGTTATAGTAATGTAATTGATGAGTTATGCATGCATGCGCAGCTTCCACTTTATTCTGCTAGAGATTAAGCTTGATCGGGGAGTAGTAACTGTCTTAGACTCGAGATAAAACGATCCCAATATGTATGCGGACATGACAGCAATGCTCCAGAAGTAAGTTCAATCGATCATTATCGCTTATTGGTGCGCACCATATCATATCGGCAACTTTGTTCATTTCCGGATATCAAGTAATTATTTTCTTTGTGTGGCAGGGTTTAGAAAGAGTTCACCGGAATCGTTCCGGGACTGCTGAGGGAGCTGTGATTTACACACCCGAAAGTAAGTACTCCCTCCGTTCCATAATGTAGTGCCTATAGATTTTTTGAAAAGTCAAACCTCATCAATTTTGACCAATTTTGTAGAGAAAAACATTTACATCTAGAAGGCCAAACATATATCATTAGATTCGTCATAAGACATAGTTTCATATTTTATATATTTGATATTGTAGATATAAGTAGTTCTCTCTATAAACTTGGTCAAAGTTTGCAAAGTTTGACTTTCCAAAAAATCTATACGCACTACATTTTGGAATGGAGGGAGTAGTACTAGCTAGTTCCGCGCATCTCCCATTGATTCTAGTTTCATCAATACCATTTATCATGCTTGATTATCAGTTTGATTGAACTCTATTCTCGTAAAGTGCTTGTGGCAGGAAGGCGGGAATAATTTATGTGGATACTACGTTTGCGAGTTCATCCATAGCGCGACCTCTCAGCGGGGCTACTATGACAAACAATATGAAGTACGTAAACAATAATATTCACAATTTTATTTTATTACCATCAATTGTGTTGAGTTTCATTCATATATATATATATATATATATATATATATATATATATATATTGACCCCTTCTTTAAACTAGATGTGGCAGATGCGGGATGAACTCCTACCACATGATCGCATATGAGCAATTCAAGAGGAATTGGCGGGATTCTTTTTTGACCACGTCATACATAAAGATGGAGAATACCATGTGGAAATTGAAGCCGACTTTCGGTAGATGATGTCAGGGATCGTAAGATATGTTATATTGTATATATGTAGTAGCGTCGGATAGAAATATGAAAACTTGTTGTTCGACCAATCTCGGAGAAAGACAGGTCACTTCTCTCTGTATATGTTCATGACGATCTTGTGTAATTAATGATTCCTTCATTTTCTTAGTAGCGTCGAGTTCTCTCTATATGTAGTAGCTAGCGTCGACCAAGCACGGAGAAAGAGAGGTCACTTCTCTCTATATGTAGTAGCTATAGCTAACACAATATGAAACCCCTAATTAAACCATCCAAAACCCCTAATAAACCCCCCCTTTAAAAAAAAAAACAAAAACCTCAGCGCCTGCGAGCTGCTGACGCGTGGCATCCTTTTGGTCCCGGTTGGTGTTACCAACCGGGATTAAAGGTCCTCCTGCCTGGGTGCCCCGCAACGGCCACGTGGAGCCCCTTCTGTCCAGATTCGTAAGCGAACCGGGACCAAAGGTTTTGGGCTTTAGTCCCGACCCTCTAGTCCCGGTTCCAGAACTGGGTCTAAAGGCCCTCTGGAACCGGGACTAGTTCCCTGTTTTCTACTAGTGCTACATGTGTACTTGAATCCATAGCCTCTGGATGGCAGCTTAGTTTGATCGACAAGGCTGGAATGAGTCTAGGCCTATAGCATTGCTATGTTTACTTGATATGTTTTGATGTGCTGGAATGCTATCCATGATCAGAAAATTTGTCTGTCACCTCAAGAGTTGTGTTCAAATTACGTGATGCAATATGTGTAAATTGTACTTGCAACATTTTGGTTGTATGATAAAATGGTGGCGAGAAGTGCCTCCAGACAAGTTCAGTACACAATTTTAGAGTGATAGACTCTGGGTAGACACTGAAATATTTCAATACTGCAAGTTTAGTAGACAGTTGTAGACACTGAAATATTTCAGTAGTTCAATATTAGTACAAACTGCTAGACACTAAAATATTTCAGTAGTTCAATTTTAGTTCAAACTGCTAGACACAGAAATATTTTAGTAGTTCAATTTTAGTACAAACTGCTGGACATTGAAATATTTCAGTAGTGCAGTTTCAGTACACAATGGTAGACACTGAACAGTAGAGACAGGAAGACACCGAAATATTTTAGTAGTGCAATTTCACTAGTGCAATTTCGTGTAAATCACGTATGTACTAATGCATCCCATATAAGTTAAAATCCACATTATAGTAATGATATATGTCAAATAAGCATCAATATGATTGTCAATGTTTATGCCATTGATGGTAGTATAAAAAATCATGAAATAAGGCAACTTACATATTAGGCCACAATTTTTTGTTGCAAAATTTCAAACCTAGGGATGTCAGTAATGTTTTGATTTTCTCATGTAGTTGTTTTGTTACTCACTGTGTACCGCATGTACATGTCAATTGCGTGATTTTCTCATTTTGATTACTGATTGTTTGAGCAGTTCATAGCCTACCCCATCTGGGTTGGGACTAAAGTCTTTGATGTTGTTCTTGTATGGTGAGAGGAGTTGAAAGTAGGATTGATGCTGTTAATCTATGTTTCACCCTGTTTTACAAGTTCAATCAGATAATTGCAGTACCTGCAGTCTGTGATTTGTGTTTTCTGTTTTGTATTCTAGTGTGTGTGCATGTGTGTGTGGGATCAAAGTGAAATACGGTTCTGATTCATGTTTTGCTGGCCTTGATGCTAAGTTAAGTACATGCTAGTAACACTGATGAGAGGGAAGGGGGGCGCTGGTGGGAGGCGGTAAGCAAATATTTTAGGATTTTATCATCGTGAAAACAGTAGAAAATCCACACAATGTCAAAAATCAATGAAACTTGTCATCAATGCTTCTCATGTTGGTAGAAGGGTGTAGAAAGAAGTGGTCCATTTGAATTTATGATACTTTCCGAAGTGATAGGAGTCTTATGACAGTAGGCATTTATGATACATTCTGGAGTTTATGGAAACTTAGAATTAAGATACTGAAATATTTCAGTACACACAGGTACACATTGAAATAATTAAATCAAGAAACAAAAATATTGTTTCGCCTAATTAAAACAAGAAGAAATAAAAAATTGTTTTGCCTGGGGCTCGAACCTAGGACCTATAGTGTGCTATGCCAGTGTGCTATGCTAGTGTGCTACAAATAGAGATCTTGGTCACATGCAGGTAGCTAAATTTGTTGTATATTACCCCTGCCAATGGCCCACCTGACTGCCATTTACCCACTGGCCAGCGCCCACTTACCTCCCCACCACCCACTCGGCCCACTCCCATTCTGCGTCGATTCGAACTCCCCTCCCCAATCCCCTCCCCTTCGAAACCCTCGCCGGCCACCACCGCCATGGAGAGCAGCCTAGGGTGGCAGAAAGCAATGGAGGACCTCGCCAGCGGTGATCAGTTGTGGCGCACGCAACTGAGGGAGGTGTCCAGCTGGTTTCCCAGCACCGAGATGTTGGTCAACCATGCGCGCGGGCTGAAGGAGGTGTTGACTGCCGTGAAGAAGAAGCGCGCCTTCCCCGACGGCCGCGACGTTCCGCCGACCGTCCTCCTTGTATGAGAAATGCGGGAGGCGACGCTAAGCCTTGACCCTAGTCAGTGTGCAAGGTGGTGGATGTACCGCTCCACCACCATGCCGCAGCCGCCGGATACTGCGCGCGTCGTGTAGAGGGCGGAGCGCGTCACCGAGAAGTACGTCCTTCTTGCTGTCCCAGTGGCCGTCAACCCCTACTATGAGGTTCACCGCGTGCCTGCACCAGTTGTCTCTGACGAGGAGGAGGAAGATGTCGAGAAGTTGTGGTCCTCTCTGACGACGAGGAAGACGGCGAGGAGGACGTGGTCCAGACACTACTAGGAAAAAGCTTATACACGGAGACTTATCAGTAGCGCTTGTTAAAACAAAGCGCCACTGCTACTTAACAGTAGCGCAGGATGAAGCAACACACTACTACTACACAAATAGCAGTAGCGCGTCCCTCATAAAACGCGCTGCTACTATGACTGTTCTAACCGTTGCTGCCAGGCTTGGTATAGTAGTAGCGCCCTTCTAGAAACAGCGCTACTGCTAACAAAATAGTAGCAGCACGTTTTAAGGCGACAGTGCTGCAACTAACAAAAGGAAAAGAAAAGAAAAAAAAGGAAAGGAAAAAAGAAAAGGAAAATTAAAGAAAAAGAAAAAATGAAAGCAATAGCAGCAGCGCTCTTTCACGAAAGCGCTATAGCTACTTTAGCTATAGCGCGTTTTCACCAACAAGCACTATAGCTAACTTATCTATAGTAGCAGCGCGTTCCTTCAAAAAGCGCTATAGATAAGTACCTATAGCGCTTGTTGGGTAAAAGTGCTACTACTAAGTTTGACTTGCCCCTGCGTGGGCGTCCCTCCTTCCCCCAATTCCCAATTCCCCATTCTTCTCGCGTCTCCCCAACCTCTCCCTCGCCGCCCCTGCTCCCTCGTCGCCCCTGCCTCCGTAGCCGTCACCAGAGCCGCCACCGGAGCCGCGCGCCCCTGGAGCTACCCTCGTCCGCTCCTTGCCGCCCCTGCCTCCCTCGTCGTCACCGGAGCCGCCGTAGACGCCACCGGAGCCACCATCGACGCCCTCCGCACCACCGTCTCCCCTGAGCACCTCCCCGCAACCGTTCCCCCGAGCCACCCTCAACACCCTCCTCACTGTAAGGCCCACCCCTCCTCTCTCGGTTAATTAACTTAGGTGAATTTAGTTATGAACCCTAGGAATTAGCTAGGTTAAGCAGGTTAACTAGGTAGGTCGAACTAGCTAGGTTAATTTGGTTAACTAACTAGGTTAACTAGCTAGGTTAATTTGGTTAACTAACTAGGTTAACTAACTAGGTTAACTAGCTAGGTTAACTAACGAGGTTAACTAGCTAGGTTAATTAGGTTCATTAGGTTAACTAGCTAGGTAAACTAGGTTAGAGAAAAAATTTAGTTTAGAGCAAATATTTAGTTAGGGCAATAGGGTTTAGAGAAAAATTTAGTTAGGGCAGTAGGGTTTAATTATGGTTTTTGTTTTCATAGTTGTTTTTTTAGAAGAACAAAATGAAGAAAATGTTGCAGCAGTGCTGCTAGTAGTATATATAGTGGTACTAGTAGATGTTAATTAGGTTAGGGCAGTAGTGGTACTAGTAGATGTTAATTAGATGTTTGCTCATGTTTGAAGTGGTCACGTTATATGCAAATTCCCCAATAGTGTTTGCCCATGTTTATCTACTGTTGTAGTTGCTCATGTACATGTTCTTAAGTGGTCCTGTTATATGCAACATTGAAGTGGTTCGATTGTGCCCAAGTGGCCTTTTGTTGTTTCCAGGGAATGAAGCCGAGTGGCCTATGTTTTGCCGGAATGTTGATTCATTTCCGTTCCGGCAAATTTCAGGAGCTCGATTTGTCCACTTTTTAGCAAAGGTCATGCCGAAATTTTCCGTGAATTTCGGCATGATTTATGCTTATGAGATGTTGCTTCTATTTTTGCCAAGTCTATCTCTTTCTGTTGCTCAACTATATATGTTGCATATTATTGACTCATGTGACGATGCAGGTACATAGATCATCGATGGCGAAGAAGTTCTACGCCAGGAGTATACGACTAGTGGCCGGGGTGTCAGACCCAGGTGTACCGGTTTCTGAGCGATAGCCAGAGAGGGTTAGATAGCAGAGCCGAAGCAGGTAGTAGTTAGTTTAGGTTCACGCTAGTGCGAGAGAGGGATACGAACCGGTGCCTCAAGAAGTACTACATTATGTATGATGAGACATGCCATGTAACTTGTATAGCTATATCATGATTATGTTGTGATGACATGATTTGTGTTGAATGATATGATGAGACTATTATGTGTATGATATGATGAGCATATTGTCAGTTTATGATATGATTAGAATACTGTATAAAATCTGTACAAAAACATCGCAAATACGTAGCAAAAAAAAGATGTGAAAATATAGTAGTAGCGCTCTTTAGCGCTGAACTGGAAAATGCTACTGCTAAGCCACTTAGCAGTAGCGCTGGTATGGACAGCGCTACTGCTAAGTAGCTATAGCAGTAGCGCGGGCAGAAGTGCGCTACTGCTAAATGTTAGCTGTAGCGCCATATCAGTAGCGCGGTGCCCCGCGCTACTGATAGCCCTTAGACCCATGCTACTGCTAGGCTTTTCCCTAGTAGTAAGATGGTGGCGCTGGTCCCAATCGAGGGTGACAAGAATATGCCCATCGACGTCGAACTCCTTCCGAATGTCCCTGACATCGTCAAGCTGGAGGTGGTGGTGGAGGAGGAGGAGGTGGTGGTGGTGGTGGCCCAAGTGCAAAAGAAGAATGCGAGGGGGGCTGCAGGAGCCAATGCAACGGTGGTGCACCGCTCCCACCGCCTGAAGATGCTGAAGAAGTGAAGCTGTTTTTAGCTATGCTGATAAGTACATATGTCAGCATATAAGTTTTCTATTTTGGTATGCTATGTTGTCAGTGAAGAACCCTGGCCTATCTAAGTTAGGTGTGCTGGTATATTTCAGCATAAAAGCTATCTAATTTGTGGTATGTCAGTGAATTGTAGTTTGTGGTTTCAGAAACTGAAGTTATGCTGCACTGTTGCTTTGCTGCTCCTATGCTGAAACTGAATTTATGCTGAAGTTATGGTGAAACTGTAATTTGTTAGTTATCTCTGTAGTTGATGCTGCTCCTATGTTTGATGCTGCACTGTTGCTTCGCTGCTCCATGTTGCAACTATCACGTGCCTATGTGCAGCACTTCCATATATAGAATATGCCACGAATGTGCTATCTGCCAAATTTAGATTGTGGCAATGAAAGCTATTATTCCATATTTAGAATGTGCCCATGTGCAGCACTTCAATTATCTACAAGCTTCCAAACATTCAGTGAATGATAGTTTAATTTTCTGAATAGTCCAGCTATCTAAATTATGCTTCAATTCAGTGGGCAAACATGTGAGGCTGTTGATCTCTGTGTTCCTGTTAATACCTCCATTTAAAGTTCACATGATTGGGATGTGTTGTAGAAAAACCAAGAAAAAAATAAGGGGCATGATGGTGGGCGTAAGAGAAGTTTAGACCATCTTGCGGGGGAGATCTTCAGATGTACTACGCATGCATGGAGGATAGGCGCGCCAACGCTGGTTCATCCTTGAGGCTGGACATGCTGGAAGCATATGAAGACAATCTCTTGCTAGAGAAAAGCATGTTCTTCTTTGTTTTTATGTCTTGTCTATTTGGGTCATGTAATATGTAGTGCACTAACAACTGGTTCTTGCGTGGCGCTTGTGCTCGGTTTATACTTTTTGCGTGAGCTGCTGGGTGGGTGGGATGGATGGATCCTTTTCCTGACATCAGCGGTTTCTATGCTTCTGTCAGTAGCTTATGTTTGTAGTTTTTTTAACTTAGAGATTCTGTTGTGTTTTGAATCTAATATCCTTGCAGTAGTTAGTATATAAGTATTCTGTGAATTTCAAACATCAACTTTTAGTAGTACGAGATATGCATTCTCATATCCTTGTAGTAGTTAGCATAGAAGAATTTTCTGAATTAAGGAGTGAAATAAAATACAACATATTATCTTACATTTTTTGAATTTAAAAATTGTCAGAAGAAATAAAAGAGAAAAAAGAGATTTGATTTAAAAATATTTCAAATATTAAAAAGAAAATAACTATTACAATGAAGAAGTGAAATAGAACACAACATTTTTTCTTTTATTTTTGGATTTTAAAACTATAAGAAGAAATAAAAAAGAAAAAATATATTTGATTTAAAAATATTGTAAATATATAAAAGAAAATAAATATTAGAATTAATAAGTGAAATAAAAGACAATAAAGAACATAAAAGAATTGGGCCCAAGACAGAGCGCGGGTGAGGCTGGCCTGGGTCAGGCCACCCGAATTGGGCCCAAGCCAGAGCCGTGTCGGGCATAGCCGAGTGGTGGTGGGAGTTTAGTCCCACCTCCCCAAGCGAGAGGAGCTAGCACCGGTTTATATACCCGGCTGACAGCTCTCTCCCAAGTTCCTCTCTATAGTATACAGCGCAACCTGGTCCCTCTTTGCCCCGTGGGGCCTACTAGCAGCAGACATTCATTCAACACGGGCCTGCGTCCTGGCTCAAAAGCGGTTGCGTTTCTAGTCGTATGCAGGTCGTGTTCTGTGAATTAGCTAGCTAGTAGGCGGGCATTTTTAACTTTTTATTTTATTTTTTGCATATGACATATGTCAATTTTTGTACCTTCTTCAATAACCTCCTAATTTTTATATATGCTCACTTACATGTAATACATATGATTATCAAAGCAATTTCAACTGAAATGAAATTTTCACTGTCCCCTTGTGGTAAAGTCGGAGGTATGTACCAGGGTTTCACCAAGCCAGTATAAAATATATAAAATTCTGAAGAAATGGAAAACATTCATATTCTTTATATGCTTATGAAAGAGCTCATGCCTGCAAAATTTGGGGTGATTTAGAGGTGGTGGAAAAAATCACATTTTCTACCAAAAACTGGCTTAAGTGAGACCAAATGGTCCCTCGTGTTTAAGCGTGATTTTTTCGACCTCCTCTAAATCACCTCAAATTTTGCACACTTGATATCTTACACAAACATAGATAGGTTTTCAAGGTTTTATAATTTTTTAATTTTTTTTGAATTTATACTGCCCTGTAGAATGACTGATCAAAATATCAGTGTATACCTTAATGGGGCATTGTAAAATACATTTTTTTTTAATTTCTTTCATAGCCATGTTTGGCACATCTATTTGAGCATGTATAACAAATTTGGGGTGATTTGGAGGTGGTGGCAAAATCATTTTTTCTACAAAAACTGGCTTAAGTGAGACCAAATGGTCCCTCGTGTTTAAGCGTGATTTTTTTGACCTCCTCGAAATCACCTCAAATTTTGCACACTTGACATCTTACACAAACATAGCTAGGTTTTCAAGGTTTTACAATTTTTTAATTGTTTTTGAATTTATACTGCCCTGTGTAGAATGACTGATCAAAATATCGGTCTACACCTTAAGGGGCATTCTAAAATACAGTTTTTTTAAATTTCTTTCATAGCCATGTTTGGCACATCTATTTGAGCATGTAGAACAAATTTGGGGTGATTTGGAGGTGGTGGGAAAAATCACATTTCTACAACGGTGAATTTTTTGACCTCCTCTAAATCACCACAAATTTTGCACACAAGATATCTTACACAAATATAACTAAGTATTCAAGGTTTTACAATTTTTTGTTTTTTTAATTTGTAATGCCCCTGTACAAGATCAAAACATGTAAGTATCCCACCTTCTGTGCTCCACCACGGGTCAAAAAATAAATTCATGACAAAAAAGGAAAGCGGTAGGGGCATGCACGAGCGCATGACGCCACGCGTCTAGCCTCGGTAACTCCAAACATCCAACCACATGCCAAATAAAGGCTGCATCCCCCACCCCCGTCTCCCCCACCCCTGCTGCTTTTCTTCCCCAAATCAGCAAAAACCCTCTCCTCTCCGCTCGAACCATACCTCCTACGAGCCAGCAACCACCTCCCCTGCCCCTTCGTCGTCGGAAGATGGAGGCCAGCCGTGAAGCCGTGGCGGTGGAGAAGGACGCGGCCGTACAAGCACTGGACAAGCCTGCTGCGGTCATTGCCGCCGCAGTTGGCATGGCCGAGGGCACCGTTGCGGAGACGGGAGGTGGCGCACCATCTACTGTCACTGCTCTGGCAGCCGTCGCAGCGGTCCAGCCTGTGGTCGGGGAGCAGGTCGACGAGGAGGTGGTGGTGGATCTGGAGGAGCAGACGGCCAAGAGGAAGAGCGAGGAGGACGAGCTCGCCGCTCAAGAAGTGAAGGACGAGTTCATCGAGAAGTACTACTACGAGGAGGACGAGCTCGCCGCTTAGGAAGTGAAGGACGAGGCCGTTGAGTTCGAGGAGGAGGTCGACGACGAGCTCCCGGAGGTACTAGTCTGTTCTGTTCTTTCCTCCTACTCTGTTTTTGGGGTTTTCTCCCATGGGATTTTCTCCTAAATTGCATGCAGCACAGATTAGATTTCATCCAGATAGGTTATGTTTGTTGATTTCTCCCTTAGGGTTAGGATTAGTGCTAGTTGTTTGGTAGATTTGGAAAGAAACCCCTTCAATCTAAAAGTTGGCATGGAACAGTACTCATGGAGGCCTAAAATCCCTCTATGCGTGGAATTATTTTGTGAAGATGACTAAGAATATGATTTTGAAACTGATTATGAATCAGTTCTGATGTACAAAACGGTGGATTTATTAGGTTTCACCTCTTTGATTCGTAGGATTTCCAAAATGCGGGAATAGGAAAAACGTGGGATTAGAGTGGCATGTCATCTTGAATCCTACATGATTGTATGAGTGTTTGATTGTGCATAGGAAAAACGTAGGATTCTTTCAAAGAGGTATGAGTGGATGGAAAATTTTCTATGAAATCTAATGCAAATAAACCCTATGGTTTAGGATCCTACGAATCAAACAACCCACATAGAAAAAATTGCTAAGGATTAGAATCCTCCAAAATTCCTTTGAGAATACTTTTAATCAAAGAAGCCCTACAAATTGTACACACAAATTTGTTATTTCAAGACAGTCAACAAGAGGATCAATGGTTAATATGCCTGCTATGTAGTTCTAATAATTACATGAAAAGTTGACATGCAACAGTAAATATTTAGCAACGGTGCTTGAGCTTCTATAAATGGTAACTTTTAAAACATGTACTGTGGAAACAACTTTGAATATTTGCTGTTGGATGAAGCCAATCCAACGGTGGAAAGATGGCAAATCCCAACATTGTTGGCCATTCGATATCTTATTTACTGCAAAAAAATTGCCAAGCATGCGTACTATCTAGAATATTCCATTACTAAGCTTAAGCACAATGCTCCCTATGCACAAACCTCATAGCACGATGTTTCTCCATTGTTCTAGAATCTTCGATACTTTAACAGCACAAACTTTTTTCTTCTAAATGAATTGCTAATGCTTTTTAACTTTGTGAATCTGAATGCATAATATGCACAAACATTACCACTTTATTAAAGAAAACACACACAAAAAACTCCATTGCTACAGTAGCATAGCAATGTAAAATGCCTCTGAAATAATTGACATTAACTATTGCTTTCACGTGCAATGCACGTGTGCCTCGCTAGTATCAAGAAGAGCATCCATGATGAAGAGTTAACCCCTGTTACAACTATGCTCTGTTCCTCAATTGTGTTAACGCATTATCTGGTTTTGCTATTCATGAAACTGTGCTCCGTTCTTCGATAGTGGCAACCCATTATCTGGTTTTGGTATGCATGAAACTATGCCACATCATCGAGTCATGCATGTGGTCAGTAGTGATGCATGTAGTAACAATTTAGGGCCACTTCCTGCCATTAGCAACAAACATCCATTAGTTCTTCTCTTGCAGAAATCAATCCATGAAACTATGCCACATCAGTAATCATGCATGTCAAGTCCATGCAACAGTATATTTCTAGCAACAATATTTTCTCTTGCATTCTTACTATATAGAATATTCCATTACCAAGCTTAAGCACAATGCGCCCTATGCACAAACCTGATAGCACTATGTTTCTCCTTAACAGTGCAAACTTTTTCTATCTGGTTCATGATTTCCCTATAATGAAGTTGACTATGCATCTTATTTTCAATCTGGTTACTAAATTTGTTGAGACCTAGTACACAGTAATTTATTTAGTTATCAGGAAAACTAGGTTAGTTAATGAAAATCATGAAGCCATACAGCTATATTGTGAAGACATTTTCTGATTGCATTCAGTACTAATCCTTTAACAAGGATCAGTAATTCATTGCAGAGTTTCTTATGTCTGCACCCTATGTAATTCTTAGCAACAAAATCAGTAATTAAATCCATAATTTCTTATCTTCGCACCCGATGTACCTCAATCCAATTTTTTTCTTTTTTTGTACATAATTCATGACATGATTAATATGCTTTGTTGTCTTGAAAATATCAAGTGAGTGCAATCTTTACTTTGTTGCTGCGGTAGTTTTACTTTGTAGTATTTACTCATCTAGTTTGAATATCCTTAAATTAGACAATGTCTGGTATCTCTTTGTGATAAAACCAGATCATACAAATATTGTTGCAAGAAATGGTAAGAAATGATCCTGTTTTTGAATTATCTAATTTCAGTATGAAGTAAAATATGTGCTTGGATGCAGTAAAAGGATTTGTCCAACCCTAAAACCTGAACCCTTTAGTTAATTGTCAACTTAGATTGTACAAATAGGAGTAGTTCTTTAGAGGGGAGAATAGCTACGCATGCAAAGCAAAGAAAAAAGAACAAGAAAGAAAACAAAGAATACGTCAACATATAATGCAATACATGAGGTACATGTTGTGTCAATCATCTGATTGATCATATTTTTGTATTCCTACTTTCAGAATGTACTTGATACTCTTATGAAATGCTATATTTCGGTATTCCTAATCTGACTTAGCTATGGATCAACCAATACATAGGAAGATGGCGAAGACGTGGATGATAGAAGGAGAGCAGGGACAGCAAGAGCCGCTACGTCCTCAGGAGGCTGCGGAATGGGGAAATCCCATACCACAGCGGCCCCAACAGGCTCTACGGCGACATAGCCTGCCCCTTCTGCTGCACGAGGATCAACAACAACTACGACAGCCTAATCACGCATGGCACCGGTATCGGCCGTTGTAATGGGAGGAACCGCAAGCCCCACGTCCGGGCTAAACATGCTGCCTTTGGTGCCTCCCTCAGGAAGTACGCGAAGGTGCATCTGCCGTTCCACAACCCGAGGCCGCCTCGTCTGGATAAGATGCCGAGAATCTGATGCGCTGCTTGGTTGTTGCTGCTGGCCCACCTTACTTTAGACTGTTTTTATGTTATGGTTGCCGTGTGATACTTCTGCCCCACCGTACTGCTTGAAATTATGCGCCGGTTTATCTTTTGGGTTGCGACTATTTAGTATGCTATGTTTAAGTGTTTGGTACTACATTGCTCATTTCTGTTAATGCCCAACTTTCAATGCTACGTGCTTAGGTACATGATAACAATAATAAACATGGATTTCTAAAGCAGCAGTGGCAATTTGTACATGATAGGCGCCTAATTAAGCATCTACCCTGTACTAATAAGCGTCGTAGCTTCATTAAACTATGATTTATCTGGTAAGCACCTACCCTAAGTGCATTGCGGTCAACATTGCCTAATACCTCCACTATGGTGATATATGGTACATGTTCTGTCTCTAACTGAAGATGCTAATGCTATATCTTCAACTGATTTTGGTATGTTTCGAAATAAAGACGTTCAAGTTATTTCTATGCATAGTTATAGCATTATAACTGAGATTGTATTAATAGCTGCCAAAAGTAGAGCACACAAATATTTGCCAACAGTACATACTGCCATTTGAAGCAAAACACATGAGCATGCATTAGTTATTGCGAGAAATGTAGCATGCACAGGATTGCCAAAAGTACCTATTGCCACTTTTTGATATGCACTTAGGTTGTATAAGATATTGCCAAATGTACATCATGGAAATGATTGGCAGAATGACCTATTAGCAGTTCAAGCAAAAGAACTGAGCATGTATCCCTAATTGCCAAAAGTAGATAATGCTCATGATTGCCAAAAGTATGTACTGCAAGAGCAGAGATTGCTCTGTTGTGGTATGTTATCGTACTGTACTTTCGTTCGCTCGGCAAATTTGATGGTCTTAGCTGGTGTTAGCAAGCCATCTTTCACCGCCTCGTTGATGCATGCTTGATAAAGTAAGATCACCAAATCATAAATGACAAATGTATCAGAAGTGCTAACTACAATGCTACCCAGTACATAGCTAAACCACCATTTGGTTGTCTTGAATGGGCTCAATATAGCTTGTGATGGTTTGCGTGGTCGTCTTGATATCGAACCCACACGTTTAGCAATGGTCTTGCTATCAAATTTCAGTTTCAGCTCTTCAAGAGTTTTTGTTTTTGTACCTTGCACTTCATCAAAAACATTCCTCGGGCGTCCACGTGATCTCCGCTTTTTTGGGGAGCTCGGGGTGTCGGGATCCTTTTGGGATTATCGGTACTGTTCAGTTCAAATAGTTGATGTACAATGGAGTACAAGGGGCTTACATCGCCGCATATGAATTTTTTTATTGTAAATTGGCTTGAGTTGTTCCGCTCTTAGGGGAATGTCTCCTATTAAAGCTACTTCAACAGGGTCGTGTGTTCCCCGGATGAAAACGGCTGCCTCTTTGTCCTCAGCGGTGAGCACGTAATCATTATCAAATAGAGGCTTCAACGGTGTGATTCGAGGATCCTCCTTGTTCGGCAGGACGTGTCTGGCACTTGGTGTTGGAGTCGAAGTTCGTGGCGTGGATGCGTCGAACTTAGGAGTCGCCGTGAAGGATTCACTGCGCACAATGACTTGTTCCTGCAATAAAAAATGGTCAATTATAATTAGTTTGTCAATAGTAATTACATGGTGGGCCATAATTATTACCTCGACGCCTGCTTTCTATGACGCGGATTGTCGGCTGACTTTTGTTTGGTTTTTTAATTCCTGTAACAATTAAAACAATAATGAATACGGAGGAACATATTCATAAGAATAAAACATGCACAAATTGACATACCTTCAGTTCCCTCCTTAAGTCCTTAATTTCGTCCTCGGCCATCGAGAGCCTAGAATTACTGGCAGATTTACTCTTAAGGTCGATTAACTCTTCGCTCACGGTGAGGAATTTCGCGTCAAATCTGTGCTGAAATTCCATTAACTGTATGCCTATCTTCTATTGTTGTTCAGCAAAACGTGCATTCTGTGATGCCCCCGGCTTAATCGTGCACTAATCATACACGTAAGTGCACATGATCAAGCCTAAAGACTCACTCGAAGATATCACAACACAACTCTAAAACATAAATAAAGTCATACAAGCTTTATATTACAAGCCAGGGGCATCGAGGGCTCGAATACATAAGCTCGCATACAAGCGTCAGCGGAAGCATCAGATATCTGAGTACAGATATGAAACAGAAACAGGCAAGCCTTTAGAAAGGCGGGGCAAAACAAAAGATACGATTGAAAGGCGCAGGCCTCCTGCCTGGGACCCTCCGATCCTACTCCTGGTCGTCAACAAGCTCGTAGTAGTATCCACCCTCGGGGTAGTAGTAGCGATCGTCGGCGAGGGCTGCTATATCCGGGGCTCCGTCATCTGGTTGCACCGAAAGGGGTATGGGGGAAAAAGAAAGCAAAGCAACCGTGAGTACTCATCCGAAGTACTCAGCAAGCAAGGATCTACACTACATATGCAACATTATCAAAGGGAGGCTGTATATGTGAACTGGGCTGCAGAAATGCCAGAATAGAGAGAAGGCCTAGTCCTATCGAAGACTAGCATCTTCAGTGGTCTTGCAGCATTAGAAGAGTATAGATTAGCATAGTATAAAGTAGTAGTATCATTAAGTCTCAACCTCACCCAGAGATCCTTTCTCGACTCCCTGCGAGAAAGCAATCCCAGAGCCATAATATCCAAGTATCAACCTCGGCCGGAGATCCTTCCGCGACTCCCTACGAGAAAGTAATCCCAGAGCCATACTCATCACAAGTATCCAGTTCTAGTTGTATCGATCGGGATACAACTCCGAGCGTCCGTTACCGAGGAACCGGCTATGCATAGATTAGTTCTTCCTTACAGGGGTGCACCAACTTACCCACCATGCTTGATTAACTCCGGCCGGACACACTTTTCTGGGTCATGCCCGGCCTCTGCCAAACGATACACCACAACCCTACCTAGAGCTCAGCAGAGAGGTCCCCGTCGGTCTACATCCTAAGCGCTCGGGGGACTTGGGCCATCGCCCCTCGCCCTCCGGGTCGTTGCGCACATGGCTCAGATCCACGCACCACCTCTGTGGTGGATGGCGCCAATCACTATATGCCGCACTGCTGAACTGGATGTCTGACAGAGCTTTCGGCTGATGCTACGATGCAGAGTGCCCATAACTGTTCCCACGTGATGGTTAGTGCTATCGGGCTAGAGGCCCACTCAGATCACATATCCAAATCGTTAGTGTGTTGGTAGTGCGGTAACGAGCAGAGACTCACGATCGATGTGACCCCGTCGCCCCGTCTCGAGGACTTGCGGCAAGGGCCAAGAATGCCCGGCCATGCCTCGTATTCATCACTCGGGCACCATCCAGGTCAACCCATCTCGCAAAAGACTGTCGGGAACTCAGGTCCACCTCTACTGGGCGGTACCACCTGTCCCTCCAGTCCTGCAGTAAAAGTAACTCCCTCGGGTCCCCTCGGGGCCGACCTATTTCTAACAAGGTTCAGGGGTAAAGTCACTGTAACCGTGTGTCCATAACATCAGGGGAATCCGAGGTATCACCCTCGACGGATGCCCACTCAATGTAACCGTCAAGGTGAACTTAGGAGGAATCACCCTCGAGGTTCACACTTGAAGTGTTGTGCGACAGGGTCGTATCGGAAGTGGAGAAGGAGGAATCACCCTCGATGACCATGACCAAATAGCTACTCTACAGAGTTAACATCAGGAGTGCTATACGAGGTATCACCCTCGGCACTCGATGGTGACGCAGCAGTGTCGTACAACTAAGGGGGGTGTTGTGCAGTGCCGGGGTCTGTCTGTCGATCCCGTTGATCGAGTCATCTAATAATCCAGCAGGGCAACTGGGGACAAAGTGGGGTCTCTGGTTGGTCTCTACCCAGCCTATACTAGACAGTTTAGGATAAGCAGGTAAGGTTTCAATAGCAGGTTACAATAAATAGGCTATGCATCAGAATAGGTTAAACAGTAGCAGCAGCAATTTCTAATGCAAGCATGAGAGAGAAAGAATAGGCGATATCGGTATGCTCAAAAGGGGGGTGCTTGCCTGGTTGCTTGGTAGCAAAGGCAAGGTCGTTAACGGTGTCGTCCGGCTCCTGAGCTGCGTCGTTCTCGGGGACGACGTCGGTGTCGGGGTCTACCGAGAGAGAAGAGGGGAAGGAAACAAATAAATACACGACAAACATATGAAACACAGAGCAGGCTATGCTAACGTGCAGTGCAGGGTTCCCTAAAAGCATGTCTAAGTCATATCAGTTATTTCAGGATTAAAGTTGGATTTATTAACTGGTGTATATACACTATTCATCTATCAGAAACAGGCTAAAAGTTACGGGTTCGTCTCGTCGTTCTGAGCAACTTTCATGTACACAGTTTTTCGATCCGAGCTACGGTTTATTTTCTACGAATTTCTAGAGATTTTAGCATTTTCTTAAATTACTGGATTAATTTTAATTCGACAAAAAATGATTAATGATGTCAGCATGACATCAGTACCACGTCAGCAGTCAACTGGTCAGTTGACCAGTCAACCTGACATGTGGGACCCTACTGTCATAGACACAAAGCTAATCCAGTGTTTAATTTAAACTAAACTAATTATTTAGGGGTGTGGTCCCACCTGTCAGTGAGTGATTAACTAATTAATCTAATTAACTGTTGGGGAACGTAGCATGCAATTTCAAAAAAATTCTACTCTCACGCAAAATCCATCTAGGAGATGCATAGCAACGAGAAGGGAGAGTGTGTCTACGTACCCTCGTAGACCGAAAGCGGAAGCGTTAGCTTAATGCGGTTGATGTAGTCGAACGTCTTCTTGATCCAACCGATCAAGCACCGAACGTACGGCACCTCAGAGTTCTGCACACGTTCAGCTCGATGATGTCCCTCGAGCTCTTGATCCAGTTGAGGACGAAGGAGAGTTCTGTCAGCACGACAGCGTGGCGACTGTGATAATGAAGTTACCGGCGCAGGGCTTCACCTAAGCATTACGATGATATGACCGAGGTGTTAAACTGTGGAGGGCGGCTCCGCACACGGCTAAGACAATTGATCTTGTAGTGTTCTAGGGTTACCCCCTGCCTCCGTATATAAAGGAGGAGAGGGGGAGGCCGGCCGGCCCCTGTAGGGCGCGCTAAGAGAGAGAAGTCCTACTAGGACTCCAAGTCCTAGTAGGATTCCACCTGGTGGAACGGGGAAGAAGGAAGGGATAGGGAAAGGGGGCCGCGCCCCCTCCCCTAGTCCTATTCGGACTCCCCAAGGGGGTGGGGTGAGCGCCACCTCCTCGTGGCCGGCCCTCTCTCTCCCCTAAGGCCCATGTTGGCCCATTACTTCCCTGGGGGGTTCCGGTAACCCTTCCGGCACTCCGATAATTACTCGGTACCTCTCGGAACTCATCCGGTGTCCGAATAATATCGTCCAATGTATCATTATTTATGTATCAACCATTTCGAGACTCCTCGTCATGTCCGTGATCTCATCTGGGACTCCGAACAAACTTTGGTCATCAAATCACATAACTCATAATACAAATCGTCATCGAACGTTAAGCGTGCGGACACTACGGGTTCGAGAACTATGTAGACATGACCGAGACACATCTCCGGTCAATAACCAATAGCGGAACCAGGATGCTCATATTGGCTCCTACATATTCTACGAAGATCTTTATCGGTCAAACTGCACAACAACATACGTCATTCCCTTTGTCATCGGTATGTTACTTGCCCGAGATTCGATCGTCGGTATCTTCATACCTAGTTCAATCTCGTTACTGGAAAGTCTCTTTACTTGTTCCATAATGCATCATCCCACAACTAACTCATTAGTCACATTGCTTGCAAGGCTTCATATGATGTGCATTACCGAGAGGGCCTAGAGATACCTCTCCGATACTCGGAGTTACAAATCCTAATCTTGATCTATGCCAACCCAACAAACACCTTTGGAGACACCTGTAGAGAATCTTTATAATCACCCTGTTATGTTGTGACGTTTGATAGCACACAAGGTGTTCCTCCGGTATTCAGGAGTTGCAAAATCTCATAGTCAGAGGAATATGTATAAGTCATGAAGAAAGCAATAGCAATAAAACTTAACAATCATTATGCTAAGCTAACGAATGGGTCTTGTCCATCACATCAATCTCCTAATGATGTGATCCCGTTCATCAAATGACAACACATGTCTATGGTCAGGAAACTTAACCATCTTTGATTAACGAGCTAGTCAAGTAGAGGCATACTAGGGACACTTTGTTTTGTCTATGTATTTACACATGTATTAAGTTTCCGGTTAATACAATTCTAGCATGAATAATAAACATTTGTCATCATATAAGGAAATATAAATAACAACTTTATTATTGCCTCTAGGGCATATTTCCTTCAGTCTCCCACTTACACTAGAGTCAATAATCTAGTTTACATAGTAATGATTCTAACACCCATGGAGTCTTGGTGCTGATCATGTTTTGCTCGTGGAAGAGGCTTTGTCAACGGGTCTGCAACATTCAGATCCGTATGTATTTTGCAAATCTCTATGTCTCCCTCCTTGACTTGATCATCGATGGAGTTGAAGCATCTTTTGATGCGTTTGGTTCTTTTGTGAAATCTGGATTCCTTCGCTAAGGCAATTGCTCCAGTATTGTCACAAAAGATTTTCATTGGATCCGATGCACTAGGTATTACACCTAGATCGGATATGAACTCCTTCATCCAGACTCCTTCATTTGCTGCTTCTGAAGCAGCAATGTACTCCGCTTCACACGTAGATCCCGCCACGACGCTCTGCTTGGAACTGCACCAACTGACAGCTCCACCATTCAATATAAATACGTACCCGGTTTGAGACTTAGAGTCATCCGGATCAGTGTCAAAGGTTGCATCGACGTAACCATTTACGACAAGCTCTTTGCCACCTCCATAAATGAGAAACATATCCTTAGTCCTTTTCAGGTATTTCAGGATGTTCTTGACCGCTGTCCAGTGATCCACTCCTGGATTACTTTGGTACCTCCCTTCTAAACTTATAGCAAGGCACACATCAGTTCTGGTACACAGCATAGCATACATGATAGAACCTATGGCTGAGGCATAGGGAATGACTTTCATTTTCTCTCTATCTTCTGCAGTGGTCGGGCATTGAGTCTTACTCAACTTCACACCTTGCAACACAGGCAAGAACCCTTTCTTTGACTGATCCATTTTGAACTTCTTCAAAACTTTATCAATGTATGTGCGTTGTGAAAGTCCTATTAAGCGTCTTGATCTATCCCTATAGATCTTGATGCCCAACATATAAGCAGCTTCACCGAGGTCTTTCATTGAAAAATTCTTATTCAAGTACCCTTTTATGCTATCTAGAAATTCCATATCATTTTCAATCAACAATATGTCATCCACATATAATATCAGAAATGCTACAGAGCTCCCACTCACTTTCTTGTAAATACAGGCTTCTCCAAAAGTCTGTATAAAACCATATGCTTTGATCACACTATCAAAGCGTATATTCCAACTCTGAGAGGCTTGCACCAGTCCATAAATGGATCGCTGGAGCTTGCACACTTTGTTAGCACCTTTAGGATCGACAAAATCTTCTGGTTGCATCATATACAACTCTTCTTTGAGAAATCCATTAAGGAATGCAGTTTTGACATCCATTTGCCAGATTTCATAATCATAAAATGCGGCAATTGCTAACATGATTCGGACAGACTTAAGCATCGCTACGGGTGAGAAGGTCTCATCGTAGTCAACTCCTTGAACTTGTCGAAAACCTTTTGCAACAAGTCGAGCTTTGTAGACAGTAACATTACCGTTAGCGTCAGTCTTCTTCTTGAAGATCCATTTATTCTTAATGGCTTGCCGATCATCGGGCAAGTCAACCAAAGTCCACACTTTTTTCTCATACATGGATCCCATCTCAGATTTCATGGCCTCAAGCCATTTCGCGGAATCTGGGCTCATCATCGCTTCCTCATAGTTCGTAGGTTCGTCATGGTCTAGTAACATGACTTCCAGAACAGGATTACCGTACCACTCTGGTGCGGAACGTACTCTGGTTGACCTACGAGGTTCGGTAGTAACTTGATCCGAAGTTTCATGATCATTATCATTAACTTCCTCACTAATTGGTGTAGGCATCACTGGAACTGATTTCTGTGATGAATTACTTTCCAATTCGGGAGAAGGTACAATTACCTCATCAAGTTCTACTTTCCTCCCACTCACTTCTTTCGAGAGAAACTCCTTCTCTAGAAAGGATCCATTCTTAGCAACGAATATCTTGCCTTCGGATCTGTGATAGAAGGTGTACCCAATAGTCTCCATTGGGTATCCTATGAAGACGCATTTCTCCGATTTGGGTTCGAGCTTATCAGGTTGAAGCTTTTTCACATAAGCATCGCATCCCCAAACTTTAAGGAACGACAGCTTAGGTTTCTTGCCAAACCATAGTTCATACGGTGTCGTCTCAATGGATTTAGATGGTGCCCTATTTAACGTGAATGCAGCTGTCTATAATTCATAACCCTAAAACGATAGCGGTAAATCGGTAAGAGACATCATAGATCGCACCATATCTAATAAAGTACGGTTACGATGTTCGGACACACCATTACGCTGTGGTGTTCCAGGTGGCGTGAGTTGCAAAACTATTCCACATTGTTTTAAATGAAGGCCAAACTCGTAACTCAAATATTCGCCTCCGCGATCAGATCGTAGAAACTTTATTTTCTTGTTACGATGATTCTCCACTTCACTCTGAAATTCTTTGAACTTTTCAAACATTTCAGACTTGTGTTTCATTAAGTAGATATACCCATATCTGCTCAAATCATCTGTGAAGGTCAGAAAATAATGATACCCGCCGCGAGCCTCAACACTCATCGGACCACATACATCGGTATGTATTATTTCCAATAAGTCTGTAGCTCGCTCCATTGTTCCGGAGAACGGAGTCTTAGTCGTCTTGCCCATGAGGCATGGTTCGCAATTATCAAATGATTCATAATCAAGTGATTCCAAAAAGCCCATCAGCATGGAGTTTCTTCATGCGCTTTACACCAATATGACCTAAACGGCAGTGCCACAAATAAGTTGCACTATCATTATTAACTTTGTATCTTTTGGCTTCAATATTATGAATATGTGTATCACTACAATAAAGATTCAACAAAAATAGACCACTTCTCAAGGGTGCATGACCGTAAAAGATATTACTCATATAAATAGAATAACCATTATTCTTTGATTTAAATGAATAACCATCTCGCATTAAACAAGATCCAGATATAATGTTCATGCTCAACGCTGGCACCAAATAACAATTATTCAGGTCTAAAACTAATCCCGAAGGTAGATGTAGAGGTAGCGTGCCGACGGCGATCACATCGACCTTGGAACTATTCCCGACGCGCATCGTCACCTCGTCCTTAGCCAATCTTCGTTTAATCCGTAGTCCCTGTTTCGAGTTACAAATATGAGCAACCGAACCGGTATCAAATACCTAGGCACTACTACGAGCATTAGTAAGTTACACATCAATAACATGTATATCAAATATACCTTTGTTCACTTTGCCATCCTTCTTATCCGCCAAATACTTGGGGCAGTTCCGCTTCCAGTGACCAGTCCCTTTGCAGTAGAAGCACTCAGTTTCAGGCTTAGGTCCAGACTTGGGCTTCTTCCCGGGAGTAGCAACTTGCTTGCTATTCTTCTTGAAGTTCCCCTTCTTCCCTTTGCCCTTTTTCTTGAAACTAGTGGTCTTGTTACCCATCAACACTTGATGCTCCTTCTTGATTTCTACCTCCGCAGCCTTTAGCATCGCGAAGAGCTTGGGAATTGTCTTTTCCATCCCTTGCATATTATAGTTCATCACGAAGCCTTTATAGCTTGGTGGCAGTGATTGAAGAACTCTGTCAATGACACTATCATCAGGAAGATTAACTCCCAGCTGAGTCAAGTGATTATGGTACCCAGACATTCTGAATATATGTTCACTGACATAACTATTCTCCTCCATCTTGCAGCTATAGAACTTGTTGGAGACTTCATATCTCTCAACTCGGGCATTTGCTTGAAATATTAACTTCAACTCTTGGAACATCTCATATGCTCCATGACATTCAAAACGTCTCTGAAGTCCCGATTCTAAGCCGTAAAGCATGGCACACTGAACTATCGAGTAGTCATCAGATCGAGCTTGCCAGATGTTCATAACATCAGCATCTGCTCCTGCAGCAGGCCTTTCACCTAGCGGTGCATCAAGGACATAATTCTTCTATGCAGGAATGAGGATAATCCTCAAGTTACGGACCCAGTCCGTGTAGTTGCTACCATCATCTTTCAACTTAGCTTTCTCTAGGAACGCATTAAAATTCAAGGGAACGGTAGCACGGGCCATTGATCTACAACATTGATATGCAAATACTATCAGGACTAAGTTCATGATAAATTAAGTTCAATTAATCATATTACTTAAGAACTCCCACTTAGATAGACATCCCTCTAGTCATCTAAATGATCACGTGATCCATATCAACAAAACCATGTCCGATCATCACATGAGATGGAGTAGTTTTCAATGGTGAACATATCTATGTTGATCATATCTACTATATGATTCACGTTCGACCTTTCGGTCTCAGTGTTCCGAGGCCATATCTGCATATGCTAGGCTCGTCAATTTTAACCCGAGTATTCTGCACGTGAAAAACTGGCTTGCACCCGTTGTATGTGAACGTAGAGCTTATCACCCCCGATCATCATGTGGTGTCTCGGCACGACGAACTGTCGCAACGGTGCATACTTAGGGAGAACACTTATGCATTGAAATTTAGTGAGGGATCATCTTATAATGCTACCGCCGTACTAAGCAAAATAAGATGCTTAAAAGATAAACATCACATGCAATCAAAAATATGTGACATGATATGGCCATCATCATCTTGTGCCTTTGATCTCCATCTCCAAAGCACCATCATGATCTCCATCATCACCGGCTTCACACCTTGATCTCCATCGTAGCGTCGTTGTCGTCTCACCAACTATTGCTTCTACGACTATCGCTACCTCATAGTGATAAAGTAAAGTAATTACATGGCGATTGCATTTCATACAATAAAGCGACAACCATAAGGCTCCTGCCAGTTGCCGATAACTTTTACAAAACATGATCATCTCATACAATAACGTGTATCACATCATGTCTTGACCATATCACATCACAGCATGCCCTGCAAAAACAAGTTAGACGTCCTCTACTTTGTTGTTGCAAGTTTTACGTGGCTGCTATGGGCTTCTAGCAAGAACCGTACTTACCTACGCATCAAAACCACAACGATTTTTCGTCAAGTGTGCTATTTTAACCTTCAACAAGGACCGGCCGTAGTCAAACTCGATTCAACTAAAGTTGGAGAAACAGGCACCCGCCAGCCACCTGTGTGCAAAGCACGTCGGTAGAACCAGTCTCATGAACGTGGTCATGTAATGTTGGTCTGGGCCGCTTCATCCAACAATACCGCCGAATCAAAGTAAGACGTTGGTGGTAAGCAGTATGACTATTATCGCCCACAACTCTTTGTGTTCTACTCATGCATATCATCTACGCATCGACCTGGCTCGGATGCCACTGTTGGGGAACGTAGCATGCAATTTCAAAAAATTTCTACGCTCACGCAAGATCCATCTAGGAGATGCATAGCAATGAGAAGGGAGAGTGTGTCTACGTACCCTCGTAGACCGAAAGCGGAAGCGTTAGCTTAATGCGGTTGATGTAGTCGAACGTCTTCGCGATCCAACCGATCAAGCACCGAACGTATGGCACCTCCGAGTTCTGCACACGTTCAGCTCGATGACGTCCCTCGAGCTCTTGATCCAGTTGAGGACGAGGGAGAGTTCCGTCAGCACGACGGCATGGCGACGGTGATGATGAAGTTACCAGCGCAGGGCTTCACCTAAGCATTACGACGATCTGACTGAGGTGTTAAACTGTGGAGGGGGGCACCGCACACGGCTAAGACAATTGATCTTGTTGTGTTCTAGGGTGCCCCCCTGCCTCCGTATATAAAGGAGGAGAGGGGGAGGCCGGCCGGCCCCTGTAGGGCGCGCCAAGAGAGAGGAGTCCTACTAGGACTCCAAGTCCTAGTAGGATTCCACTTGATGGAAGGGGGAAGAAGGAAGGGAGAGGAAGAGGGAGAGGGAAAGGGGGCCGCGCCCCCTCCCCTAGTCCTATTCGGACTCCCCAAGGGGGGGGGGGGTTCGCGCCACCTCCGCGTGGCCTGCCCTCTCTCTCCCCTAAGGCCCATGTTGGCCCATTACTTCCCCTGGGGGTTCCGGTAACCCTTCCGGCACTCCGATAATTACTCGGTACCTCTCGGAACTCATCCAGTGTCCGAATAATATCGTCCAATATATCATTCTTTATGTCTCGACCATTTCGATACTCCTCGTCATGTCCGTGATCTCATCCGGGACTCCGAACAAACTTCGGTCATCAAATCACATAACTCATAATACAAATCGTCATCGAACGTTAAGCGTGCGTTCCCTACGGGTTCGAGAACTATGTAGACATGACCGAGACACATCTCCGATCAATAACCAATAGCGGAACCTAGATGCTCATATTGGCTCCTACATATTCTACGAAGATCTTTATCGGTCAAACCGCACAACAACATACGTCATTCCCTTTGTCATCGGTATGTTACTTGCCCGAGATTCGATCGTCGGTATCTTCATACCTAGTTCAATCTCGTTACCAGCAAGTCTCTTTAATCATTCCGTAATGCATCATCCTGCAACTAACTCATTAGTCACATTGCTTGCAAGGCTTCATATGATGTGCATTACCAAGAGGGCCCAGAGATACCTCTCCGATACTCGGAGTGACAAATCCTAATCTTGATCTATGCCAACCCAACAAACACCTTCGGAGACACCTGTAGAGCATCTTTATAATCACCCAGTTACCTTGTGACGTTTGATAGCACACAAGGTGTTCCTCCGGTATTCGGGAGATGCATAATCTCATAGTTAGAGGAATATGTATAAGTCATGAAGAAAGCAATAGCAATAAAACTTAACGATCATTATGCTAAGCTAACTGATGGGTCTTGTCCATCACATCATTCTCCTAATGATGTATCATTCTCCTAATGATGTGATCCCGTTCATCAAATGACAACACATGTCTATGGTCAGGAAACTTAACCATCTTTGATTAACGAGCTAGTCAAGTAGAGGCATACTAGGGACACTTTGTTTTTTCTATGTATTCACACATGTATTAAGTTTTCGGTTAATACAATTCTAGCATGAATAATAAACATTTATCATGATATAAGGAAATATAAATAACAACTTTATTATTGCCTCTAGGGCATATTTCCTTCATTAACAATTTAATTAACATTTTAATTATTTTTTTAAAATCATTTTAAACAGGCGGGGCCCACATGTCAGCGACATGGGGCCAGCCGAGTCAGCGTGTACTGGGTCAAAGGTCCAGGGGGACCCAGCTGTCATTGACTAGGTCAATCCTAGTCAGTGGTTGACTAGTCAACTGGGTCCAGTGGGACCCAGTGGTCAGTCTCTGTTAGTCTAACAGATATTTAAACTAATTTAATTAGTTAAACAGCAGGGGTGGGGCCCAGATGTCAGTGGGTATTAGTATTTGGTTAACTAGTTCTAATACTAATGGCTACAGTGATCGGGCCACATGTTAGTGCCTGTTTAGGCTCGGGTTAGGGCTAACTAATTGCCAGGTGGGACCCGCCGGAGTTCAAACTGCGCGCGCCGGCGAGGCCGAACGAGGCGGCGGCGGTCGGAATCGCGCTACAGGCCACGGTTTCGATCGCAGGTTGGCCCTACGGTTAGCTGGCGGAGTGCCGCGTCCAGTGCAGCAAGCATCAGCAGCTGGGATGGCCGGACCTCGTCGGAAACGAGCTCGCGGTGGCGACGGGTTTTGGGCCCCGGTGAAAAGCGGGGCAGCAGCATGCAAACGAGCGGGCCGCGAAGCTAGCGAGGCCCTACGCGACGTTGTGAACTTGATGGACACGGTTCCGTGACCATCTAGTCACCGGAACGCCACCGGCGATGAAGCCATGCGGCGGCGCATTCGACTATGGTGACGAGGAAGGTTACGGGTGCGGGAGGAGATGGGAAAGAGGGGATTACGGCGCGGTGCTCACCGCGGGGACGCACGATGGTCCGGCGATAAGCTTAGGAGCCGCAGTGTAGTGGATCGACACCGGCGAGGTTTGGTGGCCGGAGCGTTGGCGGAGTTAATCCAGTCGATGTGCTTCTCCCCAGCTCGAGCTGGTCCTTCCAGTCGAGGCAGCAGAGGCAGAGCAAGCTCCTGGACCGGTCATAGCAAAGAGGGAACGACGGTGGCCACGACGGCGTGAGCGGCGCGCCGTCGAGCTCTCGGGCGCCGTCGAAATCTGGGTGAGAGAGAGTGAAGGAAGGGGAAGAGTGAGAGGGAGAGGCCAAGGGGCGTGAGGGCTTGCCCTTATCCACCGCGGGCGGCGCGAGGGCGAGCTGTCGAGCGAGGAGAAGGGGGGCCTGGGCACGGCGACAGCGCGTGCGCGGTGAACAGAGGAGGTAGGGGATGGCGCCAGGCAGGCTGGGCCTCCCTTTAGCCACTTAGGCCCAGGCACATGGGCCTTTTTTTCCTTTTCTTCTATTTTGCTTTCTGTTTTTCTTTTGTTTTTCAGCTTTGCAAAATGTTTAGCCACCAATTAAGTTTTGTAAAATATGTGGCTTAGCCCAATATTTACAGTGCAGTATTAGTCACTACTAGAAAATGGTTTGATGCCACAGTAATTTCATTTGGATTTTATTTAATTAAAAATGGATTAAATACTCGTGTTTTGCTGCTGTAAGAGTCACTTAACTATTTTAGTAAATGTTGATTATAATTTTAGAATTGTCTCTGGATTATTTACAATATTATGAACATTTTAGTTTCTGGATTTGAACAACTTTTATTTTCACTTTAAATTAATTTGAAGTTCGAATTATGAGTTTGAAATGCATTATGATGCAAATGATGAATAGGCACTGTTAAACTTGCTGACATGGCATTAACTAAGGGTGATCGCTGTGGTTAATTACAAGGGGTGTTACACATTCATGGCTGCAACTATCATTTCCACCTGTGCAAACGAAATAACACCCCGTTCAGAACAAAGCAAAATGAATGAGTTTTGATGCGACCTTTTACTACTCTTGAAAAATGAAAATTGTCTTTGTTGGGCTTACATGTTGGCTACTCATATTTTGACCTGGTGATTGTGCTCGAGACGAATCACATTCATCCTCATGTACAATATTTTTGCTTCGTTGATCATTTGTATTGTTGGCCTCTGGTTGTCGAGCACAAATTTCCATCACAACCTTTGAATCAGGTTGAATGAATCAGTTGTAGCAAATAAATAATCGGATATATACAAGGGTGAAATCTACAAACACACCAGTCCTTTATGAAGACTTCCTGTGCTGTAAGCTTCTGTTCTTATTTTGCACGTGCATTCGTCACATCGTGCGACCAATGGTGGTCGTATAGCAGAATACATCAATTTGCCATAACGCACGTTCTCCCAGTACCAAATCTTCACAATAAATTACTTCATCAATATAGAGAGATATACAAAAGAACAACAATTGTAGAATGTTAAGTAGTGATGTTGCACTAACCTGGAGCAGAGGTAGATTTCCCTGTAGAGATACTTGATCAAGATAGTTAAATTTGTATATGCACCTGAACAAGTGTATCAGTTGGAACTTCCCCAGTTCAATGTCCGAATGCTTTTAATATCCGCAACAAGTTATGATATCTCGCGTCGACATAAGATTGTGCTATTAGTGCTAAAACTGAACCAATAGCGAACAGAATGATCCGCCCTAGGAAATCATTGTCCGGAGTTTTGGAACCTATGATCGTTGTCTCAAGGTCAGCCAGAGAAATTGTCCCATTGTGTTGAAATGTGTTAAACAAATTTGGAGCCGATGTGCTTTGCAGCTTTTCATCAATATCCTCCCCTTCTATCGCAAGGCCAAATATATGGTGCACGTCTTCTGCGGTGACAGGAATGGGTGTTTTACCTATGGTAATGGACGCCGTCTCACTACCGAAGCTCTTTGCTAGTCTTATCAACATCATGCGCCGGAGATTAAATTCAGGCATCTTGGTTAGACCCCCAAGACCGGTATCGCTTATGATGGACTCTATGTGTTTTGGTGACAACAATTTCATGGCTTTGGCGAACCTTGACGGTGAGCATGCTAACTTCATATGGGCGTGCTTCGCAAAGAGTTCCTGCAAGGTGGCATTAGATTTTAGGGAGTATGAAAGAGGTATGTGCACATACAGTTTTCAAACGAAATGTCAACTACGTACCTCATCGGTCATTTCGGAGAAGTGTTTTTCTCCATTAGCAGGACTTTTAACAGTAGTTTCCATTTTACTGGCACCTATGGAACAGAAGCAAAACCGGGTGAATTAATTTGAGCTTAATGTTGAGAAATGTATAATAAAAATAAAATCTTATATGTAGGTATGGATGAGTTTTTTAAATAATATGAACTACATGTAACTATAAGCACACTACGGATTTTGGTCATGCATAACTTTAGGACATTTCAACTAGGGTTTAGGATTGCATAAACATCCAACGTGTTATTTCATGGAAGAGATACCCTTGTTGTGGTATTAGCTCTTCGGACATTCGTGTAGTGTGGCAAGATTGATTACAAGATAATTATTAATAAGAGCTATGATCCGGTAATCTTGACGACTGGAATAACTTGTGGAAAACCAATTAGGGTTTTACTAGTAGACGTGCGTCTGAGAAAGATTAAAAAGCGCTATGATCACGTAACCTTCTGTCGGAGAAGGTGGCGGCCCAATGCTCCAGGCGGATAGTGCGTCCCACACTAGATGTGGCTGTCTGGCGCTCGATGGAAGCAACAGGAGCGGCGGCGCGTTGACGCGAGTAGGAGACGGCGACAGCACCACTACCGTCCGACCCCTCAAGTGACGTTCCCGGTGGGCGGTGGGCGGTGGCCGGCGGCTCCAATCTGATCCTGAAGCAGTCGTGGGAGGTGGTAGGGGGCCTGGATGCCGCGGGTGGTTATGAGAGAGGAGATGTAATCGTGGGATTTCAGGAGATCTAGGCGGCGTGAGTTATGGGAGGTTGAAACATTGGCATCTAATGTTCCGAAGAAAAAAGAAACAAATATGTCGTTGAGAAAGGAATACATTTTTTAAGTGGTAAAATATGTTGTTTGTTCTGAAAATGCCCGAAATCTGGCCGTACGTGACAAAACTTGCAAACTTTGCTGAAAAAAGTTGAAACTTGAATGTGGCCCAAAAATGACCATGGCTTGCAACCCTACAAAGTTTGGTTGATTTCAGGTAGGTCAACAAACCAGCATGTGATTTTGGAGGGTGCCAGTCAAGGCCAGAAGGGCATGTCTGGGGGCACCTCCATGTTTAGACCATCTACAAATGATCTCTACTATTTCCCAAGGCATCCCATGACCAAAACAAGCTGCCATGCAAAATGCTTGTCAGTTTAGACAAGAATTCCATTTTCTTTAAAAATTTTACCGAAAATGCTCGAAAAGTGGCCGCACGTGAAAAAACATGCAAACTTAGCTCAAAATGGTTCAAACTTGGCATCTATCCCTAACATGGCCATGGATTGTAACCCTAAAAAGTTGGGGTCATTTAATATAGGTCAATAAACCAACATGTGCTCTCGGAGGGTACAAGCCTAGCCCGGAAGGGCCCGTTTCGGGCCACCTCCTTCAATACACCATGTACATAGGATTCCAAGTTCTTTTCATGCAATCCCATGACCAAATCAAGCATGCATGCACAGTGCTTTCAAGTTGACACATCATTTTCATGTTTTTATCATTTTTCGAACGAAAAAAAACCTGTAAACATCTCCCAGACGGTCTACCCCCTAGACATCCATCGAAAGGGGTAGCACAAGATGCCTTCAAGCTTCTTTGCCTTAGGGTGGACCTAATTCACACACCATACCAAGTGGGAACATTGGTTCAAACTGGATTCCATCCAAGGAGTCGATGCGGTACACCCACTGCCTCCGTCTAGAACCTTCGTGCTACACTGTCGAATGTACGAACCAAGTAGATCATGCTTCATGTGTAATGAACCCAACTTATGACATGCAATGGAAAAGGTTACATTATAGGCAACATTAAACGAGTTTCAGCAAAATTTGCATGTTTTGGCAATTGCGGAAATTTTTTGGGCTTTATGACCGAAAAATTGAAGAAAATGGAAAATCTAGTAGAAACTTACAACCAGTGTGCATGCATGCTTCATTTGGTCATGGGAGGCCATGAAATAAAGTTGACATAATTTGAAGATCATGTGAACATGGAGGTTCCCCGACATGCACCCTTCCGGCCGAGCCTGGCACCCTCTAAGAATAGATGCTACTATCCTGACCTGTCTGAAATCAACCCATCTTTTTGGGGTGACTATTCAAGGCCATGTTAGGCCTCCATGCCTTGTTTGAACCATTTTTTGTAAAGTTTGCATGTTTTGTCATGTGCGACAAGTTTTCGAGTATTTTTGACCAGAAAAATTACCGTACATGGTAAATTTTGTGTAAACTAAATAGCATTTTTGCATGCTTGCTTCATTTTTTCATGAAATGCACTTTAAAAGCTGGGGGGAACTTCACATATTTCATGTTGTACTTGCTTCACAAAGTGAACAGTGTAGCTCGAAGGTTCTAGATGGGAGCAGGTGATGTACCCAGTGGCGGAGACAGGGGGGACCAGCAGGGGCCCTGGCCCCCCTAACATCTGAGATTTACACCTAATTAAGTTGGTGATGATTTGTTGCTAGAAAACCTATTTTACAGCAGTTTGGCCCTCCCCAACTTGTTTTGACAACATCCGGCCCCCCTAATCCGTTTTTCCTGGCTCCGCCACTGGATGTACCTGAGCTTTTAGATGACACGGAATCCGGTGTAGGCCAATGATCCAACTCGGCTTGGTGTGTCAACTAGGTCCACCATAAGACTAAAAAATTAATGCATCATGTGCCACCTGCTTTCGATGGGTTGCTAGGGGGGTACACCATGCAAGCAATGTTTCTTTTTCACTTCGAAATTGCAGAAGGATTATAAATGTTGGACAAATTAAAAACCATTGTGAATGCATTCTTGATTTGCTCATGGGAGAGCATGAAATAAAGTTAGCATCATTTGTGGATATTGTAAACATGAGGTGCTCCAATACGCGCCCTTCCTTGGGCTAACAGGCATCCTCTGAGAGGACAGATGCTGGTTTCTTGACCTTTCTTAAATCAACACAAATTTTTGGGGTAACAACTCATGGTCATATTAGTCCTCCATGCCAAGTTTGAAGCATTGTAAGTAAAGTTTGCAACTAATGTCACGTGGGGCCAGTTTTCGGGCATTTTCGATAAAAAAAATCCCAATTCATTGAAAAGTTGTCGAAACTGAGAACCATTTTTGCATGTTTGCTTGATTTGCTCATGGGAGGCCATGAAAAAAGTTGGAATCATTTGTATGTGGTGTTAACATGGAGGTGCTCCCAGACTCGCCCTTTCAGGCTGTCGTGGGAACGGATCTGACAGTAGAGGTTAGGTGTACGTTGGAGAGGGCAGAGCCCAGCTATGGCGAGATTGTACACTCAGATTTACGAGTTCAGGCCCCTCTCAGAGGAGTTAATAGCCCTACGTCTCGGTGCTGCGGGAGCTTTGTTGTATGGAGTGTTGAGTTACAGGGGGTGCAAACCCCTGAGTAGGAGCGGAGGGGCGGCTTATATAGAGTCCGCTGACCCCTCATCAACCTCCATTATGCAAGGGTTCAATGAGACAGTAAAGGTGCAAGTGTTACTGGTAACGCCTACACTTAATGATCTTTATAGCAACGAACTGATCGCCTGACCGATGATATCGCAGGGTGACTCTAGGTCTTATGCCTTCAAGTGAAACCAGGTACTCCGAGTGAGTTGGGACGGTCGACTGACGGGGGAGTAACCGAGTGGATCTTGTTGTCGAGTGACATGCACGCTGCGGTCATTCCAGTCGATACCTCCCTTCTAACTTTGTAGATCTTGGATTCCTGTGTGTAGTGTCCTTGGGTAGGGTATGTAGGTCAGGCCTAGCACCCTATCCTAGGTACATGTCATCGTCATTAGCCCCTGAATTTATCGAGGTTCGAGTGAAAAGGATAGGTGCGGGTTCCGGCTAGACTCAGTGCTTCGGAGGTGCTCCTGGGTCCTGCGAACACCCGCGCTGCTTTAATTCTTTGTTGGCTGCATCGATCGATTCTGGTTTGTCATGCGACCGAGTGATCTCAGGTGTTGGGTCGGACCCGAGTAGATGTGAATATCTTCGATGTGATCGATTGCCCTGCCAGACCCCGGATTTTGCGGGATTCAACAATTTGGATAAGCGCGCGGGCTGGCTGCAGCGCGGTAAGTGGGGTAAGTGGGGAGGGACTCCTCGATTTTTGCTCCCCCTTTATTGCCACGTATCATGCGGACGCCGGTTGTGGGATGTGCTGGGATCTTGCTGGCCCACGGGTCAGTGACTCGGGCATGCATGTATAAAGAATGATGCGGCCGAGGGGTATAACAGTGCTCTCCTCTTTTCCCCTATCCACCTTGCCTCTCTGCCTCTTCCGCCCCTGCACCGCGCCGCCCCGCTTGGCTCCGACGACCACCGCGGAGATGGCGAAGGACAAGACGGCGAAGCTGGATCGCGCCAAGAAGGTGGCCAAGGGGAAGAAGGCGTCGAGCTCTCGGGCCGCGCAGCCACCAGGCTGGATCCAGGGCGATTGGCTGCCCTCGACGATCACAACAGAGAATCTCGATGGACTCGCCGCCAACGGCATGCTGGTCCCCGCATCTTGGAGGCTGCCGGAGGGGGAGGTCGAGCCTGCACCGTGCCCCGGAGAGCGGGTCCTCCTCCTCACCCACATGGAGGGAGGTTTTTCCTTGCCTCCCCATCCATTTTTCCGTGGTTTCTTGAATTTCTTTGGTGCGCAAATCCACCACCTTCCCCCGAATGCCATATCATACCTTGTTGCCTTTGTCTCGATGTGTGAAAATTTCTTGGGTTGTCATCCCCACTGGGGGTTGTTCAAACACATCTTCACATGCCGCTGTCAGTCGGTCCAGAAAGTGAATCCGAGTGATGCGAGGACCCACGTGATCCAGCTATGTAGGGGTTTAGGTGTCCAGATGAGAGGTAGAAGTGCCTTCCCTTCCATGACCTTTCCCGAGTCAGTTAGGGGTTGGCAGTCGACCTGGTTTTACTGCACTGACGTTCCGACCCCTGGTTCATCGACTGGACTTCCCCCTTTCTTGTTGGCGAGACTCAGTGCTCCTCACTCGCTGACTGTGGATGAGGAGGAGAAAGCTGAGGTGGGGATCTTGGTAGAAGCTGTAGTTGAGTTGATCCGGGGCGGGGTGACAGGCTGGCATCTATTGGAGGTGTTCCTCGGTCGACGGATCCAGCCTCTGCAAGCACGCGACCACCCCATGTGGCTGTATTCGGTCCCAGACGACTCCGCTCAGACCCATCCAGAGGAAGTCAAGGAAGAGACCGTGATGCAATGGCTTAGGACCATCACCGGAGCTCGTGACAGTCCGCGTGTATCCAAGCGGGTTCTGCCTTTCAATGCCGAGCATCCTCCAGGGGAGGTGAGACCTAACTTGTCGAGTGTTTTACTTTTTGTTTCCAATATACCACTGTATTGAGAACCGACTGACTTTGAAATTTGTGTTCTGCAGGCATTCACGAAGATGTACTCGCCCGTACCGAATGGAGAACAGCTTGCCGAAGGAGTAGAAAGCGAAGAAGTCGAGTCACCTCCCCGCACCGAGCGTCGTACCAAGGCACAGCAAGATCCGCTTGCTAGCCAGAGCAAGGCCTCGGCGTCGAATGTCAGGAACCCGAAGTGCACTCGGACGGCAACTCCAGATCCGATTGAGAAGGCGGCGAAGCAACCCTAGATTGTTCCATCGAAGCGAAGGAAGGCCCTGCCCAGAATAAAGGTTGCCGTGCCCATTGCTTCAATGTGAGTCTTCTTTTCATCTCTTCTTACTATTGCGGAACTTCATGCTTTTGCTGACCGAGTGAGAATTGTGCCAGAGCTGCTACTTCGGTAACGTCACCCGTGCAAATTGATGATGACCATGTGGAGATGGACACTACGGACGCGACCACTTCTCGACGAGGTATGGCTGATTTTTACTCTATTTAGTTTCATTGGTTGATTCGATAGTTGACTGAGTTGTTGTTGTTGAGTGACTGCAAAGCCCACAGATATCATCCAGCTTGCTGACAATGATGAAGACGAGCCTCAGAAGAACGCGGGTGGCGAAGGTATGACCTCAACCACTCCCCGTAGCTTCACTCGGAGAGTGCCATCGGGCCAAACTTCTCGTGCGCCATCTGAAGTTGTGCCTCAAGAACAAGGTGGTTCGTCTCGAACTGGTGCTATCTTCACTGCTCCTTAGTCGACTGCCTCGCCTTTGGTGTCGACTGTCCCCGCTTCGGGTCCAACTGGTCAACCTCAAGTGCTGATCCCTCCAGCTGCATTGCCGACTCCTGTGTCAAATGTATTCATTCTGCATCATGTCCCCGAAGACCAGACTGGGGCCAGCAAGGAAGCCATGATTCAAGCCAATCTGATGATGCCGCGTCTAAAAGAAGTGTATGAAGGCAGCAAGTAGGCTGATGATGCCAGTACAGCTCTCCAGGCGAATGTCCGAGTAAGTGCGATTGTAAGTTGGTTTCTTGTTGAATTACTTCTTTTCCATCTTAACTCTGTACACCCACTGGGTGTTTTCTTTTGACTTAAAATGTCAGTATTCACTCTGTAGTTTTTCACTTAGGCCAGTCAGGCTGAAGCCGAGTGAGAATGGATCTAGTGGGGGCACGCTGAGTGTACCCACTGGGTGTAATCCCCGAGATCGCCGTCGAATGTCTGATTCGGCGGGGGTCTTAGAAGGCTTCTGCCTGCAGCTCTTCACTCGGGCAAGTCAGGCTGAAGCCGAGTGGAAATGGATCCAGTGGGGGCACGCTGAGTGCACCCACTGGGTGTAGTCCACGAGACCGCCGTCGAATGTTTGATTCGGCGGGGGTCTTAGTGAACATGTGTGTTTTTTTGCTCTCTACTCGGGCCAGTCATGCTCAAGCCAAGTGGAAATGGATCCAGTGGGGGCACGCTGAGTGGACCCACTGGGTGTAGTCCCCGAGACCGCTGTCGAATGTTTGATTCGATGGGGGTCTTAGAATTGTTTGTTTGTAGCAATTGGATTTGCTCTTCTCAACTCGGAAGTAGAGGAATATTTTATCATCATCGACTGAATCGTTTCTTTGCTAATCTCAGAAAACTTGCGAGCTCGAGACCCAGTATGCTGCCTTGGAGAAGGAGAAGATCCAACTTCAACCTGACTTGGAGCTGGCAAAAAGGAACTTGGATCATGCTCAGACGGAGGCGAAGACCTTAGGAGGTAAACCTTGTCAACTGAGTACACAGTTGTTCTTTCTTTCTGTCCTTTGAGCCGAGTAGTTTCACTCGAACAGATGTGCGTAATGAAAACCGTCAACTTCAAGCGCGACTCAGGAATGTTATTTCTTTAGACACCATGAAGCAGGCTCTGGAAGATAAGGACAATGCACTTGAGGGGGCGCAGAAGGTGGCTAGAGAGAAGACCAAGGCTGCTGATTTAAAGTTAGCCTTAGTTGGAAAGTTGGAAGAGGAAAACGCATCCCTGAAGACTGCAGTTGAAGAGCTCAAAAAAGAACAGGTCGAGTGGGCCAAGAAGATGGAAGATCAAGCGGGTACTTTTGAGTCGGAGAAGACGGCTCTGAATGACAAGGTGGACCAGCATACCCAGAAGAGGGACCTCTCTTTGCCCGAGTGAATTTCTCTGAATCTTGAACGCAAGGGCGTAACCAATCTTTTCTTTCTTCTCTGTATAGAATTATGTCAGAACTTCAGGGAGGAGACTGATCAGATCAAGATGGATCTAGACCGCACCAAGTCACTCGTCAAGGACGCAGTGGCCATGAACATGCTGCGACTCGAAGCTCGCCTCAATGGTGTCCGGGAGTATATCACTCGTCTGAGGCCGCGCTGGCAAAGATAGACAAAGAACTGTGGCCGGAGGATACGATTCAGAGTGATCTTGAGTCGATGATGACTCGACTTGATGAGATCCCTGGCTGAGTGCAAGTATGGAAGAAGTCTGCCGCCCGCTGTGGGGCTGATGTGGCACTCTCACTCATTCGTGTCCATTGCAAAGATGCCAAAGAAGACAAGCTGAAGGCTCTCCAGGTGGCCAATACAAAGAAGCTCAATTTTGAAGACTTCATGGAGACTTTCAACTAGGCAGCCACTCGGATAGCAGAAGGCATTAACCTGGTCACCTTCGTCAAGCCAGTGAGTCCCACAGGTGCGTGAAGAAAAACTTTATGATTCAAACTTATTTGCCTCGGTATGCCGAGTGATTTTGTAATCGTTAAAATTCGTTCGGGCTTGACTTTCTGCCCGAGTACTTTTATCTACGCTTGAGAACTTGAGGTTATGGATTTATCTGAATGTTGCTTTTCAGCTTCTTGCATAGGTTTATATCGGCTGGTTTGCAGCTAGGCTTCCAAGTGAGAGTGATGCTCCACTCGGAGCAGTTTTTAACCTAGGCGAGGACTTGCTCGCGGCTAAGCCCCCGAGTGAGAGGGATGCTCTCACTCGGAGTAGTTTTTAACTTAGGCGAGGATTGGTTCGCGGCTAAGCCCTCGAGTGGGAGGGTTGCTCTCACTTGGAGTAATTTTTAACTTAGGCGAGGACTTGCTCGCAGCTAAGCCTCGGAGTGGGAGGGACGCTCTCACACGGAGTAGTTTTTAACTTAGGCGAGGACTTGCTCGCAGCTAAGCCTCGGAGTGGGAGGGATGCTCTCACTCGAAGTAGTTTTAAACTTAGTTGGGGACTGGCTTGCAGCTAAGACCCCGAGTGGGAGGGATGCTCTCACTCGTAGTAATTTTTTACTAAGGCAAGGACTGGCTCACAGCTAAGCCCCCGATTGGGAGGGATGCTCTCACTCGGAGTAGTTTTGAACTTAGGCGAAAACCGGTTCGCGGCTAAGCCCCCCGAGTGGGAGGGATGCTCTCACTCAGAGTAGTTTTAAACTTAAGTGGGGACTGGCTCGCCGTTAAGCCCCCGAGTGGGAGGGATGCTCTCACTCAGAGTAATTTTTAACTTAGGCAAGGACTGGCTTGTGACTAAGCCCCCGAGTGGGAGGGATGCTCTCACTCGGAGTAGTGTTGAACTTAGGCGAGGACTGGCTCGCGGCTAAGCCCCGAGTGGGAGGGATGCTCTCACTCGGAGTAGTTTTTTAACTCAGGTGAGGACTGGCTCCCGGCTAAGCCTCCGAGTGGGAGGGATGCTCTCAATCTGAGTAGTATTTTAACTTAGGCGAGGACTGTCTCGCAGCTAAGCCCCTGAGTCGGAGGGATGCTCTCACTCGGAGTAGTTTTTAACTTAGGCGAAAACTGGTTCGCGACTAAGCCACCCACTGGGGGTTTTGAACAAGTGCTTGTGCGAGTGAGATCATCATAGGACTGCAGGAGTCATGTCTTTGATAAATAATCTAAAAGTATTCTTATTACATCTTGACAACCTGATCGTCAAGTATAGAATCGACAAAGAAGATCTGCGTTCCAGGCGCGCGGCTCGTCAATCTTCTTCATGAGGTTGTAGAGGTGGTAGGCCCTATTATGTAGTACTTTGGTGACGATGAAGGGGCCTTCCCACGCAGGGGCAAGCTTGTGTGGTCGCTGCTAATCCACTCGGAGCACAAGATCTCCCTCTTGGAACGCCCGACCCTTAACGTGTCTTGCATGGAAACGACTAAGGTCTTGCTGATAAACAGTCGACCATGTCAAGGCCATTTCTTGTTCTTCCTCCAAGAGATCCACAACGTCTTGCCGCGCCTGCTCTGCTTCAGCTTCTGAATAGAGCTCCACACGAGGCGAGTTGTGAAGGAGATCACTCGGCAGCACGGCTTCGGCTCCATACACCATGAAGAAAGGGGTGCGGTCAGTGGACCGGTTAGGAGTCGTCCTTAAACCCCACAAGACAGACGACAGTTCAGTCACCCAAGCCCCGGCCACATGCTCAAGATCGCGCATGAGACGTGGCTTCAACCATTGAAGGATAAGGCCGTTCGCTCTCTTAGCCTGACCATTCGACTACAGGTGCGCAACGGATGCGTAGTCCACCCGAGTGCCTTGGGTGGCACAGAACATTCTGAATTCTTCCGAATCAAAGTTCGAGCCGTTATCTGTGATGATGCTATGTGGGACTCCATATCTGAATATCAACTCTCTCATGAACTTGATGGTTGTGCGTGAATCTAGCTTTTTAATAGGATTAGGCTCAATCCACTTGGTGAATTTGTCGACTGCTACGAGCAGATGAGTGAAACTGCTCCTGCCAGTCCTGAGTGGTCCTACCATGTCCAATCCCCACACGGCAAACAGCCAGACGAGTGGTATGGTCTTCAAAGCATATGCAGGTTTGTGGGACAAGTTTGCATAGAACTGGCACTCCTGGCAGTGTTGAACAATCTCTTTGGCAGCTTCGTTGGCACGTGGCCAATAAAATCCAGTTCTGTATGCTTTGGCCACAATTGTCCGAGAGGACGCATGATGACCATAGGTCCCTGAGTGGATTTCTTCTAAGACCAGTCGACCTTCCTCTGGAGAAATACATCGTTGGGCTACGCTAGTGACACTTTCTCTGTAAAGCTGTCCATTCATCACAGTGAAAGCTTTGGATCTGCGGACAATCTGACGTGCCTCAACTTCATCCTGTCGGATTCTTGCCTGAGCAAATATGCAATGTATGGCACTGTCCAGTCGGGGGTAATTACTAGATTCTCCATAACCAAGTCAATGACTGTAGGGACCTCGATTTTAGTCGGGTCCGAGGGACTTATCGCCTGAGCAGGCTCTTCAGTGAAAGGATCTTCCTGCACTGATGGGGAATGGAGGTGCTCAAGGAACACGTTGCTGGGAATAGGCTTCCGAGTGGAACCAATTTTTGCCAAATCGTCAGCTGCTTGATTTTTGATTCGGGGAATGTGATGAAGCTCCAGACCCTCGAATTTCTTCTCTAACTTCCTCACCGCATTATAGTATCCTGTCATAGCAGGGTTTCTGATGTCCCATTCCTTCATTACTTGATTGACCACCAGATCTGAGTCGTCGTAAACCATCAGGCGACGGACGTCGAGTGAGATGGCCATACGCAACCCGTAGAGGAGCGTTTCGTATTCGGCCTCATTGTTGGAGGAATCGAAGTGAATCTGCAGGACGTAACTGAGCCGATCACCCTTTGGGGACACCAAAACCACTCCAGCACCAGAACCATTCAGCATCTTGGAGCCGTCGAAGAATATAGTCCAGTGCTCTGAGTGGATCTGAGTCAGCTGTTGTTGTTCTATCCATTCAGCCAAGAAATCAGCTAGTGCCTGGGACTTGATTGCCTTCTTTGCTTCAAACTTGATATCAAAAGGGAGAAGTTCGATGGCCCATTTGGCCACTCGACAAGTTGCATCCTGATTGTTCATGATTTCAGACAGCGGAGCATCACTGACTACTGAGACCGATTGCTCTTGGAAATAATGTGCAACTTTCTTCGTTGTCAAGTAAATACCATAGACAAGCTTCTTGTAATGAGGATACCTCTGCTTAGATGAAGTCAGGACTTCAGATATGTAATACACTAGTCATTGAACTTTGTAAGCCTTACCTTCTTCATCACGCTCCACTGTGAGGACTGTGCTAACCACTTGACAAGTGGCTGCGATGTATAAGAGCTGGGGTTCTTTGCTGTTCGAGGTAGTGAGCACCGGCTGGGTGGAGAGCAGGTCTTTGGGCTCACCAAACACTGCTTCTGCTTCAGGGGTCCACTCGAACGTATCGGACTTCTGTAAGGGAACGCGACAGAAAACGAAAATTTTCGGTATAGCGAGCACGCCCAGGACCACTATGGAGACTGCATACAAGGTTTGATCTGATCCGTACCGACTCGAAGCGCAGCGGAAGAAGAGTCGGTGGAGATCGTTGGTGCAGATCCCCGCAGCTAGGATTTACAACCTCCCAACCGCGTGGATGTACTCCCTCGTCGGACAGCCCTTCGGGAGGCGGTCGGACAGTCCCCCGGACGATGTCGCGGACAGCCCTTCGGGAGGACCCTCGAAACTCGAACGGAGACTCGGACAGCCCTTCGGGAGGACACTCGAACAGCCCCTCGGGCAAAAGACCGAAGCTACGACCTCTCTATGGGGTTGCACACATACGGTGTCAGCTATCCGGCAGGGCTTCGCCGTCCAGAACTAGTTCCTGCCGGAACCCAGACAGCCTTTCGGCTCTACGAAACTCTTTTCGTGGGAGGGAGAGAAGAAGCCAGATAATGCATCGCATGTGTATGAGAGCAAGGGATGAAGAGATGGCAGCCCCCATCTCCTCTATTTATAGGAAAGCCAAGGGGTAGGGCTCCTCCACTAATTACCAAAAACACATGCATTAGGTCACACCTCATGGGCATAAGGGTAAACTTGGGATGCCATGTGGAGCTCCAAGGAGCTCCCCCTTCCTTGGCCGGCCACCCCTAGGGGGCCCCCCCATGAGGGGCTCTCATGGCCCCCCCAAGCCCTTCTAGAAGCCTTTAGCAAAAGCCCTAAAAGGTGGCTTCCAAAAAATTATCCAAAAAGCACTTTCACTATTCACGACGACATTTTTCAGCGTCCGTTCGAACTGAAAATATTTATGTGGGCTTAGAACAATTCCAGTACCCACTAAAATAATTTTCAACGCGTTCTGGAACAATTCCAGATTAGTGATTTTCATCTGCGAAAAGCATCTGAAGCGGTTCCGGCAGCTCCGAAACATTTCCGGTTTTTCTTCCAGAAAATTCCCAGAAGTTTCCAGAATGATTCTGGCACCCTCCAAGAATTATCAGGCATGTGCCGAAAACAATTTGACTTAATGGTATTCCCTGAAACAACTTTTCAGTTTCACCGAAACTCATCCGGTGTTCTCTCTGCGGAACTTTTCCGCTGTCCGAAACTTTTTCGGTGATTTTCTCTCAGACTCCCTGTCTAGTATTCAGCAGATAGATGACCCTTAAGCGTGTGACCCTATAGGTTCGGTGAAGCATAGACATGACCTGGAACCCCTTCCGACCAATGATCAACATCGGAGCCGTGGACACCCATATTGACCCCTATACCCACACGAATGAATATTCGAGTGAACCTCCAGTTGCCGTGAGCTATTCCTGTTGCTTCGCGATATGTCACAAAACACCCGAGGTGAGATTTATTGCACCCCCGTGGATCAACAATTTGTCCACTATGCAAGTTACCTCGTTACCGGTTTTGTTCTCTTTTCTCGTTTCCGTGTTTCGGTATCCCAGTGATCAAATCACAAGTTGTCTGGCCAGACGATGATGGATACCGTTTCACCGAGAGGGCCCGAGTATATCTCTCCATTGTCGGAGGAGCAAATCCCAATCTTGAGCTATCTCGTTACTTGCCATACTTTTCCGTGAACCCGTAAGCCGCCGTAATAGCCACCCAGTTACGGATGACGTTTAACAAACCCCAAAGTTCACGAAGCAAGTATGAAGGAACTCGATACTCTCATGGTCTAAGGAATTATGCAAACATTAACTTCCCTGTGTAAAATACCATTAACTTGTGACAAATGTATCTCATAGCATAACATCAATTTGGGTCGATTCAACACAAGTGTTCTACCAACAATTTGTGCCCTCAAAATTGCCGGCATAGACATGCCCATGATCAGGAAAACATAATCATCATGCAATACTTGAGCCAGCCATAGAGGCATGACTAGGAATACATTTTACCGTTTATTAACCCACACGTGCACATGGGTTTTCCTCAGAGCCTTTATGGATATACGGGCTCGGGAGCCACAACAGTTATAGCATGGATCATAAACATTCATTATAAACCAGGAGATACAAAATAACTGTTATTACTGCCTCTAGGGCAGTTCTCCTACAGACTCCCACTTGCACTAGAGTCATAATCCAGTTACATGGCTTCCCTAACACCAATGGCTATCCGGTGTTGCTCATGCTTTGCTCGTGGTAGAGGCTTCGTCATCGGGTCTGACACATTCAGATCCGTGTGAACTTTGCGTACTTTCACTAAACCCTCTTCAACATGATGTCGAATGAGTTTATATTTGCGTTGAATATGTCTTGTCTTATGGTGCGAACTTGGTTCCCTTGCCTGAGCCACGGCGCCACTATTATCACAATAGATCTCCACTGGGTCCAGAGCACTTGGAACCACACCAAGGTCTTCAAGAAATTGCTTGATCCATACCGCCTCCTTGGAGGCTTCTGAAGCTGCAACATACTCCGCCTCCGTCGTAGAATCCGCCACAGTCTTTTGTTTGGAACTTTTCCAATCAACTGCGCCACCGTTCAATATGAAAACATAGCCTGATTGAGATTTGAAGTCATCTGGGTCAGTCATGAAGCCTGCATCAGTGTAACCACTTACAATGAGCTCTTCATCACCTCCGTACACAAGGAGTAAATCCTTGGTCCGTCTTAGGTACTTAAGAATACCCTTGACTGCGGCCCAGTGTTCCAATCCTGGATCACTTTGGTACCGGCTGCTAACACTTAGCGCATAGGAAACATCCGGTCTTGTACATAGCATGGCATACATAATAGAACCAACTGCCGAGGCATATGGAACATCATTCATTTGTACTCGCTCATCGAGAGTTCGAGGACTCTGATTCTTGCAAAGCACTGTGCCAGGTGACATGGGGAGTAGGCCTTTCTTGGAGTTCTCCATGTTGAACCGTTTCAACACCTTGTCAATGTACGTGCTTTGGCTAAGCGCTATCAGGCGTTTTGATCTATCTCTATAGATTCTGATGCCCAATACATATGCCGCTTCGCCTAAGTCTTTCATTGAAAACCTTTTCTTCAATGAGTCTTTTATTTCACTACGAAAATTCACGTCATTTCCAATCAACAATATGTCATCCACATACAAGATTAGAAATGCTTTTGCGCTCCCACTAAACTTCTTGTAAACACAAGATTCTTCGTCATTTCTGATGAAGCCAAACTCTTTGACCACTTCATCAAAACGAATGTTCCAGCTCCTTGACGCTTGCTTCAGACCATAAATGGCTTTCTGAAGTTTGCATACCTTTCCAGCAACCTCATGAATGACAAAACCTTCTGGCTGTATCATGTATACATCCTCTTTGAGGTTTCCATTTAGGAAAGCCGTTTTGACATCCATCTGCCATATTTCATAATCGAAATAAGCAGCAATTGCTAGTAATATCCGAACAGACCTAAGCATAGCTACGGGCGAGAAAGTCTCGTCGTAGTCCACTCCTGGAACTTGCGTGAACCCTTTCGCGACAAGTCTAGCTTTGTGGATAGTAATGTTACCATCCGCGTCCGTCTTCCTTTTGAAAATCCATTTACAACCAATCGGCTTTACGCCTTCTGGAAGTTTTTCCAAGTTCCAAACTTGGTTTTCGTACATGGATTCCATTTCGGATCTCATGGCCTTGTGCCATTCTTTTGAGCTGGGCCCGCCATCGCTTCCTTGTAGTGCGCAGGTTCATCGTCTTCAAGAATGAAGATTTCGTTATGAAACCATTCAGGAGGCTGGATAGCCCTACCTGATCTGCGCGGTTCAGTTACAACATTGTCTGAAGTCTCCACATCACATGCGACAACTTCCGGCTCGGTTGTAGTAATAATTAGCGGAATTCCTTCCGGTTCCTTAGCCATATCAACGGTCACCGAAGATTCACTAATCTCATTAAGTTGTACTGTCCTCCCACTCACCTTTTTCGTGAGAAACTCTTTCTCGAGAAATTGTCCACTCCTTGCAACAAACACTTTGTTATCGGACGGGTGGTAGAAAGAATACCCAATGGTTTCTTTGGGGTAACCTACAAAGTAGTATTTGTCTGCTTTGGGATCGAGTTTGGTTGGCTGTAAACGCTTTACATATGCCTCACAACCCCAAATCTTGAGATGCGACATATTGGGTTTCTTCCCATACCATAATTCAAATGGCGTCGTTTCAACAGACTTTGATGGTGCCTTGTTTAGTATATGAGCAGCAGTTTCCAGTGCGTGACCCCAAAAAGATATCGGAAGATCCGTAAGAGACATCATCGACCTTACCATGTCCAACAAGGTTCGGTTACGTCGTTCCGATACTCCATTTCTCTGTGGAGTTCCGGGAGGCGTAAGCTGTGAAACGATTCCACGGTCACTTAGATGTTGGCCAAACTCATGACTAAGATATTCGCCTCCACGATCAGACCGTAGGAACTTAATCTTTTTGTCACGATGATTTTCTACCTCATTCTGAAATTCTTTGAACTTTTCAAAAGTTTCCGACTTATGCTTCATTAAGTAGATATAGCCATATCAACTTAAATCATCAGTAAAAGTCACGAAGTAGAAATACCCACCCCGTGCGGCTGTGTTCATTGGACCACATACATCACTATGTATTATTCCCAACAATTCACCCGCCCGTTCAGGATGACCCGTGAACGGCGTCTTGGTCATTTTCCCCATCAAGCAAGCTTCACATGTGTCAAATGATTCAAAATCAAGGGACGGTAAAACTCCATCTTTATGGAGTCTTTGCATGCGTTTCTTTCCGATGTGGCCAAGTCGACAGTGCCACAAGCAAGTGGTGGTGGTATCAGCCTTCTTAAGGCGTTTAGCATTCACGTTAAAGACATCATTTCCACATTCAAGATTTAGTATGAAAAGGCCCCCAACAATGGGTGCAAATCCATAAAACATATCCTTACAATAAAGTGAACAACCATTGTTCTCAGACTTGTACGAATACCCATCGTGTACTAAACATGATCCAGAGATAATGTTTCTACACAACAGTGGAACAAAATAATAGTTACTTAGTTCTAAGATAAATCCTGAAGGGAAACGTAGAGGCATAATGCCGACGGCTTGAGCGGCGATCCCAGCGCCGTTCCCGACGCGCATCACGACTTCATTCTTTGCCAGCTTGCGCACCTTCTGAAGCCCCTGTATCGAGTTGCAAATGTGAGCAACCGATCCGGTATCAAATACCCAAGACTTAGAATTTTCGCTAGCAAGCAAAACGTCAATGACATTAACTTGTATAACAATTATACCTTTTCCGGTTTTCCCGGACTTCTTATCTTCCAGATACTTCTTGTAGTTTCTCTTCCAGTGTCATGTGCCCTTGCAGTAGAAGCACTCAGTTTCATTCTTGGCTCCACCTTTAGAGTTGCTTTGGGAGCCGGTCTTACCGGCGCCCTTGCCCTTCTTTGGCTTGCCTTTCTTCTTTTTGAAACTGGCGGTTTTACTCACAAGCAACACTTGCTTGCGATTTTTCCGCAGTCCTCCTTCTGCAGTTTTCAGCATGGCGAGCACCTCTTCCGGTTCCTTCTCCATCCCACTCATGTTGTAGTTTAATACAAAACCGTCGTAAGACGGGGGGAGTGAAGAAAGCAACATGTCCATCGTATGGCCAGGTGGAAGTGGAAATTCCAGGGTTTTAAGCCTTTCAGCATAGCCAATCATTTTGACCACGTGTTCGCCAACTGAACTACCCTCAGCCATCTTGCAATCCATCAAAGCCTTCATGATATCAAATCGTTCAGACTTTGCGGTTTCCTTGTACAGAGCATCCAATTCCCGGATCATATCGCGGGGTTTATGGAATTCAAAACGTTTTTGAAGGTCTGTACACATGCAAGCTAGCATGAGGCACTGCACTAAGTTGTGATCATCATCCTTAGTGGCCCAGACATTTTGTTCATTTTCCGGGGCCTCTGCCGCCGGTTTAGCTGGAAGAGCATTTTCAAGCACATACAGTTTCTTAGCGCTCCTGAGGACAATCCTCAGGTTGCGGACCCAGTCCGCATAGTTGTTTCCAGTCGCAGTTAACTTCTCTTTCTCTAACATCGGGCCTAAGTTGAACGCGGTGTTGCGAGCCATTTGATCTACAACGGAAAACACAAGTTTTCACTTAGACTTTGTTTATAATGAAAATGCACTAGGGAATAAACAATTTTATTCTAAAGTGCGCTCCCACTCAAATCAATATCTCTCATAATTGATTGTGAGTGATTCAAGACCCGTGTTTTGATTATTCATCATTGATGTTAGTCACCACTGATGACGAAAATCTCAACCGGTAGGCCAACCTGCCAATCACATACCTATGTGACTCTTGTTCATCTTTCAATGCGCGTGTTCCGAGCTCAGGACGATCCTGCCATGAACGTCAAGACAACCAAGTGATCTTGCTGCGAGGTCTGACCTCACCCGCCTCACACTTCTCAATTTGTTCGTACCCATGTTAGTCATGGCGCACCCCGAAAAGATAGGTGTCGTGACGGTGCTACACTTGGGAGAACACTAACTACTTGATATTTTTGTGAGAGATCACCCTAATAAAAAGCGACTACCGCGCAATCAAGAAGGGTGCATCAAGAGGGATAAACATCTCAGGCAATTCATAATAGCATGATATGGTATAACCTCTTCTGACGGAGAAGTCTTTCATTTCTTCGTCTTCGGCATTCGCGTCGGTGTTCACCTTCGCGAAGATTGCCACCACCTTGTCGATGCACCAGATAATATTGCTATCTCCATAGCAAGATAAAATAAATGCATTACTTAAGGTTGACACGCAGGTCATTAAAGTGCAATCATATGGCTCCAGCCATCATGCCGAATCATGACACGCAGGTCATGTTAATTACATCATATAGTCATCTCATACATAATCAAATTGAATATGAGCATTGCTATACCACATCACATGCAAACCATCCTGCAAAACCAAGTTAGACGCCTCTAATCGGTTTATGCAAAAATTTATTTTACGTGGCTTCTAAGGTTTTGACTTAAACCGCAGCTACCAACATTTTATCATCAAGTATGATTATTCAAGTTGCTAGATTAACATCTCGGGGTGTATGAAACACGAGATAATTAAATCTCGAGCCCCATACTAAACTTCGTCATATGCATGACCCCCGTGCAGATCATATCTGCAATGCCCTTTCATCTGCGAATTTCATCTTTCTTTTGACTATGGCAGAACCCAAAGAACTGATAGCACTTCCATGATCAATCAGGATCACGGATTGCCAGAACTTTGTCAAATTCAACCATGCCGTCTCGAGATTGAGCAAACGCCAATTCTAGGGAAGCAACAAGAACGTCGGGTAACAGATTTCATCTGCCACCCGCATAAATAATTTTCAGCAATAGATCTCATCTACTACCTAATCATATTATGCAATACCCATACATCTCCATGTATTCTAGATCGTAACCTGCATCTACGCATAGCACGGCTCTTGATGCCACTGTAAGGGAACGCGACAGAAAACAAAAATTTTCGGTATAGCGAGCACGCCCAGGACCACTATGGAGACTGCATACAAGGTTTGATCTGATCCGTACCGACTCGAAGCGCAGCGGAAGAAGAGTCGGTGGAGATCGTTGGTGCAGATCCCCGCAGCTAGGATTTACAACCTCCCAACCGCGAGGATGTACTCCCTCGTCGGACAGCCCTTCGGGAGGCGGTCGGACAGTCCCCCGGATGATGTCGCGGACAGCCCTTCGGGAGGACCCTCGAAACTCGAACGGAGACTCGGACAGCCCTTCGGGAGGACACTCGAACAGCCCCTCGGGTAAAAGACCGAAGCTACGACCTCTCTATGGGGTTGCACACATACGGTGTCAGCTATCCGGCAGGGCTTCGCCGTCCAGAACTAGTTCCTGCCGGAACCCAGACAGCCTTTCGGCTCTACGAAACTCTTTTCGTGGGAGGGAGAGAAGAAGCCAGATAATGCATGGCATGTGTATGAGAGCAAGGGATGAAGATATGGCAGCCCCCATCTCCTCTATTTATAGGAAAGCCAAGGGGTAGGGCTCCTCCACTAATTACCAAAAACCCATGCATTAGGTCACACCTCATGGGCATAAGGGTAAACTTGGGATGCCATGTGGAGCTCCAAGGAGCTCCCCCTTCCTTGGCCGGCCACCCCAAGGGGGCCCCCCCATGAGGGGCTCTCATGGCCCCCCCAAGCCCTTCTAGAAGCCTTTAGCAAAAGCCCTAAAAGGTGGCTTCCAAAAAATTATCCAAAAAGCACTTTCACTATTCACGACAACATTTTTCAGCGTCCGTTCGAACTGAAAATATTTATGTGGGCTTTGAACAATTCCAGTACCCACTAAAATAATTTTCAACGCGTTCTGGAACAATTCCAGATTAGTGATTTTCATCTGCGAAAAGCATCTGAAGCGGTTCCGGCAGCTCCGAAACATTTCCGGTTTTTCTTCCAGAAAATTCCCAGAAGTTTCCAGAATGATTCTGGCACCCTCCAAGAATTATCAGGCATGTGCTGAAAACAACTTGACTTAATGGTATTCCCTGAAACAACTTTTCAGTTTCACCGAAACTAATCCGGTGTTCTCTCTGCGGAACTTTTCCGCTGTCCGAAACTTTTTCGGTGTCCGAAACTTTTTCGGTGATTTTCTCACAGACTCCCTGTCTAGTATTCAGCAGATAGATGACCCTTAAGCATGTGACCCTATAGGTTTGGTGAAGCATAGACATGACCTGGAACCCCTTCCGACCAATGATCAACATCGGAGCCGTGGACACCCATATTGACCCCTATACCCACACGAATGAATATTCGAGTGAACCTCCAGTTGCCGTGAGCTATTCCTGTTGCTTCGCGATATGTCACAAAACACCCGAGGTGAGATTTATTGCACCCCCGTGGATCAACAATTTGTCCACTATGCAAGTTACCTCGTTACCGGTTTTGTTCTCTTTTCTCGTTTCCGTGTTTCGGTATCCCAGTGATCAAATCACAAGTTGTCTGGCCAGACGATGATGGATACCGTTTCACCGAGAGGGCCCGAGTATATCTCTCCATCGTCGGAGGAGCAAATCCCAATCTTGAGCTATCTCGTTACTTGCCATACTTTTCCGTGAACCCGTAAGCCGCCGTAATAGCCACCCAGTTACGGATGACGTTTAACAAACCCCAAAGTTCATGAAGCAAGTACGAAGGAACTCGATACTCTCATGGTCTAAGGAATTATGCAAACATTAACTTCCCTGTGTAAAATACCATTAACTTGTGACAAATGTATCTCATAGCATAACATCAATTTGGGTCGATTCAACACAAGTGTTCTACCAACAATTTGTGCCCTCAAAATTGCCGGCATAGACATGCCCATGATCAGGAAAACATAATCATCATGCAATACTTGAGCCAGCCATAGAGGCATGACTAGGAATACATTTTACCGTTTATTAACCCACACGTGCACATGGGTTTTCCTCAGAGCCTTTATGGATATACGGGCTCGGGAGCCACAACAGTTATAGCATGGATCATAAACATTCATTATAAACCAGGAGATACAAAATAACTGTTATTACTGCCTCTAGGGCAGTTCTCCTACAACTTCTTCATCAGTCTGTATAAAGGCAATGCCTTTTCTCCGAGACGAGAAATGAACCGACTCAAAGCTGCAAGACAGCCTGTGAGCTTCTGGACATCGTGCACATGCACAGGGCGCTTCATTCGGACAATTGCACTGATTTTCTTGGGATTGGCATCTATTCCTCGTTCGGAAATGAGAAAACCGAGTAACTTGCCTCCAGGCACTCCGAAGGTGCACTTGGACGGATTCAACTTTATGTCGTACCTCCTTAAGTTGGCAAAGGTTTCAACGAGGTCAGTCAGCAGGTTGGAACCTTTGCGCGACTTGACCACGATATCATCCATGTAAGCCTCAATGTTCCGACTGATCTGAGTGAGCAGGCACTTCTGGATCATGCGCATAAAAGTAGCACCAGCATTTTTGAGGCCGAATGGCATGGTGACATAGCAGAAACACCTGAAAGAGGTGATGAATTTAGTTTTGATTTCATCTGGCCCATACAGTCGGATTTGATGGTACCCGCAGTACGCATCAAGAAAAGACAGGCGCTCGCATCCCTCAGTCGAGTCAACTATTTGTTTGATGCGGGGGAGCGGAAAATGATCTTTCGGATAGGCCTGATTGATATGTTTTAAATCGATACACATACGCAGTGACTTGTCCTTCTTGGGGACCACGACGACGTTGGCGAGCCACTCGGAGTGGTATATCTCGCGTATAAACTCAGCTGCCAAGAGCCGAGCTACTTCCTCGCCAATCGCCTTCCTCTTCTCTGCAGCAGAACAGCGGAGATGCTCCTTAACAGGTTTGGCCTTTGAGTCAACTCTCAAGTGGTGCTCAGCCAGTCCCCTGGGTACACCCGGCATGTCAGACGGCTTCCATGCGAAGATTTCCCAGTTCTCATGGAGGAAATGGATGAGCGCGACTTCCTATTTGCTGTCGAGTGTCGTGGAGATGTTCGTCGGAGCGGCTGCAGGTTCTTCTGGGTGAACGTGAACTTGCTTCGTCTCGCCTACCGACTGGAAAGCAGACTCAGAAGCTGGCTTCTTGGATCGGAATAAATCGGTCGTATCCACATTTCTCTTGTACTCTTCCAACTCCACCATGGCCATCTATTCATCAGCAATTTTGGATCCTTGCTGAAGACACTCTTCGGCTCTTTGCCTATTCCCAGTAATCGTGATTACGCCCTTGGGTCTGGGCATCTTCAGCTTGAGGTACACGTAACATGGACGGGCCATGAAACGTGCATAAACCGGTTGACCAAGGATAGCATGACAGGCACTGTGAAAGTCCACCACTTCAAACATCAATTTCTCCTTCCGAAAATTCTTCGAGTCACCAAAAACCACATCGAGAGCAATCTGACCGAGTGATTTTTCCTTCTTCCCCGGAATGACTCCGTGGAATTGCATGTTACCCTCGCTGAGTCGGGACATCGGAATGCCCATTCCCGGCAGGGTCTCAGCATAGAGTATGTTCAGACCACTCCCACCATCCATGAGGACCATACACAACCGAGTGCCCCCCAAAATCGGATCAACCACCAGCGCCTGCCACCCAGGGGTAGCTATGTGAGCTGGGTGGTCCAACTGATCAAAGGTATGGGAGTCTTCGACCACTTGAGATACGTTGTAGTCGCTGGAGCAACCATGTTCACCTCTCAGTTGATGAATTTCAGTCGGCTTTTGCTCTCAACGTCAGCGAAAATGACCAGCGTGGCATTGACATTGGGGTAATCCTCGGCTTTTTCCTCTTCATCATCCTCAGGGCTCTTTTCACTCGACCGACCGTCACGGAACTGCTGGATCAACAGCCTGCACTGCCGAGTGGTATGCTTGGGTAAAATCAGGTTACCGTCCTCATCTTTCTTCGTGTGTATGGCACACAGAAGATCCAGGACGTCCTGGCCTGACTGATCCCTCTTCTTCTTAGGAATCCACTGCTCTCTGGCCTTGCCTTCGAACTTGCCTTGAGCGGAAACGGCGGCCGCTTCTGCTTGACTAGCGGATTCGGCCTTGCACTTCTGTTTCCGACTAGGATTGGTGTTGTTGCGGTCATGCTCATTAGCTTTTCCTTTGCCGCTGCGGAGGCGGTCTTCTTCTTCGCCATTCGCGTCCCGAGTGGCAATCTCCATCATTTGGTTCATGGTCAGGGTCCCAGACCACCCAAATTTTAGGATGAGTTCTTTGTATCGGACACCTTCTTTGAAGGCACAGACTGCTTGATGCTCTATAACATTCTCCACCAGATGGTGAAGCGTTGTCCAACGCTGTATGTAATCTCTCAAAGTTTCATTCGGCTTCTGGACGCAGTGCTGCAATTCAGTCAACCTAGCAGGACGCTTGCAAGTGCCTTCAAATGTTTTGATGAACACTCGGGCCAAGTCTTCCCAACAGTATATGCTTGCAGGAGCCAACTGATTCAACCACGCCCGGGCCGATCCTTCCAGCATCAGGGGAAAATGTTTCATGGCGACATAGTCATTGCGTCCGCCAATCTGCACAGCCACTCGGTAATCCTCCAACCACGTGTATGGCTTCGACTCACCCCCGTGGCAAATATGAAGTTGGGTGGTATCTTAGCATCTCGAATGGCACTGCTGAAACACTCAGGACAGGAGACAAACATGCCACTTCCACTCGGACGATCTCTGTCCAGATTCTCTCGGTAAGCTCTGCCTCTGTCGACTAGATTCTGCATGAGGACTCACCTCGCATTGCACCCAGGACCTCGGGGATCGATTGGCTCTCTTCGCTCGTCACCGTACGGTCGCCTATCATCGTACCGCCGGGGCGCATACGAACCACCCCTGGAGGGGCTGTCAGCACTTGACGGAGGTCGTCGCGGTGATGTCGAGGAGCAAACTGCCCGCGGCCTTGATACAGCTACTGGTCCTGGTTGTAACTGAAGGAAATATGCCCTAGAGGCAATAATAAAGTTGTTATTTATATTTCCTTATATCATGATAAATGTTTATTATTCATGCTAGAATTGTATTAACTAGAAACTTGATACATGTGTGAATACATAGACAAAACAAAGTGTCCCTAGTATGCCTCTAATTGACTAGCTCGTTAATCAAAGATGGTTAAGTTTCCTAACCATAGACATGTGTTGTCATTTGATGAACGGGATCACATCATTAGGAGAATGATGTGATGGACAAGACCCATCCATTAGCTTAGCATAATGATCGTTAAGTTTTATTGCTATTGCTTTCTTCATGACTTATACATATTCCTTTGACTATGAGATTATGCAACTCCCGAATACCGGAGGAACACCTTGTGTGCTATCAAACGTCACAATGTAACTGGGTGATTATAAAGATGCTCTACAGGTGTCGCCGAAGGTGTTTGTTGGGTTGGCAAACATCGAGATTAGGATTTGTCACTCCGAGTATCGGAGAGGTATCTCTGGGCCCTCTCGATAATGCACATCACTATAAGCCTTGCAAGCAATGTGACTAATGAGTTAGTTACGGGATGATCCATTACGGAACGAGTAAAGAAACTTGCCGGTAACGAGATTATGAATTATTTGATGCTTGCGAACCATGCCTCATGGGCAAGATGACTAAAACTCCGTTCTCCGGAACAATGGAGCGAGCTACAGACTTGATGGAAATAATACATACCGATGTATGCGGTCCGATGAGTGTTGAGGCTCGCGGCGGGTATCATTATTTTCTAACCTTCACAGATGATTTAAACAGATATGGGTATATCTACTTAATGAAACACAAGTCTGAAACATTTGAAAAGTTCAAAGAATTTCAGAGTGAAGTGGAGAATCATCGTAACAAGAAAATAAAGTTTCTTCGATCTGATCACGGAGGCGAATATTTGAGTTACGAGTTTGGTCTTCATTTAAAACAATGTGGAATAGTTTCGCAACTCATGCCACCTGGAACACCACAGTGTAATGGTGTGTTTAAACATCGTAACCGTACTTCATTAGATATGGTGCGATCTATGATGTCTCTTACCGATTTACCACTATCGTTTTGGGGTTATGCATTAGAGACAGCTGCATTCACATTAAATAGGGCACCATCTAAATCCATTGTGATGACACCGTATAAACTATGGTTTGGCAAGAAACCTAAGCTGTCGTTTCTTAAAGTTTGGGGTTGCGATGCTTATTTGAAAAAGCTTCAGCCTGATAAGCTCGAACCCAAATCGGAGAAGTGCGTCTTCATAGGATACCCAAAAGAAACTATTGGGTACACCTTCTATCACAAATCCGAAGGCAAAATATTTGTTGCTAAGAATGGATCCTTTCTAGAGAAGGAGTTTCTCTCGAAAGAAGTGAGTGGGAGGAAAGTAGAACTTGATGAGGTAGTTGTACCTTCTCTCGAATTGGAAATTAGTTCATCATAGAAATCAGTTCCAGTGATGCATACGCCAATTAGTGAGGAAATTAATGATGATGATCATGAAACTTCAGATCAAGTTACTACCGAACCTCGTAGGTCAACCAGAGTATGTTCCACACCAGAGTGCTACGGTAATCCTGTTCTAGAAGTCTTGTTACTAGACCATGACGAAACTATGAACTATGAGGAAGCGATGATGAGCACATATTCCGAGAAATGGCTTGAGGCCATGAAATCTGAGATGGGATCCATGTATGAAAACAAAGTATGGACTTTGGTTGACTTGCCCGATGATCTACAAGCCATTGAGAAGAAATGGATCTTCAACAGGAAGACAGACGCTGATAGTAGTGTTACTATCTACAAAGCTCGACTTGTCGCAAAAGGTTTTCGACAAAGTTCAAGGTGTTGACTACGATGAGATTTTCTCACTCGTAGCGATGCTTAAGTATGTCCGAATCATGTTAGCAATTGCCGCATTTTATGAAATCTGGCAAATGGATGTCAAAACTGCATTTCTTTAATGGATTTATTAAAGAAGAGTTGTATATGATGCAACCAGAAGGTTTTATCAATCCTAAAGGTGCTAACAAAGTGTGCAAGCTCCAGCGATCCATCTATGGACTGGTGCAAGCATCTCGGAGTTGGAATATACGCTTTGATAGTGTGATCAAAGCATATAGTTTTATACAGACTTGCGGTGAAGCCTGTATTTACAAGAAAGTGAGTGGGAGCACTACAGCCTTTCTGATAAGTATATGTGAATGACATATTGTTGATCGGAAGTGATGTAGAATTTTCTGGAAAGCATAAAGGAGTGTTTGAAAGGAGTTTTTCAAAGAAAGACCTCGGTGAAGCTGCTTACATATTGGGCATCAAGATCTATAGAGATAGATCAAGATGCTTGATAAGACTTTCGATGAGTACATACCTTGATAGGATTTTGAAGGAGTTCAAAATGGATCAGTCAAAGAAAGAGTTCTTGTCTGAGTTGTAAGGTATGAAGTTGAGTTAGACTCAAAACCCGACCACGGCAGAAGATATAGAGAGAATGAAAGTCATTCCCTATGCCTCAGCCATAGGTTCTATAAAGTATGCCATGCTGTATAACAAACCTGTTGTGTACATTGCCATGAGTTTGGCAAGGGGGTACGATAGTAATCCAGAAGTGGATCACTGGACAGCGATCAAAGTTATCCTTAGTTACCTAAGAGGACTAAGGAAATATTTCTCGGTTATGGAGGTGATAAAGAGTTCATCGTAAAGAGTTGCGTCGATGCAAGCTTTAACATCGATCTGGATGACTCTGAGTCTCAATCTGGATACATATTGAAAGTGGGAGCAATTAGCTAGAGTAGCTCCATGCAGAGCATTGTAGACATAGAAAATTTGCAAAATACATACGGCTCTGAATGTGCCAGACTCATTGACTAAACTTCTCTCACAAGCAAAACATGACCACACCTTAGTACTCTTTGGGTGTTAAATCACATAGCGATGTGAACTAGATTATTGACTCTAGTAAACCCTTTGGGTGTTAGTCACATGGCGATGTGAACTAATCACATAAAGATGTGAACTATTGGTGTTAAATCACATGACGATGTGAACTAGATTATTGACTCTAGTGCAAGTGGGAGACTGAAGGAAATATGCCCTAGAGGCAATAATAAAGTTGTTATTTATATTTCCTTATATCATGATAAATGTTTATTATTCATGCTAGAATTGTATTAACTGGAAACTTGATACATGTGTGAATACATAGACAAAACAAAGTGTCCCTAGTATGCCTCTACTTGACTAGCTCATTAATCAAAGATGGTTAAGTTTCCTGACCATAGACATGTGTTGCCATTTGATGAACGGGATCACATCATTAGGAGAATGAAGTGATGGACAAGACCCATCCATTAGCTTAGCATAATGATCGTTAAGTTTTATTACTATTGCTTTCTTCATGACTTATACATATTCCTTTGACTATGAGATTATGCAACTCCCGAATACCGGAGGAACACCTTGTGTGCTATCAAACGTCACAACGTAACTGGGTGATTATAAAGATGCTCTACAGGTGTCTCCGAAGGTGTTTGTTGGGTTGGCATAGATCGAGATTAGGATTTGTCACTCCGAGTATAGGAGAGGTATCTCTGGGCCCTCTCGGTAATGCACATCACTATAAGCCTTGCAAGCAATGTGACTAATGAGTTAGTTACGGGATGATGCATTACGGAACGAGTAAAGAGACTTGCCGGTAATGAGATTGAACTTGGTATAATGATACCGACGATCGAATCTTGGGCAAGTAACGTACCGATGACAAAGGGAATGACGTATGTTGTTGTGCGGATTGACCGATAAAGATCTTCGTAGAATATGTAGGAGCCAATATGAGCATCCAGGTTCCGCTATTGGTTATTGTCCGGAGATGTGTCTCGGTCATGTCTACATAGTTCTCGAACCCGTAGGGTCCGCACGCTTAACGTTCGATGACGATTTGTATTATGAGTTATGTGTTTTGGTGCCCGAAGATTGTTCGGAGTCTCGGATGCGATCACAGACATGACGAGGAGTCTCAAAATGGTTGAGAGGTAAAGATTCATATATTGGAAGGTTATATTCAGACACCGGAATGGTTCTGGAGTAATTCGGGTATTTTTCGGAGTACCGAGGTGTTACCGGAACCCCCCGGTGGAAGATATGGGCCATATGGGCCATAGGAGGGAGGCTAACCAGCCCACAAGGGGCTGGTGCGCCCCCCACAAGGGAGGAGGCCGAATTGGACTAGGGAAGGGGGTGGCGCCACCCCTTTCCTTCTCCCTCTCCCTTTCCTTCCCTATTTCCACCTCTGGAGAAATGAAAAGTGGGGGGGGGGGGGCGAATCCTACTAGGAGTAGAGTCCTAGTAGGACTCCCCCCCATGGCGCGACCCCTTTGGTGGCCGGCCGCCTCCTCCCCTCCTTTATATACGGGGGCAGGAGGGCACCCCAAAGCGCAACAATTATTCTTTTAGCCATGTGCGGTGCCCCCCTCCACAGTTTACTCCTCCGGTCATAGCGTCGTAGTGCTTAGGCGCAGCCCTGCGTGGATCACATCAGCATCATTGTCACCACACCGTCGTGTTGACGAAACTCTCCCTCGACCTTCTGCTGGACCAAGAGTTCAAGGGACGTCATCGAGCTGAACGTGTGCTGAACTCGGAGGTGCCATACGTTCGGTGCTTGATCGGTTGGATCGCGAAGACGTTCGACTACATCAACCGCGTAGCCAACGCTTCCGCTTTCGGTCTACGAGGGTACGTTGACACACTCTCCCCCTCTCGTTGCTATGCATCTCCTAGATAGATCTTGCGTGAGCGTCGGAATTTTTTTGAAATTGCATGCTACGTTACCCAACAGTAACCATGATCTTCACGCCGCAGAGGCGATCTTGGGCTGTGAGCCGACAGGACCGTGTCTGCTCAGACAGACCTGCTGTGAATCCTGTTGCGCGAGTGTGAAATAGCTCAATTCTGATCCCCAGCCACTATGACTAGCGCTCGGATCTTCTCGAGCCCTCTTCCAGCTTCGGACCGGGATGGCTGAATGGAGTCTGCAATCCTTGCGGCTGCTGCCACGTTCTGAATCGGAGTGCGGAATATCTGATGCTCATTTTGCGACTCAGTCGGAAACAGTTGTCGCTGCCGTCGATTGGAATTTGGGGGTTGCCTTCAAGCCCTGTCGTCGAGTGACTTCTGGAGCTCCTCAAGACGAGCATCCTCAGTCAGAGTAGCTACGCGCGTAGCCTCCAAAGCCTAGGCTTCAGTGGTCGTGCCGACAATGGGAGTCTGGAGGACTTGCTGATTCCGGTGACGCAGCTCTTCCCGTTGTTCGGCAATGAGGGGTTGCGGGTAGTACTCGTCATTGACATTCGACGGACCACCGCTACCATCCCCGTCACGCGAGAACCCTGGCGGGCTATGCTGAGAACCAATCACGAGAACTTCTGCCGCCGGGTCGTTGCTCTCGCACTCGGAAGGATTATCCGAGCGATCAGCCGACGGATAGATCAGGATGTAGTGGGATTCATCGGGCTCGATTGCCATGATCTGCGGAGTGGACGACTGGCGAGCCACCGCATGCCTCACCCACTGCTGGAGCCGAGAGTGACCGGATCGCTTGCAGCGGCGAGCAGTAGGGAGGGAAAACGCCACCGAAGCCGACTGATACTCAGTCGACGGCTGCCGGAGGAGGACGCCGCAGGAGCTCGCATGGAAATGCGCTGCCCCGCGAATAGGAAGCGCCTCAATGTCCAAAGGGGCTTCTTGGAGCCACGACGAATCGTCGGCGATGAAGCTGAGCGCGCCGAGATGGATCTCGCGACCCAGGGATAGTCCGCCGCCAGAAACCATGATGAAGGAGTTCGAAGAACGCAACCCTCGCCGGAAGATGCTTAGACGCCTACCCCACGGTTAGCGCCAACTGTCGTGGGAACGGATTTGACAGTAGAGGTTAGGGGTACGTAGGAGAGGGCAGAGCCCAGCTACGGCGAGATTGTACACTCGGATTTACGAGTTCAGGCCCCTCTCAGAGGAGGTAATAGCCCTACGTCTCGGTGATGCAAGAGCTTTGTTGTATGGAGTGTTGAGTTACAGGGGGTGCGAACCCCTGAGTAGGAGCGGAGGGGCGGCTTATATAGAGTCCGCTGACCCCTCATCAACCTCCGTTACGCAAGGGTTCAATGAGACCGTAAAGGTGCGAGCGTTACTGGTAACGCCTACACTTAATGATCTTTATAGCGGCGAACTGATCGCCTGACCGATGATATCGCAGGGTGACTCTAGGTCTTCTGCCTTCGAGCGAAACCAGGTATTCCGAGTAAGTTGGGACGGTCGAGTGACGGGGGAGTAACCGAGTGGATCTTGCTGTCGAGTAACTTGCCCGCTGCGCTCATTCCAGTCGGTACCTCCCTTCTAACTTTGTAGATCTTGGATTCCTGTATGTAGTGTCCTTGGGTAGGGTATGTAGGTCAGGCCTAGGACCCTATCCTAGGTACATGTCATCTTCACGGGCTAGCCTGGCACCATCCGAAAATACTCGATGGTTTCTTCACATATCTTAAGTCAACCCAACGTCTTTGGGGTGACAATTCATGTCCATTGTAGGCCTCCATGCCTAGTTTGAACCACTTTCGGCAATGATTACAAGTGTTGTCACGTGCGGCCACATTCGGGTTTTTTCGTCCGAAAAAATTCTAGAAAATGAAAAACTTCGCTAAACTGAAAACCATTTTGCATGCTTGCTTGCATTGGTCATGGCATGTAGTGTCGTGAAACATATTTGGAAAGTGGACAAGGCCAAATTTGGAATTATATATCGTTCATACTTGTTTGGAACCAAAAACCTAGTTCAGCCCTTATGAAATGTATTTTTTATCACAACATAATGTTTTTTTAATCTTGCTGATATATGTTAAAAGATCCCATAACTCACGCACGCCACCTCTCCCGAAATCCCGTGATTTTACCGCCTCCCTCATAACCACCCGTGGCATCGGGGCCTCCTAACATCGCCACGTCCGCTCCAATATAAGATCGGAGACGCCGGGCTTACGCGCATTTCCGAAATCTCCGGCCCCCGCCACCGCCATCGTCAGCTGAGGGGTCGGAAGTGACTGCTCTTTTCGCCTCCTCCTCCTCAGGTCCCTCTCTCGAGCGAAAATGGTTAAGGACATCAGCGCGGTACGCATTTGCACTATAGAATCTGTCAGATCTGAATTCAACTGTTAGCACTAATCTTTAAGACTGTACTGGTAATGTAATTGATCTCGATTCGCAGTGTGGCATTTGTTTGGACACCAAGGGTTTGTTCCTCGGTGAGCATCGGATGAGGGAGTTTTGTACCGTCACCCTGCGCGCGGGATTTGCAAACAAGACAGTAAGATCCAGTCTGACATGTCTCGTAGCAAATATCATGAGAAATTTAGTAGTCCATCCAATCCAAAATTAATGTGTTAGATTCATGTAGATACACATGTATCTAGTCATGTTTTCTTGATAGATACATCTGTATGTACAATTCTTTGTGCACAAATTTTTAGACGGAGGCAGTAATATTGAACGAATATTGTACTCGGACCCATTGTACTCAGTTAGTTGTTTGTAATGCTTACTGCAAAAAGAGTTATATTGCATGTTGATTTCTTAGATGATCAAATGGTTTTGTGTACGTGCATGTAAATTTAAATCTTCTATAGGGTTATATGATATTACTGTTAAGAACTAGTGAACTACTATGCTAGTCATCTATGATTGGACAAACTCTTTAGATTAACAGGAAGTTCATATTTATTAACAATCGTACAAATGCTACTCAGGTAATTCCCTGCTACAGCAGATACAGTTTCATGCAGAAATTCAGAGTGCCCTTGGGAAAATATGGGAACTTTGAAGAAAGTTTCAGTACCAATGAGGGGATTCAATTCCCATGTGAGATTACCAACGAAAATGAGTTGACATACATTTCCAGAGATTCTTGGAAGGAATTTGTTAGAGTTTACATGCTATATGTGGGTCAGGAGATTACGTTCAGTACTGACAACTCAGAAGTACCAAGTAGCGTTGTGTCAACTGGGAATTTGCCTATCATACATCCAAGTAAAATACTTTTTTGCTTGTGCAAGTTTTATTACTCTAACTTTATCATATACCATGCATATGTTATAAATTAAATTGTCTGTGCTATAATATTGTAGCATACTACCATTTGTCCAATGAGAAAAGAGATATTATTGACAATGTCGCTGTAACTGAGGGATAAACTTCAACTGTAGAATGATGGAGTATGTCATACACCAAGTGATGAACCATGACAAGTTAGTGGAGCGTCATGATGCTGGAAACTACGATCAAGGAAGAGCATATGGATTCCTCCATACCTTGACATGGTCAGATTGCAACAAGAACTTCTCGGTAACCATCTTTCTGTTCTTCCTTTACTTTGTGTCATTTGAGTATGTTTTTAGCTTTGTTCCAAATTAATTGTTCCTCCTTTACTACATAACAATAAGTTGCGATGTTTTGACGTAACAAATATGTTGTTCAAACCGAAACTGCCTCATCGTGTTGTCCCCGAAGACATGGATGAATATGGTGCCATAACCATTGTTTGTCATCCACACACTACTGTGTCAAGTACATACACCATTTCTGATATTGACGGTCGTGTCTGCGTCAACAAATGGAATGATTTCACGATGAAGGAAAAAGTCTTGCTGTTAGGACACAAGGTGCTGATGTTGCTGTACCTGGGAGATCATGGGATTTATCTGTTTGTTTCCCAGGTTCCTGATGTGCCTCTCGAGTTGTTTTGGCAAAATGTAGTGTGCGAACATAAATTAAGGGATTTTTAAGTCATTGCTATAATGAGGTACTTTATTTTTATTTCATGGTACTCTTGTGTTTGTACACAACATAGTGGGCAAGACTTTAAATGGTTGTTTATGTTTTTCCATTCGATTGCCTTCATTGGAACTCGGTTTATTCATTCTTTTTTAGCAATTTTAACATGCTCCGTCTTACCCCCTATTTTCACATAATAGTTAAGAAGGTAAGAATTAATCAAAATAACTATTTAATGCAATCATCGTGTCAGATTTATTTATTACTCTTACCTGTCATGTTAAAAGAGGGGGGTGTAAGAGGTAGCATGTTAGAACACCTCTTCTTATTAAGCTGTTATTATAGGTGACCATGATAGTCGCCTCGATACGATCACAAATAGATTATTTGTTCACAATCAACATCACACACAACACACACAACACCATTACACTAGCCGTCAATAGGTTCAGCATGAAAACAATTTGTCTCCCTAGTCCTAACATCGTATAAGCTTGGTGCTTCGTAATGGTTGGCACATTGCTCTGACTGTAATTTGTCCTGCCTCCAATGTTGCCACTCTTGGTACATGCATTCTTTCCCCACTATTTTTTGCGCGTTGTAGCTCTTCCCTTCTATCCTGTGCCGTAGCAATTGCATCAATGGCATAAGCACCAACAAGGACACTTGTACCAACAAGATGATCCACGTACTCTAGTTCCCAGCGCCAGAAACCACATGATTCCTATGAATCAAGTGAACACAAATCAAACCAACACTAATGAAACAGTAGAAAAAATTACTCATGCAGTACATTTCAACGCAAAGTATGAAGAGATTGTACATTGTGATGCTTGCACTTGTAGAACACCCAGCCATCGTGCTCTTCGGTACTGGAGAGATAGAATCTCACTGTTTCGCCACAGTCAGGGCAAGGGATCAGGGGCACATGAACTGATCGGCCCCTCAGCGCACACCTATTCGAGCTCGACGACGACATGGTTGATTTGGTGTCAGGCAAGGGCGGCAAAGACAGACGGTGGCCCTAATCCTTTGGCTAAGAGAAGAACTAGGGATGTTTATTGTTAAAAATATTCGCTCGTCCGCTGGGCCAACAAACCCTAACACCATCACCAGAGGATCGTGCTCCCTCTAAATAGGCTAACTAACAAATCTTCGCACCGACTAACTGACCCTAAAATCATGGACGGATACCGTTCCATCCATGCGCATTACTTGGAAATACATAATTGATCCACATATCCCTCCCATCGTACCGCATATCCCTCCCATCACAGATATGTACCCTTCCATCGTACCGCATATCCCTCCCATCTTTTTTTCCGCATATCGCTCCTATCTTAACCGCCCCATCAAGTTTTGGTCTCCTGACGTAGCCGTCGCCGGGAGTCGCACCATCGCTCTGCAGACGCCCACACCGACGCCGGGGTAAAAAGAAAAAGGTCTCATCCTCCACGTCTCCTCCCATCTCTTGAAACGTTCATACTTTTTTCCTTTGATTGGACCAAGAAGGCAGTTGTGATGAGATTAGAGATGCCATATTCTATGTAAGATCTTTGGTATTTGTTCCTGGGGGATTAGTTTTTCGTGGAAGGTACTCTTTTCGTGCAAGATTGTGTGTGGTTGTCTTTACTTGGAGTAAAGGCCGTTATGATATTATATGTGATTGCAAGTTCACACTAGTTGATAATATGATCTGGTTATGGACTTATTATCTCAGTGGAGCTAATTTTTCTAGCCCTTTGAGCTATACTGGATTACTATGAATGATTTGCATGAGGTTGGAGTGAAGAACTTTATGAAAGAGCTTTGCGATTGGTTGTTAGGTGTACCTGATCATACGATCTGGTTATGGATATATTTTGTTTTATCCGTGGAGTTACTTTACTAGAACTTTAGGCTATGTTGCATTTGTAGGAATGATTTGGATGATGTTTGATTTAGCCACTTAGATGTGCCGTACACAGACTTGTTCTCGATACTATAGTAAAGGAGGTACTGTTGAAGGAGTTGCTGGATTATTAGGACTGATTTGGATGAGGTTGTTCCTAGCAAATTAGGAATACAAATTTTAGGAGATTAGAGCTTTTGCTGGAAATTCAACACTCAGTTTGTCTCACATACCATGCTATTCTATATTACGAGGTATTTAAATAGTCATATGTTTTAGTGAGAATCGGTATATTTTGACAATCTGTATCTCATTAATTGCATTCTACTGTCTGGTGTTGTAGGCACCATGGATTCACACATGCATGGCAACCGTGCGGAGTACGACAGGTTGTTGCGTGAAGCCCACCAGGGGATCGACGCGAAGGTCCAACACTAATGTGATGAGATGGACAGGACACTCAAACAAGAACGTGCGTATGTCGACAGGATGCTTAAAGATGAGCGTGCTGATATGTCTCAAAAGATTAAGCAGATGCGTGAAGAGATGAAAAACAAGTTTCAGCAGGACCGTGAGGACATGGAAAAGAAATTCCAGCTTGCGTACAAGGAGATGCAGCTTACGTTGCAAAAGGACTGGAAGGTTGTCGACGGCCTTATACAGACAGAGCGTGTCAACATGGATGCCAATGTGTTGCAGGCACATGCCAATATGGACATTAGGCTACAACAGGAGCGGAAGGACATGGACTACAAGGCTATGGTGGAGCAGGTCATGATGGAAGGAAAGATTCTAGAAGACCGTGCGATGTCACATTCCCACGTTTTATGCCACAGCAGTCGACCGCAAGAGCATGTCTTCAGTTCTCCCCCTGTGAGTACCTTGCAACGATGCTATTCAGTCATGACCGAGATTTTGTATGAATAGTTTTTATTGGTGGGTAACTTTGTGTAAGCTATTCATATGCAGGCCAAGCAGCATAACGCGGCACAATCCCCAAACACTAAAGGCCTAGTGATTTCGGTGTCACCCGTTGAATGCTACAATACTCCACTAGAAGAACATGTCTATAATTCTCCCCTGTAAGTACCTCGCACCCCTGGTAAACATTCACATCCAACATTTTGTATGACCATTTTTAATTTGTGTGTAACTCTCTGTCGGCGATTCATACATAGGCTAAGCATCCAGAGACGGAACAATCCCGAATCTCCATAGATGAATATTCCATCCCATATAATAAGGTAACTTTGTCGCGATGTTGCTACGCACATCCAAAATTATGTATGGCACTTTGGTGATTGCAATGCATTAAATTTGATGTGAGATACTCGTATGTAGGTGTTGTTAATGGAATTTTTCATTCATAGGGATTATGATCTTTCGCATGTGCCGTCAGGATACTATGAGGAAAGACCCATCGAGATGAGATTGTTTAAAACCGGCGTATTGGATTGGACTATGCTTTTCTCATGAAAGAAATGGCTGAATTTGGTTATAAAAAAGATTCAGATTTGTACCACTTCTTACCTGAGTATGCGTGCAAACTACCAGAAGGAATGTTCCCGATTTCAGGACCAGGTGATTTTGCAAAGATGATTTCCCTTCTGAACAGCAGCAAGACATGTCATTTGTATTTGGTGTATAATCGTCCACCGAAAGATGATTATGAGTGTTTGGACATGGATTCAAAGGTTCCTATTCTTCATGTTACATCAATTTTACGGCTTCATCATCCTTAAGTTTGTCCTAATACGTTCGTTTGATTTTTGACAGGAACTGCGCATCCGAGATATGGAGGACGCGGAGGGTCTGGCTAGAGAGCTTGAGGCAGAGGAACAACTGAACTCCTTAGGTTACATTGATGTACCGTGTAAAAATATGGGAGAAGATGGGTCGTCGCCAAGCCCGACACAAACTCCAACGACCAATACGAAGAAGTCACTGGATTTTGGCACCGGAGACGAGCTTCCGTATGAGGGTTAATGTTATTTGAAATGTTTTAAGCTTGAGACAACATTTTTGGTTTTGTTACGAATGCTTGCGGTTATGAAACAATTCATTCATGATGGAGGTCTTTTAACAACATTTTTGCTAGAATGTGACTTCCATTTCCGACGTGACATGCATGTGTTTATATCCAATCGTATACTCCCTCCGTTCGTAAATATATGTCTTTTAAGATATTTCAATATGAACTACATACGGATGTATATAGATGTATTTTAGAGTGTAGATTCACTAATTTTGCTCTGTATGTAGTTCATAATGAAATCTCTAAAGAGACTTATATTTAAGAACGGAGGGAGTAATTGTTTGTGAGCAGGCCTTTTGTGGAAAAAAAATGTGCAGTCACTTCAGAACATTTATGTACATTCATTCTACGTGGCCGTCGATGTGTCCACACATGTGCTAGCGATGGTTGTGTACACCGCAAAAGACCCCGTGCCAGGTGCTGCAGGATCATGTACAACTGCGACTGAAAAAAATTGGTGCAAAATGGTGCAGGAAATAAACCAAACGGACATTTTATGTGACACTAGCAGACAAAAGTGCTGGCGAATCATCCTCGGGATCCACGGAGTCAGACCTAACGAGATCTGCTCCGGTATCGGTGTGGTGTCAGGTCGCATCGAAGCGCAGGCGGATCCCCGCCAAAGCGCATGAGGAAGGACCATCGCACGCGCGCGCGTCGTCACCTGGAGAAAGGCCGACCGAATTAATCGGTGCTGGCCCCGCACATGTACGCCTGTCGGGCCCAGTCCGATATCCCCGCGCGATCCATGGTGGGGTGTGGAGTTCATTCGTGCAGGCGTGATTACCGACGCCATGCATGCACGTAAGTTTCCTACGTCGGCCCTGCCTCCTCCCCCAAATCCCGACCCATCCAAGCAATTCAGCGCCGGGCGGCCCACGTCGCGATGATCTCAGGCTAGTATCACGTCTTAAAATATTTAGTCCCACCTCGCCCCCCGAGCAAGTCCTGCACCTACTTAAATACCTTCATCTATTAGATTGTTACAAGGGTGGGTCTTCCATGCACTCTAGTTGGAGGATATGCAGGATGAATATGATTCATCATCTGTAATAAAGTCTGTCTTCACCGTGTATATTCTTCGATTGCAGAGCATGGATGACTGATGTATTTTTCCAGATTTATCGGCCAATATTTTTTTCTGCGAGCGAAATTTAATTCCTCCACTACATCTATTTTCAAATTTTCTAGTGCAAAATACACAAGCTACACTCTAGCCACGAAAAAACCATGATTCTTGAAATTGCACATCAAAAAGTCACATAGAAAATGCAAACCAAATATCCCAAACTCATACTGTTACAAGGGAGTGGACCACCAAATAACTGAGTCATACATACAAATAATTATGAGGAAGTCACTGACTAACTGACACAATGAAGTATATTTTAGACACAATGAAGTATATTTTAGACACAATGTCACACGGCACTAGACATAGACAACAATGCACACGACAACATCAGGTTCATCGTCGATGTACTTGCTGTCCGACCGTGCGCACAATGTTGTAGCTATCAGAGTTCTGCTTCGAGATCCTACACAGAAGGATATAATTAATGCCATGGAATATATTTGGACACATGCAAACATTAAATTACGACATAGTAGGTACCTCTAACAATTTGGTGCACGTACGTCGATTGTGACCATCTGCCACATGAAAATATCCACATCTACCCTGTGATCTTGTCTTCTTCATCTTTGCCTGTTGCCATTTCTTCGGAGCACCTTGGCCTGGCACATGCACGGGATTCAGAACCTTATCGAAACCTTCACCATCAAGGTTAGCTGATTGTGGCATCAATGGGCCAAACCTAATGTTGTTACTTTGAGCATTAGTTGATCCCTTGCTCTCAGCTTGTTCAATAGTTGATCCCTTGCAAACATCTTGTCCTTCCAAAACCCTCATTAGATGCTGAAACGCCTCATCAGAGTGGCATGCCTTGAAACATGCTGCGTGACTAAAATTCCTTAACTTACGGTACCTTTGCAGGGTTGCAGAGTATTCATACATCTCGCTCTTTCTGGTCGGTGCGAATGCACATTTTGCACTCATTGTCCACCTAGTGAGAACACAACACCTGGGCGGTGTTTCTTCTTGTAAAATTCCCAATATGTAAAATATGTGGAAACATGGTGTGCCTGCGCATTCCAGTTTGTGGCAAGAACAACTGATCCTGCAAAGCAGACCTTCCTTTGACTCCGTGCGCACTTCGATCTTTTTATCCATTCTTTCGTTCTTAGACACAACATATGTGCTAACTTCTGCTACATCAAGTACCTCTCTGATCTCACAATTGCTTACAATATTTATGCTCCATAAGACCAACTTAAACACAGCAGGAGTGAAAACTTTTGCGGCGTGTTTCTCAAGACTTGAAGCATTTTCCTCTGTGAACAGAACGGACTGCAAAGCCTCGATGTCTTGGAGAGCCTCGTTCAAGCGTCGCAATGCAAGGCAATGATCATAGTGCTCTAGTATTTGAAAAAACATCATCTTAGCCTCAAGATGCGCATGTAGCACCGAGTTTAAACTCTCACTCCGCTGATTGCTGCTCAATCCTAGGAAACAACGCCCCTCAAGATATGGAGCACACCACAGTTTTCTCATCTTATACATCTGATGCAGCCAGGACTCCTCACTTGTTACTTCATTCTGTTGTAAGAATTGTAACCATTTTCTCTCATGCCCTTCAATGGAAGATGTATCATATATGAAAGATCGGAATTCCTAATTTACCGCGTCATCATGCAGATGACGTGCAATGTTCTGCTGAATGTGCCATATACAGAGCCTATGGTTTGAGTCAGGCCACACCACCCTGATTGCTCTCTGCATTGCAAAGTCCCCATCTGCGATTACAGATATAGGATGCTTTTGTCCCATGGCATCAGAAAAGATCCGTCACATCCACTCGTATGTCTGGCTTGTTTCATGAGAAATGATACCACATGCAAAAATAACAGTGCTGCGGTGGTGATTCAACCCGACAAACGACACAAATGGCAGATTGTACTTATTGGTTCTGTATGTGCTATCAAAAACAATAACATCTCCGAAAGCCTCGTAGTCTAGTCGGGATTGACTATCACACCAGAACAGTCCCTTCAGATGGCCAACTTCATCCACCAAGTACCGGCAGAAAAAATCTGAATCTCGCTCTCGCCGCGCCACCATGTGATTGATCACCGTTTGAGCATCCCCGGAAGCGATTGATTCCTGCTTGTTAGCATGGAAGAAATTGTAAATGTCCCTCGTCATGCATCCAACCTCATCATATCCACCGTATTGCATGCACAAAATATCCATAATATGGTGTTTCCTGATCCCTGATTTTTCCATGTCTGCAATGTCCGCTTTCTGCTCATCACTAATTCTTCTGTGTGAACGAAAAGACACGAAAGATCCTGTGGGGCTAGAGGAAGGTTGTGTTCATCTATGAAATCGTTCAAAAACCACTGACCTGTTTCCTCCTATCTTGCAATCACCAATTTAGCTTTACACCCTATACGAGTTATACTCCGTGGCCTCCTCTTTCTATCTTCCATCTTCCTCTTCATGTACTTCTCTTCACGAACCCCTTCACGACTACACACAAATTTCCTTAAAATTATATGGCAGCTGGATCCATCCCACTCGACATAGCTTCTCCGGACATTAAAACCTTTCTCAAGACCATATTTGTTATAGAATCTATAACCTTCATCCTCACTATTAAACATCTTGTTGGTAATATGATAGTACTCCAGCATTGACTCATGACTTACATCCGCCATGTCTTCCTGCATCACCATTCAGATGAATAAAAAGCTGAAACGACAAAAAAAAATGCATGCAAAACCCTGTACGAAATCTTGCGTGGAATTTTGAACTTTCCTCCTTGTAGATGTTATGGCAAGTGATCATCAATGTCCATAAACTGGGTCCGCCATAAATTAGTGAAGTGACCATGGATGACGAAAAATTCTAAATTGAATTGCATCCACTAGGGAAACCTAAATCGATGATGACTAAACTAATCTAAGTAGGAAGTGTAGGCTACGAATCCAAGTCAGGTGAGATTCGGGCGGTTCATACCTTAGGATGCAAGTCCGGAAGCGATGGGATCGGCGGGGGGCGAGTTCCTATAGCGCCGCCGCCATTGCCGCCCACACTGCCGCCTCAGATGTCATGCCTTATTCTTCTTCTTGCCGCCGGGCACGTCTTTTATAGTGAAGGGGACGAGGAGAAGGACGAGGACGAGGCCGACGACGGTGAATTGGTTCCTCTCGCCGGGCTCGTCGGACAGAAGGAAGGGGACGAGAACGAGGACTTGACCTCCTGGATCGACTAGACGTGGTTCTGGTCGTGGACGTGCTCGGTTGAAACCACAATATTTTACCCTAGACCATTATGCCCTTCTCGGATTAAACTAATTAGGTTTATTCATTTTTAATCCCCCACCAAGTCGGACGGCTAATAAAAATCAGAGGGGCAAGTACTAGAAAGTACTCCCAGTACTACGCCAATCACCGTAAAAGATCACAATACCCATAGGCTTTATGACAGCTACCCCTTCTTCAAATGCACGAGCAATCAATCCAAAGCCAAACTCGTCCTCAACAAAACCCTGGATGCAGTAAGGTATGAAATAAGTTCACAAACATAACAAGTGAACAGAACGAGACTGCCAATCTTGTCCTTACTCCTTACAAACCATCTCGAGTTAAATTGATTGTACAGATGGAACTAAGTTCTCAGTAAACCATCATCCATTATCACCCAAAAGATATATCTGGAGTAGAGACGAAAGCCTATAAGGAAATGATATATGTTCAAACACAATGTTTTCCTAAGATGGTCATGAACAAAGCTATGCATTGAAGATAGATCACTATTAGTATTAGGTAATTTTGTGGACGTTAGTACAATATACATCAAAGTAGCACTAATTGCATTACAGCCGGCAGGATAGCAAGAAGACCAGGATGGTCATATGCAGCAGGAGATAGTCATGCGTTTGGCAAAGACTTGCAGTACCAAGTAAAAGAGTAGAGTCCTTTAGACAAGTATACGATTAAGATAGAGGCGACTTATATAAGAAAAGATCTAATAAGTCCAAAATCGTATTAGGAGTGGTCAAGGGTCTGAGCATCCACCATATAAGGATGCCATATATCTACGTTTGAGCCAAGCAAAAAGATACAATCTATTCTCTGCCAAGTTATTCTCTATAGTCTCAACCTATTTCTACCCAATTTCTCGCAGCCACGTCATCTGGCTATCCTCAGCAGGGTAGTTATCCCGTTTTGAATTATGGTTCACAATAGTTCGTATCAGAGCCCACCACTATGGCTTTTGTTGCTGAAAAGATGTCGTGATAGATACTTCGTGTCTTGATTCAGCAAGTGGTCTAACCTATCAGTCCATCACAGAGAATTTGTTTCATCAAGTCTTCAATCCTATGGAGTGGTGGAGACCGTTGATATTTTGCCAGGAAGATCAAAGATCATGTCCTTCATCAAATATGGCTTAGATCATGATGCTGCACAAGCTCGCCGAAATATCCATGATTGTTGTTGTCAGCTACGCATCGAGTTAGTCTCTACTCCAATCCGTACGTCATTATTTTCAGGGCCTTCCGTGTCGACAATAGCAGCAAACTTGTCGACAGTCAAAGCAAGAAATATCAGTGTTGGTGGCTCGACCAGAAGCAGCAGTGCCAGAGGCGCACCAAGAAGTACAAGCAGTTACGACGAGACATACAGATGCAGTGGTGGTGGAGCCACAGCTAGCGCTGGAAGCAAACAGCTCAGCCAGCAATACAAGTAATGATGGCGTGAAAGCAGCTGATCGAAGTGGAGTCAAGGGTGCACATACACGTAACAGCGGCTGGAGGTGGATACGTGGCGGAGATGAACGCACCGGAAGGTGCAAGATCGGTGGAGCTGGGCACAACAGTAGGGGCAGCGGCGGCAGGGGTAGCCCTAGCAAAGTCTTCTTTGCTCTCTGACGGACAGAGGATGGCTGTTCTAATATTTTTTGTGAAAAGGAGGCTTGCCTCCGGCCTCTGCAACTGAACGATGCATGCAGACATCTTATTAAAAAGTCTCAAAGTAGTACAAAGTCATACAATTATTACAGCTCGCAAGCGAAGCAAAGAGAAAAGAGACATATAAATGCTCAAAAGCACAACCGGTATGACAGCATAAAGGACAAGCTCCCTATACTCCTATCATGTTATGTGACCGCCATCCAAATCGGTTGAATATAACCCGTGCTACCATCTCCCACTGGTTGCACCTAGTAACCAATGGCTCCCTGGAGTCCGTAGGAGTAAGTAAGGACCACGTACGGATCCATGCTGGAGCTCTGATAATGACCTGCAAGAAAGTTAAAATATGTTGTCTGTTAAAAATCATATCGTTCCTACAATTCCATATAGCCAATACAAGCGCACATATTCCAATCCGAATACGAGACACAGTAAAATGATCAACCCCAGTTAACCACGTCCCAAATAATGATTCAATGCTAACTGGAGAAGTAATGTTGAAGGCTATATGGATCGTTCTCCAAAGTAATTTTGCGAGAGGGCAATCTATGAATAGGTGTTGTATTATTTCATCATGATCACAAAAACAACATCGTGTACTACCTACCCACCGTCGCTTTAGTAAATTATCTTTGGCGAGGATCACTTCCTTGTGGACAAACCACATAAAAAATTTAATACGCAAGGGAACCTTAACCTTTCAAATATGTATCGATCTTGAGATTGGGCCAGAATTAATTAAATCCACATAAAAAGATTTTACCGTAAACACTCCGTTTCTAGCCAACTTCCAGTGCAACGAATCGGGTTGGTCGGATAATTGAACATCGATCAATCTCCGTACCAAGTGCATCGAGGCATTCCAACGCTCCCTAACTAACGATCGTCTGAACTGAATATTTAAGGGTATCGATTGAAATATTGTGCCAACGTAATCCTCCTTATGTTGCACAATATTATATAGGGTGGGGTATTGTATGGCTAGTGGCGTCTCCCTTAACCATGTATCCTCCCAAAATCTTGTTGCCATCCCATTGCCAATCAAGAATTTGACCCTACGAAAGAACAAATCTTTCGTTCGCATGAGCCCCTTCCAGAATGGTGAGTCAGTTGATCTCGCGGTGACCTGGGCTAGCGTTTTCGATTGTAAATACTTGTTGCGTAAAATCTGTGCCCACATACCATCCGTCTCTGCTGATAACCTATAAAGCAATTTACTCATAAGACATTTATTGTTAATTTCTGGATTTTCAATGCCGAGACCCCCCTGGTCCTTGGGTCGACATATTATATCCCATCGCGCGAGACGGTATTTCTTCTGAGTATCATCTGACTGCCAGAAGAATCGAGATCGAAAAAAATCTAGTCTCTTCCGCACCCCCTTCAGAACCTCGAAGAACGATAGCAGGAACATCGGCATACTAGTTAGTACTGAGTTAATAAGCACTAGCCGACCTCCATACGACATTATCTTGCCCTTCCAGCAGCTATGTTTTTTTTCAATTCGATCCTCGATGCACTTCCATTATTTATTAGAGAGCTTGCGGTGATGAACCGGTATGCCCAAATAACTGAAGGGTAAAGAACCTAATTCACACCCAAACAATTGTCTATTTGTGTCTTGCTCCTCTTTGGCCTTACCAAAGCAGAACAACTCGCTCTTGTGAAAGTTTATTTTTAATCCAGACAATTGTTCGAGGAGACATAATATTAGTTTCATATTCCGAGCTTTTGCAATGTCATGTTCCATGAAAAGGATAGTGTCGTCAGCGTACTGTAAAATGGAAACTCCCCCATCGATCAGATGAGGGACAAGACCATCAACTTGGCCGTTTTCCTTGGCCCTGCCGATAAGAACGGTCAACATATCCGCCACTATATTAAATAAGAGAGGAGACATCGAATCCCCTTGTCTCAACCCCTTATCTGTCTGAAAATAGTGACCAATATCATCATTAACCTTGATTCCGACACTACCTTTTTGGACTAGAGAACCCACTTGGTTCCGCCATGCCTCATTAAAACCTTTCATGCGCATTGCCTGCTGAAGGAAAGGCCACTTCACTTTATCATATGCCTTCTCGAAATCCACTTTGAAGATAACCCATCTAGTTTCTTCGAATGAATTTCATGCAACGTTTCATGAATTAGGACGACCACCCCTTCTAGGATGTGCCTCCCAGGCATGAAAGCTGTCTGACTCGGTTGCACCATCGAATGGGCGATCCGTGTCAATCTATTGGTACCCACTTTTGTGAATATTTTGAAGCTCACGTTGAGAAGACATATTGGCCTGAACTGCTCGATCCGAATTGCCTCTTCTTTCTTTGGCAACAACGTGATCTTGCCAAAGTTCAGGTGAAACCGTTCTAAGTGACCGTTAAAAAAATCATGAAACATTGGCATAAGATCGTCCTTAATAATATGCCAACATTTCCTATAGAATTCAGCAGGAAACCCATCTGGTCCCGGTGCTTTATTCGATTTCATTTGTGATATTGCATCTAGAACCTCTTTCTCAGTAAACGGTGCAGATAGAATATCATTCTCCTCTGACCGAAGCTGAGGGATATCTCTAATAACAGACTCATTCAGGGAAACCATGCTTTCTACCGGAGGCCCGAATAATTGTTTATAGTAATTGGAGATATACGCTTTTAGATTCTCATGACCCACTACAGTCCCTTCATCCTGTTCAAGCTCGATTATTTTCTTCTTCCTATGCTTTCCATTCGCAATCATGTGAAAGAATTGTGTATTGTCATCCCCTTGGACAACCTTGAGAACCTTAGCACGCAATGCCCATTTGAGCTCCTCTTCTCTAAGAAGAGCTCGTAAGCGTTGCTCAGCTTCGGATTTCATGGTCTGTTCCGCCACATCAAGAAGGTTCAACTCTGCTTTTATGTCTAAAGCATCTATTAACTGGGTGAGTCGCTCTCTTTCTTGTTTGTAAATCCCACTCTCGTTTCTGGCCCAACCCCGTAAGAATTGTCTCAGATGTCTAATCTTGTTTTGCCATCTCTCTACGCTTGATCGTCCACTGACGGGCTTCGCCCATTCACGTGCTACGATGTCCATGAAATTCTCTTTCTCGAACCAACTTAGTTCGAAAGAGAAAGCGTTCTTGTTTCCAATATGTGTTGCGTCTCCCGAGTCTACTAGAAAAGGTGTGTGGTCTGATATCGCCCTCTGCATCGCATGCACCGATACTAAAGGGTACTTTTGTTCCCATTCCACACTAGCAAGCACCCTATCCAAATTCTCATACGTTGGAGTGGGCAATGTATTGGCCCATGTAAACTGCCTACCTGTGAGTTCAATCTCCCTGAGACTAAGACTCTCGATAATCATGTTGAACATCATGGACCAATGTCCATCAAAATTATCATTGTTCTTTTCATCTCTCCTTCGAATAATATTGAAATCCCCACCGACTAGGATTGGAAGAGTTTCATCCCCACAAATCCGCACCAAGTCCGCTAGGAAATCCGGTTTAAGTTCGGGTTGGGCTGCTCCATATACAGCTACCAGAGACCATCGGAAACCATCCAACTTCGATCTCACCCAAAACTTGACCGCAAAATCCCCCCGAACCACATTAATCACCTCTAACGTTTCGCACCTCACCCCCAGCAATATCCCACCGGATCTTCCTCTAGGAGGTAAACAGTGCCAATCAAAATCAATTCCGCCGGATAAAGTTCCAAGGAACTGTGAGGTGAAATTATCTCGTCCTGTTTCGAGTAGTGCAATAAAATCTAGTTGTTGCTCAATCGATGTCTCTGCTAAGAACCTTCTTTTAGCCAAGTCAGCAAGACCTCTGCTATTCCAAAAGATTCCTTTCATAGATCATCATGGAATTTTTTCTTAAGCTTAACCCTAGCACTTCTGCGGACAGCCGAAATCGGATACATTTTCCTTTTCCAGGATCTCTTGGGCTTATACACATCGACCTTCGTAGCCTTATTACCGGACACACTCGAGACAATACCTTCCATCACTAAAGGATCTACAGTGTCCTCAGTCTCCGACCCCTCTTCACCTTTGGCCTCCGAACTAGGCATGAGATTATTACATAGGCTGTCAAGGGCTGACATCCCTAATTTTTTCATATCATCGTCATTCATAGGTCTAACGGCCGCGAGGTTACGAATAATTTCTGATGCCCGCTCCGCTTCTAAGTCTAACATGTCATTCACAGATTTTGCAACTTCCTTCTCATTTGACCCCAAAGAAACTCCTAAATTATGTGCCTTATCGATGATCTCATGTTCAGAGAAATGCAGAATTGAAACACTCTTATTAAAAGACATACCTGTAGTTGCCTCGACATCTCGAAGCTTGGCCGCCCTAATGGCACACCCTAACTACAGGTCATCTGCATCTAGTTGCTCCTGGATCCGGTTGCTGACCCGCCTGCCAGCTGATACCGGATCCATGATCCCACCAAAAGCAATAAGCTCCTCCGTAGACCTCTCCCGAGGTGTGTGCTCCCCGCTCCCACGCCCACCCCTTGTGGCCGGTGAAGATGGGTAAGGCGCGGTCGGGTAGGCACCACCAACAGAAGAAATGGGAGAGCGAGACCGCGGAGCCTCCTGCTCGGCAGTCCCCCTCCCCACCAAACCGTCACACCGGCTTGGAACCGGCACGAGAGAGGGGGAACTGCCGGCCTCCTGCCCGCGTCCCTCCCCACGACGCCTGCGGCTCGCTAGGGGTGAGGGTGTGGTGCGTGCCTCCTGCCCGCGCCCCTCCCCACAGCAGCTGGGGTTCGCCACGGGTGATAGGGTGGTGCGTGCCTCCTGCCCGCGACCCCTCCCACTCGCGACGTCCAACCCGACGTCCGTAGCACCATCAGCCGCGGATACCATCAGGGCGCCCGGAGCTACTGCTACTGGAGAGACACACACGCGGACCTCCTGCCCGTTCGTCCCTCCTGTCACCACCGCCACAAGACCCAGCGTAACCACCTCCGACCCAGTGACATCCCCAGGTGGTGTGGTTACCGCCTGCGATACGCAATCCTGAAGCATCACCGGCGGTAGCTCAAGTTCTGCCGGATCATCCCTCTCGACTCTGTTGCTCCGTAACCGACTGGGAGCAGAACACGATCCAAAGGAACCAAAACACAGTGTATTCATCGGAGTCATGGAAGATGACGTCCCCTTGGCAGACTTATCCGCCTTAACAGACTGCGAGTTCGGCCTCTTATCCGACTCCCGTGGTGTGTTCTCATACCCCTTGTTCTGATTCCCAGGGGCTCCATCCCCCTCAGTCATGTCCATATCCTGCTGCTCATCCCCCTCCTGAAGTAACGGTGTATCCTCAATCTCAATCTCAGTCTCTAGGTCGTACGTGACCCCAGCATGTGTCCAGTTGACCACATCCGGCACGAACTCAATACTAACCACACTAACACGTAGCCTCGCCACACCATGTACACGAGTGAAAGGCATATCTACCTGTTCTGTCTTGCCAATGAGAGATCCCAAGCTCCAGGTTACCAAAAAGTTGTTCAGCGGTTTGGGTGGTGCACCCGAGAGATGTACCCAAATCTGATCTAGAGGTGTACCCTGTGGTTCCTTCTGCTTCCACTCGTCAAGAGCCATGATGATGTTAGTACTCGGTACTCTGCACATGCCAAACTTAAGAATATGTAACTGATCCTCCTTAGTGGGAAAATCTACCTTGTAAGTTTGGTTCTCCAACTTGACAAGGTTCCACTGAAAATTACCCGGTACCAAGTCCCGCAACTGCTGCACAATCTGTGCCTCTGTCATGGACCCATTAGTCACCTTGACAACTGCTGGGAAGGAGCTCTCCATCACATGCATCGATGGTGCAACATCAGGTGACTCAAAAAAATCAACTCCTGACAGGAAACTCCATATATATTGACCACCAGTTTAGGACCCGACAAAAGAGGACACTCACCGGACTCATGTTGCGACCTCATACAGTAGTCACATAGCTCCTTAGTACATTCTGCGACAAAGTGTCCTGGCTCGCCACATCTATAGCATGGTAACTTCTTCTTCTTGTTAGCCCATTTAGAAAGCTTTTCACCGTCATTCTTATCCGTCCCCTTGTCGGACACACTATCTCCGGTCTTAGTGGTCCCTGGACCGACCACCGGAACGCTGACCTCCGCAAGAGCCCTCACTGTTTCTACAGCAACCTCGGGCAGAGCAAGAGCAGCCGAAGCCAAGGTAGGAGTAGCAGCCGACTCGGCCCCCTCCGTACTCACGACCGGTTGCGGTGCAGGCCGCGGTGGAGGAGGGCGGCGAGCCCCTCCTCTCCCGCCGCGGAAAGTGCGGTGTCCTCCTCGGTTGAAACGATTGTTAGGACCGGCCATTCCTTCAACAAAGTTCCCCGATGGTCCTTGGAATCCGCGTCCCGGTCCACAGCCGTTATACCTGGCGTATCCGCGACCACCGCCCAAGGATGACGATCCTCGGTGCTGGCCCTCGCCGTAAGCATCATACCCGTCGTCTCCCCACTGTCCTCGAGGTGGGTGTCTATATCCATCGCTGCCAAAATTTTCCCAGCCACCGCCATAGTACTCCCGACCATAATCGCCGTCACGGCAGCGCCCGGCGGCAGGCCCCTGCCCGGCTGCTTGAAGATCTCGCGCCGGCTAGGCTGGCGCGGCTGGCGGCCTAGGGTTAGCCCGTCCCGGGGCCTGGGCACCGGCCGCCCTAGCTGGCAGCGCTGCGGCAGACTGCGGCCCCGACCTGGGCGGCGCTGCGGCTGACTGCTGCCCCGACCTGGAGGCGGAGGTCCTCCTCTCCCCGCCATGTGAGATGCGCCGCAACGATCTGGCCTGTTCTAATCTGGACAGATGTAATGGGCCTCAGCATAAGAGGGGGAGCGAGGAGTTATACATGCACACACATTAGTTTGTAAATCGTGACTGATCCTTGATTAGAAAAGGAACTCAATCTCCAAGTTGAAGCTGAAGCTATTTACACATTCCTCACGGACAGATGGAGAGGAGATCATAACAACCAAGAGGCCAATATAGGATGCTAGTTTGGAAGAACCGATGTATATGCATATCTGCTTGTTTATGCTCCACGGGGATACAAACTAAAGAGGATTGGGAAGAACCGGCGCAGCCAGAAGAAAGCAGGAGTACGACACCGCCGCCGCTGCTATGCTTCTCCTAGTAGGAATCTCCACGACGCCTCAACACCCTGTGCTCCTCCACCGCCGCCGAACACCGGAGGGGCCGACGCCATGGGGCGGCGCCGACAACCAGAGAAGCCTATGCTTCTGGCCCTGCCCCTCGTGGCTCAAACTCCGTGCACAGGACAGCAGCACCAACACCGTGCGCTACACAGGGTCGTTGGCATCACCAATCGAGCTCCTCTGCGACGACGGCTGCACACTAGGAGCCCGCGACCACCATGAGAGTCCAGCCGAGCCACTAGATCGGAGCAATGGCAACCTCATATCAGCGCGTAACGGCCAGTGCAAGCCCGACACCAGCCACCCCCATGCATAGGAATGTGGCCATGGCTCAAGATGGCAACGGGAACGAAACCCATCGGGTTTTGCTTGCCCAAACCCGTCCCCGCGAGAAAGCCGCAAGCCCGTCCGAGCCAATTTTTTGCCCATCCCCTAAACACGTCAGGTTTTCTGAACCCGAGGAAAATCCGTGCTCGGGAGCAGTCAGCGAAAACAGTAGTTTTTCAAAGAAAATCAGGAGCATATCTATTATATATATAAAGTAATTAATGGGTTAATCAGAAAAAAGAGAATTAAGCTAGAAAATTCCACAAAAATCAGAAACATCCGACCATTAATTAAACCTACTAGATGATTATGATTGTTGGATCTCAGAAATAGTCTACTAACATTAGATTTCCAAAATATTACCCACCAATACCCTTAATAAGTTATCCCGCAAAAAAAATACCCTTAATAAGTTGTTTCATACCCCTTCCAACTCCCACGAAAAAAGAAAAATACCACTATCAAGCATGCACGCAAGGCTGATCCTCTACTCTTCTTGATCTATACGGATTGATCTAGCACAAAGCTACCCAACTCCCATGCCAAAGATGCACGGACGTACAACAGCTAGCAAGGCTTATTAATTCCCTAGGTTGACAGTGGACGTAGCTAGCAAACTTTGACGCCCTAGATTGATTCCCACCCACATATAGGCTGATTGATTCCTTGCTGGCCGGAGAACAGGTGCAGGCTGATTGATTCCTTGCTGGCCGGAGAATAGGCGCGTAGCAACGCGCCTCGATTATTTAACCTCGACGACCTACCAAGCTGACTCGATCCTTTCTTCTGCAGATGAATTAGGAACATGAAGCTAGCCCGGAAAAGCTGCCCAAGACATGGCTAGCTAACCCGGATGCTGTGATCGGTTCACACAGACGTACATCCGCCAGTACGACATATTGATTTCTTGCCGGCCAGAAAATAGGTGCATACGTAGGTCATTCTCCTCAACCGCGGAATTTGCCGTCTTGCCGTAGATTGAATCAACATGCACGGGAAAGCTAGAAGCAAGCAAGCTCGTGGATCGATTATTGGGCCAGACACCATGCAAGCTGGAAGCAAGCAAGCAAGCTGCTGGAATGATTATTGGGCTAGCTAGCTATGGTAAATCTGATGTATTCCGCCGGCTAGGTGCAATCGACCGATCAGGAACCAAGCTCGAAATACAGCAGCGAGAACACAAGATCTCTTTCCCCCATCTGTCTTAATTTCCCAGGAGATGTTAACTCAGGTTCGTCCTAGCAGACACTGGCAGAAGAGATGTATGCAATCAGTCAACACTTTGACATGCATGACCGCTTGAACATGCAACGACCGTGTTAGCTTGAGAAGTTGAATGAGATAGATACATCTGTTTCTTTTTGTTATTTTGCCTTTTAGCTAGCTAATCCATGGTAGCTTTCGATTTCTCTGCGTATTAGTAAGCAACAATCTACTGTTAGATTATATTCAGATCTTAAATTCTTAATACATAGAAACTAATTATGTATTTGTACTAATTTGGCCCTTTTTCTCTTTACTAGATTGAGAAAAGATTGTGATGCTCTGGTCATGCATACCATCTGTTTGTTAATTATCTGCTGGAAAGCACACAGATCTACTTCGAGTGCTGTCGCGTGTCCCATGACTCACAGTCGGTCTCCATAATCAAGCTCAAGTCACCTGCATTGGGATCTGCAATAAGACCTACCTCGACCAGGTCGGGTTCGCCGTTGACAGCCTCAAGGACACTCTTTGAGAACTTACACTATGTTGCTCTATCCCTACTCATGCTCATACCTTCTGATGTTCATTTTTCAGGTACGACAACATAGAGGTTATTCACATGTGAAAAAAAAAACAACTCAAAGACGCTAGTAATCATCTTGAAAAAAACCTGAAGAGACAAGCAAAATAATTTGTGGCATCGACTTCTCTTCTTTATCTCTACCATTGCATCTTTTCTGTATATATCTCGAATGTATTCTATAAATTGATGATCTTTTACAGGTGCCTCTGTCAAATATCTAATTCCATCAACAAGCTAAGTCCATCCACACTGATCTACTCTGCATTTTTAAGCATGGGAACACGCACATATAAGTGATGAACTCCCGCTAGCTGGTCACCGGTATAAAAAGTATTTGATGGACTCGGTAGAAAAAAGAGAAATAGACTAGAAAATCACACAATAATTAGAAACATCAAACCCTTAATTAGGATGGCTTTTTCCAATCAATGAACTATAACCGTCAGATATTCTTAAACCATGGTGGACCCATTACGTGAACGAAACCTATAGACGATATAGACAAAACCATCGATCGCCAAAAAAAAGAAAGTTTTGACCATGATCCAAAAGAGTCATATAAAGCCTCACGAGCACGTTCGTATCACATAACCAATGTCTTCCATCTTTCCTATCCTCACGTCGCCGCCATGCATGCCTCTTGGTAACTTCATTGCGTTTCGTCACATCCTAGCCTGCATAGTGCATAGCCGGATACTATGTGCTCTACTCAGGCGAGAAACGGAACTAAGCAGTCGTGTGTGGGCGGCCTGCCTCAGTCGTTCCACATAGGACTGCATGGGCCAGTCCATGTTGTTCAATTGTGGACGAGGAAGCAAGGAAGATTTTGATTAAACACGATGGTGGACGAGGAGGAGTTTGATTCAACATGTCCAAGCAAAGATACCCTGTACGGGAAAAAACCAAGCAGGTCAGCACCGTGTGCTCTCTCTCATGTGAATTAAGATCATCTCCTAAACCATCACATGTCATTGCATGCCCCTATATCTATCTATACCATATATTCTGGCAATTTACTAGGTTCACAGTAGTAGAAAACAGGGTACTAGTCCCGGTTCCAGAGGGCCTTTAGTCCCGATTCTGGAACCGGGACAAAACTAACGGGACTAATTCCCAAAACCTTTAGTCCCGGTTTGCTTACGAACCGGGACCAAAGGAGCTTCACGTGGCCGCTGTTGGGAGCTCCGGGAGGAGGACCTTTAGTCCCGGTTGGTAACACCGACCGGGACTAAAAGGCAGCCACGCGTCAGCAGCTCCCAGGCGCTGGGGTTTTTGTTTTTTTCTGAAAGGGGAAGGGGGGGGGGGGGGGGGGGTGGGGGGGGGGCGGGGTGGGGGGGGGGGGGGGGGGGGGGGGGGGTTAGGGGTTTTGGAGGGTTAATTTAGGTGTTTCATATTGTGTTTGCTACAGCTACTACATATAGAGAGAAGTGACCTCTCTTTCTCCTTGCTTGGTCGACGGTAGCTACTACATACAGAGAGAACTCGACGCTAGCTAGTAAGTAAATGAAGGAACCATTAATTACACAACGTCGTGATAATGAACATATATAGAGAGAGAAGTGACCTTTCTTTCTCCGTGCTTGGTCGAACAACAAGTTTTCGTATATCTATCCGACGCTACTACATATATACAATATAACATTTCTTACGATCCCTGACATCATCTACCGAAAATCAGCTTGAATTTCCACATGGTATTCTCCGTCTTTATTTATGACGTGGTCAAGAAAGAATCCCGCCAATTCCTCTTGAATTGCTCGTATGCGATCATGTGGTAGGAGTTCTTCCCGCATCTCCCGGACCTAATTTAAAGAAGGGGGTCAATACATATATATGAATGAAACTCAACACAATTTATGGTAATAAAATAAAATTGTGAATATTGTTTACGTACTTCAAATTGTTTGTCAGAGTAGCCCCGCTCAGAGGTCGAGTGGCGCATGAACTCGCAAACGTAGTATCCACATAAATCAGTCCCGGGTGCCTGCAACAAGCACTTTACGAGAATAGAGTTCATCAAACTGATATAATCAAGCATGACAATGGTATTGATGAAACTAGAATCAATGAGAGATGCGCGGAACTAGCTAGTACTACTTACTTTGGGGTGTATAAATCGCAACTCGTTCCTCAGACCCGGAACCATTCCGGTGAACTTTTTCCAAACCCTGCCAGGCAAAGAAAATGATTACTTGATATCAGGAAATGAACGAAAGTTGTCAATATGGTGCGATAATGATTGAACTTACTTCTGGAGCATTCCAATCATGTCCTCATAATCCTTGTGATCTTTACATCTCGAGTCTAAGACAGTTACTACTGCCTCGTCAGTCTTAACCTCGAGTAGAATAAAGTGGAAGCTGCGCACGCATAACTCATCAATTACATTACTTAACCTTGAGTAAGCGAAATCGAATATGCACAAGACAGGAACATTCACTTGAAGTTGTAAGGAAAGAGTATTTTCCCTTTGTTTTGATGTCGAAGGAACAATTGTATCAAGTTTTCCTCAGTATCTTCGACTCTGTTTTTTACCGACCATTCATTTACGGTATTTGGGCTAATGAACCCAATGTCATAGATTTGTCTTTCCTTGCATTTGACGATCTTCAATCTGCATAATATAGTGCGGATAATTATATATACATGCAACGAACGAGCTGAGCTAGAGACTTAATTACAGAAGTAATACTTACAGACAGTAGCAAGTCATGAGTTGTTTGTCGAGGGCTTGTTGATTGAATAACTGAAATAATTCCACAAATTCAACATGCATCAAACTATCGGTCCCATTCTTCCTGCAGCTTTCCAAGTACCACTCATGCAATTTTTGCATCATCGTTGTTAGAGGACGATGATCAGGTTTGACGAGAGGCTTCCCGTGCTCGTATCTAAAGATCTCTACTGCCTGTAACGTTTCAAACTGTACATCATCTCCCACGTAATCACCAAGATTGGTACCGGGCAGTAGCCCCGGATGATTAGCGATATCGCTAGACACCTTGAGCGGGGGGCACGATTGTTTCTCCTGTTCACCGAGCTGGGGAATTGTTTTCCCACTTCTTCGTTTTGCGTCCCTTGCAGCACTGGTAGTACTTCCCGACCGCCGCGCTTCACCATATGTTATTCCAATACAGCGATTATAGTTGGATTGCGGCAGAGACGGTGGTGGTCGCTTAAGGGCATGCAGAGTGCGCTTCGCTTTCACCGGATCTACCGTTACCTTTGGAGGTGGAGGTTTCCGCTCAAAATGGGCCTGCACTTCGGCTTCCACGATTTCATAGGTTTCCTTGTCAGTCCTCTCCTATGGTAACTTTGGAAGAGCCTTGAGGCTTGGACCAGCTTTGAATTTCTTCCCGCCTCCACTTGTACTGCTAGCCACCGGAGCGGCGGCGTCTCTCTTCCGCCGTTGCTGAGGCGGCAGAGTCCGCTGATGCGCCGGAGGAGGCGGAGTGCGCTGACGCGCCGGAGGAGGCGGCGGAGTCCATGTTCGTCAAGGGTTTTCAGGATTCCCGAGGGCCTCTGTCAGCTCGTCCTACTCTCTGTCGGGAATGAACGTCCCTTCCTGCACTGCCTTGATTGCTTTCTGAAGCTTCCGGATGGGTATTGCAAGTTGCTCGTCCGTCCCCGGTATCCAGGTCCAAAGTTCCCCCAACCCCGAAGAACCAAGTCCTTGAACGATCTGGCCAGTGCAATGTCGCTGGTTGGACCCCTTTAGCAAGCAGGTCTTGCTCAGCTTTGTCCGACAACGGCCGGGGTTTGTAGTAGCCACCTTACCCCGTGTGATGGTGATAAAGCTTCTTTGCAGCATTTTTCTTGTTTGTCAGTGACCTTTTCTTACCCTTCTCCGAGTTCTTGTAGGCCACAAATGCGGGCCAGTGATCTTTTATCTTCTCATATCGACCGATGAATTCTGCAGTCTCCTCTTTCTCGACAAACTTTGTGTTCAACTCTTTCTTCCAGTTCCTGAATAGTTCTGCCATCTTCTTAAGAGCAAACGCCTTGACTTTTTGCTTTATAACTGGGTTATTCGGATCCTCCTCTCGCAGTAGGCTGAAATTTGTCATCAGCAAGGTCCAAAGATCATCTTTCAGTCTATACTGGACATAAGATACTTCAGGGTCCTTATTCTTATTCCATTGGTGGATGCTGATTGGGACGATGTCCCTAACAACAACTCCGCACTGATGTACAAATGCATCCTTGGTCCACTTGGGAGCAATCGGTTGGCCATCTTTTGTGACTTCTGTGATCGTGAACCTTTCATCCTGGCGCAACCTTTTCTTCGGGCCTCGTCTCCTTACGGAAGTTTGGCTCGATCCGGAGGGCTAAAAGAAGAAAGAAGCGTTAATATATGTACATACCAAAACAATTAATGCATCAAGTCAGCACAAGCTTAATTAATATATATATATATATATATATATACCTCGCCGGACTTTGCAGCAGTTAAGGCTCCCTCCTCCGTTCGGTCACCGGAGCCGTGATCATGATCTGCTTCCTCCGCCATTCGGTCACCGGAGCCGTCATGATCTCCTTCCTCCCCCATTGTTGGATGACCGGAGCAGTCATCCTCTCCTTCCTGACCATCGGTGTCATTGAGAAACGACAAGGGATCACCTCCGTCGCGGATTATATCCCCCAGCAACTCTTCTTGTTCTAAGTCTCTGTCCATAGTTTCTACAAATATTACAACACGGCAATATACAAACATGAGAGATGGATTAGTGGCAAACATAGACCTAGCTAATCACAACAAGGAATCATATGCATATATGAGCAATGGATTAGTTGCGGACCGCCTCTCTAATGAATGTTGTCCGACGTCCCCCCCCCCCCCCTCTCATGTCAAAGTTATCGGGGTTATACTTTCAGGAGAGGACACTTTGCAAAAAATAATCGCTATGAAGGAGATCAAACTATCCATTCTACCCCATTGACCTATGCCGGCCGCCTACTGAATAAATAAAGTCCCTTCGGTTCACTGAGGTAATACCGGTGAATTAGATGCCAATATATACTATTATACATAACAATTATGGGTAGGGGCGGGAGGGGGTAGATCGACAACGACATTCTTTCTTCTAGGGCTTGGGTGGCCTCGATAGTTGGTCGGGCGAGCGCACCGCCTCTCTCATGCATGTCCGATGTGCCCCCTCATGTCGAAGTTATCGGGGAGGGGGTAGATCGACAACGACGCTCTTTCTTCTAGGGTTTGGGTGGCCTTGATAGTTGGTCAGGCGAGCGGACCGCCTCTCTCTCATGCATGTTTGACGTCCCCCCTCATGTCGAAGTTCTCGGGGAGGAGGTAGATCGACAACGACACTCTTTCTTCTAGGATTTGGGTGGCCTCGATAGTTCGTCGGGCGAGCGGACCGCCTCTCTCTCATGCATGTCCGACGTCCCCCCTCATGTCGAAGTTATCGGGGAGGGGGTAAATTGAGTCTTTTAATTAACTCATTTTGAATATATGAACATTTTAACTTAGTAACTTGGTAAATTTTAACTAATTTCTATGAACAAAAAATATATTCTATGAACAAAAAAAACATCATATGATCATTTTCTATATATATATACATCCATACATACACGTACATATATACATGGACCAAAAAATGCTTTGAACAAAAAAAATCATCTTATGAACAAAAAAAATTATATGAACAAAAAAATAGCATACATCATCTATCATCAACATGATCATCTATCATCAACATCATCATCTAACAATCATCATCATCAAAATAATCATGAAAAAAACAGGGGACAGGGAGGAGAGGGAGGAAAGGGGGCCAGCCGGACTGAACGGGGAGGAGGGGCGGCGTCGTCGGGACATGGCGGGGGCGCGAAGCGGCGTCGCGGCAGGGGCACGGGGCGGCGTCGGGGCAGGGGCACGGGGCGGTGCGTCCGGGCAGGGCAGGGGAGCGGGGATCAGCGCGGCGTCGGGGCAGAGGGCCTCGAGGGCGTCGACGGCGAGGTGGATCAGCCTGACGGCGAGGGTGTCGACAGCGAGCTCGGGCAGCCTGGCGACGTCGATGTGCCCGGCGTCGTCGGGGGCAACTGCTAGATGAAATCTGAAAAATTTCTAAGTGTTGCTTATATACACAAAGCATTGGTCCCGGTTGGTGGCACCAACCGGGACTAAAGGTCTATTTTCAGCAGCCCAAAGGGCGGGAAGCAGAGACCTTTAGTCCCGGTTGGTGGCACCAACCGGGACGAAAGGTAGGAATTGGTCCCGGTTGGTGCCACCAACCGGGATGAAAGGGGGGTGCTGCCGCGGCCAAAAGTTTAGTCCCACCTCGCTAGTTGAGAGGGGCTCAGATTGGTTTATAAGCGCCGCTACCGCTGCCCTCTCGAGCTCCTCTCTAATGCAGACAGTACTTGCCTATTTGACGACCTGTTGGGTTTGCTGGGTCCGCGGGCCTGCATCCTGGCCCATTTACAGATGGGTTTCTAGTCGTATGCAGGCCGTGGTGGCCTAGTAGGCGGGCAATTTTTTTTTTGTTATTTTAGTTTGCTATTAAAGATTTTAACAAAAAAAACTTTATGAAAATTCTTTTTAGTTGGTATTTTTTTGATTCTTTTTAGTTCATGTTTTAGTTGATTCTTTTTAGTTCATTCTTTGAAAAAAAATACTTTGATAAGTTTAGTTAATATTTTAGTTGATTCTTTTTAGTTCATTCTTTTTAGTTGATTCTTGTTAGTTAATATTTTAGTTGATTATTTTTAGTTAATTCTTTTTGACAAATAAATAATTTGATAATTTTAGTTAATATTTTTTTGATTCTTTTTAGTTCATTATATTTAACAAATAAATACTTTGATAATTTTAGTTAATATTATTTTGATTCTTTTTAGTTCATTCTTTTTGCTATTAGTTCATTCTTTGAGCAAAATGACCCTGAAATTGAAAAGCACTAGAAATGAACTCTGAAAAGGTTGAAAGTTGACATGGTATCATCATTTCACCCACATAGCATGTGCTAAAAAGTTGAGATGGTTACGGCAAAATCTGGATGCACTTCGTGTACAAAATGAACAATTTCTTTCGAAGTATCACGGTTTCGGACGAAAACTCATCTACTAGAAAGGGATTTCATTTTTTTGAACTTATTTCAACTCCAGACATTTTGTGCGTTCAACATACACCATTCAAAGCCCCATCATCAATTTTCAACCATTTCTGACTTCATTTGGTACTTTTCATGTATTTACTGATTTTTTTTAGCTAAATGACCCTGAAATTGAAAAGCACCACAAATGAACTCTGAAAAGGTTCAAAGTTGGCATGGTATCATCATTTCACCCACATAGCATGTGCTAAAAAGTTGAGAGGGTTACTGCAAAAAATGGATGCACTTCGTGTACAAAATGGACAATCTCTTTCGAAGTGTCAGGGTTTCGGACGAAAACTCATCTGTTACAAAGGGATTTCATTTTTTTGAACTTATTTCAACTCCAGACTTTTTGTGCGTTCAACACGCACCATTCAAACCCACATCATCAATTTTCAACCCTTTCTGACTTCATTTGGTATTTTTCATGCATTTACTGATTTTTTTAGCTAAATGACCCTGAAATTGAAAAGCACTACAAATGAACTCTGAAAAGGTTGAAAGTTGGCATGGTATCACACTACTAGGAAATAGCTTATAGGTAGACACTTACTAGTAGCGCACTATATTAACCCACGCTACTGCTAATTACTAGTAGCGCCTGCCAAAAAAAACACGCTATTAGTATATATCCCTCGCGGACAGAACATAGTAGTAGCGCAGGTTGTAAAACCTACAACCTACGCTACTATTAAGTGACTACCTAAAGCGCAGGTGAGAGACCCACGCTACTACTGAGGTCCACCGCCGCACCATCCACCCCCATCCAGTCCCACCCCACCAAACTCTCTCTCGCGAAACCTTAAAAAAAACTCTCTCTCACGAATCTCACCCCCACCCCTCGGTCGAGCTACTCTCCCCCATGATCTCCTCGCCGCCGCCACCGCCCACGCCGGCACGCTCATCGCCGCCGCCGTCGTCTCGGGATCTACCTCCTCAACCTCCTCATCATCTTCATCTCCCCCATGGTCAACCCCGAGCTCGACCCCTCCACCGCCCACGACGGGCACGCCCTCCCCACCTGCGGATCCGACGAGTTCAAGCCCTTCATCAGGAGGCTCCCAGAGTTCATGTTCTGGTATGCATGCTCCCGTCGTCCCTAGAACTGCCCCCTCCCTCTCCCTCGCCATCTGCCCAAATATTCTAGTATCACCAATTCCGAATTGATGTTGGTAATTATGCAGTCAATGATATACTAAAATAGCATAATATCTAGTGGAGTTTGCAGTTAAGCACGACATAGGACAAAAATTTCATATATGTACAACCAAAAAATACCAATTAGACAGGATAACATACTACCAGAATATTTTTCCTATGGTCAAACCTGATAAGCTTGATAGAAAAATATATCTTGGCTCAATGGCTTGGTACAGAAGGGACGAACTTCAATGGGATTAATTTTCATAGGGCTAGTACAGGTCGACTAGTCTCTTCCATATGTGATTTTTCAGACCACATCCTATTATTTGCTTGCTATAAATATATATATACAAAGACAATTGGCATGTATTTAGTTTAGCAACAAAACACTATGCCTGTAGCCGATCTAAAAAGCAGCAACTTGGCAATAATGTGGCAAAGGAAATAAATTAGAATGTTTGATTTCAAGGTCGGGTACATAACATCACAAGATTGTTCAGGAACCAAAATCTGAGATTATGCATAGCTAGATATATGAATCAAAGGCTTAATCTACATATATAAGTTCAGTGTATGACCACACTAGCCGCAATATTTCAGACCACCATGAAACCTGAAGTAATTTTCTTCAGCTTAAAACTGATGTTAAATTGCAGAAGTACATTATACATTGTTAGTAAGCTCGTGGATCTCAGCTGAAATCTCCCTGTCATCCCTTGCATCCTCCAGATCGCGATCCCAGCTGAAATCTCCCTATCAATCATGACCGCCTAATTATTTATTTATTATTTATTATACTAGCATTAGTCAACTTTACGGCTACTGGTATCTCAAATCTTGTGAATGAACAAATGACCATCTTTTTTACGCTTTCGCCAACCAACTGTAGCAGCATTCGGCGAATCACACCTAGGCATGATAGTGCTTTCATCTATAGTCACCAGGGAATAAGGAGCCAGCCTACACCCCTGTGTTTGGTTCTCTTCTCCCTACTGCTATTGTAATATAAGCAATCAAATCATGTCACTAATGTCACTGCCTCTATAACTGCGGCCGAGTTACCTGAATAAACCTCCATACCATATTATCTTGTTACAATCGTCAGTACTCTGAATTTTTGTGCGTTGAATTTGGAGCAAACTTCTGAATTCATAGTGTAGGCCTTTTGAATTCAACTTTGCTGTTTCTTGCTCAGAGTCGATCATTGTTGTTGGGTAGTAAATCTACCGGTACTTTCTTGTCAATTCACCTTGGCCTTTAAGTTATTGCAAGGATCAGAGGGTATGCTGATGCTGCTTAGGTAAATCTTACATGCCTCGTCATTAATCATTGTTGGTGAAACAAATGTCATTTGAGAAATCTCGGTCCATTGTTCTTGTTAATGAAGACTTTTACCAATATTATCCTTTCCCGTGCCTCGAAACTATCAACCTGGCCCAAAGAATGATCTTTTTCTTTAGGATTCATGGTTAATTTTTGTTGTCATTATGCATTACTATTGATTCATGTGCATGTGCTAAAAAGAAAGAAAATACCCTACTGGATTTGGATGCAGATGCCAACTAACCAGTTTTCACTTTCCGACGTGGGCGTAGGGGTGATCGACGTGGACTATTGCGGCCTAGTGGGCGTCGTGCTCTTCAACCACTCGGAGGCGGACTTTATCGTGAAGCCCCGCGACCGCGCCGCACAGATTATCGTCCAGGTCATTGCGACGCCGGAGGTCGCCGAGGTGGAGGACCTCGACGCCACCGTCCGGCGGGAGGGACTGCTCGGATCCATCGACGTTTGAACTCCGAGCCTTGGTAGATACATCTAGAGAAGTGGTCTAGTTGTTTGCATCTGATGTTAAATGGGATCTCGAGATCTCGAGTTGAGATGTTCAATGTTGTATCCATGAATGCTGCAAGTACTAAGATGGTTATGTGAACTTAGTTTATTTGCACTGAACGTGTCTTGATTTCCATCCATGAATACTGCATCTGACTTTTATTTACTTTTTTAATTTCTGGTTAGTTAGTTGTAGCGTGGGGGAAAGATGTGGCGCTACTAGTACTTGGATAGTAGTAGCGTAGGTGTAAATGGGGCGCTACTAGTACTTAGATAGTAGTAGCGTAGGTGTGGAATAGTGGTAGCGTGGGTGGCACCGCGCTAGTACTAACTTTTTTAGCTGTAGCGCGGGGTAAAAAACGCGCTACTGCTAAAAGTTAGCTGTAGCGTCGTAGTAGTAGCGCGGGAACCAACGCTACTGGTATGCAAAAAACCTACGCTACTGGTAGTGTTTTTCCTAGTAGTGTCATCATTTCACCCACATAGCATGTGCTAAAAAGTTGAGAGGGTTACGGCAAAAACTGGATCCACTTCGTGTACAAAATGGACAATCTCTTTCGAAGTATCAGGGTTTCGGACGAAAACTCATCTGTTACAAAAGGCATTTCATTTTTTTGAACTTATTTCAACTCCAGACTTTTTGTGCGTTCAACATGCATCATTCAAAGCCACATCATCAATTTTCAACCCTTTCGGACTTCATTTGGTATTTTTCATGCATTAACTGATTTTTTTAGCTAAATGACCCAGAAATTGAAAAGCACTACAAACGATCTCTGAAAAGGTTGAAAGTTGGCATGGTATGTCCATAGTCAAGTTCCCATATGTCCACTATGTAACCATAATATGTGTCCTTTCCCCGGTTGGTTGCTGCATCAAAGTGGACACCACTGTTTTGGTTGGTGCTCTCTTGATCTTGGGCGATCGTGTAAAATGTATTCCCATTTATCTCGTACCCTTTGTAAGTCAATACAGTCGAAGATGGTCCCCTGGCCAACGAGTACAGCTCATCTGCAATAGTGTTGTCACCCATGTGATCTGTTTGCAACCAATTGCCGAAAGTCCTAATGTGTTCACATGTAATCCAGTCGTCACACTGCTCTGGGTGTTTGGAGCGCAGAATATTCTTGTGTTCATTGACATACGGGGTCACCAAGGAAGAATTATGTAGAACTGTGTAGTGTGCTTAACCCCAAGAATGCCCGCCCCTACATATTATTGAGTCTGCTCCTAGCGTGCCTTTTCCAGTCAGTCTTCCCTCATACCGCGATTGAGGGAGACCAATCGGCTTAAGGTCAGGAATGAAGTCAATACAAAACCTAATGACCTCCTCTATTGATGGCCCGTGGAGATGCTTCCTTCTGGCCTAGCACGGTTACGAACATATTTCTTTAAGACTCCCATGAACCTCTCAAAGGGGAACATATTGTGTAGAAATACAGGGCCCAGAATGGCAATCTCGTCGACTAGATGAACCAGGACGTGCGTCATGATATTAAACAAGGATGGTGGGAACACCGGCTCAAAACTGACAAGACATTGCACCAAATCATTCTTTAACCTTGGTAGGATTTCTGGATTGATTACCTTCTGAGAGATTGCATTGAGGAATGCACATAGCTTCACAATGGCTAATCGAACATTTTCCGGTAGAAGCCCCCTCAATGCAACCGGAAGCAGTTGCGTCATAATCACGTGGCAGTCATGAGACTTTAGGTTCTGGAACTTTTTCTCTGGGATATTTATTATACCCTTTATATTGGACGAGAAGCTAGATGGGACCTTCATACTGAGCAGGCATGCAAAGAAGATTTCCATCTCTTCTTTGGTAAGAGCGTAGCTGGCAGGACCTTGATAATGCTTTGGATGCATGCCGTCTTTTTCGTGCACACGTTGCTGGTGCTCCCATGCCTCCGGTGTATCTTTTGTCTTCCCATACACGCCCAAGAAGCCTAGCAGGTTCACACAAAGATTCTTCGTCACGTGCATCACGTCGATTGCAGAGCGGACCTCTAGGTCTTTCCAATAGGGTAGGTCCCAAAATATAGATTTCTTCTTCCACATGGGTGCGCGTCCCTCAGCATCATTCAGAACAGATAGTCCGCAAGAACCCTTTCCAAAGATTACTTGTAAATCATTGACCATATCAAGTATGTGATCACCAATACGGAGGGCGGGCTTCTTCGGGTGATCTGCCTAACCTTTGAAATGCTTTCCTTTCTTTCGACATTAATGGTTGGTCGGAAAAAATCGATGATGTCCCAGGTACACATTCTTCTTGCATTTGTCCAAATATATACTTTCGATGTCATCTAAACAGTGCGTGCATGCGTGGTATCCCTTGTTTATCTATCCTGAAAGGTTACTGAGAGCAGGCCAATCATTGATGGTTACAAAAAGCAACGCATGTAGGTCAAATTCCTGCTGTTTGTGCTCATCCCACACACGTACACCTTTTCCATTCCACAGCTGTAAAAGTTCTTCAACTAATGGCCTTAGGTACACATCAATGTCATTGCCGGGTTGCTTAGGGCCTTGGATGAGCACTGGCATCATAATGAACTTCTGCTTCATGCACAACCAAGGAGGAAGGTTATAGATACATAGAGTCACGGGCCAGGTGCTATGATTGCTGCTATGCTCCCCAAAAGGATTAATGCCATCCGCGCTTAAACCAAACCATACATTCCTTGCGTCACCTGCAAAGTCCCCCCACCTTCCCTCGATTTTTCTCCACTACGACCCGTCAGCGGGTGCTCTCAGCTTCCCGTCTTTTTTATGGTCCTCTTTATGCCATCGCATCAACTTGGCATGCTCTTTGTTTCTGAACAGACATTTCAACCATGGTATTATAGGAGCATACCACATCACCTTGGCAGGAACCCTCTTCCTGGGGCGCTCGCCGTCAACATCACCAGGGTCATCTCGTCTGATCTTATACCGCAATGCACCGCATACCGGGCATGCGTTCAAATCCTCGTACGCACTGCGGTATAGGATGCAATCATTAGGGCATGCATGTATCTTCTGCACCTCCAATCCTAGAGGGCATAGAACCTTCTTTGCTTCGTATGTACTGTCGGGCAATTCGTTATCCTTTGTAAGCTTCTTCTTCAATATTTTCAGTAGCTTCCCAAATCCGTTGTCAGATACATCATTGTCTGCCTTCCATTGCAGCAATTCCAGTGTGGTACCGACCTTTGTGTTGTCATCTTCGCAATTTGGGTACAACCCTTTTCTGTGATCCTTTAACATGCGATCGAACTTCAACTTCTCCCTTTCACTTTGGCATTGTCTCTTTGCATCAACAATGACCCAGCGAAGATCATCAACAAGCACATCGTCTGGTTCCTCTTGATCATCAACTTCCCCCGTTGCAGCATCACCGTATTCAAGGGGCGGATAGTTGTCATCATCCTCTTCTTCTTCATTGTCTTCCATCATAACCCCTCTTTCTCCGTGCTTGGTCCAAACATTATAGTGTGGCATGAAACCCTTCTCAAGCAGGTGGACGTGCAGGGTTTTCAAGTCAGAGTAATCCTTCGTATTCCCACAGATAGTACATGGACAATACATAAAATCATTCTGCTTGTTTGCCTCGGCCACTTCGAGAAAATTATGCAGGCCCTTAATGTACTCCGAGGTGCGTCGGTCACCGTACATCCATTGCTGGTTTATCTGCGTGCATTATATAATTAAGTGTATCAAAAACCATTACAGAACATCATGAATAGAGAAGTGACTAAATTAATACAAGTTCATCATCACATTAAAACCAAAGTACAGTAGTGATCAAATGTTATTACTGAAAAAATAAATACATAAAGTTCATACATAGTTCTCATTGAACAACATATTGCTCTCTAGAGCATCTAATTAAAACATATATTGAAACTATGTAAAACATTTCAATGCAACAACAAATGCGATCATAATGACAACTAAGGTAACAATTGATCCAACGGCATAATGATACCAAGCCTCAGTATCAATGGCATATTTTTTAATCTTTCTAATCTTCAAGCGCATTTCATCCATCTTGATCTTGTGATCATCGACGACATCCGCAACATGCAACTCCAATTCCATCTTCTCCTCCTCAATTCTTTTCACTTTTTTCTTCAAGTAATTGTTTTCTTTTTCAACTAAATTTAACCTCTCGACAAGAGGGTCGGTTGGAATTTCCGGTTCACATATCTCCTAGATAAAAATATATATGTCACGTTATTCGGCATAATTGTCATAAACACTAAATGAAACAAATAGTTATAAAAGATAATATATCACATCCGAATCATGGACAGGACGAGGGCCGACGGGGGCGAATACCAAAACTATGGCACTATATAATAACAAACAATAATAGGAGTAAGAAAATTATACAAGTATCTATCTAAATCATACAAGTAAGATTTTTTTTTCTTTTAGAAAGAATATAAGAACAAGAGGCTCACCACGGTGGTGCCGGCGACGAGATCGGCGCGGGCGATCGACGGCGGTGAGGATGGGGATGGGACAGGACGGATAGCCAAACCTAGATAAATCTTGAGGAAAATGGAGCTTGGAGGTCGAGCTTGGAGAGGAGAAAGCTTAAGTGTGGCTCGGGCATTTCATCGAACACCTCATATGCATAGGAGGTGAGAGCTAGAGCAACACACACATGCACACGCCGTCCGGCCAAAAAATAGAGCAGTGAGCGGGCAGGGGCGGGGGTATATATAGGCTTATCTTTAGTCCCGGTTGGTGGCTAGAACCGGGACAGAAGACTGACCTTTAGTCCCTGTTCCAGCCACAAACTGGGACTAAAGGTGCTGGGCCAGGAGCGAGGCCCATTGGTCCCGGTTCGTGTCTTGAACCGGGACCAAAGGTGTCAGACGAACCGGGACCAATGGCCCCCGAGGCCCGGCCGGCGCCCTGGCCTCACGAACCGGGACTGATGCACCCTTTGATCCCGGTTCGTAAGTGAACCGGGATTAATGCCCTTATCCTGGCCTCAACCAAAGCCCTGTTTTCTACTAGTGTCACCTGATCAGATGAGGGAGAAGTGCCGTTCGCGAGATCCGATCAACAAAATAGCCATTAATTAATCTGATCGAATGCACACTTGAGGAGAGAAGAAATGTGTGGCTGCCATATCACACAAAGGAAACGGTGGCTCATACGTCAAGAGATTGAGCATGGTAGGAGTTTTGATCTATTTCTAGGTGCATGCCCGTATATCGATCCGACAACTACTCCCTTCATCCATATATATAGGGCCTAATACGTTTTTCGAGATTGCCTTTGACTATTGATAAGATTAATAGTATATGAAATGTATAATGTGAAAATTATATTATTGGAAGCTCCTTTCACGTATGAATTTAACGGTATGCTTTGTGTAACTTCCATGTCATATATTACTGCTGTAACATGTGGTCAAAATTAGCCCCGAAAAACGCATTAGGCTAGAGGGAGTACATATTTTCTCGCTAGAAGATGACAGGTTCATCTCGGTTAAGGTGCATGCGGTATTAAGTGGACACACTGTTGTCGTCCAATGGGCAGGTGCTAGGCCCGCGAGAAAATCCTCATCTCTAGACTAGCGTCTAATTCATTCCTGGGTAGCTCAAGCGGCGTTGAACTCTGGTGTTAAGTGATCACGGATCACTCTGTGAGACAATGGCTGGCCGTGCACATAATGAGGTACCGGTCGACAATGAGCTTCTAGCTGCTTCAACATGCATCCAGAGGAGAGCACGTGCGACCAGTTAATTATCTTCAGCATCCACCGAAAGTACATCTCTGAGACAGTGGAAAAGAAAATTGCTACTCTCACATCAGTACGCAGCTAGCTGCATTGATATTTGATCGGCTGAGGTGGTCAGTTTTTTCCTAATATTTTATATTACTTTGTATAGAAAGAATGGTCGTGATGTAATGGTCAACCATGATTTCAGATTGCCTGTCTAAGTAAACAACTTTGGTTCATAATATTTATGTTAATGGTATGTTTTGTTTCGCATATTTTACATACTCATCTAATTTTGTGAGATCCAAGTACTTCAAATAGATCAATATCTTATTATCTTTTAGTCTTAGCATTAACCAGATTTTTTTTCTAGCCTTAGAGTATATTAGATTGAAGTGTCAGTCTTCGGTACTTGGTTTATCTTGGTTTCAAGTGAGCCTACATTGTTATTGTCTAAGTACCATGTAACAGCAAATGCCTCTGGTGCCTACTCCCTTCTCAGCAAGTCGTCAGATTGTTCCTTCTGGCACAAAAGCCTCTTCTTTCCCAGATACAAACCACTCCTCATAGAAGTTAAGTATGATATCTCCTCCACCTCAAATTTAATTGCTACATAATATTTGCTTACCATATGGTAGCTGCGACGAGTTCTTTGGTCGACCTAGATTGATCTGAATTACAAGAATTGTTGGTAAGGCCAAATTAGCATCAGTTTTAACTACGCTTGCATCACATACATGAGTAAACCAAGTACAATTTATTATTGGTGCGCAGATTCAGAAAGATGTATCATTGCAACGGAATATGGCAGATTTGATAAAAAAAATCGTTGCAATTAGGTAATGATATTATGTATATCAAAGATTGAACAGTCCAGTGGTTCCCTATTTAAACAATTTAATTTTAAGAATAAGCATGCTTTTTTTTTTGCTATGGTAGGTTTATTAGTTTGGTATGTGTGCATATATATCACTAGATTAAGAATAAAATACCAAAAAAATACAAATGTTCATAATAAAAATCAATCACACAAGTCTATAAGTGGTTTCTCGCTGTAATACATGTACAATAACATATCTATTACTCCCTCCACCCCAAAATAATTGTGTCATATGTACTTTGCCATTCTTTTTTATGTACTATATATATATATATGTATATATATATATATATATATATATATATATTATTAAAACACAAGACAAACAAGGCACTACGTTTCTTCCCATAGGTTAAGATATATGCTTCATTGATCTTGATTTTAACGATTGAGACAAAAATCTAACGGAGTTACGCGCAACAATATCATGTACACCTATTTTGTATCCGACATGCATGGATGTGGTCACATAATAGAAAAAGGTGCTAAGAAGATTCGGTCTACTACGATGAAAAAGGAATCAGATGTTAGTGTCTTAGATTTGCCGTGGAACGTAAGGATTATTAGCTAAGCATAGCACAACCCGAACGGAAGTTTTAATTTGGTGGTACATGGACAAGGCAAAACACATGATGATACTAGCTCCATATAACCCATGATGATCATGTCATAGAAAAGCATCATTTTGTAACTGTCACCAAATTTGTCCTCAGTTTTTCATTAGACAAAACAAAAAAATATGTTCTGCACATAGAAGGCTAATATGTTGACTAAGTAAATTACATTTGTAAAATCCTAGCCCGCGCATCGAGCGGGCCACTTTGCTAGTTGCAGCAATAGCAACAACAGAAATCAGCATATTTAAGCTGCAAAACATAGATAAATAGCAGCCACATAGAATAGCATTTTAGCAGCAAACATGGTATATTTCAGCAGCATTTCAGCACTATCAGCAGCAAAAAGGAGCATATTTCAGCAGCAAGTCTTGAGCATATTTCAGCAGCTAGGTATTTTGATAGGTATGGCGGATTTCGGGTTCGGGTACTGTATAAACGGGTTTGAACCCGTGAAATATGCCGGGTTTTATAATTTACCCAACAGCAGCCCCGCGGGGATAGAAAGACGCCCATCCTCGTCCCCTAATAGGGTAAAAACCCGCGGGGACGCGGGTTTCAGGGCCCCATTGACATCTTGAGCCATGGCTCCCTATCAGTGACCCCTGACCAGGGCGAAGCTCCCATGGAAGCCGGCCTTGCTGCGATGGCAGCAAGGTGGGACAACGGTGAATATTTGGGGCCAAGAGTGAGAAGGACACTTCGGATGATGGTGATGTCTTCGTCGTCACCCCCGTGGGGGCATCATCTTTGGAGAAATTCATCGGCTGGACGGACATGTGGACGGCTTGGTGGTTGGGCGTCGGTAGGTGGTGGAGCGGTGCTTCATCCTACACATCAATGGCGGCGGATCTCGGTGGCGTGGCGCAGTGGAGACTCGGCGTCCGATGGGTGGCAATGGACTCGCATAGGAGGACGACGTTGTCTGGCGGCCTGGTGGTGTCGATGGCAGAGAGGCCTGACAAGGTCGATGCGTCAGTATCTGACCTGAGGATGGATCGATGGATGAAGGAGGTGACGGCCCTTGCAGCATGCGCATGTGATGCCCACAAAAAGTGCGCTGGACCGGTGTGTATCTCAGTCCAGGAATTGTGGCTTGGACGCACTAGTGCAGAACCGGGCTGTAGTCCCGGTTCGTAAGGCCCTTTAGTGTCGGTTCTGGAACCGGCACTAAAGGGTGGGGACTAAAGGACCCCCCCATTAGTCCCGGTTCAACACGAACCGGCACTAAAGGGCCCCCACGTAGCACGAGCACGCGCCGGGGGGCAGGGGGCTTTTAGTCCCGGTTGGTTACACCAACCGGGACTAAAAGGTTTAGGGGTTTTGGTTTTATGATTTATTTTTTCTTTAATTTTGTGTTTTCCATTTAATTCTTTTTTATTTGCTGGTATTTTACGATACTACATATTGTACACGTTATTCACACATACACATGTATATATACAATTTGGTATATACAATTTCTCCTCTCAATTTGCAGTTCATTACATGGAGGCATTAGGTCGATCTAGCTAGGTATGGGGTAATGGAATTCTCCTTTGGGATCTATGACATGGTCGAGCAAAAATCCCGCTATTTCCTTTTGAATCGCTCGTACGCGATTCTCTGGTAGGAGCTTATCCCGGATGTCCCTCATCTTTAAAGAAGATATCAAAATATGCATGTATTATTAGTTGTGTGTATATATATTAGATAGTGATGTAAAAAATGTGAATAGTGTTCTGGCAAACGTACCCATCGGTTTCTATCATCTTTGCTCCTTTCGGACGCCATCATGCGAATGTTATTGCAAACGTTGTATGCACATAAATTAGTCCCCCGCGCCTACTTCAGGGCCTTTACGAGAATAGAATTCAATCAGATAATAATTAATCAAGCATGATAATGGTATTGAAACTAGAATTAAAGAGATGTTAGCTAGCTAGTACTACTTAATTAATTACCTTGGGTCGCACCCATGTCAGCTGTTGTTTCAATTGGCCTTTAACCTTTTTGATGAACTTTTCCCAAGCCCTGCCCGCCGGCAAAGAAAATGAATAAAGGAGTTATTAATTAGTTGATATCAGGAAACGAACTAAAGAGGCCGGCATAGTGTGATAATGATTGAAATTACCTGTCGACCATCCCCCTCACGATTGAGTATTCAGTAGCATCTTTAAGTAGTGAGTCTTGTACTTGAACTTTTGCCTTGTCAACTTCAATGATTAACAAGATCCAGTGGTAACCGCATGCGCAGACGTTTGTATAATTAAGTGGGCATGTCATAACTCATCAACTACACATTATATATTAACATCTGGTAAGCAAAAACAGAATTTGTAGTACAAGACAGTGTGACTCACCCAAAGTTGTAAGGAAGTAGTATTTCTGGTTGGGTATTTAGGTGCTTGAAGAACTGTAGCAAGCTTTTCTCTGTGTATGGTCGATGATATTATTGTAACCATGTCTTTTCATTAATGGTATTTGGGTCAATGAACCCAAAGCCATAGCGTCCAGCTTTTTTCATTTCATAAATCTTCATTCTGCATAATACCACAAAAGAGAATATAGTGAGGATAATTACAGGTAATGAATGAGCACTACAGTTAGCTAGAGAATTAAATTAATTACAGAAAGAAACCACTTACAAACAATAGCAACTGACGATAGATTTGTCGAGTGTGTCCTAATTGAATAACTGAAACATTTCTGGAAACTCAACCCACAGATCTTTTCCATGGTAGTAATACACTTCAGTGACTTTCACCATGAGGGACTCTTTATCGGTAGTCTTTACTTCTCTCATGTACCATTGATGCAATTCATACATTCTTGTTGAGAGACTCTTGACCTCCTCAGCCTTGACCAGAGGTTCGCCGCGGACATATTTCCGTTTTAGTTGCTCCTCGGTAAAAGTTTCCATGGGCTCGATCTCTAGGAGTTGATAAACAGTGACACCGGCCTCTTCGGCCTGCCTTCTAAGATCGTCGGTTATTACCAGCTGATCGGCGCCAGTAATCACATGTGTTGGTACAATGAGCGGGGGGATCGATTGCACCGCCTGTTCTCCCAGCTGGGGAACAGTTTTCCCACTTTTTTTGGCAGCTGCTTGGCTGGAGCTCGAGCTCCGCTCCTTTTTTGTGCTCAATATGACTTCTTGATTTCACGCTCATAGTCTGAGTCAACATGCTTCGGAGCTGGTGGTTGAGCCATACGAATAAAGTGGTCAATGACATGCTCAGGTACTTTCTCCTTTGGCGGCGGGGACGGTTTTGGTCCAAAATGGGCCTTCACGTGGGCTCGCACTTTGATCTCGTTTTCCTCTTCGGTCAGGTCGTAAGGCCAATGAGGAAGAGGATTGAGGCTTGGACCAAATTGGTATCTCTTACCTCCTGTTGTACCGCTAGCCGCCGTAGCTGCGGCACCTCTCTTCCGCTGTTGCTTAGGCGGCGGAGCCCGCTGAGGTGGCGGAGACGGCTGAGGCAGTGCCTGGCTTGGAGGAGGAGGACTGGGCTGACGCGGTGCCGGACTTGGAAGAGGAGGAGTGGGCTGACGCGGTGCCGGACTTGGAGGAGGAGGAGTGGCCTGACATGTTGGCGGACATGGAGGAGCAGGACTCTGCTGAGGCGGTGGCTGACTTGGAGGAGTGGAAGTCTGCTGACGCTGTGGGGACTTGGAGGAGGAGCAGGCTGACGCGGTGTCGGTGGCCTTGGAAAGATGATGCAATCCTTTGTCCATAGAATGATACGACGTATGGCCTCTCCCAGTGTGCGCTCATCGTCACCTCCAGGAATGTCAAGCTCTAGCCCCGAATATTGTGCCACCACTTCGTCAACTGCGACACGAGCATAGCCAGCTGGAATCGAATTGCATGGAAGGTTGCTTCAGGGGGATTTGTATAAGCAATGCCATCCGCCACCTTCATGTATATGTTCTTCATTTTAAAGTGTAGCTCACAATTAGTGTTATCCATGATGTCATCCACAGGGTATCTATCCAGCAGTGCCTCATCGCCCGGGGAGGAACCCACGCTGCTTCTCGGCATGGATGGGACGGTGCTATCCAATGCTGGATCCGCTAGCTGCTGCCGCTGCTGAGACCCCCTTTCCTGGCTAAGTGAGTCGATCTGCTACTGCTGCCGCTGGAAAGCGAGTGCCAACTCCGTGTGCCTTGATTCTAGGCCTTGAAGGCGGTCTGCTTTCTGCTTCCTCTGCTCCTCCTCCAGCTTCGTCTTCTTCTCCTCCTGCATCTTCTTTCTCGCACGGCTTCTGTAGTCGGCGTTCCAGTCCGCAAACCCCTCAAACCACGGAACAACGCCTTTGCCTCGTGTTCTTCCCGGGTGATCAGGGTTCTTCAGGGCGTGCATAAGCTCGTCGTTCTCTCTGTTGGGTGTGAACACCCCCCGTTCGAGCCTCTTCTATTGCAACAATTAAATCAAGGTCGGCTCCTTTAAGACTTGCCCGCTCCAATGCCTGGCCTGTCTTTGGGTCCAACATCCCCCCATGCGCATAGAACCAAGTCCTGGACCTGGGGGGGAAGCTCAATGTAACTGGAATGACCCCTGCATCCACCATCTATTGCTTAGCGAGATCCCACTTAGGCCGGGCCACCTCGTAGCCACCTGGCCCCAGCTTATGGTGCCATATCTTTTTCGCGGCATTGATCTTGTTTATTCTCGACCGTTCCTGAGCTACTTCCGATTCGTTGAATTTCACGAAAGCGTCCCAGTGATCTCTTTGCTTCTCAAGTGTTCCCTTGAATTCTAGAGTCTTCTTTCCTCCTTCGACGTACTTGTTCCATATACTTTTCTTATGGTTGTTCAATGCTATCGCCATCTTCCTTAGAGAAGCGTTCTTGACTTTCTCCACATCTGCATCTGTGAAATGATCTGGTAGGGTGAAATGTGACATGAGAGATTCCCAAAGCCGATCTTTTGCACTTTGATCGACAAAAGTAAGATCTGGACGTTCCTTTGCTGGCTTTTTCCATTCTTGAATGGACATCGGGATTTGGTCCTTCACAAGAACTCCGCACTGACGAATGAACTTGCCCTCATTCTTCTTAGGCTCGCGCGGTTCGTCATTAGGTTTGATGGCATCGATGTTGTACTTTACGCCATCCTTCAACTTTTTGGCCGGGCCTCGCACTGTCCTGCTGCCTGTAGAAGATTTGCTCGATCCGGAGGGCTGAAAGAAGAAATATCGATTCGTTAATATATATATATATATATATGCAAAATCAATTAAAACATTTGATGATCACCAGGTGCTTGCTTCTATAAATATACCTCGCCGATATTTGTTATTTCAAGATCATCATAGTTCTGGACTTCATCTATTCGTTCGTCTTCATCGAATATCATATCACCCTCCCTGGTATTGTTCAGATATTGTGAGCTGTCATCTTCTTCATTCTCATCTGGCCGACTCGGGGAGCGTATGATCTCGAATAGGGCTTCTTCTCCTTCTCTGCCAGTATTGTCCGCCATAGCTCTATTTAACTAATCCAAAAGAAATATAAAACAATTTAGTATGCATCTCGAATAATAGTAGATAATTGATATGCATCTCGAATAATAGTAGATAATAGATATGCATCTCGAAAGATAAAACTGAATCATAGTAGATAATATGCGCATCATCGAATATAATCTCGAATAATCGTCTTGAATATTATCGAATAATATAATCTCGAATACATCGTCTCAAATATCTCAAATACAACACTAGCTAATGCAGATCGAAAACTATCGAATAAACTAGTCACTCGCGGTGGACACCAAAAGAGAAGGAACCACTACAGGATCATAGCTCAAGTGAGATCCCTGGAGAACCTGCCAGGTATTGGAGAACCTGACTTCCAACGCAACCATGTAGCGACGGACGTGCTCGTCCTCCTCCCTGACACGGTGACATACCACCTCCGCGGGGGACGCCAGCCTCCGCACCGAATGTGGCCCACGCGCCCGCCACCAAAGAAGCTCCGGGTCGACGACGGGACCCGGGTTCCTCACCAAGATGCGCGCCCCTAAAGGTAGCACCTCCCAGTGCCAGCCCGGCGGAGCCCAGTCCCGGACATGGCGCCTCTGAAGCAGGACATCATCGCGAATGGGTCAACGACGCGGATGCGGGCCGGGCATCGTTGACGTCGAGAACAAATTCTATGCAAATATATAATATTTTTAAATGTTTGGCTAGGAACAGCATTCAGAATCATAACGGATTCTCTTAACCATTAAGGGATTTAACAAAATGGCGCCATTCTGGATGCACAGAAAATGGTCCAAATTTTTCCTGATCTCATCTACCCTTCTATATGTCACGTTGTCTAGTGTCAAAGGATTCAAGAAAACCATGGCTTCATCATTAGCCGCAAGTAACAGGCGCATAATGGTACGAAGGCCTCCAAATTGTTTTGGAACGGAGTCCCGGATAGGATAATTAGCTTTTTGGTACGAAGTTCAGCAAAAGCCTTTTGAATATCGCTATTTGGAAGGCCTTTGCTGAAATTGGTACCAAAAAGTGAATTATTCTAGCCAGAACTCCGTTCCAAAACAACTTTGAAAAGCTTCGTGGCATCATACGCCTGTTACTTCCGGCTAATGATGAAGCCATGGATTTCTTCAATACTTTGACAGACAACGTGACATATAGCAGAATATATATATAGATGAGATAAAAAAAATGGATCAACTTATGCACATCCATAATGGGGGCATTCTTTGATCATATATATTTCACTAGATCACACTATGACATATGATCAAATGTTGCATATGTCAAAATTCAAACTTTGACATATGTCAAAATTATTGCATCTAGTTACATTGGATCAAATATTGCATCGTGAAATATGCAACATTCAAACTTTTTTTAATATGACAAACTTTTAATACATTCAAAAATCTAAAACATCAAAACATATACATATATACATCTAAAACATCAAAAATTCCTACTCAATAAAACATCTAAAACATCAAAACATAAACTATAAAAAACTAAAATTCCTACTCATCTAATTAACATTTATATATCGAAAATTCATCTAAACATTTCTATAACTAAAAGTATAAAAAACTAAAACAACATTCATCTAACATTTATATATATCTAATTCATCTTATTAACATTTATATATATCTAATTCATCTAATTCACCAAAAAAAGAAAACAAAAAAAATTAAGAAAATGTGTGTGTGTGTGTGAGTTCGATGGGAGGGGCGGCCATGGCGGCACAGGGGCTGCTCAGATCGGCGACGGCCGGCGAGGCGAGGCGACGGGGGCGGCGACGGGGGCGGTGACGGGAACGTACGGCAACGGGGACGGGGGCGGCGACGGGGACAGCGACGGCGCGCGATGGGGGGCGGCGGCGATGTCGATCGAAGCAGAGGAGACGAAGAAGAGAAGATAAGAAAATAAAAATCCGTAAGTGTTGTATATATAGGAGGGTCCTTTAGTCCCAGTTGGAGCCACCCGGTTGGAAAATTCGTAAATGTTGTATAATATTAGTGTGTTTTATCATTATATTCAATTTGGTAATACTTAGGTTATTTAAAAAAATAAAATTCCTTTGTAACAGATGAGTTTTCATCCGAAACCCTGATACTTCGAAAGAGATTGTCCATTTTGTGCACGAAGTGGATCCAGTTTTACTCGTAAACCTCTCAACTTTTTAGCACATGCTATGTGGGTGAAATGATGATACCATGCCAACTTTCAACCTTTTCAGAGTTCATTTGTAGTGCTTTTCAATTTCAAGGTCCTTTAGCTCAAAAAAATCAGTAAATTAATGAAAAATAGCAAATGAAGTCAGAAATGGTTGAAAATTGATGACGTGGCTTTGAATGGTGCATACTGAACGCACAAAAAGTCTGGAGTTGAAATAAGTTTAAAAAACATGCCTTTGTAACAGATGAGTTTTCATCCGAAACCCTGATACTTCGAAAGAGATTGTCCATTTTGTACACGAAGTGGATCCAGTTTTTGCCGTAACCCTCTCAACTTTTTAGCACATGCTATGTGGGTGAAATGATGATACCATGCCACTACTAGGGAAAAACTTCTACACAGAACCTTGGTAGTAGCGCTGGATAAAATCACGCGCTACTGCTACTTAGTAGTAGCGTGTGGCAGGAAAAGGCGCTGCTGCTATCTTCATAGCAGTAGCGCGTGTTAGCAAAACGCGCTACTGCTAATTTGAACTGGGCGCACATGGCGAGCCCCACTTAGCAGCAGCGCGGATCGATATCCAGCGCTACTGCTATGCTCCGTAGTAGTAGCGTTTGTCCCCAACCCGTGCTGCTACTAACCCTAGCTTATCGTCTTCCCTGCGTGGCTGACCCTCTCACTCTCCCACTCATTCGCTCTTCTCACTCTCCCTCTCCACTCTCTCGTTGTCCTCCTCATCGCCGCCGCATTGCCGCCGCCGCTGCCGCATTGCCGCCGCCGTCCTCCTCCTCGGTATGCCCTCCTCCCTCCTCCTTGCACCGCCCTCTGCTCTCCTCCTCCGGCCGCGCCCTCCTCCTCCTCCTCCAGCCACTTCCTCCTCCTGCCGCGCCCTCCTCCTGCTCCGCCCGCGCCCTCCTCATTCCTCCATCCGCCTCCGGTCGCCCTACTCCCTTCTCCCACTGCCCTCCTCCTCTCTCTTCTCTCCTCCCTCTTCCCACTAGCCCTCACTCCGCCCACCTCCTCCTCCTCACTCCTCCCTCCTCCCACCTCTCTCTGTATAGAAATTTTGAGTAAAAAAAATTAGGTATACAAATTTTTAGTAATAAAAATTAGTTAGATTTTGATTGTAGAATAGGTAGGTAGTATTTTACTAATTTTGTTCATATATATGAACCCTGGGCGTTCATATATATGAGCCCATTTCATCATTAGATCACTAAACTAGTTATATGTAATTAACCCTTGGTGTTCATATATATGGGTGGATGATTTTTTTTGTAATGCTTGGATAGATAGATGGATAGACGGATGGAATAAACTAGTTTTTTTAGTAAAGCTTTGGATAGATAGATGGATGGATGGATAACTGTTAGGGTTAGAACTAGGTTTTACAAATTTTTAGTAAATGTAGGTCTTTTGAATCAGCGTAATAATGTTTAGTTCATATCTTATAGGGTTTCACTAAGTACTAAAATGAGGATAATAATGTTTTTGTTTATATTTTGTTTTTGCAGAAATCAAGGAGCCCTGCATCATCCCCGCCATCGTCCCCGTCACCGACCCCCTCCGACCTCGAGGTGAGACCAGCCAAATCCCCATGTTGATGATGATGTAGATGTTTTCATAGATGTAGTAGAGTAGTAGATGAGTAGTTGTGACAATTTCCATGGAATAGAAAATTTTCAATGTAGTTCTTTCAAATATGATGGAGATTTAGACATGTGATATGTAGTGTTGTGTAGTACTAGTGCTTGCCCAAGTGGCCTATGTTTGCAGGGAACACCTCACAGTGGCCTATGTTTTGCCGGAGTGTTGATTAATTTCAATTGCGGCAAATTTCAGGCGCTCGATATATGTCCTTTTTAGCAAAGGTCATGCCGGATTTTTCCGTGAATTTTGGCATGACTTGTGCTAGAATATGTAGGAAATATCGAGTGGCCCGGATTTTGTAGAAAGATAATTAAACGACATTTCGAGTTGACTTTAAGTCTATCGGGATTCCACCATATATATGAGAGAAGAAGAATGCCGACTGTTGTCGTGGGGGTCATTCTTCCTCTTCTTTCTCGTGATAGACCTTTTGGTAATGCACGGGAAGGAAGAGAAGAATGACCATCACCGACGGTCGCAAATGTCAGAGAGGAATCAGTGAGAGAGAGTCTCCACCATATATGAGAGAAGAAGAATCCCGACTGTTGTCATGGGGGTAGCTTCTCCTTCGTTCCCGTGTGCTAGACAATTTGGTGTAATGCACTCGGGAACGAAGGGAGGAGCTACCATCACCGACGGTCGAATATATACACCACTTGAGCTGAGAGTTTTCAAGAAAATACTCGACAGACTGATAGTCAACCCGTGATGAATAATAATGATCTAATTTAGTTTTTGTAGTACATATATTTAATTTTAGAAGTTTAATCTTTGAATTATGAACATAGGAAATGTCGTCCGACGACGATAGGCTCCCGGAGTGCGACTGGTGTGGCGACGACCAGGGTCTGTGCGACAGGCATCACCTGGTAGAAGGTCGACGCTTCAGCATTAAGCTCCAGGAGACCTTTGATGTTGAAACGGTACGCAACGGCGACAAGTGTTTTTTCGTAATTAAGCACGAATTCTGCATCTTCAACGTGTAATTTTCATCTTTTACAATTCGACTATAGCTTATCCCATGCCATGAAAGACGCTATGTCTTGGAGAGGATGCATTTTGAAGATCACGAAAGTATGGAAACAAAGATAGTTCAGCTAAGGACCCATCATGGATATGATTTTCCCGTAAATCTATACAATTCTGAGTGCGTATCCCATTTTGGTTGCCCAAATTGAGAAGCACTTTGCAAGACGTATGATTTTCATGAGGGTATGCTTGTCACCATGGATCTTGGTGATCCTGACATCGATGAAGACAATATGGACATTTGGGTCCTTGTTGATACGCTTCCAATTCTACCGCTATGTGAGTTTCTCAAACATAGTTATTAAGTAATTTATATTGTTTATTCCAAAATAGTTGACAGCTTATTTTCATTGATAGCTTATTTTCATTCTTCAAAGAATGTGCGGAAGATGGTGTAGGGTAACGCAGCAGAAAACAAAAAATTTCCGACCTACGCACCAGCCCAGGAGCACTATGGAGACTGCATACAAGGTTTGATCATTTTCGTTACCGACTCGTAGCGCAGCGGAAGTAGAGTCGATGACGACCAGCGGTGCAGATCCCCGCAGCTAGGATTTACAACCTCCCAACCGCGAGGATGTATACCCTCGTCTTCCCTTCGCACAGCCCTCCGGGAGGCGGTCGAACAGTCCCCCGGACGGTGTCGCGGATAGCCCTTCGGGAGGACCTTCGAAACTCGAACGGTCACTCGGACAGCCCTTCGGGAGGACTCACAGAACTTGGACCGTCACTTGGACAGCCCTTCGGGAGGCACTCACGAACAGCCCCTTGGGCACTAAGATCGAAACTACGACCTCTCTACAGAGTTGCACACATACGGTGTCATCTATCCGGCAGGGCTTCGCCGTCCAGAACTAGTTCCCACCGGAACCCAGACAGCCTTTCGGCTCTGCAAAACTATTTTGCGGGGAGGGAGAGAGAAGCCAGATCATGCAATGGCACTTGTATGTGAGAAGTAGTGAGTGTGGAGGGCTGCCCCTCCACCTCTATTTATAGGAAATCCCAAGGGGTAGGGTGGTTTTACAAGAAAACCGAAAAGCACATGAATGAAGTCCTTCCACAAGGACCCAAATGTGAAACCAAGGCACAAGAGGGGGCTCCAAGGAGGAGCCCCCATGTGGCCGGCCACACCTAGGAGGGGCCCCCCCAAGGGAGCCTCATCCATCCATGTCACCCCCCAAAAAATATCTTGGGACAAAACCCAAAATAATGGCTTTCCAAAAAGTAACCCAAAAAGCACTTTCACTATTCATGACGACATTTTTCAGCGTCCGTTCGAACTGAAAAAATTTATGTGGGCTTAGAACATTTCCAGTACCCACTAAAATAATTTTCAACGTGTTCTGGAACAATTCCAGTTTAGTGATTTCATCTGCGAAAAGCATCTGAAGCGGTTCCGGCAGCTCCGGAACATTTTCGGTTTTTCTTCCAGAAAATTCCCAAAAGTTTCCAGAATGATTCTGGCACCCTCCAAGAATTATCAGGCATGTGCCGAAACCAATTTGACTTAATGGAATACCCCGAAACAACTTTTCAGTTTCACCGAAACTCATCCGTTGTTCTCTCTGCGGAACTTTTCCGCTGTCCGAAACTTTTTCGGTGTCCGAAACTTTTTCGGTGATTTTCTCTCAGACTCCCTGTCTAGTATTCAGCAGATAGATGACCCTTAAGCGTGTGACCCTATAGGTTCGGTGAAGTATAGACATGACACGGAACCCCTTCCGATCAATGATCAACATCGGAGCCGTGGACACCCATATTGACCCCTATACCCACACGAATGAATATTCGAGTGAACCTCCAGTTGCCGTGTGCTATTCCTGTTGCTTCACGATATGTTACAAATACCCGAGGTTAGACATGTTGGCATCCCCGTGGATCAACAACTTGTCCACTATGCCAGTTACCCCGTTATCGGTATTGTTCTCTTTTCTCGTTACCGTGTTCCGGCATCCCCGTGATCAAATTACAAAGTGTCTGGCCAGACGATGATGGATACCGTAACACCGAGAGGGCCCAGAGATATCTCTCCATCATCGGAGGAGCAAATCCCAATCTTGAGATATCAAGTTACTTGACATACTTTCCCATGAACCCGTAAGCCGCCGTAATAGCCATCGAGTTACGGATGACGTTTAACAAACCCAAAGTTCATGAATCAAGCATGAAGAAACTCGATACTCTCATGGTCTGAGGAATTATGCATACATTAACCATCTCTGTGTTATTAACCATTAACTTGTGACGAATGAATCTCATAGCATAACATCAATCGGGTCGATTCAACACAAATGTTCTCCTAACATTGTGCCCTCAAAGTTGCTGGCATAGACATGCCCATGATTGGGAAAACATAATCATCATGCAACACTTGAGCTAGTCTTAGATGCATGACTAGGAATACATTTTACCGTTTATTATTCCACACGTGCACATGGGCTTTCCCCAGAGCCTTTATGGATATACGGGCTCGGGAACCACATCAGTTATAGCATGGAACATAAACATAATAATGAGCATGGAGATAAATAATAACATTTATTATTGCCTCTAGGGCATATCTCCTACAGATGGTAGACAGAACCTACTACACCGATGGCGCAGAATTAACTTATCGGGAGAAAGATCATCTGATCTCATTTATTAATGATCTTGAGAATTACAATATCTATTATCAAACTCCTGCACATTATGGTCAATACATGCCACTAGTGCACGTGTTGAACTACGGTAACATCCATGGAGATGTCATGGTAAGATTTTTTACTATTACGACATCCGTGCATCTTTTGCATAAATTCTTCTAAAACTAAACTACATTGCGAACTACGAAGCTATTACTATGTTTTTCAACAGAAAATCCCGAAGGATTGTGTGCCTCATCTGATGTATTCGAAAGGTCGCCCTGATGTTATGAGCTTACGGCCAGGTCATCCTACGCATCACTGCTGTTCATATCGGATTTCTAAAACCGATGAAGACATGACAATCAAAGATTGGAAAAAATATATGGTCACTCGTAGGGAGCTACTTGGAAGCAACATTGTGCGAAGCGCAAGAATTGGAGACAGGATAATCTCCATTCTCCATAATGGAGAGTCGGGGCCTATCTTGTTTTATGCTATTTTACCTAAGAGAAGGTAGTAGGTTCTAGGTACAATGTGTTATTATGTGCTACAATGTGTTAGCTAGAGTTGATGATGATGATCATGAGGAGTTGTTATATGACATTGAGGAGTTGTTATATGACAATGATCATCATGAGGAGTTGTTATATGACAATGATGTATTATGATGATAAGTTGTTAATGATATGATGATGATGATTTATTATATCATTGGATGAAAGAATCGTGGATTAGTTTCAAGTGATCCATCCACTTGAAACTAATCCACGGTTCTTTCACCCAGTGATGTAATAACTCATTATGATGTAAAAACAATCTCTAAATTGCTACTGTATGAAAACTTGTATAATGGTGTATGAATACGACATAAAATGAAAAAGAAATAGAATACGCAATAATAGTAGTAGCGCGGGCACAAAGGCACGCTGCTCGTACTTACCAGCAGCGCTTTCTGCAAAATGCGCTACTAGTAAGTACGTATAGCAGCAGCGTGTGTAAGCCCGCGCTACTGCTAACCTTTAGCTGTAGCGCCGTATCAGTAGCGCGGCACCCCGCGCTACGGATAGGCCAAAAACCCGCACTACTGCTAGGCTTTTCCCTAGTAGTGTGCCAACTTTCAACCTTTTCAGAGTTCATTTTGTAGTGCTTTTCAATTTCAGGGTCATTTAGCTCAAAAAAAATCAGTAAATGAGCTGAAAAATAGCAAATGAAGTAAGAAAGGGTTGAAAATTGATGACGTTTGTCCGAAGCACAAAAGTACATGTTTCAAATGCCAAAACACATAAGCTCCCTAACTATTACAAAGATTCCCTACGGTTTGTCCAAAGTGGGACTTTCCAGATATATATAAGTTCGGAAACTCACTAGAGAAGAAAGTGATGACAGTGAAGCCGGTCACATCCCAGAGTGGGATCTTTGGGTGTGAAACTTTTTCTTCGCGTGTGTCCCATTGCGCCGTAACCATGGACAATCTTCATCATTTAACTGGATGCTCGGGTCAATATTCACTGTGAAGGGAGCAATTTCATGAAACTTTTCATAATCTTCTGACATGTCTGTCTTGTCATCCACTCCCATGAATTTTCTTTTCCCTGAAAGAACTATGTGGCGCTTTGGCTCATCGTATGATGTATTCGCTTCCTTATCTTTTCTTTTTCTCGGCTTGGTAGACATGTCGTTCACATAGAAAACCTGCGCCACATCATTGGCTAGGGCAAATGGTTCGTCTGCGTACGCAAGATTGTTGAGATCCACTATTGTCATTCTGTACTGCGGGTCTTCCGTTACCCCGCCTCGTGTCAGATTAACCCATTTGCACCGAAACAAAGGGACCTTCAAACCACGTCCATAGTCAAGTTCCCATATCTCCTCTATGTAACCATAATATGTGTCTGCTCCCCTCTTGGTTGCTACATCAAAGCGGACACCACTGTTTTGGTTGGTGCTCTTCTTATCTTGGGCGATCGTGTAAAATGTATTCCCATTTATCTCGTACCCTTTGAAAGTCATTATATTCGAAGATCGTAACGGGGACAGCAAGTACAGGTCATCTTCAACAGCGTCGTCATGCATGGCACGTGTCTGCAACCAACCGGTGAAAGTCCCCGTTTGTTCACGTGTAATCCAGTCGTCAGACTGCTCCGGGTGTTTGGAGCGTAGAATATTCTTGTGTTCCTCCATATACGGAGCCACCAAGGCGGAATTTTGTAGAACTGTATAGTGTGCTTGAGTGAGAGAATGCCCGTCCATACATATTATTTGTTTCGGTCCTAGCGTGCCATTTCCACCCAGTCTGCCCTTATGCCGCGATTTAGGAACACAAATCGGCTTAAGGTCAGGAATAAAGTCAATACAAAACTCAATGACCACCTCATTTTCATGGCCCTTGGAGATGCTTCCTTCTGGCCTAGCACGGTTATGAACATATTTCTTTAAGACTCCCATGCACCTCTCAAAGGGGAACATATTATGTAGAAATACAGGACCCAGAACGACAATCTCTTCGCATAGGTGAACTAGGACGTGCGTCATGATGTTGAAGAAGGATGGTGGGAACACCAACTCGAAACTGACAAGACATTGCACCAAATCATTCTCTAACCTTGGAATGATTTCTGGATCGATTACTTTCTGAGAGATTGCATTGAGGAATGCACATAGCTTCACAATGGCTAATCGAACGTTTTCCGGTAGAAGCCCCCTCAATGCAACCGGAAGCAGTTGCGTCATAATCACGTGGCAGTCATGAGACTTTAGGTTATGGAACTTTTTCTCTGCCATATTTATTGATCCCTTTATATTCGAAGAGAAGCCAGACGGGACCTTCATACTGAGCAGGCATTCAAAGAAGATTTCCTTCTCTTCTTTGGTAAGAGCGTAGCTGGCATGACCCTGATGTATGCCGTCTTTTCCGTGCATACGTTGCTGGTCCTCCCGTGCCTCCGGTGTATCTTTTGTCTTCCCATACACGCCCAAGAAGCCAAGCAGGGTCACGCGAAGATTCTTCGTCACGTGCATCACGTCGATTGCAGAGCGGACCTCTAGGTCTTTTCAATAGGGTAGGTCCCAAAATATAGATTTCTTCTTCCACATGGGTGCACGTCCGTCAGCGTCATTTGGAACAGATTGTCCGCCAGGACCCTTTCCAAAGATTACCTTCAAATCCTTGACCATATCATGTACATCATCACCAGTACGGTGGCGAGGCTTCGTCCGGTGATCTGTCTCATCTTTGAAATGCTTGCCTTTCTTTCTTACGGGATGCCCGCTCAGAAGAAATTGACGATGTCCCAGGTACACATTCTTCTTAGAATTATCCAAATATATACTATCGGTAGCATCCAAACAGTGTGTGCATGCGCAGTATCCCTTGTTTGTCTGTCCTAAAAGGTTACTGAGTGCAGGCCAACCATTGATGGTCAGAAACAGGAATGCATGTAGGTCCAATTCTTCCTGATCGAGCTCATCCCATCCATGTACACCTTTTCCATTCCACAGCTGTAAGAGTTCTTCAACTAATGGCCCTTGGATGAGCACTGGCATCATAATGAACTTCCGCTTCAGGCACAACCAAGGAGGAAGGTTATACATACATAGAGTCACATGCCAGGTGCTATGATTTCTGCTCTGCTCCCCAAAAGGATTAATGCCATCTGCGCTTAGACCAAACCATACGTTCCTTGCGTCATCTGCAAAGTCCCTCCACTTCCTCTTGATTTTTCTCCACTACGACCCGTCAGCGGGCACTCTCAACTTCCCGCCTTTCTAACGGTCCTCTTTGTGTCATCGCATCAACTTGGCATGCTCTTTGTTCTGGAACAAACGTTTCAACCGTGGTATTATAGGAGCATACCACATCACCTTGGCAGGAATCTTCTTCCTGGGGCGCTCGCCCTCGACATCACTAGGGTCATCGCGGCTGATCTTATAGCGCAATGCAACACATACCGGGCATGCGTTCAAATCCTCGTACTCACCGCGGTAGAGGATGCAGTCATTAGGGCATGCATGTATCTTCTGCACCTCTAATCCTAGAGGGCAGACAGCCTTCTTTGCTTCGTACGTACTTTCGGGAAATTCGTTGTCCTTTGGAAGCATCTTCTTTAACATTATCAGCAAGTTTCCAAATCCCTTGTCAGATACACCATTCTCTGCCTTCCATTGCAGCAATTCCAGTGTGCTGCCCAGCTTTTTCTTGTCAGCTTCGCAATTTGGGTACAACAATTTCTTGTGATCCTCTAACATGCGCTGCAACTTCAGCGTCTCCTTTTCACTTGCGTAGTTTCTCTTTACATCAGCAATGGCCCGACCTAGATCATCAACGGGCTCATCAGATGCCTCTTCTTCAGCTTCTTCCCGCATTGCCGGCTCAGCTTCTTCCCCCATTGTTGTACCATCGTATTCAGGGAATCCATGTCCAGGATAGCTGTCGTCATCCTCTTCTTCTTCATTGTCTTCCATCATAACCCCTCTTTCTCCGTGCTTGGTCCAAACATTATAGTGGGGCATGAAACCAGACTCAAACAGGTGCCAGTGAATGGTTCTTGAGTTAGAGTAATTGTGATCATTCTTACAGCCAGCATATGGACAAGACATAAAACAATCCACCCGCTTGTTTGCCTCAGCCGCAAGCACAAAAGTATACACGCCTTTAATGAACTGGGGAGAGCATCGGTCATCGTACATCCATTGCCGGCTCATCTTCATTACACAGCACCGAAAAGACCAAATTAATACAAGTTCATAAATAAAGTTCATACACACTTATTCTCATAAAACAACATACAAACTCTCTAGCTAAAGCATTTAAATGCAACAACAAATGCGATCAAGATTGCAACTAAGGTAACAATTGATCCAACAGCATAATGATACCAAGCCTCACTATCAATGGCATATTTTTTAATCTTTCTAATCTTCAAGCGCATTTTCTCCATCTTGATCTTGTGATCATCGACGACATCGGCAACATGCAACTCCAATTCCATCTTCTCCTCCTCAATTCTATTCAAATTTTCTTTCAAATACTTATTTTCTTTTTCAACTAAATTTAACCTCTCGACAATAGGGTCGGTTGAAATTTCCGGTTCATATACCTCCTAGATAAAAATATCTATGTCAACTTGATGGGCATAATTTGTCATATACACGAAATGCAACAAATAGTTATAAAAGAGAATATACCACATCCGAATCATAAACCGGACATGGGCCGACGGGGACGGATATCAAAATCATGGCACTATGTATAACAAACAACGTACGGGTAAGAAAATTATACAAGTAACTATATATCTAAATCACACAAACATAACTTTTTTTTATATAAAAAAGATAGGAACAAGAGGCTCACCACAAGGTGGTGCCGGCGACGGGACGGTGCGAGCGATCGACGGTGGTTAGGACAGAGACGGGAAGACACTAAGTAAACCACACCTACATATGCAAACTAAGAGTTATTTTGAGTTCAAATTGCATATAAATCAAATAAACTACCACATATAATTCCTCCCAAACTAAAACCCATAAATCACTATACTTATAGAGCATTGCAAGAGCTAATCTAGCAATGAGAGATGAAAGGACAAAGTTGCTAACCTTTGTGATCACTTGGATGGATGGGGTGCCTTCAAATCTTGAGAAATTTTGGCAAAAATGGAGGATGAGCTTGAGAGGAGAGGAAGAAAACAGAGAGGAGAGGAAAGGGGAAGAACAAAGAGATCGGGCTCGACGAAGGGTTTATATAGGATGATCTTTAGTCCCGGTTGGTTATACGAACCGGGACTAAAGATGCATCTCTAGTCCCGGTTCTTGCCACGAACTGGGACTAAAGGTGTTGGCGGGGCCCCAGCCTGACACCAGCCTGCCACCACCTCTTTAGTCCCGGTTCGTGGCACGAACCGGTACTAAAGGTTCGAAACGAACCGGGACTAATGAGCGCCGCTCGCCTAGCCGTTGGAACCGGCACTAATGGTGCCGGTTCATTTACAAACCGGGACTAATGAGCTGAACATTAGGCCCTTTTTCTACTAGTGATGGGGCATCCGGCATTGGATGTTAGGTGTTGGCGCGATGTCTGTTTAGTATTAGCCTCGGACATTCGGCACCCCTTCATCACGGGGATATGAGTATTGCCAAGATGGTGTCTTCACGCTTACTAATGTATTACCTTGTAAGGCTTTGTGAATAATTAATAAAATGGCTAGATTCATCGCCCAGATGCAGAGCTGGGGGTACATCCTCCTTTTAAAAAAAAAACAGTGAGAAGGACACTGTCCAAATAGCACTTTCATGGATGTGTTTCCAATCGCTGGTTTTTCTTGTGCATGGTAGAACACCCCCGTACACTATTAGAGGTGGAAATGACAGAGTTACCAAGCAGAGCCAAAGAGTTATACAAGATCTAAGAGGTCCGAGCGTTTCCTACTTAAGGATGCCATGTATCTATGTTTGAGACAAGCAAGAACAATCAATCTATTCTCTATAGTCTGAACCTATGTCTCCCCAATCCACGCACCCACGCTGCTTGAATATCTCCAGTATGGTAGTTATCCCGTTACGATTGAAGGTTCACAACAGGTAAAGTGAATGGCTTAAGTCTAATGCATGAGAATACATTTTCATTTAACTGATAAACATGTTGAAGATGTTTCTCGACTTACCTGAAGAGCACAATAGTTGCTCAAAGCGCACAAGAACTCCTCACTTGAATTTTCGGTTATAATCCTTGACATTGCCTCTGGATTCGGGTTAAGAATCTGAAAAGTAGATTTGAGGAGTTACACATTTTCATTCACATCGGGTGTACTGTAATTCTTTCACTAAATATGGTAGCAACCGATCATACCCGTAGTATGCAGCCAGCAATTCGATCTAGTTCTAGCTTGTTGTCTCTACAGTAAGACAGAAGATTGGATTCATAGAACTCAACTCTATCAAGCAACGTTTTCCCCTCCCCATCATAGATTGTGTGACCATCGTCATCAAGCGCATTCAAGTAAAGGTTTATCCATGCAATCTTGATAGCTCTTGGGTTTATATCCAGACCATAGACCTACAAAGAAACAAACAATGCTCAGTTTGGATTCTGACAAATACAATAGGCTGGACTATTACCGTAATGTCGATTTGAGTGCCCACAAATTTGATATACAGATATGTGCGTCTCAAACTACTACGGTGCATTTTTTTTCCTTTTCAAAGGACAAGACTGTTCATCATGGTTGGAACAAATATATCGTATTAGACCAGAGCCATGTTCAGAACTTGGGAGCAACATGCTCGTGGATATTGTTTCCTGAGAGCTCCCAAGCAAGTTAGACTATCAGTGGATTACCAAAAGGTCTGAAAGCTGGTTATGCTTCTAATTGCGGCAGCTCCCACTTCTGTAAGAGCAATGATAAAATAAAATAACCACAGAATAAGAGATGACAAGTTAACCTTCAAAGGTAGCCACTTTCCTGCAAGCGCAATGGATATCCAACCGTTCCCACATCCAAGAACTGCTACTGTCTTATCCCTGAAAATGGAATCTGGATGCCGATTGAGGCCCTCATAGAAAGTGAAGGACCAATCCTCACGACTGAAAATGCTAGGTATCTCCATCATCGTTAGTTTCTTTGTTTGCCGGGATCCTAGAAGCAATAAAGTTGTCACGCCATGAAAACCAAATGATAGATACAAAAACCGGGCAAAGTTAACTAAATAAGAGAACAAGAAAAAACATCGTGTATTAGTAGTTTGGAAAGTTTTTAGAATTACACCAACTATAGGCAGCAATTTGTACTTCATACACACAAATAGTGACAGAGAAGTCATGACTTCAGATAATGTAAGAATCTTGTAAATTACTGCTGTTCCAGTATAAATGCTACTTCTATGAATAATACCAACTAAATATATGGTGTACATACATTGTATTTTATTTTTTATGGCAAATAACTTCACCAGGCTGGTTTGTTGATTTTTATTCTTATGCTAATATGTTGGAACGATTTTCCGGCCTAAGAGGGAAAAGGTTACAGAAAATGTTTCCCACAAAAATAGCACTGCCTAGAGACCATCAAAATAGTCTTCTAAATGAATCATTTGATCAATGCCTTCATGTGTTCTCACCTCATGCGAAATTCCCTTTGTCCATTCTAATAAATAACCTCCACAGGCCAATAAATTAGTATGTGTCATGGCAAGTTTGCAACAAGACAATATAATGTGGTCAAATTGAAGCCTACTGTCCCCATAGATTACATCCCTAGAGGGCATCAATGTACTCTTCTAAATGGATCATTTTATCATTTCCTTGATATTTTCTCATCTCATATTTGAATGCAAAAAGACTACTATCCTCAGTGTATATGACAGGACCTAAAAGCTATTTTTCCTTCACCTTGGTTAGTTCTTGATCACCTTAGCTCTGGCTTAATTTGAAAGAAGAAAATAACCTGGTGACAAAGATTGCTTTCCCTGTGTTTTTTTTTTACAAACGTAAAACAAGGCAAGCACCACATAAGGTGACACATGAAATTATGCCAAAACAAATTCTGGTGGAAGCCTAATACCTATCCATTAAGTAATAACAAGCAAAAATTGTCAAACAGATCAACAAAGGCATTTCCAGTTATATACAGAAGCCAAAGAGTGTAGCTAAATTGCTCAGGAACCGAGACAAACAGTTTCCTGAATTCACGGAGAAATCAAATCTTTGAACAATTACACCGAAGGCAGCAATTTTACCAAGCCGCTACGCATATGTGGAAAAGCAGATCGCGCAATCTGTGAAGGTAAATAGGTCCACGGGGAAAATAAGGCGGGATAGGGGACCTTCGAGGTGGGGTCGAGGATGACGTCGTGGATGCGGAAGTAGAAGGTCTGGAAGCAGTTCTGGCCAGCGGCGGGGTCGGCGAAGCGGCGGCGGATGGAACCGAGGAGGCGTTGGGCCTCGGCGCGGGAGGCGGGGGCCTGGAGGCGCTCGAGAACAGCCTTGGTCGCGTCGTATGCGGCGTCGCCGGACTCGGCGCAGGACGTCAGGAGGTATCCACGTCCTTGTTGTCGTCGGTCGCCGCCAGTCCCTCTGGGTTCCCAGGCTAGGTCAGATAGTTCGAGTGAAGATTGGGTGGCGAGTAATGGCGAGGCGTAGGCAGAGTGTGCTGCGACTAGCGTGGGGAGACGAAAATGGACGCCGCCGTGACCGGGGAAGATGAGAAGGGGGTAGGTAATGACTAAATGGACACGCTCCGTATATTTTGGCATGCACTCAATCTCTAAACTAATATAACGGCGTTTAGATCACTATAGTGTTGATCACACCAACTGGCCAGGGCTGTTTCCAGCTTGTGGGTTTTTCTTTTGGAAATTGTTTAAAAACAACCGCCTAAATTGTCTCCCGTGTAAGCCCGTCGGGCGTGTGACACGTGCCCTGTGGGCCTGCGCGCGTCCTCTCTTCCCCCATCCTTATCCCCACGCCGCACCTTATCCTCTCGACTGTTCCTTCCTCTCGCCTCCAGTTCTTCCCCAAATCACCGCCGACCGTATCGTCTCTCACCCCTCCTCCGGCGAGCTCAGGCACTGCTCCTCTCGGTTGCACCTTCCTGAGAGCATCTCCCTCTTCTCCCCTCTCCTCTTCTCCCTTCCCAACATCCTCGGGTCATCCCTCTGCTGCTTCAAGGAGCTGCAATGCAGCGCTCTTCCGTGTCCACCGGTTCCCCGATGCAGCACCCCTAGGCGGCTGCAAGCTGCCGGCGTTGCGACGCAGGTCTTCTCATCGGCTGCCGGCGCTGCGATGCAACATCGATGCAGACCCCTCAACGGCTGCAAGTTGTTGGCGATGCGATGCAGCTCTCATCGGTGGTTGTCGGCGTTGCGACGCAGCCTTCATCGAAGCTGCAGCCCTCATCAATGCTGCGTTGGAGCTTCATCAGGGTGTTGTCGATGCTGCGTTGGAGCTTCGCCATGCTGCCGGGGGCTGCAATGAAGCGGCGCCCGGGGTTGCAATGGAGCGTCGCCAGGCTCATAGGCTGCAATGGAGCTCCACCGGTGCTGCATTGAAGCGCCGTTGGTGCTGCAATGGAGCTTCGCCGACGACGTGGATGCTACGCTGCAGCTTTGTCTGGCCGCCGGGGGTTGCAATGAAGCTTCGTCGGGGGTGCCGTCAGGGCTGCGCTCGATGCTGCCATGGATAGGACTCAGGAGGCTCCCGGTGCTGCACAAGATCGGACGTCCCGCAACGCCAGATCGGACAGCTGGTTAGGAGGATAATTTCTCTAGGAAATCATCTGGCTAATCCGTAGTAGCCGCCAGAAATTTTTTTACGTCAGCTTGTGATTTTTTTAAACAGTACAGACGCAGACGTAAATACTCAGACATACACTCATCCCTATAAACACACACGCACATTCTATTCCTATAAGCACCTTCGGAAGACTGAGCCGACATATCTCTACTCCTGAAGGCTGGGAGTTGGTATGCTCGCCTCACTTCCCACAAACCCCTCCGCAAATCCTATATTACGCCCGCAAGCATCTTATAGACAACCTTTCGCTCGAGCGCGACCAATTTGGCCCGGACCATTTGACGCGTGCATTAACTCAATCAAATCGGTACTTTTCCAAAACAACGTCGCGCATTAACTCATTCAAATCAAATTAAATCTTACCAAAATTGACCGGTCCATTTGACGTGTGTATTAAATTAATGGGATAATTGTATTTATACCCTTAGTTGTGTCCCCCTCAACCGAATTGCCCCTAGTTTTTGAAAACACGTGGTCTTGCTCAACCCACTTTGTCGTCTTGTGCTTTTGCCCTTTGACCATTTGACCGTCACTTTGAAAACTTCATAACTAATTCATACTAAATCAGAAAAATGCAAATAAGATACCAAAATGTTTGAAAAAACATCACCTGTATGTCAATGTCACTTGCATTCATGACAAAAGTGTTGATAAGTGCCCATCCGAGTTTTAGCTCTTATCATACCACCATGAACAGGAAAATCTAAAAAATCAAAAAATTCAAGAAAAATTTGGTGGCAAAGAATTGCAAATGTTATAAGTGCTTGCCAAGTTTCATGAGGGAATGACATTCATGAAAGTCGTGGTTTCATTGTTTTTTTTGCCACGTCTATACCTATACTAATTAGAGACTCCCTAGAAATTACCATATTAATCAGTAATTAGGAGCCGTTAATCCGGTGGGACCGAGTTATTACGGTGTAGATCGATCCTAGATTTTTTTTTACTATTACTGTATACTAACGAGCCTTTGTATTGATCCAGATCGTTAGAATCCATGTTGCACAGCCCACCAATACATAAAATGTTGCACGCATCCACGGACCACAAGTCCAATCGTTTAAAAAAAGGGAACAAGTCCAATCTGGTCAGGTAGGCAAATAGTTCTGCCCGTAACCTACAAAAACTAGATCCTGCCGTGCCTAGCTTCATTAGTTAGGTATATACGAAACAGAACTCCCAATATCTCTTGCCATTTCACCATGGTTCTCCGCCGATCCACATGATACTCATGCCGCAGCAACTCAATTGAGCCGCCGTCCTCGGGATGCCTTGCCGGATGTAGCCCAGACCGCCGGCTAACCACCACGGAGAAGATGTCACGTGTTGCACCCTTTCAATTCCACGGCACTATCATCCTAAAACTATTATTGCCAGATGCACCGCAGGCCAACTGCCATGGAGGAGGTGACGCAAGTCATCGAGCACGACATGGAGTATCAGTGCATCGTCGTCCACGATCAAGGAGGCTATTGATCGGCATGCCTTCCACTTCTACAAGCTTCCTCTGCTGCACCTTTTGAGGTGAGTTTTCCATTGGATTTTCACTTGGACATGGTGGAAAATACCCTTTTAGCTCAAAGCAACAGACAATGTTCATATGTATGACTAATATTTCTGGATTTTTTAAAACTGATGCTGCTTTGTGCGTTTTTAACTCAATCTAATTTTTCTCATAAAGGAGGTGCTGCTTCAATCTAATTTTGATCTTAAAGGAGGTGTTGCTTTGTGGGTTATTCGACCATGTTGATAAATTTAATTTCTCTTTTAACATCTTATATCTTATATTTTGGCAAAATCATCCATCTGATGTCCCGATTAGTAATTTACATCCGCCGGATCAAATACAAGACAAGAGTCCTCACTTGGTGTCTTACTGGAATAGTTTTTACTAAAAAAAACTCTTCCACGTGTGATGGAAGAAGATATCTCTCCGTTCACCCAGGAACCTAAGCTTCCTTAAGAAATCCTAGCGCCGTTCTCTCCATGTCATCCTCAAATTTGAATATTTATGGACGGCCGTGTGGCTGACGTGCATCCTGGACTGTAGAGCCTCCCACGTGGTACTGCAGGCTGCCCTCTCCCATCATGACCTAGCGCTGATGCATGACGTGAGTGCAGGGGGCTGTAAGGCAGAGGCCACTGGATCGATTTCGTTTGAGGCGAGCTAGCTTTACAACAGGTTGGAAACACATGCATGTAGTGCAGCCTTCTCAAGGTGCACTGCAAGTAGGCTACCAAATTCAAGGTACGAACTTTATTTCTCACGTTCTATTGCTTTATGTTGGCTCAGGCCTGATCACACGTTACACATCGCTCTTGACGAGTACTTTCTGCCGGCTGAATACGTATGTACACTACTTACCGATTGCTTTCTGCCTAGACGTGCAGGTACACAAACCAGAATTGGTCAATACTACCTGGAGATACGCACGTAAAAGGAAGTAGGCAGACAGGGAGGTCGATTGATTCTGGAGCACGAGTGAGCTAGCTAGCACAACCTTGATGCTGATCGAAGTACCACCGGCCAAAGCCAGAAATGCACCGGATAACACAATACGACGAGTCAACACGAGGTCACGCGCGAACAAACCTATGGTTGGATGATTAGAGGGACTGTGGTATCCCTAGCCCACCAGGATTCAAGTCCTGGTGCTCGCATTTATTCTTGGATTTATTTCATAATTTCCGGCGATGCGCAATATGCCGGCTAAATCTTTCGGAGGTGTTCATTGGGGTAGGGTGTGCGTGTGTGTGTTCATAGGGGTGAGTGTATGCGCGTGTATATGAGCACTTGCGTTTGTACTAGGTTCAAAAAAAAACACAAGGACACGCGAGTTATGGCCACATGCACGTGTCGTGCCTGTTGATTCCTTTATATTGATCATGTACCTTTGATTACAAAGGAGCCATCGTACAGGTGCAACACTTTTGTCACCACCATTGCCATGTCCAATTTGTTAACTGCGTGTATGGGATATATACCTACAATATGATACAAAATAATTAGATACAATTACATGAATGATGTGGTTCTGTTATAATCTATTTCTAGTGTCCCATCATTACATATTAGAACATAATTTTGTTTCTTTTGTGGTGCTTGACAAAAGTGTTGGTAAGTGCACATCCAAGTTTTAGCTCTTATCATACCACCATGAATAGTAAAATCTAAAAAAACAAAAAATTCAAAAATAAAGTTGGTGGCAAAGAATGACAAATGTTTTAAGTGCATGCCAAGTTTCATCGGGGAATGACATTCGTGGAAGTCGTGGCAAAAAAACAAAAATTGTTTTTTGCCAACTTTTTCTTGAATTTTTTGAACTTTTTTAGATTTTACTGTTCATGGTGGTATGATAAGAGCTAAAACTCGGATGGGCACTTACCAACACTTTTGTCATGAATGCAAGTGACATTGACATACAGGTGATGTTTTTCCGAACATTTTGGTACCTTATTTGCATTTTTCTGATTTAGTATGAATTAGTTATGAAGTTTTCAAAGTGACAGTCAAACGGTCAAAGGGCAAAAGCACAAGACGCCAAAGTGGGTCGGGCAAGACCACGTGTTTTCAGAAACTAGGGGCAATCCTGACGAGGGGGACACAACTAAGGGTATAAAATCAATTATCCCGTCTTATAATTAGTTGATCGGACAAGACTATTATATAATACAATATTTTAAATATAATATATACTATTAACTGAATTTGACCACCTTCCTTCATTGTATGTAATTATGGGAGCGTTGAAGGCAAGGCTAGCATCGGGGATTTTGACATCGCATAAATATAGTACTTCTCCTCTGTATGATTTGTACTTCTGAAAAAATTATATGGTAGAATCTTCACACTTAAATGCTTATTTCTTATTTCTAATTCTGTTTGCAAATACTAGAGAACAGTTTGCACATTACTCAGTGTGCAAACTTTTGGCACATCACATAATTGGTTTTTGTTGGTAGATCTCCATGACCACGCATTTCCATTGTGGTTGTTTTTTAAAATCACTCGAGTTAAGGTCACTTTGATAATCAAATTTATCATATAAATCGACAAGTTCGTGATTTTTATCGAATTTGTACGATTTATTTCTCTATACATGTTTGATTCCACGCGGATTCAATAAACATCTCAGCTACTAGTAAAACCAACAGGATTAAACCTACCTTTGGAAATGTGGATTGTCATGCTCCCATTTACCCATTAACCTTTTCTCTATTTTAGTTTTTTTGACACACTTTTTCGTACTTTGGTTGTTATTTTTTCACAGCCTATTATAAAATATCTTCACATCACAACACAATAAACCCACTGTAGACTGACCATAAATGAGCACGATAATGCTTGAAAAATTTCTACATGCATTTTATCACATAATTTTGAAGGATTGAAGGAATATTATTTATATTTGATATATGTCTCATAATTTTGAGTAAAATTGATTTTTTATACATATTGCATGTTCCCAAAAAATACAAATAGAATCAATGTTTTCCAGGAACTTTAACTAAAATTATGTATAATGCTAGCCCGTGCGAATGGACGGGTTGACGACTAGTCTAATTTAAAGAAGGGGGTCAATACATATATATGAATGAAACTCAACATAATTGATGGTAATAAAATAAAATTGTGAATATTGTTTACGTACTTTAAATTGTTTGTCAGAGTAACCACGCTCAAAGGTCGAGTGGCAGATGAACTCGCAAACATAGTATCCACATAAATTATTCCCGCCTGCCTGCCACAAGCACTTTACGAGAATAGATTTTAATCAAACTGATAATCAAGCATGATAATGGTATTGATGAAACTAGAATCGAAGAGAGATGCGCGGAACTAGCTAGTACTACTTACTTTGGGTTGTGTAAATCGCAGCTCCTTCTTCAGACCCGAAACCATTCCGGTGAACTTTTTCCAAACCCTGCTCGGCAAAGAAAATGATTACTTGATATCAGGAAATGAACGAAAGTTGTCGATATGGTGCGATAATGATTGAACTTACTTCTGGAGCATTTCACTCATGTCCGCATAATCCTTAGAATCTTTACGTCTCGAGTCTAAGACAGTTACTACTCCCCCGTCAAGCTTAATGGATAGCAAAATAAAGTGGAACATGCGCATGCATAACTCATCAATTATAGTACTTAACCTCGAGTAAGCAAAACCAAATATGCACAAGACAGTAACACTCACTTGAAGTTGTTAGGAAAGAGTATTTCCCTTTTGTTTTGATGTCGAAGGAACGCTTTTAGCAAGTTTTCCTCAGTATCTTCAACTCTGTTTTGTACCGTCCATTCATTTACGGTATTTGGGCTAATGAACCCAATGTCATAGATTTGTCCTCTTTTGCATTCGACGATTTTCAATCTGCATAATATAGTGAGGATAATTATATATACATGCAATGAACGAGCTGAGCTAGAGACTTAATTACAGAAATAATACTTATAGACAGTAGCAACTCATGAGTTGTTTGTTGAGGGCGTCTTGATTGAATAACTGAAATTATTCCACAAATTCAACAGGCATCACCCCAACTCCAATGAAGTCGTGCTCATCTTTAATTCCCAGCAATATACTATCGGTCCCATCCTTGCTGCAGGTTTCCAAGTACCAATCATGCAATCTTCGCATCATCGTTGGTAGATGCGGGAGTTGATCAGTTTTGACGAGAGGCTCCCCGTGCTCGTATCTAAAGGGCGCTACTACCTCAGCCATTTCAAATTGTACATCATCGCCCACGTAATCACCAAGAGTGGTACCGGGCGCTAGCCCCGGATGATTAGCGATCTCGCTAGACACCTTCAGCGCGGGGCATGATTGCTTCTCCTGTTCGCCGAGCTGGGGAATTGTTTTCCCAGTTTGTCTTGCAGCACTGGTAGTACTTCCCAACAGCCGTGCTTCATCATATGTCGTTGCAATACAGCGGTCATAGTTGGATCGCAGCGGAGGTGGTGGTGGTCGCTTAAGGGCATCCAGAGTGCGCTTCGTTTTCACCGGATCTATTATCTCCTTCGGAGGTGGACGTTTTCGTTCAATATGGGCCCGCACTTCATCATCCATGATGTTCTTGTTTTCCTCATCAGTCCTCTCATATGGGAACTTTGGAGGAGCCCTGAGGCTTGGACCAGCTCTGAATTTCTTGCCTGTTGTGCTGCTAGCCGCCGGAGCGACGGCACCTCTCTTCCGCTGTTGCTGTGCGGCGGAGTCCGCTGAATCGTCGGAGCCCACTGAGGCGGTGAAGCCCGTTGACGCGCCGAAGACGGCTGTGGCGGCGGAGATGGCTGACGCGCTGGAGACAGCTGAGGCGGAGGAGGATTCTGCTGAGGGACCTTCTCCGTTAGAGTCCGCTGAGGTGGCGGAGACGGCTGACACGCCAGAGACGACTCAGGCAGTGGAGATAGCAGAGCTGGACTGTGAGGAGGAGTCCGCCGAGGATCCGGCTGAGTCTGCTGAGGCGGCGTCTAGTTTGGAAGCTTGATGTGCTCCTTTCTCCATAGACATGTACTCCTTACGGCATTTTCCAGAGGCATATCCCCTTCAACTGTAGGGTACTCAAGCTCCAGCCCCTCAAATCCCTCCATTATTTCATCCACCCCGACAATAGCAAAGCCATGTGGAATCGGACGGCAATGGAAATTTCCCTCAGCTCGAGGAGGTAAGACAGAGCCGACCGCCACCTTCACTGTCAGGTTATGGCATTTCGCCATTAGCACACAATGTTCATCCTCCGTGATAATATCCATGGGGTAGCGAGGAGCCGTGATATCAGGCTGAACGAGCTCCGTGGAAGCCACGCTGCTTCTCCGCTGAGATGGTGGGGTAGCTTCAGGGGCAGCATCGAACGAAGGATCTTCGTGCCGCTGAGATGGTTGACCGGTAGCTCGCTGGCTCTCAAGTTCCTCTAGTTTCACTAATCATGCATTGATCTTCTGCATTTCGCTTGCTTCCTCTTTCTTCTTTCTCTCTCGGCTTCTATAACCACCGCTGTCGGGAAACCCATGCACCCACGGAATGGAGCCTGATGTGCCTCATGTTCGTCCAGGCTGTTCAGGATTCCCGAGGGCCTCTATCAGCTCGTCCTTCTCTCTATCGGGATGGAACCTCCCTTCCTGCGCTGCCTGGATTGCTTTCTCAAGCTTCTTGACGGGTATTGCAAGTTGAGCGTTCGTCCAAACACACTTCCCTGATTCTGGGTCCAAAGTTCACCCAACCCCGAAGAACCAAGTCCTTGCCCGATCTAGCCAGTGCAATGTCGCTGCATTGACCCCTTTAGCAAGCAGGTCTTGCTCAGCTTTGTCCCACGTAGGCCGGGCTTTGCTGTAGCCACATGACCCCGTAACATGGTGATATTGCTTCTTTGCAGCATTTTGCTTGTTTGTCAGTGACCTTTGCTTAGCCTTCTCCGATTTGTCGTATGCCACAAATGCGGGCCAGTGATCTCTTATCTTCTCATATTGACCGGTGAATTCTGGAGTCTCGTATTTGTCGACAAACTTTTTCTTCAAATCTTTCATCCAGTTCTTGAATAGTTCTACCATCTACTTAAGAGCAAACGCCTTGACCTTTCGCTGTATAACTGGGTTATTCGGATCCTCCTCTGGCGGTAGGCTGAAATTTGTCATCAGCGAGTTCCAAAGATCATCTTTTGGTCTATCTTGGATATAAGAAACTTCAGGGTCCTTCTTCTTATTCTATTCTTGGATGCTGATTGGGACGCTGTCCCTAACAACAACTCCGCACTGATGTACAAATGTGTCCTTGGTTCGCTTGGGAGCAATCGGTTGGCCATCTCGAGCGACTTCTTCGATCGTGAACCTTTCATCCTGGCACAACCTTTTCTTCGGGCCTCATCTCCTTACGAAAGTTTGGCTCAATCCGGAGGGCTAAAAGAAGAAAGAAGCGTTAATATATGTACATACAAAACAATTAATGCAACAAGTTAGCAGAGGCTTAATTAATTAATATATATATATATATATATATATATATATATATATATATATATATATATATACTAGTAGACTGCGCGTGCGTTGCCACAGGCCAACAAATAAATTTATAACCAATGGTTATTTTCCTCCCTATGAACAAGCATATTGCATGGAATGTTCAACCTCAACACAAATGCAAGCATCATCTTCTCTCTATTCTTACAAACAGTAAGCACCCCTCTAGCTGGTCTTTCTTGCTGAACTTGTTGTCCGTCATCTTCGTTGTCCATACATCATTCATCCTCTCAATCTATTGCCCCTTGACTCTGCATGTAGCTTCCATGTCGTTGTTTTTTTGTCTCAGAAGGTTAAAAAACAACCCGACCACATCACCTATCCGATCTATTCCTAATCCAAGGAAGCTAAATCTAGTTGAATGCGTGTGTCTTGCCCTCAAACAACAAACTTATCTATGAAAACATATAAAAAATATTATTACACATCTCATGCTTATGACTATGTTGTCACAAGTACTTCTTCGCTATCTCTTGCTTTCCTCTAAATATGTTTCTCCAAGCATGCATTTCAATTTCCACCATCACCAACATATCTACTTTCATGTGCTCCTTCAACTCCACAAATATGTCTTATTCTCCTTCCTCCATGAGATTCTCTTTGCATTGTTGTGTTGCACATCTGTTCTTTAAAAACAAGGCAAGTGAATCACATCATCAACATTAGTCATCTATATTGGGTACCTAGGAAGAAGGTACAATCGACTTCTCCAACCAGATTTGATTCTGTCTATGTGTTACTTTTCTATATTGATAAGTTCTGTCTCGAAGCAAATTTTAAGCTTCCTCATGTTCAACAAAAGTACTAAAATTGAGATGCAAAATACATGCGCACACGCATACATATCAGATCATCCACGCATTTACACATGGATAACGAACACCGAGCAAGCATGCATCAACAAATCTTCTCAAACAAGCGTACACATCCAGATCTGGTTGTAGACAAGATCCATCACAAATACATCAAGCACATGATACATCTAGATCTGAAATCTTGATAAGATCCATGATAAATACAACATAATTTTTACATCATTATCTAATATATATACACACAACTAATACATTCATATTGATCTCCTTCTTTAAAGATGATGGAGATGCGGGATAAGCTCCTCCCAATGGATTGCGTACGAGCAATTCAAGAGGAAATAGCGGGATTTTTGCTCGACCAGGTCATACATCCCAAAGGAGAATACCATTACACCTAATGCCTCCATGTAATGATCTGCAAATTGTAGGAGAAATTGTATATACCAAATTGTATATATATATGTATGTGAATGGTCGTACAAGAAATTCGATGATATATATATGATCGGTTCTACGAGAAATTCTATTTATATATATATATATATATATGCATAACGTGTACAGTATGTAGTAGCATAAAGTATGTTCGAAATGAGAAAGAATTAAATGGAAAACACAAAATTAAAAGGAAAAATAAACAATAAACCCATAAATCCCTAAACCTTTTAGTCCCGGTTGGTGTAACCAACCGGGACTAAAGGCCCCCAGCCCCCCGGCGTGGGCTCGTGTCACGTGGTGGGCCTTTGGTCCCGGGTCGTGGCGAACCGGCACTAAGGGGGGGGGGGCTTTAGTCCCCACACTTTAGTGCAGGTTGGTGAATCGGGACTAAAGGTCCTTACGAACCGGGACTAAAGCCCGATTCTCGACTAGTGCTAGCTGCTTGTGACATTCAGTTTCAGATGATCGTCAATGACTCCTCCCCCCTCATGTCTGATGAGTCGTCCTATTTTTCGAGAGAGGATACTTTGCGGACCGCCTCTCTCATGGTCGTCGATGATACTTGCGGACCCCCCCCCCCCTCATGTCAAAGTTATCGGGGATATGTTGAATTCCCGAGGGAGTTAGTGGTGTTCTAACGCGGCACTACACGATATAGGTGAAGGGGGATAACATCCAGGAATGTTTTCCCGAAGTCTGCATTTTCAAACAGATGAACTGGAGGGGGATGGTTCCAGGTTCGCTATGCTAGCTGCTTGTGACAGATGAACGGAGGGCATATTCGAATTCGTCATATTTTCGGCTAAGTCTCTGCTAAGTCTCTGCTAGAGTCTATTAGCTTGCTCAAAACTTTGTTTGAAAAGTGCCACTTGATATTAATTCCAGAAACTGTTAGAATTTATAAACTTTGTTAGATGATCACCATTGATCTATAGTTCTAACGGAGACACTTCATATAAGTGTTTTACATGGACAAAAAAAACCTAACTTTGTTACAAACATATAAACATATGAACATTTTCTATATACATCAATCCATCCATCCATACATATATGCATACATATACATGGACAAAAAAATTCTATGAACATAAAAATATTTAAGAAAAAAATTATATGAACATAAAAAATTCTAGGCACATAAATAAATTCTATATACATCAATCCATCCATCTATATGAAAAAAAAAAATTCTATGAACATAAAAAAAATTCTATATACATCAATCCATCCATCCATCCATCTATATGAAAATAATTTAAGAAAAAAAATTCTATGAAGATGAAAATGCAGGGCGGCGGCGGCAGCGCATAGGGGAGGGGCGGCGGCGGCGGCAGCGCAGGATAGGGGCGGCGGCGGCAGCAGCGCAGTGGAAGGGGGCGGAGCTCACTGGGGGTGCGGCGTCGGGGGCATCGATGAGGAGCGTGCGGCTCGGGGTAGGGCGTCAGGGCAGGGCGTCGGCATCGGGAGGGCGGTGTAGCAGCCTGGCGGCGTCGGCATCTGGGCAGGACGGCGCAGCAGCCTGGCGGCATCGGGGCAGGGCGTCGGCGTCGGGAGGAGAATAGGAGGTTGGGGAAATTTTCCTAAGTGTTGGCTTATATACCCAACCCTTTAGTCCCGGTTGGTGGCTCCAACCGGGACTAAAGGCACCCTTTTCGTCCCGGTTGGAGCCACGAACCGGGACTAAAGGTCAATTTTAGCAGCCCAAAGGGCGGGAAGCAGAGACCTTTAGTCCCGGTTGGTGGCTCGAACCGGGACCAAAGGGGGGCCTTTCGTCCCGGTTCGAGCCACCAACCGGGACTAAAGGGTTGTGCTGCCGCATCCATAAGTTTAGTCCCAGCTCGCTAGTTGAGAGGGGCTCGGAGGGGTTTATAAGCGCTGCTGCCGCTACCCTCTCGAGCTCCTCTCAACTGCAGATAGTACATGCCTATCTGACGCCCTGTTGGGCCTGCTTGCACTACGGGCCTGCATCCTGGCCCATTTCTAGGGTTTCTAGTCGTATGCAGGCCGTGGTGGCTAGTAGGTGGGCCTTTTTTTGCAGATGTTATGTTTTTAAAATTTTAGTGTTATTTTTTGCATATGTTATTTTTAGTTATATTATTTTAGTTGCATAAATTTTATATAATTTTAGATGCAAAAGTTTTATTTTTTATTGATTCTTTTTAGTTGATTCCTTTTGCTAGTAGAGTTTTATAAAAGCTTTTTAGTTTTCTATTAAAGTTTGTAACAAAAAAATACTTTATGAAAATTCTTTTTACTATTAAAGTTTTTAACAAATAAATACTTTGATAATTTTAGTTAATATTATTTTGATTCTTTTTGCTATTGAAGAATATTATATTTAATTGATTCTTTTTAGTTCATTCTTTTTGCTATTAGAGTTTTATAAAAGCTTTTTAATTAGTTTATTCTTTTTGCTATTAGAGTTTTATAAAAGCTATTTAGTTCATTTTTTTTGCTATTAGTTCATTCTTTGAGCTAAATGACCCTGAAATTAAAAAGCACTACAAATGAACTCTGAAAAGGTTGAAAGTTGGCATGGTATCATCATTTCACCAACATAGCATGTGCTAAAAAGTTGAGAGGGTTACGGCAAAAACTGGATGCAGTTCGTGTACAAAATGGACAATCTCTTTCGAAGTATTATGGTTTTAGACGAAAACTCATCTATTACAAAGGTATTTCATTTTTTAACTTATTTCAACTCCTGACTTTTTGTGCATTGAACATGCACCATTTAAAGCCACATCATCAATTTTCAACCCTCTGTGACTTCATTTGCTATTTTTCAAGCATTTACTGATATTTTTAGCTAAATCACCTTGAAATTGAAAAGCACTACAAATGAACTATGAAAAGGTTGAAAGTTGGCATGGTATCATCATTTCACCCACATAGCATGTGCTGAAAAGTTGAGAGGGTTATGGCAAAAATTGGATGCACTTCATGTACAAAATGGACAATCTCTTTCGAAGTATCAGGGCTTCACTTTTTCTTCGCGTGTGTCGCTTGCTTATTGCGCCGTAACCATTGATAATCTTCATCGTTTAACAGGATGCTTGGGTCAGCCTTCACTTTGAAGGGAGTAATTTCATGAAACTTTTCATAATCTTCAGACATGTCCGTCTTGCCCTCCACTCCGACAATGTCTCTTTTCATTGAAAAAACTATGTGGCGCTTTGGCTCATCGTATGATGTATTTGCTTCCTTATCTTTTCTTTTTCTCGGTTTGGTAGACATGTCCTTCACATAGAAAACCTACGCCACATCATTGGCTAGGACGAATGGTTCGTCTGTGTACCCAAGATTGTTGAGATCCACTTATGTCATTCCGTACTGCGGGTCTACCTGTACCCGGCCTCCTGACAGATTGACCCATTTGCACCGAAACAAAGGGACCTTAAAATCATGTCCATAGTCAAGTACCCATATGTCCACTATGTAACCATAATATGTGTGTTTTCCCCTCTTGGTTGCTGCATCAAAGCGGACACCGCTGTTTTGGTTGGTGCACTTTTGATCTTGGGTGATCATGTAAAATGTATTCCCATTTATCTCGTACCCTTGGTAAGTCAATACAGTCGAAGATGGTGTCCTGGCCAACAAGTACGGCTCATCTCCAACAATGTTGTTACCCATGAGATGTGTGTGCAACCAACTACCGAAAGTCCTGATGTGTTCACATGTAATCCAGTCATCAGACTGCTCCGGGTGTTTGGAGCGTAGAATATTCTTGTGTTCATTAACATACGGGGTCACCAAGGTAGAATTCTGTAGAACTTAGTAGTGTGCTTGAGCCCAAGAATGCCCGTCCCTACATATTATTGAATCCACTCCTAGCGTGCCTTTTCCAGTCAGTCTCCCCTCATACCGCGATTGAGGGAGACCAATCGGCTTAAGGTCAGGAATAAAGTCAACAAAAAACTCAATGACCTCCTTTGTTTGATGACCCATGGAGATGCTTCCTTCTGGCCTAGCATGGTTACGAACATATTTCTTTAAGACTCCGATGAACCTCTCAAAGGGGAACATATTGTGTAGAAATATAGGGCCTAGAATGGCAATCTCGTCGACTAGATGAACTAGGACGTGCGTCATGATATTGAAGAAGGATGGTGGGAACACCAGCTGGAAACTGAAAAGACAATGCACCAAATATTCTTTAACCTTGGTAGGATTTCTGGATCGATTACCTTCTGAGAGATTGCATTGAGGAATGAACATACCTTCACAATGGCTAATCGAACATTGTCCGGTAGAAGCCCCCTCAATGCAACCGGAAGCAGTTGCGTCATAATCACATGGCAGTCATGAGACTTTAGGTTCTGGAACTTTTTCTCTGGGATATTTATTATTCCCTTTATATTGGACGAGATGCCAAACGGGACCTTCATACTGAGCAGGCATTCAAAGAAGATTTCCCTCTCTTATTTGGTAAGAGCGTAGCTGGCAGGACCTTGATACTGCTTTGGATGCATGCCGTCTTTTTCGTGCACACGTTGTTGGTCCTCCCGTGCCTCCGGTGTATCTTTGTCTTCCCATACACGCCCAAGAAGCCTAGTAGGTTAACGCAAAGATTCTTCGTCACGTGCATCACGTCGATTGCAGAGCGGACCTCTAGGTCTTTTCAATAGGGTAGGTCCCAAAATATAGATTTCTTCTTCCACATGGGTGCGCGTCCCTCAGCGTCATTCAGAACAGATTGTCTGCCAGGACCCTTTCCATAGATTACTTGTAAATCCTTGACCATATCAAGTATGGCCTCACCAGTACGGAGGACGGGCTTCTTCCGGTGATCTGCCTCACGTTTGAAAAGCTTGCCTTTCTTTCTTAAGAGGTGGTTGGCCGGTAGAAATCGACGATGTCCAAGGTACACATTCATCCTATGTTTGTCCAAATATATACTTTTGGTATCATCTAAACAGTGTGTGCATGCGTGGTATCCCTTGTTTGTCTGTCTTGAAACGTTACTAAGAGCAGGCCAATCATTGATGGTCAGAAACAGCAACGCATGTAGGTCAAATTCCTCCCATTTGTGCTCATCCCACACATGAACACCTTTTCCATTCCTCAGCTGTAAAAGTTCTTCAACTAATGGCCTTAGGTACACATCAATGTCGTTGCCGGGTTGCTTAGGGCCTTGGATGAGCACTGGCATCATAAGGAGGAAGGTTATAGATACATAGAGTCACGGGCCAGGTGCTATGATTGTTGCTCTGCTCCCCAAAAGGATTAATGCCATCTGTGCTTAAACCAAACCATACGTTCCTTGCGTCACCTGCAAAGTCCCGCCACCTTCTCTCAATTTTTCTCCACTGCGACATGTTAGCGGGTGCTCTCAGCTTCCCATCTTTCTTATGATCTTCTTTGTGCCATCGCATTAACTTGGCATGCTCTTTGTTCCTGAACAGACATTTCAACCGTGGAATTATAGGAGCATACCACATCACCTTGGCAGAAACCCTCTTCCTGGGGCGTTCGCCCTCAACATCACCAGGGTCATCTCATCTGATCTTATACCAAAATGCACTGCGTACCGGACATGCGTTCAAATCCTCGTACTCACCGCAGTAGAGGATGCTGTCATTAGGGCATGCATGTATCTTCTGCACCTCCAATCCTAGAGGGCATAGAAACTTCTTTGCTTTGTACGTACTGTCGGGCAATTCGTTATCCTTTGGAAGCTTCCTCTTCATTATTTTCAGTAGCTTCCCAAATCCGTTGTCAGATACACCATTGTCTGCCTTCCATTGCAGCAATTCCAGTGTGGTACCGAGCTTTGTGTTGTCATCTTCGCAATTTGGGTACAACCCTTTTTTGTGATCCTCTAACATGCGATCGAACTTCAACTTCTCCCTTTCACTTTGGCATTCTCTCTGTGCATCAACAATGACCCGGCGAAGATCATCATCGGGCACATCGTCTGGTTCCTCTTGATCTTCAGCTTCCCCTGTTGCAGTATCACCGTATTCAGGGGGATAATTGTCATCATCCTCTTCTTCTTCATTGTCTTCCATCATAACCCCTCTTTCTCCGTGCTTGGTCCAAACATTATAGTGTGGCATGAAACCCTTCTCAAGCAGGTGGATGTGAAGGGTTTTCAAGTTAGAGTGATGTAACACCGTAAAAATTTAATCACATTTTTATTAAGTAAAATTTGGCAGAAATAAAATTATGATTTATAAGTAAGTCCTTTATTATTTTAAGAGTATTTTCTATTTCTGTTTTCCAAAATTCTTCCCTCCATATAGAATTTTTTGGAAATAATATTGTGGCTTTGGTAGTTTTCCTAAAACATTTCAATTATAGCTTAATAATAGTAAGAATTATTTCACAATAAAAATTGCCCTAAAACAATTCTTTTAACAGCATTTTCAATTCTTTAAATACCTCTATTGCACTACAACCACTTTAATTAATTCTTTTAAAATTCCACAAAAATTATGGGAGGTCATGTGATGTCCACAGATCTCTTTTATGCAAAAACGTAACTTCATCTTTTGTAAATTTTGAGCAAAATAACCTCTTTTCATTTCTGGTCCAGATCCAGTTTGCACTACAACCTCATTTTTCCTTGCTCCAAAAATTCTGAAATTATTCCACACTATAGTCCTTCCAACCAAACCCTTAAGTCCAAAATTTTAGCTCCATTGGAATCTTTTTAGTTCACCGAATATTCCTCTGAAGTTTCTGTCCAGAAATGAATTTCTCTAAAACTTGCACTAACAAGTTTTTCCTTTTTCCCAACCAACTCCACAACCATATCTAACATCTAATGAGACACCATTCTGCCAAATATCACTTTCATAGGAATCTTCTAAATGGCCTTAGCATTTCATCAAGCACCTTGTGGGCATGATAGAATTTGGCATCCTTTCTGAACTCCATGTGCCACTGGATCCTATGGCTAAACTAACTTGTCCATCATCATCACCACCCACACTAGCACCATTCTATTATTTTGCAACTTGTTTGGGACCCTATGGCTGCAATTGGCATTTTTCCGAACACCCTGGACGCGTGCATAGCGCACGGCTAGAGTGCCCGTATGGCACTGCGTCGGCGCCCGAGCTCCAGTCGCTCGCCTGCTGATTTTCCCAGTCACCACCGCACCCAGTAGCACCTGCTGACCGTCTCACCACCCGCCATCACTCCTCCTCGGCTCCTAACGCCGACCAGCCACTGATCTGCACCGACCAGAGCCACCGCGGTCGCCGACTCGGGTACGGCATAGTCCAGGGCGCCTGGCGCCAATTCGAGGCCACCAGAGCACCCCCTCGACTTAACTGCAGCCGCCACCGTCCTCACTGAAACCCGCCGTCCACCAACGGCCTCGCCACCATCCTCGCTTACCATTAATGGCCGCCGCCATGATCCACTCGGGGACGGCACCGTCCACGCTACCCAGCACTTCCCCGAGCCAGCCAGCTCAATCCCTGGACGGTGGCGTCGCTCAGAAGCTTGCCCACGCCGCGCCGCCCCTGCAACTGCCATTTCGGCGCAGTAATGGCGACGGCCACCGGGGCCGTTCTTCGGGAAGCTGCAGAACCGACCTTCTCCGGCTATAAAAACCACCCTCGAGCTTTCCTAACTCATCACTACTCCTGCCTCTTCCTCTGTGAGCCTCCGCAAGCCACCAAGCAATCATAGATAGCCGTCCCGCTCGTCTCCGGCAGCTTTTGCCGCCGCCGCGGTTCGGTTGGTTCCAACACCACCAGGGCCTCCCCCTCTCCGCTCCCTTCACCCACAGACTCCCAATGATCTCACGGATCCGTTCCCCCTCCTCAATTTGGCCGGAGATGGCCTACAGGCGAAATCCCCAAATTGGGTTCCGCCGGAGCTTCTCGGGCATCCTCGTCGCCGGCAGCCCCGCACTCCCCGCCAACCGTGCCACACCTCAGGAGGATCGCTAGGACCCTCCGAGCTCGTAAGTGGCCACCACATCCCGAAGGACACCGCCGTTCGCCGGCGCCGGACGCCGGAGCCCTCCTCTGATTCCTGTCTGGGCACGCGTGCGTGGGTGATGACAAACCCGACAGGTGGGTCCCACCTGTCGTTGTGTCACCCCCTCTCCAGAAGCACATGCGCTTTCGCCGCTAGGAAGGGTACTCCTGTGGTACGCCTTCGACGCTGCCGTACCCACGCGGGCTAGGAGCTGGGCCCGGCCCAGGGATGCCGCGCAACTAAAACGCGCACAGGGCGTTCCTCAGCCTTTTTCTTTATCTTTTTTTTCCAGCAATTTACAAATAATTCCTCAGTGACATTTTCAAATCCAAATCCAGTGCTTCAAATTTCTACAGTCTCATAAAAACATGCTCTATTTATCTAGATTAGGTGAACATTTTTTCCTAAGCATTGTTCCTACTGGATCTATTAAATAGTCCATTTAGTAATTTATTCCAGCTTATAAATTTCATAAGTAATTCGTATGAACTAAAAATAAATTGATTCTTCTTCTGTTATTTTTCATCAAGTTTATTTTAGTATTTATTTCAAAAAAATATTTGAAACAATTTTTGGCACTGTTTTTACTATATGTGGTAATTCAAATATTTTTGAAAATAGGGAATGGAGGGGAGATAAATATTTCAAACTTTTGGAGTGCACCCAATATCTCTGCATGCTCAAGGCAAACATCTTGAAAACTTGATATGGTGGATTGCATGGTTATATTGTTTGCAAGAATAAATAAAGTCATCCATAGGTTGAGTTCGAATAAAATTTGCATGCATGTAGTGATGGCATGTTTCCTCGTACCTTGCATCGTGTGCTTGTCATGACTAACATGCAGGAGCAGGTATAAGTAAAATACAGTACCGGCAGAAGGGTGACCACGTTGAACCGTGATCATGCCTTGTTGGTTATGCATGTTGGAGCATGCAAGGGTTGTGGCCCTGTTTTGGCATTACTGTTAAAAGGATACTTTGTTCAGCAAACCACTGCAGGAAAACATGAACCTCCTGAGTCGACCATAGATCGAGTCTTGTTTCGGTAACCCCCATACTTGTTTCGTGCTACCACTTGTCCCTGCCACAGGTAGGGTATGGTTCAGTAAGTTAATAACCCCTTTCCATGCACACACCATACAGAGGGCCACGATGAGGGTTTCCACGGCCGTGGACTAAATCCTGTCATCGGGTCAGGGGGCATGGGTGTTTCATGTTGTAAATGAGTGGGGGGCACCCGTTGGAATCCCCACGTATTAGTAGTGATCCCATGCTACTCAAGATTGTTGTCTCCCCGACTTAGAGTTTTTCTGGAACGATGCTTTGGGTGATTCCTGGCATCCGGAAGGTTAATCTGGTGTGTGCTGGTCAGGTGTGTTTTCAACCCAAAGACCATAATGGGAATTAGTCAGTGACACGGTACCGACTAAAGAAATCCTTTACTTGTGGGTAAAGAGTACACCCTCTGCAAAGTTTAAACCTATTCAAATAGTCGTGTCCGCGGTTAAGGACTACAGTCTGGGTTGGTCAAGTGTCGGTCTTCGGAGGAAAATAATTAAATTGAGCCTGAATTATTTTGCAGGATAATTATTGTCACCCTGATGCTACCATGAATATTTTTGCTATGCATATTAATATTATTGAGGTTATGCAAATTATTATGGACTAACCCGTTTCTCTTATTTTATTTTCCTGAGTGTCTCAGGGGCTGGCTAGACTACCCCGGGCATTCGGTTTTATTTTCAAGATAGATCTTGGCGTCACTTTTTGACACCCGACTGGCAATTCTTTTCAAGGCCTCTTCGTGGCGTCCCTCGAGTTCTCAGGCGGTCTACCACGCCACTACTCTTGTGGATACCCAATTAGCATTTCTTTTCAAGACCGTTCGTGGCGTCACTTTTTGACACCCAACTGGCATTTCTTTTCAAGACCTATTCGTGGCGTCCCTCGAGTTCTCAGGCGGTCTATCACCCCACTACTCTTGTGGATAACCGATTGGCATTTCTTTTCAAGACATCTCCGTGGTGTCCCTCGAGTTATCAGGTGGTCCTATCATGCCACTACTCTTGTGGACACCCGATTGGCATTTCTTTTCCATTAAATTTTCTTTATTGCTTGTCACTAACCTGTTATATTTATTCTTTGCATCATATTATATTTAACCTGTCATGATTTAAATTTCAGTCAGCATGAGCGTAACACTTAGTTCTGCATGAGCATATGCGTTCAGTATATCTTGTGTTCATAATGTTTGCGAGTACATTCAAACATACTCATAGGCTTGTCCCTAGCTATTTACTTGGCCAGATCAAGAGTTCTACAAGGAGTACCATTGCGACGTCCGTGCGGAGCCTAGGATGGCAGCCACGCGGGATAGGAATTATCCAGGTCAGCCGTTCCTGTGGGAATGGAGCCCCATCGACGTTGGAGAACCACGAGTCACTTCCGTCATCCATCGCCAGAATCATTATTGTATCATTAGACCTTCATGGTCTTGTATCCAATTCTTGTAATTGCTTGGTAATCTGTAACAAGGACGTGTCCACCAGTAACGGTAATCCTGGGCTGGTGATGACACACGGGGTTAATTTCTGGGATATTTGCGTCCCGGAAATCCGGCCCCGACAACCTTGGTATCAGAGCCAGGCTGACCATTGGCTAATCCTATCTTAGCCTGGTCACTATCCATAGGTTTTCACACCGTCCACATCCTTTCCTATTCACCATCAAGCCCATCCTATCCAATAGTCTGCATAGTGGCCAGCCGACACCTTTTAGCAGTCGGTGCCCAACCTATCAATCTAACCGACAACCACAGTAATACGTCACATTTTGTGATTTATATCTGCGACATTGACTCGACCACTCTAGAACAGAGCTGATACCCAGAATCGTAACCATGCTGATATATGTTTCCTAGCCCAGGCAATATATAGGAGACCACTCTCGTAACCAAAATCAGCATCCCTCACTTTGTACACTGCCTCCACAACCATTTCCCCCAGGTCGCACCTTGGGATTCATCTGAGAACCCCAGATGCAACCGCGGGCAGTTTTGTCAAGATATTGTGGGATTTCACCTGCAACACCATTCGTTCCACTCAACCACCCCAGTACGAGCTGTTCAAATCGAGGATCAACCACAAGGCCTCGAAATATTGGGCAGTCGCGCACATCCCACCAGTAGACCCAAACCAAGGCCCTACAAATGTTGTCTTCATCGGGAAATCTATGCCAACTCCAGAAATGGCTATAGAAGTTGCTGCCTATGAAGCAATTACCCGTCTCCGGTTCGTAGTGCCTCGTGCTAGCGAAAGGGGGTATTACTACTTCCCGAGCCGCGCAGCACCCAGAGAAGAAGCATCTTTCCCCTGCAGACAATCAGAGAGAGATCCAATGCTAGCCAACCTTGTTCAACATGTCATCGCACAAGAGCGTTTAACCCAGCAAGTGATAGACTTCCTCCAGACTCTTGCTGTTCTGAATCCTCAGATCGCCATCGGTGGACCACTGTTGCCAGACCAAGGAGGAAACGTTCTTCGACTCCTCCATCCACTTTCCCCGGGAGAAGAAGAATGTGTTCCGATGCCGGGGATATTTCCTCAGGACCCTTTCGATTTTACCTTTGTACCGTAGACACCATGGTTGTGTCCGTTCGTCTAGCGTTTAAATTGCATGATTTGATATCTGTGCTGCATCTTAGGATTTACCCTATGAGTAAAATGTTTGGTTGCAGTTGCGTTAGAGTAATTTTGTTACCATAGTTTATAATTGATTTTCACCCCTTAACAAATCTCGGGTTGAGATTTTATTAAGGACCACTGCGACTAATAATTTTTGGAAACACAAAATTAATTCACGCACCGCCACGACACCCGGCTTACAGTCACACTCACTCCACTACATGCACTAAGTGCAGAACCACACACACACACACACACTTAGCACCTAATCAACCGCCTCGCACACCAGACCACTCTCAGAAAAATTTGTGGGTTTTTATTTCTACGGAGCTGCTGCAGAACGCACTAACACTCACTCGTAACCACCACCGATGCCTAATCCTCATGATCACCGCCGCCTCGGAGACCCAGCACTCGAGCTGCGGCATCACGGCGATCGTCAAGGATCATCGCGCACAGTAGCAGCGAGGAGCCGACCAACGCTGCCAGCAGAGTGACCAGGAGGATCGTGATCAGCTCCGAGCCGACATCCTCCATTGATGCCTCATCTCGAGCTCCTGCAGCCAGAAAGAGAAGAAGAAGAAGAGGAAGAGGTGAGGTGCGAGGCAGAGGAAGAGGAAGAAACCACGGTCGTTTTATAGCTCGGGCTCGGTGCACGGTAAATGAGGTCCACCAGCGCCACTCGTCGCCCGATCATCGGTGTTCGGAGGCGAATCCGCGAGCAGTGCAGACAAAGTACTGGCCCGCGAGGTGAGTGCACGCCGCACCGACAGCTAGCATGCCGCGCACTACCGCAGTACGGCCCTAGATACCCTACGCGCTAGACGCCGCAGGAGGAGAAAGCGCGCGGGAGGGAGAAGGAGAAGAGAGCCGGAGGAAGAAGAAGAGACTGACAGTTGGCTCTGGGTCCACCTGTCAGCCGGATAGAGCATTGTGCACTAGAGTACGGCAAGCGAATTTTGGAAATTATACTTTTTCCAAATTTGTCGTAATAGTCACAGTAGAAACACAGCACTAGTGCCTCGCGGTAGTTACACCAATTATCAGGAGCCCTCATCAACTGTGCCTAAATAGGTTATTTGAAATGGCTCAGAAAAAAAATATCCTCGAAAGGTGGGTTTAATATTTGATGACCACTTTAACAAATCTCGAGGACGAGATTTTCTGACGGGGGGTAGAGTTTGTAACACCGCAAAAATTTAATCACATTTTTATTAAGTAAAATTTGCCAGAAATAAAATTTTGCTTTATAAGTAAGTCCTTTATTATTTTCAGAGTATTTTCTGTTTCTGTTTTCTAAAATTCTTCCCTCCATATAGAAATTATTGGAAATAATATTGTGGCTTTGGTAGTTTTCCTAAAACATTTCAATTATAGCTTAATAACAGTAAGAATTATTTCATAATAAAAATTGACCTAAAACAATTCTTTTAACAGCATTTTCAATTCTTTAAATACCTCTGTTGCACTACAACCACTTTAATTAATTCTTTTAAAATTCCACAAAAATTATGGGAGGTCATGTGATGTCCACAGATCTCTTTTATGCAAAAACCTAACTTGGTATTTTGTAAATTTTGAGCAAAAAAACCTCTTTTCATTTCTGGTCCAGATCCAGCTATGCACTAATACCTCATTTTTCCTTGCTCCAAAAATTCTGAAATTATTCCACACTATAGTCCTTCCAACCAAACCCTTAAGTCCAAAATTTTAGCTCCATTGGAATCTTTTGAGTTCACCAAATATTCCTCTACAGTTTCTGTCCAGAAATGAATTTCTCTAAAACTTGCACTAACAAGTTTTTCCTTTTGCCCAACCAACTCCACAACCATATCTAACATCTAATGAGACACCATTCTGCCAAATATCACTTTCATAGGAATCTTCTAAATGGCCTTAGCATTTCATCAAGCACCTTGTGGGCATGACAGAATTTGGCTTCCTTTCTGAACTCCATGTGCCACTGGATCCTACGGCTAAACTAACTTGTCCATCATCATCACCACCCACACTAGCACCATTCTATTATTTTGCAACTTGTTTGGGACCCTGCGGCTGCCATTGGCATTTTTCCGAACACCCTGGACGCGTGCATAGCGCACGGCCAGAGCGCCCGTATGGCACTGCGTCGGCGCCCGAGCTCCTGTCGCTCGCCTGCTGATTTTCCCAGCCACCACAGCACCCAGTAGCACCTGCTGACCGTCTCACCACCCGCCATCACTCCTCCTTGGCTCCCAACGCTGACCAGCCACCGACCTGCACCGACCAGAGCCGCTGCCGCGGTTGCCAACTCGGGTACGACACCGTCCAGGGTGCCTGGCACCAATCCGAGGCCACCAGAGCATCCCCTCGACTTAACTGTGGCCGCCACTGTCCTCACGGAACCCCGCCGTCCACCAACAGCCTCGCCACCGTCCTCACTTACCATTAATGGCTGCTGCCGCGATCCACTCGGGGACGGCACCATCCTCGCTACCCAGCACTTCCCCGAGCCAGCCAGCTCACTCCCTAGACGGTGGCGTCGCTCAGAAGATTGCCCACGTCGCGCCGCCCCCGCAACTGCCATTTTGGCGCAGTAATGGCGACGGCCACCGGGGCCGTTCTTCGGGAAGCTGCAGAACCGATCTTCTCCGGCTATAAAAGCCACCCTCTAGCTTTCCTAACTCATCACTACTCCTGCCTCTTCCTCTGTGACCCTCCCCAAACCAACAAGCAATCAGAGATGGCCGTCCCGCTCGTCTCCAGCAGCTTCTGCCACCGCCGCGGTTCGGTTGGTTCCAACACCACCAGGGCCTCCCCCTCTCCACTCTCTTCACCCACAAACTCCCAATGATCTCACGGATCCGTTTCCCCTCCTCAATTTGGCCGGAGATGGCCTACAGGCGAAATCCCCAATTTAGGTTCTGCCGGAGCTTCTCGGGCATCCTCGCCGCCAGCAGCCCCGCACTCCCCGCCAACCGTGCCACACCTCAGGAGGATCGCCAGGACCCTCCGAGCTCGTAGGTGGCCTCCACATCCCGAAGGGCACCGCCATTCGCCGGCGGCGGACACCGGAGCCCTCCTCTGATTCCTGTACGGGCGCGCGCGCGTGGGTCATGACAAACCAGACAGCTGGGTCCCACCTATCGGTGTGTCACCCCCTCTCCAGATGCGCATGCGCTTTCCCCGCTAGGAAGCATACTCCTGTGGTACGCCTTCGATGCCGCCGTACCCCCATGGGCTAGGAGCTGGGCTCGGCCCAGGGATGCCGCGCAACTAAAACGCGCACAGGGTGTTCCTCAGCCTTTTTCTTTACCTTTTTTTCCAACAATTTACAAATAATTCCTCAGTGACATTTTCAAATCTAAATCCAGTGATTCAAATTTCTACAGTATCATAAAAACATGCTCTATTTATCTAGATTAGGTGAATTTTTTTTTTCCTAAGCATTCTTCCCACTGGATCTATTAAATAGTCCATTTAGTAATTTATTCCAGCTTGTAAATTTCATAAGTAATTCATCTAAACTCCAAATAAATTGATTATTCTTCTGTTATTTTTCATTTTTCATCTAGTTTATTTTAGTATTTATTTCAAAAAAATATTTAAAACAATTTTTGGCACTGTTTTTACTATATGTGGTAATTCAAATATTTTTGAAAATAGGGAATGGAGGGGAGATAAATATTTCAAACTTTTGGAGTGCACCCAATATCTCTGCATGCTCAAGGCAAGCATCTTGAACACTTGATATGGTGGATTGCATGGTTATATTATTTGCAAGAATAAATGAAGTCATCCATAGGTTGAGTTTGAATAAAATTTTCATGCATGTAGTGATGGCATGTTTCCTCGTACCATGCATCGTGTGCTTGTCATGACTAACTTGCAGGAGCAGGTATAAGTAAAATACAGTACAGGCAGAAGGGTGACCACGTTGAAGCGTGATCATGCCTTGTTGGTTATGCATGTTGGAGCATGCAAGGGTTGTGGCCCTGTTTTGGCATTACTGTTAAAAGGATACTTTGTTGAGCTAACCACTGCAGGAAAACTTGAACCTCCTGAGTCGATCGTAAATCGAGTCTTGTTCCGGTAACCCCCATACTTGTTTCGTGCTACCACTTGTCCCTGCCACAGGTAGGGTATGGTTCAGTAAGTTGATAACCCCTTTCCATGCACACACCGTACAGAGGGCCACGATGAGGGTTTCCATGGCCGTGGACTAAATCCTGTCATCGGGTCAGGGGGCATGGGTGTTTCTAGTTGTAAATGAGAGGGGGGCACCCCTTGGAATACGCACGTATTAATAGTGATCCCATGCTACTCGAGATTGTTGTCTCCCCGACTTAGAGTTTTTCTGGAATGTTGCTTTGGGTGATTCCTGGCATCTGGACGGTTAATCTGGTGTGTGCTGGTCAGGTGTGTTTTCAACCCAAAGACCGTAATGGGAATTAGTCAGTGTCACGGTACTGACTAAAGAAATCCTTTACTTGTGGGTAAAGAGTACACCCTCTGCAGAGTTTAAACTTATTCAAATAGCCGTGTCCGCGGTTAAGGACTACAGTCTGGTTGGTCAAGTTTCGGTCTTAGAGTCGGTCTTCGGAGGAAAATAATTAAATTGAGCCTGAATTATTTTGCAGAATAATTATTGTCACCCTGATGCTACCATGAATATTTTTGCTATGCATATTAATATTATTGTGGTTATGCATATTATTATGGACTAACCCGTTTCTCTTATTTTATTGTCCTGAGTATCTCAGGGGCTGGCTAGACTACCCCGGGCATTCGGTTTTATTTTCAAGACCGACCGTGGTGTCACTTTTTGACACCCGACTGGCATTTCTTTTCAAGACCTCTTCGTGGCGTCCCTCGAGTTCTCAGGCGGTCTGTCACGCCACTACTCTTGTGGATACCCGATTGGCATTTCTTTTCAAGACCGATCGTGGCGTCACTTTTTGACACCCGACTGGCATTTATTTTCAAGACCTCTTCGTGGCGTCCCTCGAGTTCTCAGGCGGTCTATCACGCCACTACTCTTGTGGATACCCGATTGGCATTTCTTTTCAAGACCTCTTCGTGGCGTCCCTCGAGTTATCAGGCGGTCCTATCACGCCACCACTCTTGTGGACACCCGATTGGCATTTATTTTCCATTAAATTTTCTTTATTGCTTGTCACTAACCTGTTATATTTATTCTTTGCATCGTATTATATTTAACCTATCATGATTTAAATTTCAGTCAGCATGAGTGTTACACTTAGTTCTGCATGAGCATATGCATTCTGTATATCTTGTGTTCATAATGTTTGTGAGTACATTCAAACATACTCACAGGCTTGTCCCTGGCTATTTACTTGGCCAGGTCAGGAATTCTACAAGGAGTACCACAGCGACATCCGTGCAGAGCCTAGGATGGCAGCCACGCAGGATAGGAATTATCCAGGTCAGCCGTTCCTGTGGGAATGGAGCCCCAACGACGTTGTAGAACCACGAGTCACTTTCGTCATCCATCGCAAGAATCATTGTTGTATCATTAGACCTTCATGGTCTTGTATCCAATTCTTGTAATTGCTTGGTAATCTGTAACAAGGACGTGTCCACCAGCAACGGTAATCCTGGGCTGGTGATGACACGAGGGGTTAATTTCTGGGATATTTGCGTCCCGGAAATCCGGCCCTGACAAGTGACCCTTCGTATTCCCACAGACTGTACATGGACAATACATAAAACCATTCTGCTTGTTTGCCTCAGCCAGTTCGAGAAATTTATGCAGGACCTCAATATACTCGGTGGTGCGTCGGTCACCGTACATCCATTGCCGGTTCATCTGCATGCATTATATAATTAAGTGTATCAAAAACCATTATAGAACATCATGAATAGAGAAGTGACCAAATTAATACAAGTTCATCATCACATTAAAACCAAAGTACAGTAGTGATCAAATGTTATTACTGAAAAAATAAATACATAAAGTTCATACATAGTTCTCATAGAACAACATACAGCTCTCTAGAGCATCTAATTAAAATATACATTGAAACTAACATAAAACTATGTAAAACATTGAAATGCAACAACAAATGCGATCATAATCACAACTAAGGTAACAATTGATCCAACAACATAATGATACCAAGCCTCTTTATCAATGGCATATTTTTTTATCTTTCTAATCTTCAAGCGCATTGCATTCATCTTGATCTTGTGATCATCGACGACATCGGCAACATGAAACTCCAATTTCATCTTCTCCTCCTCAATTCTTTTCAATTTTTCTTTCAAATACTTGTTTTCTTTTTCAACTAAATTTAACCTCTCGACAAGCGGGTTGGCTGGAAATTCTGGTTCACATACCTCCTAGATAAAAACATCTATGTCACGTTGGTCGGGATAATTGTCATAAACACTAAATGAAACAAATAGTTATAAAAGATAATATACCACATCCGAATCATAGACCGGACGAGGGCCGACGGGGGCGGATACCAAAACCATGGCACTATATAATAACAAACAATAATAAAAGTAAGAAATTTATACAAGTATATCTATCTAAATCATACAAGTAAGAATTTTTTTTAAAAAATAAGATAAGAACAAGAGGCTCACCATGGTGGTGCCGGCAACGAGATCGGCGCGGGCGATCGACGACGGTTAGAACGGGGACGGGATGGCACCCTACACATGTGCAGACTATAAGAAGTTAATTTGAGCTCAAACTGTGCATCTAAATCAAAAGAACTCCCACATACACTCCTACACTAAAACCCACAAACCACTCTACTTCTAGAGCATTTGAAATGAGCTAAACTAGCAGTGAGAGATGAAAGGATGAAGTAGCTAACCTTTTAGAACACTTGTGTAGTTGGTGCACCGCCAAACCTTGACAAATTTTGGGGAAAATGGAGCTTGGAGGTCGAGCTTGGAGAGGAGAAAGCTTAAGTGTGGCTCTGGCATTTCATCGAACACCTCATGTGCATAGGAGGTGAAAACAGAGAGCAGCACACCTCCCACCCTTCCATGGCCAAAAAACAGAGGAGATGGGGGGCTTGGATATATATAGGCAAAACTTTAGTCCCGGTTTGTGTCTAAAACCGGGACTTAAGGACAACCTTTAGTCCCGGTTCCAGCCACCAACCGGGACTAAAGGGGTTGCGCCAGGAGCGAGTCCCTTTAGTCCCGGTTCGTGTCTGGAAGTGGGACCAAAGGGGTCAGACGAACCGGGACCCTGGCCCGGCCGGCGCCCTGGCCTCACGAACCGGGACTGATGCACCCATTGGTCCCGGTTCGTAACTGAAGGAAATATGCCCTAGAGGCAATAATAAAGTTGTTATTTATATTTCCTTATATCATGATGAATGTTTATTATTCATGCTAGAATTGTATTAACCGGAAACTTGATACATGTGTGAATACATAGACAAAACACACTGTCCCTAGTATGCCTCAACTAGACTAGCTCGTTAATCAAAGATGGTTAAGTTTCCTAACCATAGACATGTGTTGTCATTTGATGAACGGGGTCACATCATTAGGCGAATGATGTGATGGACAAGACCCATCCGTTAGCTTAGCATAATGACCATTAAGTTTTATTGCTACTGCTTTCTTCATGACTTATACATATTCCTCTGACTATGAGATTATGCAACTCCCGAATACCGGAGGAACACCTTGTGTGCTATCAAACATCACAACGTAACTAGGTGATTATAAAGATGTTCTACAGGTGTCTCCGAAGGTGTTTGTTGGGTTGGCATAGATCGAGATTAGGATTTGTCACTCCGAGTATCGGAGAGGTATCTCTAGGCCCTCTCGGTAATGCACATCATATGAAGCCTTGCAAGCAATGTGACTAATGAGTTAGTTGAGGGATGATGCATTACGGAACGAGTAAAGAGACTTGCCGGTAACGAGATTGAACTAGGCATGAAGATACCGACGATCGAATCTCGGGCAAGTAACATACCGATGACAAAGGGAATGACGTATGTTGTTGTGCGGTTTGACCGATAAAGATCTTCATAGAATATGTAGGAGCCAATATGAGCATCCAGGTTCCTCTATTGGTTATTGACCGGAGATGTGTCTCGGTCATGTCTACATAGTTCTCGAACCCGTAGGGTCCGCACGCTTAACGTTCGATGACGATTTGTATTATGAGTTATGTGTTTTGGTGACCGAAGATTGTTCGGAGTCTCGGATGAGATCACGGACATGACGAGGAGTCTCGAAATGGTCGAGAGGTAAAGAGTGATATATTGGAAGGTTATATTCGGACACCGGAATGGTCCGGAGTGATTCGGATATTTTTCAGAGTAACGGGAGGTTACCGGAACCCCATGGGAGAGTTAATGGGCCTCTTAGGCCATAGGGAAGAGGGGAGGCAGCCCACAAGGGGTGGCTGCGCCCCCTCCCATGGGGAGTCCGAATTGGACTAGGGGAGGGGGCGCGCCCCCCTTTCCTTCTCCTCCTCTCTCTCCCTTTCCCCCTTTCCCACTCCGGAAAAGGAAGGGGGAATCCTACTAGGATTGGGAGTCCTAGTAGGACTCCCCACACTTGGCGCGCACCTAGGGGGCCGGCCTCCTCCCTGTCCTCCTTTATATACGGGGGCTAGGGGGCACCCCATAGCACATCAATTTTTCTTAGCCGTGTGCGGTGCCCCCCTCCACAGTTTACTCCTCCGGTCATATTGTCGTAGTTCTTAGGCGAAGCCCTGCGCTGATCACATCACCAACACCGTCGCCACGCCGTCGTGCTGATGGAACTCTCCCTTGACCCTCTGCTGGATCAAGAGTTCGAGGGACGTCATCGAGCTGAACGTGTGCTGAACTCGGAGGTGCCGTACGTTCGGTGCTTGATCGGTTGGATCGCGAAGATATTCGACTACATCAACTGCGTTGAGCTAACGCTTCCGCTTTCGGTCTACGAGGGTACGTGGACACACTCTCCCCCTCTCGTTGCTATGCATCTCCTAGATAGATCTTGCGTGAGCGTAGGAAATGTTTTTGAAATTGCATGCAACGTTCCCCTACAGTGGCATCCGAGCCAGGTCTATGCGTAGATGATATGCTCGAGTAGAACACAAAGAATTGTGCGCGATAATAGTCATACTCCTTACCACCAACGTCTTACTTTGATTCGGCGGTATTGTTGGATGAAGCGGCTCGGACTGACATTACATGACCGCGTTCATGAGACTGGTTCTACCGACATGCTTTGCACACAGGTGGCTGGCGGGTGTCTGTTTCTCCAACTTTAGTTGAATCGAGTTTGACTACGGCCGGTCCTTGTTGAAGGTTAAAACATCACACTTGATGAAAAATTATTGTGGTTTTGATGCATAGGTAAGAACGGTTCTTGCTAGAAGCCCGTAGCAGCCACGTAAAACTTGCAACAACAAAGTAGAGGACGTCTAACTTGTTTTTGCAGGGCATGCTGTGATGTGATATGGTCAAGACATGATGTGATATATGTTATTGTATGAGATGATCATGTTTTGTAAAAGTTATCGGCAACTGGCAGGATCCTTATGGTTGTCGCTTTATTGTATGAACTGCAATCACCATGTAATTGCTTTACTTTATCACTATGCGGTAGCGATAGTCGTAGAAGCAATAGTTGGCGAGATGACAACGACGCTACGATGGAGATCAAGGTGTCAAGCCGGTGACGATGGAGATCATGACGGTGCTTTGGAGATGGAGATCAAAGGCACAAGATTATGATGGCCATATCATGTCACATATTTTGATTGCATGTGATGTTTATCTTTTATGCATCTTATTTTGCTTAGTACGGCGGTAGCATTATAAGATGATCCCTCACTAAATTTCAAGGTATAAGTGTTCTCCCTGAGTATGCACCGTTGCGACAGTTCGTCGTGCCGAGACACCACGTGATGATCGGGTGTGATAAGCTCTACGTTCACATACAATGGGTGCAAGCCAGTTTTGCAGCTGTAGAATACTCGGGTTAAACTTGACGATCCTAGCATATGCAGATATGGCCTCGGAACACTGAGACCGAAAGGTCGAACGTGAATCATAAAATAGATATGATCAACATAGAGATGTTCACCATTGAAAACTACTCCATCTCACGTGATGATCGGACATGGTTTAGTTGATATGGATCACGTGATCATTTAGATGACTAGAGGGATGTCTATCTAAGTGGGAGTTCTTAAGTAATATGATTAATTGAACTTAATTTATCATGAACTTAGTCCTGTTAGTATTTGCATATTATGTGTTAGATCAATGGCTCGCGTATAGCTCCCTTGTTTTATTTTTGATATGTTCCTACAGAAAACTAAGTTGAAAGATGATAGTAGCAACGATGCGGACTGGGTCCGTGATCTGAGGAATATTCTCGTTGCTGCACAGAAGAATTATGTCCTTGATGCACCGCTAAGTGACAGACCTATTGCAGGAGTAGATGCAGACGTTATGAACGTTTGGCAAGCTCGATATGATGACTACTTGATAGTTTAGTGCACCATGCTTTACGGTTTAGAACCGGGACTTCAAAAACGTTTTGAATGCCACAGAGCATATGAGATGTTCCAAAGAGATGAAATTGGTATTTCAGACTCATGCCCGTGTCGAGAGGTATGAGACCTCTGACAAGTACTTTGCCTACAAGATGGAGGAGAATAGCTCAGCTAGTGAGCATGTGCTCAGAATGTCTGGGTGCTACAATCGCTTGAATCAAGTGGGAGTTAATCTTCCAGATAAGATAGTGATTGACAGATTTCTCTAGTCACTATCACCAAGTTACTAGAACTTCGTGATGAACTATAATATGCAAGGGATGACGAAAACGATTCCCAAGCTCTTCGCGATGCTGAAATCGGCGAAGGTAGAAATCAAGAAATTGCATCAAGTGTTGATGGTTGACAAGACCACTAGTTTCAAGAAAAAGGGCGAGGGCAAGAAAGGGAACTTCAAGAAGAATAGCAAGCAAGTTGCTACTCCCGGGAAGAAACCCAAGTCTGGACCTAAGCCTGAAACTGAGTGCTTCTACTGCAAAGGAAATGGTCACTGGAAGCGGAACTGCCCCAAATACTTGGCGGATAAGAAGGATGGCAAAGTGAAAAAAGGTATATTTGATACCGGTTCAGTTGCTAACATTAGTAACTCAAAACAGGAGATACAAAATGAACAGAGACTAGTTAATGACGAGGTGACGATGTGTGTTGGAAGTGATTCCAAGGTTGATCAGATAACCATCACACACTCCCTCTACCTTCGGGATTAGTGTTGGACCTAAATAAATGTTATTTGGTGTTTGCGTTGAGCATGAATATGATATGATCATGTTTATTGCGATACGGTTATTCATTTAAGTCAGAGAATAATTGTTGTTCTGTTTACATGAATAAAACCTTCTATGGTCATACACCCAATGTGAATGGTTTATTGAATCTCGATCGTAGTAATACACATATTCATAATATTGATGCCAAAAGATGCAAAGTTGATAATGATAGTGCAACATATTTGTGGCACTGCCGTTTAGGTCATATTGGTGGAAAGCGCATGAAGAAACTCCATGCTGATGGGCTTTTGGAATCACTTGATTATGAATCATTTGATGCTTGCGAACCATGCCTCATGGGCAAGATGACTAAGACTCTGTTCTCCGGAACAATGGAGCGAGCCAATGACTTATTGAAAATAATATATACCGATGTATGCGGTCCGATGAGTGTTGAGGCTCGCAGCAGGTATCGTTATTTTCTGACCTTCACAGATGATTTGAGCAGATATGGGTATATCTACTTAATGAAACATAAGTCTGAAACATTTGAAAAGTTCAAAGAATTTCAGAGTGAAGTAGAAAATCATCGTAACAAGAAAATAAAGTTTCTACGATCTGATCGCGGAGGCGAATATTTGAGTTGCGAGTTTGGTCTTCATTTAAAACAATGTGGAATAGTTTTGCAACTCACGCCACCTGGAACACCACAGCATAATGGTGTGTCCGAACGTCGTAACCATACTTTATTAGATATGGTGCGATCTATGATGTCTCTTACTGGTTTACCACTATCGTTTTGGGGTTATGCATTAGAGACAGCTGCATTCACGTTAAATAGGGCACCATCTAAATCCGTTGGGACGACACCGTATGAACTATGGTTTGGCAAGAAACCTAAGCTGTCGTTTCTTAAAGTTTGGGGCTGCGATGCTTATGTAAAAAAGCTTCAACCTGATAAGCTCGAACCCAAATCGGAGAAATGCGTCTTCATAGGATACCCAAAGGAGACTATTGGGTACACCTTCTATCACAGATCCGAAGGCAAGATATTCGTTGCTAAGAATGGATCCTTTCTAGAGAAGGAGTTTCTCTCGAAAGAAGTGAGTGGGAGGAAAGTAGAACTTGATGAGGTAATGGTACCTTCTCTCGAATTGGAGAATAACTCATCACAGAAAACAGTTCCCGTGATGCCTACACCAATTAGTGAGGAAGCTAATGATGATGATCATGAAACTTCGGATCAAGTTACTACCGAACATCGTAGGTCAACCAGAGTACGTTCCGCACCAGAGTGGTATGGTAATCCTGTTCTGGAAGTCATGTTACTATACCATGACGAACCTACGAACTATGAAGAAGCTATGATGAGCCCAGATTCCGACAGATGGCTTGAGGCCAAGAAATCTGAGATAGGATCCATGTATGAGAACAAAGTGTGGACTTTGGTGGATTTGCCCGATGATCGGCAAGCCATTAAGAATAAATGGATCTTCAAGAGGAAGACGGACGCTGATGGTAGTGTTACTATCTACAAAGCTCGACTTGTCACAAAAGGTTTTTGACAAGTTCAAAGTGTTGACTACGATGAGATTTTCTCACTCGTAGCGATGCTTAAGTCTGTCCGAATCATGTTAGCAATTGCCGCATTTTATGATTATGAAATCTGGCAAATGGATGTCAAAACTGCATTCCTTAATGGATTTCTCAAAGAAGAGTTGTATATGATGCAACCAGAAGGTTTTGTCGATCCTAAAGGTGCTAACAAAGTGTGCAAGCTCCAGCGATCTATTTATGGACTGGTGCAAGCATCTCGGAGTTGGAATATACGCTTTGATAGTGTGATCAAAGCATATGGTTTTATACAGACTTATGGTGAAGCCTATATTTACGAGAAAGTGAGTGGGAGCTCTGTAGCATTTCTAATATTATATGTGGATGACATATTGCTGATTGGAAATGATATAGAATTTCTGGATAGCATAAAAGGATACTTGAATAAGAATTTTTCAATAAAAAGACATCGGTGAAGCTGCTTAAGTATTGAGCATCAAGATCTATAGGGATAGATCGAGACGCTTAATAGGACTTTCACAAAGCATATACCTTGACAATGTTTTGAAGGAGTTCAAAAAGGATCAGTCAAAGAAAGAGTTCTTGCCTATATTCAAGGTATAAAGTTGAGTAAGACTCAAAGCATGACCACGGCAGAAGATAGAGAGAGAATGAAAGTCATTCCCTATGCCTCAGCCATAGGTTCTATAAAGTATGCCATGCTGTGTACCAAACCTGTTGTGTACCTTGCCATGAGTTTGTCAAGGGGGTACAATAGTGATCCAGGAGTAGATCACTAGACAGCGGTCAAAATTATCTTTAGAGGCCTAAGGAAATGTTTCTCGGTTATGGAGGTGATGAAGAGTTCGTCGTAAAGAGTTATGTCGATGCAAGCTCTGACACTGATCTAGATGACTCTAAGTCTCAATCTAGATACGTATTGAACGTGGGAGCAATTAGCTAGAGTAGCTCCATGCAGAGCATTGTAGACATAGAAATTTGCAAAATACATACGGATCTGAATGTGGCAGACCCATTGACTAAACTTCTCTCACAAGCAAAACATGATCACACCTTAGTACTCTTTTGGTGTTAATCACATAGTGATGTGAACTAGATTATTGACTCTAGTAAACCCTTTGGGTGTTGGTCACATGGCGATGTGAACTATGGGTGTTAATCACGTAAAGATGTGAACTATTTGCGTTAAATCACATGGCGATGTGAACTAGATTATTGACTCTAGTGCAAGTGGGAGACTGAAAGAAATATGCCCTAGAGGCAATAATAAAGTTGTTATTTATATTTCCTTATATCATGATGAATGTTTATTATTCATGCTAGAATTGTATTAACCGGAAACTTGATACATGTGTGAATACATAGACAAAACAGAGTGTCCCTAGTATGCCTCTACTAGACTAGCTCGTTAATCAAAGATGGTTAAGTTTCCTAACCATAGACATGTGTTGTCATTTGATGAACGGGATCACATCATTAGGAGAATGATGTGATGGACAAGACTCATCCGTTAGCTTAGCATAATGATCTTTAAGTTTTATTGCTATTGCTTTCTTCATGACTTATACATATTCCTCTGACTATGAGATTATGCAACTCCCGAATACCGGAGGAACACCTTGTGTGCTATCAAACATCACAACGTAACAGGGTGATTATAAAGATGCTCTACAGGTGTCTCCAAAGGTGTTTGTTGGGTTGGCATAGATCGAGATTAGGATTTGTCACTCCGAGTATCGGAGAGGTATCTCTGGGCCCTCTCGGTAATGCACATCATATGAAGCCTTGCAAGCAATGTGACTAATGAGTTAGTTGCGGGATGATGCATTACGGAACGAGTAAAGAGACTTGCCGGTAACGAGATTGAACTAGGTATGAAGATACCGACGATCGAATCTCGGGCAAGTAACATACCGATGACAAAGGGAATGACGTATGTTGTTGTGCGGTTTGACCGATAAAGATCTTCGTAGAATATGTAGGAGCCAATATGAGCATCCAGGTTCCGCTATTGGTTATTGACCAGAGATGTGTCTCGGTCATGTCTACATAGTTCTCGAACCCGTAGGGTCCGCACGCTTAACGTTCGATGACGATATGTATTATGAGTTATGTGTTTTGGTGACCAAAGATTGTTTGGAGTCCCGGATGAGATCACGGATATGACAAGGAGTCTCGAAATGGTCGAGAGGTAAAGATTGATATATTGGAAGGTTATATTCGGACACCGGAATGTTTCTGGAGTGATTCGGATATTTTTCAGAGTAACGGGAGGTTACCGGAAACCCCCGGGAGAGTTAATGGGCCTCATGGGCCATAGGGAAGAGGGGAGGCAGCCCACAAGGGGTGGCTGCGCCCCCTCCCATGGGGAGTCCGAATTGGACTAGGGGAGGGGGCGCGCCCCCTTTCCTTCTCCTCTTCTCTCTCCCTTTCCCCCTTTCCCACTCCGGAAAAGGAAGGGGGAATCCTACTAGGACTGGGAGTCCTAGTAGGACTCCCCACACTTGGCGCGCCCCTAGGGGGCCGGCCACCTCCCTCTCCTCCTTTATATACGGGTGCTAGGGGGCACCCCATAGCACATCAATTGTTCTTAGCCGTGTGCGGTGCCCCCCTCCACAGTTTACTCCTCCGGTCATATTGTCGTAGTGCTTAGGCAAAGCCCTACGCGGATCACATCACCAACACCGTCGCCACGCCGTCGTGCTGACGGAACTCTCCCTCCACCCTCTGTTGGATCAAGAGTTCGTGGGACGTCATCGAGCTGAACATGTGCTGAACTCGGAGGTGCCGTACGTTCGGTGCTTGATCGGTTGGATCGCGAAGACATTCGACTACATCAACTGCGTTGAGCTAACGCTTCCGCTTTTGGTCTACGAGGGTACGTGGACACACTCTCCCCCTCTCGTTGCTATGCATCTCCTAGATAGATCTTGCGTGAGCGTAGGAAATTTTTTGAAATTGCATGCTACGTTCCCCTACAGTAACAGAACCGGGATTAATGCTCTTATCTGGCCTGGACCAAAGCCCTGTTTTCTACTAGTGCATACATAGTAGTTGCATGCCTGCTAAACCTCGCTGCTGCTAATAGCAGCAACGCTGTTGCTATTTGCACGCCCCACGCTACTGCTAATATTTCTTGTATTTTTTTTCTTCTGTGTATTGGCGTTGTATTTGTACAGGTTTTATATAGTTGTCTCATTATATGATTTTATGATTATGATGAGTTATTATATCAGTGGATGAAAGAGACGTGGATTAGATTCAAGTGGAGGCAACATGGTGCAGATCAAAAGTACTACTAATCCAAACTAAAGTGATCATGTTTGGATGAGTAGTACTTTCGATCTGCACCATGTTGGCTCCACTTGAATCTAATCCATGTTTATTTCACCCGTTGATATATATAATAACTCATCACGCTCACATAACAACTCAGCATCATCATCATAATAATAACTCATCATCGTTATCATAATAACTAGTCATACTCATCATCGTCATAGTCATCTAGCAACTTCTACTTGTTATCATAATAACAAGTCATACTCATCATCATATATAGTCATCTAACAACTTCTACTCGTTATAACAATAACAAGTCATACTCATCATCATCATAGTCATAACCAACCCTAGTTAATTGTTCTTAGCACATGATCATGAGTATTAGCTAGGACCTGCTACCCCTCTCTAATGTAAAATAGCATAAAACAACATAGCCCCTAACTCTCCATTATCGAGAATGGAGATTATCCTATCTCCAATCCGTGGGCTTCGCACAATGTTGCTTCCAAGTAGCTCCCTATGATCATTCATAACTTTTTTCCATTCTTTGATTGTGAGGTCTTCATCTGTTTGAGAAATCTTGTATGAACAGCGATGACCTGTAGGCGGACTTGGCCGTAAGCTAACAACATCCATGTGACCTTTCATATGCACTCCTTCGGGATTTTCTGTTGAAGAGCATAATAGTAACGTAGTTAGCAATGTAGTTTAGCTTTAGAAGAATGTATGCAAAAGATGCACTCGTGTCATAATAATAAAAAATCTTACCATGCCATTTCCATGGATGTTGCCGTAGTTCAACACGTGGACTAGTGGCACGTATTGACCATAACATGGAGGAGTTTCATAATTCTTATTGAAAGTCTCAACATCAATAATAAAGGAGATAAGATGATCTTTCTCCTCGTAAGTTAGTTCAGAGCCATCAGTGTAGTAGGTTTTGTCTACTACTTTCCGAACATTTTTTGAAGAATGGAAATAAGCTGTCAATGGAAATATATAAGCTGTCAACTATTTTTATAAAAACAATATAAATTACTTAATAAATGTGTTTGAGAAACTCACATAGAGGTAGAAGTGGAAGTGTATAACATCGACTCAAATGTCGATATTAGCTTCGTCGATATTATCTTCGTCGACATTATCTTTGTTGATGTCATCTTCAGGATCACCCAGATCGAAGGTGACATGCATACCCTCCTGAAAACCATACGCCTTGCATAGAGCTGCCCAATTCGAGCAACCAAAATGGGAGTAGGTCATCATATTGTATAGCTCTACGTCAAAAGCATAACCATGATTGGTCCTGAAGTTAACTCTCTTTATCTCCATATTCTCATGATGTTCAAAATCCAGCTTCTCCAAGACATAACATCTTGCATGGCAGGGGATGCACTATTCGAATTGTAGAAAACGGAAATTACACGTTGAAGAAGCAGAAGTCATGCTTAATTATGAAAAAAGACTTGTCGTCGTTGCGTACCATATAAACATCAAAGGTCTCGTCGAGCTTAATACTGAAGCGCCGACCGTCTTCCAGGTAAGACCTATCGCACAGACCCCGGTCATCGCCGCAGTACTCATACTCAGGGATCCTATCGTCGTCAGACATTTCCTATGTTCATAATTCAAAGATTAAACTTCTAAAATTCAATATATGTACTCTAAAACTAAATTAGATCATTATTATTCATCACGGGTTGACTATCGGTCTGTCAAGTCTTTTCTTGAAAACTCTCAGCTCACGTGGTGTATATGACGGGCACCCCTCTCTGATATATTCGACCGTCGGTGATGGTCGCTCCTCCCTTCGTCCCTGAGTGCATTACATCAAAATGTCTAGCACACGGGAACGAAGGAGAAGCGACCCCCACGACAACAATCGGGATTCTTCTTCCTCTCTCATATGATGTGGACACTCCCTCACTAATTTTTCGACCGTCGGTGATGGTCGTTACTCCTCCTTCCCCTAGTGCATAACAAAGGTCTATCACAAGGAGAAGAAGGAGAAGCAACCCCCACAACAACAGTCGGCATTCTTCTTCTCTCATATATGGTGGAGACTCTTCCTCACTGATTTTTTGACTGTCATGTATGGAGCCCGACAGACTTAAAGTAAACCCGAAACATCGTTTAATTCTCTTTCTAGCAAATCCGGGGCACTCGATATTTCCTACATAATCTAGCACAAGTCATGCTAAAATTCACGAAAAAATCTGGCATGACCTTTGCTAAAATAGGACAAATCGAGCGCCTGAAATTTGCCGGAACGGAATTGAATCAACGCTCCGGCAAAACATAGGCCACTCGGATTTTCTCTGCGATAGAAAGATGTCCATGCACATTGTCACAGCTACTTATGTACTACTAGTACATCTAAGAAACCACATAGACCATGTTTACTCACTATAGATGATGGTTATCGACCGGGCGCGGGTGTCGTCGGTGATCTTCTGGGCGTCATCGACCGGCTCGTCGGTGATCTACGTACCCTGCGCCACATGAGTATTCACACATGAGCATTCAAACTTGATGCTCATTGCATTTCAATGGTTGAAAATATTAACAAAAACATTTTCAATATATCTTATATATAATTCTAACATTTCTTTCGGACATGAAGCATAACTAAATAGGACCATCATACACTTACTAAATACCCAAGTTCTACTCTATTCAACACTTACTAAAAATTTCATTCGGACAATATAGGTCTCTCTCTCTCTCTAAATTTGGTAATGTGATGTTGACATAACTAAATACCCTAGTTCTACTCTATTGAACACTTACTAAAAATTTAAAAAACAGAGGGAGGTGGAGGGAGCAGGAACGAAGGGAGGGGTGAGTGAGGGAGGAAGGGAGGTGGAGGGAGCAGGAACGAAGGGAGAGGTGAGTGAGGGAGGAAGGGAGGAGGAGGACGGACGAGGCAGGTAGGGAGGAGGGAGAGGGAGGTGGAAGGAGGGAGATGGAGGGATCAGGAGAGGGATGAGGAGGGGAGGGAGGTGGAAGGAGGAGGAAGGGAGGAGCTACCTCGGTGGAGGAGGAGCAGGAGCGTCGGCGGAGGCGGGCAACGACGGTGGTCGGCGAGGGCCGAACGTCGGCGGCGATGGACGACGGGGTCCGGGAGAGAGTGAGGGGCGGCCGGTGGAGAAGATAGGATGGGTTTAGTAGCAGCAGCACGCGTTAGGGGACAGTGCTACTGCTAAATGCCATAGCAGTAGCGCTGGTCTGGCGACCAGCGCTGCTCCTAAATGGGGTCCACTTGCTGGCATCGTACACACATAGCGGTAGCGGTGGGTGGCCGACGTGCGCTATTGCTATGGACCTTAGAAGTAGCGATGGTCACCCGCCAGCGCTACGGCTATGGGTATCCCCAGTCCTTGGCATTGGGACCACTTAGCAGTAGCGTCGCCTGGCTTCCCCGTGCTACTGCTAAACTACTTTCTGTAGCGCTCTTTCCCGCCCCGCGCTACACCTAAGTAGCAGTAGCGCTGCTCCTTTTCCCAGTGCTACTGTTAAGATTCTATCTATAAGGTTTCTCCTATTAGTGATCCTTCCACTGTTTTTTATTCAATGGTAAAGCCCCGCCCGACTGATTTTTATTCCGTCCTAAAGCCCCATCGGTCGAAGCCCAGTCGAAGAATAGTTACCCCCCCCCCACCCTCTCCCTCTCGTGTTCTCCCTGGTCTACCCTGCCGAACCAAGCTCTAGGGTTCCGGCACCGCCAACCCCGCCTATGCCACCGGTTAAAGATATGAGAAATTTACCATATGATTTAATCCACAGAAATAGTAGATAAACATGACTGTTATAGCAGAGTTGAAACAAGTCATGCAATCTAACAGAGAGAAGGCCAATAGCATTTGAAGATGTAAACTAGAACAGAACAGATACTAGAAGAAGAAACTCTAGCAGGATCTCGAACAGAAAGAACACGAGCACGTACTAAGCTGCGGCAGTAGCATTGGGGTTGGCGTTGACTTTGTCGCCCATGTCCTCGAAGAGGTTGTCGACGTCCGGGAATAAGTCGTCGTTGGGTAAGTGGTCGTCCGCATCTATGGCGCCTGTGATGAAGAGATTAATAGTCGCGCAGAGCGCTCCCCAAAAACCTTATCACCCTTCTCCTGTACATTACTCAAAGAGGTGGGTTTCGGAGGCCTACTGTCTCGACCTGGGGCGCACGCCGCAAGCCGGGATGGGGAAGATTGTAGCAATAGTTCACTGCTCAGAAACTTGGTAGCGTGAGGCGCAAGTGCTCTCTGGTGTGTCTCGTTGGAGAGGAGCGACCTCTCTTTTATAGGCACAGGAGGAGGAGGCGAACTGGCAGCGAGGGGAGGTGAAATGACGAGACGGAAGGAGAAGCAAACAGGCAGTAGCCGAAGGGTGCAACATTCGTATTCAATCTCCACTACAACAAAAACGATCCAACTACTGTGCGACCTTTCACATACCAGTCATGCGTGGCAAAAATTTAGACGACGAGACGGGAGGAGAAGCGAACGGTTCGCTCATTCCCGCAACCCGCGGCATGTCATGACGATGCGAGGCGTGGTGAGGTGGGCGGCGAAGGAGGACCGCATGAGTATGTCTCTCTTCTTCTCATGCTGCTACATGTGGGGAAACAACCTCCCTTGTAAGGAGGTCCAACTCCTACTAAGTGAGCAGTATGGGACTAAACTTTAGTCCCACCTCTTTCCTTGCATGAATGGGCTAAGTGAGCCTCTACGATTTATTAGAAATTCTGAAAATGAATATTGGGCTGGCCCAATATAGACTAAATTCCAGCAGAATGGATACCTGGCCAAGTGGCTTAAGGCTCCCTCTTTGAGGAATCCAATTGTCATGGTGAATGTTAATTTTTGACCCATATATGTCAAATTATTACTTCCCACGAAAGTTCTCTATATGATACTTCTAAAGATAAAAGAGGCACCTTGTGGGCAGGTAGCACTCATTCTGTTGCAACCTTTGAAGTATTGGGCTTTTAGCACTCTGGCGCATAAGGAGTTGGGGGTTTATAGCAAGCTCCATGCTTGTTTAGCAAGCAAAGATTGATTGAACGCTTCATTATCCCTAAACCCCCAAGCACCCCTCATATTTTCTCCTGCACATCTTATCCCATGGTACCCAATGGACCTTGGGTACCGTTGCCTTCTGCATCAACGGGGGAGCACAGGGTGCTCTCATGGATGTATACTACATCCCTAGGTTGAAGAGCAGCATGGTGAGCCTTGGGAAACATCGAAGATTAAACTATTCTTCTTGGACCGTGATAAGTGTCACACGTGTGGCACGAACACATGGCAACACCGAATATTTTTCATGACAAGTTTAGTGATGCGAGGATGACAACTTTAATTGACTAACTAAACAACTTTTTTTCGGATGGCAAGTTCACTTTTTTTGGGGGGTTTATTTTTTCTTTTCGGATGGTAACTTTAGTTGTAAAAAACGTTAGGGCGGGATTGTATGGTGCGACAAATGTGGCAGTTATCATTTGGGTTGTTCTTTGCCATCTGGAATATAGATAGACATAGGGTCAGTTTGGATTGTGTCCTGAGCATCGTGTCTAGAAAAAGTTGATGCCTGGAAGCTGCCTGATACGTTAGTGTATTCATGCCTGGTGAGGCTTGCCTGGACTAGAGGTGTTTGGATCATAGCCTGGTCTGGTATACTATTAAATGGACATGAAGTCAGCAAATCTGGTACGCAACAGCAGTTCAGCCTTGGAATTTGTGCCCAGGCTGCTGCGCTTGTGCGCCAGGCTACCCAACACGGACGCCTGGCCTAGGCTAAGTAAGATGCCTGGATTTATAACTCAGGCTAAGCAAGATCCATAGGAACCGATCCAGGCCAGCAGACATTTCTTCAGGACATCAACCAAACACAGTCCAGGCAGGTTCTAGGGAGGCTCCAGAAAAGGCATTTTTCAACGAGGACTTGATCCAAACACGCTCATAATAAAGACAGAACTATATTTTTATAAATTAAGGACAATAATGTGGTCAGATCTTTTTAATAATAATAACATTAAATCGTAGCATCGTTATAGAGTATAATAATGGATACCATCATTGTAGATACAGGTAGATACAATTTAAATATACTGCCCACCCAACTATGTCATCATAGATATAGATAGATATAAAAATATTAAATTGATACCATCTGAAATTAAGGACAATGATATGGCCTGATTTTTTTGTATATTTGAGTGAACCAGGACTAGATGTTCTTTAGCTACAAATCTATAAGATAACATCATGTGCATCTGGACGTCCAACAGAAACGAGAACCAGAAGTTTGAACCTTACCGTATGGAGGGGAAACCTATTCTTCTTTGCCTTATGGTGCTTGTGCTGCTGGGACATTCAACTCATGCTGGTAAGAAATAAATCTCCGTGTCCCTATATATGTGTCTCTTATCCCTCTAAGCGGAATAGAACTGCACAAGTTTCTTAGTTTGGATTTCTCTTACTGATGTATTTTCTTCTCCACAGGGAAGTGCCATAACCAGCGTGCTTACTCGAATCCTTTCTTTTGTCAAGTTAAACCTTGCCATGCGAAATGCGTGAAGAATTGGGGAAAGCTCCTTATTCATGCTTCTTGTAAAACTGAAGGATTTTTCAAAATCTCTTGTATATGTTTTTTCTGTGATCTGTGACTATATCGAGTTGGACTTCGCCATCATGTAAAACAATGAAAAATGATGTCCAGTGATAAAACATTATGGTGACATGCATGTGGTATTCCATTTGATTTTATTTTTCTGTTTATAATCTTATATTTTATAATTAATGCTTGCATGGAATGGAGGTTCATAACCATATAAAATACGAACGAACCAAGTGTATAGCACGGGTAGTCATTGTCGTGGAGCAGGTGGTGCGGAGGTGAGGGCGCATCTTGGCAATTGTCCTAGTTTTTAATTCTCAGCAAAATAGTAGCCTCAAGGCATGTACGACACGTTGGCGCACAGGACTCAAAACTCCTACTCACTACACCAACACTATGCAACGGTCACATGAAGTGGCCAAGCCCACCACCACTGCCGTCGTGCTGCATTGCTCGTCGACCTACTCGCTGCCAACGGTATGACGCAACCTTCTGTAACCAGGACCAGCCGTCAATGTCGTGCCATCTTGCCACTCGTCCCCTTTGCCTAGGCCACCACCTCCATCAGGTCGCTGCCCCGGCCATCAAGTCTGAACCTTTCCATTCTCCGTGCCAATGAAGCCTAATTATCTTCAAGTGTAAGGGATAATTTTTGCACCTTATTGTTGGAAATATAAGTATTTAGCGTGAACCTGAAAGTACCTTTCTGCTCCCGAGCTCAAATGAGCTAAGTGAACAGTACAATCGAAAAAAAATCAAAAACATTCGAAAAAATTCCAATTTTTTTTTTTTGAGAAACATTGACAAAAGTTCTAAGTTCTTACAAAAATTCATTACGGAATCACATTCCTGTAAGGCGTGGCAAAAAAAAAAACAAATTCAGTGCTCCAAAATGCTTTTGAAAGTAGCATTTTCAGAGTACCGATTTTATTTTATTTTTGGCACGCCTTCTAGGAATGTGATTTCAAGATGAATTTTGGCAAGCACTTAAAACTTTTGTCAATGTTTCACTCAAAAAAAATTTGAATTTTTTTTCAATTTTGGTTTCCGTTTTACTGTTCACCCGAGCTCATATGAGCTCGGGTGTAGAAACTCTGCGTCCGCGTGAACCCCGTATGAGTAAATAGATAGGCTTCTGCTCAGCCTTCTTTCTGGACTCCCCTGAGCCGTCCGGCCACGCCAAACACACAAATGGCCACTAGAAACCCATTAACATAATTTGAGACTTTAACCGCACATACAACGTCCTAGCTAGCCGCCGCCTCCAAAAAGTTAGGGTTCTCTGCCTCCCGCCGGCGCCGGCGCCGGTCCGTCCCGTCTCCGGTGGCCTTAGGGTCATGGAGACGGAGTGGATCTCAGCCCTTGCCGGTGGGAGGGCTCCGTTTTTAGATCTTTTTTCGAGCTTTGTTAGGGTTTGTGTCCTGCTCAGGAAGGCGAGACGGCGGCGGCTCTCTGAAGATGGAATAAAGGTCTCCCCGCCTAGCTCTCGTTCCGGTGATGCGTCTAGCATCATCAGTGGGCGTGTGGAGATGTGTCTCCAGCGGATCTATCTTTGGTGGATTTGCTCGGATCTGTTCGTCGTTCGTCTTCGTTCGTGTGTCTTCAGGTTGGATCCTTTTGATCTACACTCTTCATCTACAGCGGTTGCTGTTCTGGTGCGTTGGTTCTATGGGGCCTTAGCACGACGACTTCCCGACTGTCTACTACAACAACGTTTGCCCGGCTCCGGCGAGGGAGGGGCGATGACAGCGGCGCGTCTTCGGCTCGCTTCAGTGTTTATAGTCGTCGCTAGGTGGTCTACGGATCTTGATGTAATTTTTATTATTTCTAGTGTTCGTTGTACTACAATGATTGAAGAAGAATAGATCGAAAGTTTTTCAAAAAAAAAAACATAAATACATCCCCCACCACTCTTTCTCATTCAACCACACGCCCAAAAATATCTCCACCACTGTTGTGCTTGTCCATCTAAATCTCAGCCGCCATGTCCGCCGCGAACTCCTCCTCTCTTCCCGTCCCTGAACCTGAAGACCTTTTGCTTCCTCTAACCCCCTGCCCACTCAGCAGTGACGAGAGTCGAGACTAACGTGGCAACTCGCAAGGACCGGCGGTCGGGCGCCAATGCGGGCAAACGGTTCTACAAGTGTCCGCTACGATGTGAGTGGATCGAGCAACCAACCTTGCTTTCAATGTCCAGATCTTTACGTCCCAACTAATTTTTCGGGGTCTGCTTTCTTGATTTTCATTTGAAGGAACGACGGTGTCATTTCTTCGACTCCCAGCGGGCGTACGTACGGAGGATGACTCCTCTGCAGATTGCTGTAGCTCAGCAGCAAGTCGGCGAGCAGCCACACGCGCAGTTGTTCGGTGTCCCTGCTGCACACCATGCCATTCAGGACAACTTTGCGGGGCAGCTAGCTCCTCCTTCCAACTAGCCGCATATTCAGCCAAACCAGACGTCCGAGCCCGCGCTGGTGAGTCAAGTCCTCGGGCCAGTGGCCGCCATGGCCGCTGCTTCCGGATCTTAAGCGCTTGTAGTCGTAGCAATTCTGCTTGCAGCTACTAATATCGATCATTCTCACTGTCCTTGTTTTGCTGTTCGTCGTCGCAATTTATAGCACTTTGCTTCGGGCAATTAGTTCTGGTCTAATCTGGTCACGGATTATGTATCGGCGCGGCCGACATTATGTAAGGGTGGTTCCCACTACCGCTGAGCCTGTTTACCCTGGTATTAGCTCTACTAATTGAGTGCTTATGTAATCGTCCATCTCATATTAACAAATTTTGCTTGTTTAACTAAATCAAGTTTTTCCTGCTGTTTTTTTTTTTGCATCAGTTTTTCCTACTTGTTTCTTATGTTCCGCCTGAAAGCTAGATCTTTTTTTGGCTGTCGTCCGTGTATTGCATGAGCTATGCCCCTGCCGTCATGTACTCCCGATCTGGACGTTGCTCAGCTGGAAAGCTAACATCCTGGTCCACGGATCAGAACCCACGGAAAACCCTATACGCCGCTCACTGCATCGTAATGTCGATGCTTCACACAGGGTTGCGCGAGCGAACGACGCAGTGGACCGGCCCAATTGCTAGTGAACCTTTTTTTTCCTTACACTATTTCTACCGGTTTTTTTCCTTATTTAAAACGTTTTATCTCTTAAACCGTGCGTCCAAATCTCGAACCGTTTTCACCGTTTAATTCCTCGCGTCGAGATCTTCAAAACTACATCCCATATTGATAGGTTCTGATAAAATTTCTTTTCACGAATAAAACCAAATGAAAAAACCGAATCAAGAGCACGTTTTTTCCTTTCCGGAAGCCGTTTCCGATAGACACGGTCATTCCTCTCGCGAAAGCAAAACCATGCCTCTCGCGAAAGCAAGAACGTGCCTCTAAAAGAGAAACAAAAAAGAAAAAAAACGCGTTTTTTTCCGTTTCCAAGAGGCACGACCGTGCCTCTCACGGAAGAAAAACCGTCCCTCTCGCGAAAATAAAAAAGAGTAAACACATTTTTTTTCGTTTCCGAGTGGCACGGCCGTGCCTCTCGCGAAAGCAAAACTGTGCCTCTAGCAGAAGAAAAACCATGCCTCATAGAAAAAAAAAGTGAAAACACGGTTTTTTTTTCGTTTCCGAGAGGCAAGGCCGTGCCTCTCATGGAAGTAAAACCGTGCCTCTTAAGGAAGCAAAAAAAAAAGGCGTTCTTTGGCGATTTTTTTTCGGAATTTGTTTTTTAAAAGCTAAGAAAGACCGGTGAAAAACCGAAAAGTTGAAAAAACTGGGAAAAACCCATCTAAACAGACAAACACGAGCGAACAAATAAAAAACAAAATCCGAAATGAGAGCCCAGGACGCAACACGTGGCGGTGGCTAAGAGAGCGTCAAGTGGCGCGCTCTCAGCCCCATCGCAAGTGATCGTTGCGAGGCTCCCGAAGGAGGGCTCGTTAACTAGTTGCTCCCGGTTTTGGGAACCTTGTATAAGGTTCCTAAAACGGGCATTTCTTGTTGTTTCTACTTTTGGGCTTTCTAGATTTTTCTTTTCTTTGTCTTTCTTTTTTTCATTTTTCTATTTTCTTTTTTAGTGTTTTTTTCGTAATTTCAAAGAATTCATAAAAAATCAGGCTTTTAAATTTTGTTGAACATTTCAATTTTGTTCACTTTCTTAAAAAAATGTTTGGATTCCAAAATTTTCTTCACATTTTAAATGTTAGGAATTTCAATATTTTATTCATGTTTTATTAAGGTTTGTTCACATTTTCCAAGAAAAATAGCATTTCATTTTTTCCTGAATTTCCAAAAATGCTTTTTTTATCTTGTCTAAAAATTTAAAACCAGAAATTTTGGAAAATTGTTCCAATTTTCCTAATTCTTCGTGTTTCCAATTAAGGTTCAGTTTTCCAAAAATTGTTAATGATTTAGAAAACAAATCACACTTTTGAAAAATTGTCTTATAAAATGTTCGCATTTTTGAATTATTTTTTGGAATTTCGAAAAATTATTTGCGCTTTTGAATTTTTTTCCAGAATTTCAAAGGATGTTCCTGTTTGTTCTCAAAATTCAAACAATGTTTGAGATTCTTCAAAAATTATTTCTGTTAAACAATTCATGCTTTTTACAAAAAGTTTGAATTTTAAAGTTTGTTCAAGTTGTTCAAACAATAGTCAAATTTTCAAACATATCGCTTTTCAAAAAAGTCAAAGAAAAGATAAAAAACAAAAAACACCATGATTCTGCGTTTAACTTTGTTCTTAAACTTACACACTCGTCTTTAGTCATGAAGCTTGTTAAGTCGACAGGTTTACCTACTCTCCTTGTGATCAATAGGTCTATGGATCGAATCCTAGCTAGATCGTGCTATTTTTTTTTCTCTTTTTAGACAATCAAATTGTTGTGCTACAGTAGAGACACAATCGCCAAACTATGGGCCAGCCCAGTCGGGTGTCTCTCCGTGCGTCGGGTCGCTATTTGACGCAAGATGCGTCAAATAGGAGCTCACAGGACGCACCGCGTCTCCACCGTCTCACCAATATTTTTTCAAACTTGTTAACATTTTTGAAAACTTCCCAAAAATTTGTTCAATTTTGTGAACAATATTATGAAAAGAATAGTAAAGTTAAAAAAGGAGTAATATGAATTAATGAAAATGAAAATAACACTAAAAATTAGAAAAGAGAAAAAAATGCGTAGGCGTTGGGCCAACCAGGCGATGTCATTGCCCAATTTTGAGATAACGTGTGCGCTACCTTATCTGGATTTCACTAGTTTTTGGTTTTTTATTTTATTTTTTCATTTCCTTTTTCTACTTTCTTTTATTTATTTATTTTGTTTTTTGATGTTTCATTAATTTCGTTTTTAATTTTTTTTTCTGTTTTCTTTTTTTCATATATCCAATTTTCCAAAAAATGTAAAAAGTGTTCAAAATTTTTGATTTTTTTTTCATATTTTGAAATTTTTGTTGGCGCAATGGATATCCAACCATTCCCACATCCCAGCTCTGCTACTATTTAATCCCTGAAAATGGTACCTGGATGCCGATAGAGGAACTCGTAGAAAGTGAAGGATCAGTCCTCAGTACTCAACATGTTAGGTATCTCCATCATTATTAGTTACGATTTTGCCGTGATCCTAGAAGCAGTAGATAAAGTTGTCATGCAATGAAAACCAAATGATAGATACTAAAACATGGCAAAGTTTACCTAAATAAGAAACAAGAAAAAAGTTTGTGTATTAGTGGTTTGGAAAGCTTTTACCAGGGGCGGAGCCACCGTTGTAGCGTTGGGTGCAGTTGAACCCAACGAAACTTGGTAGCTACGTACACATCGGCAGGTACTTTTTAGGCCTGAACCCAGTAAAAAGATGAGACTGACCCCATCAATCTCGGTGGATAGGCTAAAAAGGCCCAAAAGCCCATAAGTAAATTGCCTCGTGCCCACAACTATCCAAGGTCCCAATCATGAACTGTACTCGTACGATTCCGAGGCAGCCGCCGCCACGACCCAATTCACCTCTGGCCTCTCTCCTGGTGCTACAGTGCTAGCCTAGTGTAAAATGAAGAAGGAAAGTTAGAGAAGGTTAGTAGATAGTTAGCAGGTTGTTTACTATTAGGATTTACTGTAGATGTAAATAATTTAAAATTAATTTTATTTCACGATCAACTTATTTGTGTGTAATTACTATAAATGTACACAGTAGATCATCAATTTGCAAATTAATTTGAGTCATTTTAGCCTTAATCATATGAATAAAAAGAAGGGAAGTTAGGGTACTGTAGCTTCTCTAACTTCCCTTCTCAATGTTAGAGAATCCGGTTCCCTCTCCTCTCGTCTCTTCTGTTCGTCCATTCATCCATCCATCATCGGACCACAGCGGCAAGCCGTCAATTCAATTCCAAATTGAAGGTACTGACTAGTGAGATCGCATCGTCACATCTTTCCCTCCTGTGTATGTTCTGTCTAACATAATGATCTAGTATGACAATATTTTTGCCCTACTTTGCTAAAGTAAATCACGGACTTTAATTGATCTAGACCATGGAACAATATTTTTCAAAGAGAAATCGATCACCACATCAAGACAAAGATGCATATATGTTAAAATGACTTAGATGTAGGCAAAATTCATCAAATGTCATTGCATGTAGTCTTCTCACGCCTTGGAGAAATTAATTTAGATGAGCTACCTTTGATCCGACGGGTAGGCAGAGAATTTCATAATACACAAGTAAACCCCAGGAGCAATTTGACAGTACACGCAAATATTTAACGGCGGGAATTAGATGCCACCGGCTAAGTTTGATTATCCATAGAGAGAAATTTGAAGATACTCAACGGTGATTTAATGTTGTCAAAGAAAAGTTGCGCAATAAAATGGGTGATCGATTTATAAATGATTGTATAATTTGCTATGGGAAGAAATATATGTTTTCTACCATTCGTAATGATCCAGTGTTTGGTCTTTTTAAGATAATGAGACAAATAAAAAAGGAGACACTCTAAAATGTGAGCAACTTTACTTTTTTTTTTTGCTTGATGGTACTTATATTAAACTTGTCACACTAACTTGTCTTGTTTTTACTGTTTCCAGAAAGACGAGGAGCTACACTCGAACTATGAAGTTATTTGGGTGCTACTTTATTTATAGTATCTAAACAAGTGGTTTCAGGATTTCATCCAACTGGTATGTCTTGTACTCTTCAACTATTAACATAACAAAATATGTAGTAGGTACTATCATATTTCTATTTGTTATGTTATTTTTGGGTGCTGTAAAATGGTGTAAAATAGCTTTTACGCTTAACTAATTCGTGTCAAATCCTCATGAGTCAACAAGTGAACCCAATGACTAAATTTTCTGGCTCCGCCCCTGGCTTTTACCATTACACCAACTACAGGCAGCAGCTTGTACTTTATACACACAAATAGTGACAGAGAAATCATGTGAGGTGCAGATTGCAGATAATGTAAGATCCTTGTAAATTACCGCAGTTCCCGTATAAGTACTACTTCTGTATATAATATCAACTAAAGATATGGTGTACATACATAGTACATTAGTTATATGGCAATAACTTCACCAGGCTGATTTGTTGATATTTCTATTCTTATGATAATATGTTGGAATGATTTTCCTGCCTAAGAGGGAAAAGGTTACGGAAAATGTTTCCCACAAAAATATCATGCTTACACAATATTAATAGAAATGCCTAGAGACCATCAAAACAATCTTCTAAGTGAATCATTTGATCAGTGTCTTTCATGTGTTCTCATCTCATACGACATTCCTTTATTCTTTCTGATTAATAACCTCCATGACAAGTTCACTACAACACGAGGTGGTCAGATTGAAGCCTACTGTCCCCGTAAATTAAATCCCTAGAGGGCATCAATGTTGTCAGTGACCTGTTCCTCGCTGGGCCCTCGGCCACCATCCAGCCCACTAAGTTTACATGGACTACAAATATATATATAGAGGGAATCAGCCTCGTGGAACCCGGCTCGGACGGAAAGGCTTCGGCCTAGGCTGGCGTGCGTGTGTTGTTCTCCCTCTGTTCTTCTTGTGCTGCTCATCTTCCTCGTCCTTCCTCTGAGCTTCCCCTTGTAATTGAGTTGAATTCTTCGAATCCTTGTTAATGGAGGTACTATAGTACGGGGTACCTAACAAATGTACTCTTCTAAATGGATCATTTTATCAATTTCTTTATATTTTCTCAACTCATATTTGAATGTAAATAGACTACTATCCTCAGTGAATGCGACAGAACCTAAAAGCTATTTTTCGTTCATCTTCTTGGTCTTGCTCACCTTAGCTCTGGCTCAATTGGAAAGAAAACAAATAACCTACTGACAAAGAATGCTTTCCCTGTGAGTGTTTTTGTACAACGTAAAACAAATCAAGCATCACATAAGGTGACACATCAAATTATGCCGAAACAAATTCTGGTGAAAGCGTAAAATCTATCCCTCAGGCAATAATGAGCCAAATGTGTCAGACAGATCAACAAAGGCATTCCCTGTTATATACAGAAGCCAAACAGCGAAACTAAACTACGCAAGAACCGAGGCAAACTGTTCCCTGAACACGGAGCACACACGAGAAATCAAATCTTTTGAACAATTACAGCAGTCAACAGTATCATGCAGTGGCCACATGGTGGGCGCTCCAGAACACTCACAGGGCTAACTGGATTCCAGAAGATCTGATGGACATCAGAACAAACAGGTCACTGTCGTGTAGGGTTCACAGGCCACACATAATTTTCAGGGAACATTAGAGCTTTGCCCATGTGTATGTCGGGTTTTTTATTTTCATTTTAAATAGTAATATACCCATGTGTTGCAACGGGAAACAAAAAAATAGAACGGCCTCTAATATGATAAGCATGCTTAAGACCTACCACGGTCATTATTTTGTCATGTTAAACAACAGATCGATTGAGGATAGGGTTTGTAGGACTTTAGTTTGGTACATGATATGTGGTCATGAGTCAATAATAAAATTATCTTGATGTAAAACTAAATCCTTTAATGGCGCTTAGCGATTAACAGACGCACTTTAATGCCAACAAAGAAAAAAATTATCATCGCTGACGGTTTTGGGGTAGCTATTTTGTGTCAAATTCTGTCTCATTCTTTTCAATCAGCTTGTCAATGGCTAATTCAGTTCATAAGTTGTACCTCGTGAAAAAACTTGGAGAATTACCAAAAAAGTAAGGGAAACGATTTCATGCCTACACACTGGCTGAAGATTCGGCCGGTCGCTCACGCGTCGTCGGATGAGAAGGATCCCACGTCTCCAGACCCCGCGCATTGCTAATAGCTTGGCTTTGCCTTATCTCTTCACACGCTTTCTCCTTCACTTGTCCTCATCCTCGCATGGCATCGAAGCTTAGTCCACCATCACCATGGGGAACCGACTCCCTTTGTTCCGTTTTCAGCTCGACGTCGGCGAGCCGGCCGCGCATCCCCGCACCACCGCCATGGCATCCGTTCCGTCCATCCCTTCTGGCTCTACTCCGACGACGGCGAGCTCCGCAGCCGCTGCAACCAAGCTAGATCGGTGAGGTTTCTTGCGTCGTCGTTGCCATTGCCAGCAACCAACCCGGAGATGCCCCGTTCTGCTCCGGCGAGCGCCGCCCTCCTCCTATGTTGGAGCTGCCCTGCTCCTATGGTTGCAACCCCGAGGAGCGGATGACGAAGCTGGAACCAGCCATTCTTTTGATACAACCGACCAAAGCAAAAGCTGGAACCACCGTTGGTTTTTGCTTCAACCAACAAGTGAGCTGGAACCACAGCTGGTTTTTGCTACAACTGCATCGCTTTTTTGCTACAACCAGCGTCGCTATTTGCTTCAATCGGCGGCTATGTGTTTTGTGGCCGGCGACAACAAATAGATGCAGCTGGAGAGATTAGGAAGCTGCAACCGTGCTTCAGAAAAGATACAACCGGTTAAAAAAAAGTTTCAGCAGGGTGGACTGACATGTTGCATTGAACGGCGGTGAACTTGTGGCCGGTTATGGCAGGCGGCTTCAACCTACGATCAGAAAGCTGCAACCCGCATACGTAAATGTTACAACCGTACATGTACCAAGCTACATCCATGTTATCCAGAGCTGCAACCCTTTTTTTGGGATGGTACAACTCGTTGATGTTTGCTACAACCGCCATCGTTTTTGCTTCAACGGAGGAAGTTTTTTGCTACATCAATTCAAAGGCATTGGCTAATGCTGCCATTCGTGCAATCCCGTGCAGCGAGCGTCGATGGCGAAGGCGGCGGTGGCGCACCAAGTGATGCAACCATGGAGCTTTGACGATACAAGGTGCAACCGGTCAACGGCGGGAGTTTGCAACCTGTTGGTGGCGGATCTTCGACCGAAATTGATGAGTGGCAGAGAGGGTCTTCGATGAGCAATAGGGGGGCGTTGTTGCGAGGCGTAGCAGTGCGAGCGGCCGGCCCCTACTGCCCTCGCCGGAGCAGCACACGGGGAGGAGGAGTCGTGCGACATAGAGACGGGGGGGAGGGGGGGGGGGGGGGGGGGGGGGGGGGGGGGGGGGAGGATTTCCCCTGTGTACGTGGGGATGAAGAAGAAGAAGTCAATATCAGACGGTTCTGCGTGGTCGAATCGAACGGCTGCCAGGCGACCGGCCGAAACTTTCAGCCGGTGCGCTGGCGCCTAGCAATCGCCAAAAAGTAAAGAGTACTACACCACCAACCTCTAGCGTGCACAATGATTTTCTTATATGCACCAAACCAACCTTCACTTGAGTGAACATGGTTCTCTTCTCTTCTACACCACCATATCTTCGATAGAATAGCTTGCCTTACTTTATTTAAACATGTTGCATCAAATAGGTGGTAGCTACATAAACATATATAAAGAGTGTTAGAGGAGAATGGAAAACATATGAGAAAACATGGGAATATGAGACATCAGGAGCGGTTATTGAACGAGCTATATCGGGGCCAGACCAAGTAGGTTGGGTGCTTCAAGTAGCAAGGGAACGCCTGGTAGATGTTTGGCTGGTGGCGCAAGTAGGCTGTCCAGCTCTTGCATGCTAAGGGATCCAGCCCATATGAGCCAATCACCATTACCTTGGCATAGATCATATGGGGGTCGGAGGCATCTACCAATGTCTGGAGCAGGTGAACAATAAGTTAAACCTCTACCATAGGCCGCCGGATTGGATTCCATGTCGCCGTGGTTGGAGGAGAATTTGAATTTAGCCTGACGACAGAAGCAGAATTTCAAAATCTGTTTCCACGGCTATTGAAGACACGCTTGTAGTTGATGCTTTCTATGCGCAGTTCGCTATTCCACCACCACCTCCCCTACCCCGCGACAGCTATTCTGGGTGAGACGAGAGTTGGTGGCGAGTGACGACGAACTTGTTCACCGCGAATCCCGCACGAAAAAAACGGAGAAACTAAACCGGGAAAACAACTGCATCCCACGAACCAGTCCCAACTCTTCCACTTTAGAGAGCATGCTACCTCCTCTAGGAGTAATGATCTTACGAGATGCACTCATTGATATCCAGGTGTCATTCCATATGTTGATTTTTAAACTAGTCCCAACTCTCCAAATACAACCCTTTTTGAATGTTTGTACAGCTGCTACTATACTCTGCCTCGTAAATGAAGATCCCTTCTTTGGTCCCGCATTGAGAAAATTACTCCCTCTGTAAGTAGTGATCTAAACGCTCTTATATTAGTTTACGGAGGGAGTACCATCTAGATAGTATTTAGCTCCAAGCACTTGCGCACATAAAGAGTCTGGGTTCTGCATTAGTCGTCAACACTACTTTGCTAACATAGTAAGATTGAAACTGTGAAGGTCCCTAAAACCCAATCCCTTGAGAGTTGGTGGCGAGGCGACGAACACGTTCACCACGAATCCTGCACGAAAAAACAGAGAAACTAAAACCGGGAAACATCTGCATCCCACGAACGCACGTCCCATGCTGGGTCTCCCCACCCCCGTGCTTCCGATCCCATCTTTCTCGCGTGAAAGGTGTCGCCGCTTTGCCAACCCCACACACCCGCGCACCACCTCGTTGGCCAACAGCTCTCGATCCGCCTCCATGTGGCCCGCGCGGCCACTCCATGCCTCTCACCGACGCTCCCCTCCTCACCCGACGCCACTTCAACGGGCAGCGGTGCCGCGCCGCCCCACAGGCTACAGTGCCTACCCGGCGCAAACCCTTGGATTAAGTGGAGCCAGCGGTCGTCGCCCACATCACCGAACCTCACTCCCCTCCTCCACCCCCGCACCCCAAGGGGGATCCCTTCCTGGAGTCAGCATGGTTCAGTTATCGCTTGATGCTAATTGTGTCCTCCTCAACTCTCTGCTGGCTGATTGATTCGCGATTTCGTTCCCGCTTGATCATGTTGCAGTGATGCGGCTGAACAATGCCCCATGTATTTTGTGATTTTGCACTGCCTTGTAGCTTTTGGTTATGCCTGAAAGTGGTGCGGTTATGACTGAGTAGCTTTTGGTAATTCCTGATGTATGATAGTCTTGTAGTGATGCGGCTGAACATTGTTCCGTGAATTCGCTACTAAGAGTAATGCGAGGATCATCAGACGAAGCTTATCAACACAATCATCCCCATGTGTGAGTTTGATGATCCTGTCAAATTTAATAATTTCTGCTATACGATATCTACTGCCTTGTTTGATTACTCAAGAGAAACCCAGAGTCATGTCATGTGCAATTATCTTTAAGGAGATAACATCCAGCAAGTTAAATTATCTTTGAATGTCCACGTTGTGGAACTATTTTTGTGTAAGGTTCCAATTCCAGTAACTTGATCACAAAAGGAATCATAAAAACTTATTTTTTTTTCTTTATTTCGGATCTTTCTTGGAAACAAGCTACTTTTTCTGCAATCATTTGCTTCACCTTGAGCATAGGCCATTTGAAAAGCCATATACTTTAAGTCACTATAGTTATTCAGGTTGTTTATCTATGGCAGAACTGTATTTATATTCCAGGGGAACAATACCTAGCTGATGAAGTTGAAAAGAGCGTACTATACTCTTTTTGTTATTTATACTTATATACTACGCTGTAAATATTCGGCGTGAGTATGCTGGATAAACATTTCAGGCTATGTCAGAGAAGCTGGACCGTTTAGAGTTCGATTTGCAGCAAATACAAGGTATACATTTAGTCTTGGTGGCGGTGTTGATTTGGAATTCTTACTTATTTCAGAACTAAAATTGTGATTTATAATTGTAATAGCAATTGGAAGAGCTCCGAGGACTGTACAATTCTCAGAAAGTGTTATGTACAGACTTAAGCGGAAAGCTTCAGACGTTGCAGGTACACATGTTTTCTTGTCATACACTTGTCGAATGACTGAATGATCATTTGTATTATTTTTTCGTTCTTTTCCTGATAAAGATGCATGAAGCTGAATTCGCCCTAGCTATCCTTGAAGAAAAGTACATGCAGGCAAACAATATAATAAAAGAGAAGGGGTATCTGATAGAAAATCTTCTTAAAACAGGTTAGAGAAACAGGGAACTTCTAAGTTTCTGTTAGTGAATATTGATATGTTGGCTTAGTGTGATCCTTGTGAGTTGGAATACTGTCTGTTTATCAAGCATGATCTTGTTATATGCTTAAGAGTTAATTCATGTATAATATTATCATGTGCGAAGGCACTGTTTCTTTTTTACCCTACTATCAGATTTGTCCGTTTGCATGTCTCCATGGGAAGAAGTGCTAAGATACTTATACTATACATATACAAAGGTCAACACTGTGAGCTGGGCACACACTGCATCTCCTTACACTATACACACTTTCCGTGTTCACAACTCTTCATTTCACTAGATATAAAATGCAATATGTGTCAGACTCTCATGCCTATGTATTATTTTTGTTTTCTGATGGACCAATCCATTTGAAGAATCCTAATGGCCATCAGGGTTATGAATTTTTTTTGTTTGAAATGATAATGTGGTTTCAAAATTTAGATTTATCAAGAGGTGACCGAGTGTGAGGATGTATAGCTCAGACTTCAAATGGTTTTTAATTAATGAACTCGTGATCTGTGAGTTTTCTTTTGCCACTACCAAACAACAACCGAGTTTTCTTTTGCCACTACCAAACAACAACCTATCTACCTACCGCTTATGCTACAGTGAGGTGGAGGCCCTTCTCCAGGCGGAGGAGTATTGGCGTAGAGGAAGGGGGTCTCAAATGGACGCTGAAAGAGGACGCGAACACTAATAAATATTTCCACGCGCATGCTAATGGACGGCGTTGGAAATGTGCCATATTGCATCTGCAGTCTGAGCTGGGGCTCTTACTGCGCCAATCGGATATCATGTGTCATGTCTACGAGTTCTTTATGCAGCTGATGGGCTCGAGTGAACATCCATTAGCAAGATCTCGCGCGGATTTGTGGGATCGGGCGCTCAAGGTCTCTGACCTTGAAAATGAGGAACCGGGCCTGGCCTTCCTCCCACAAGAAATCGACGCCGTCAGTGGCGGAGCCGGGGGGGGGGGGGGGGGGGGGGGGGGGGGGGGGCGTTTGCAACATATAACGTACTTGGCCCCCTCTATTAGCGGCAGAACGGCCCACTAATTAGTCCAGATTTTGCAACATGCATGAGCTAATTACGTGGACTCTTTAGAAAGGAAAGAAGGCCCACGTACAAGTTCACTAATTAGTCGTTTTCTAAGTCCATGCCGAGCCGACCTCCGCTAAATCTCCTGGCGCTAGGCATTATCTCCGTGATTAGCTCGTGCATGGGCTGCGCCGCTGCCGTCCTATGCCTTTGCCGCGTCCTTAATCTCCTTGCCTCGGGTCTTCCTTCTTAAGATCTACTAATTCATACGGCGACGCAGGCTACTTCACTCACCAATTCTTCAGGCTGCAGGCATCGAACTAGCCAAGGTTAACACATCACATCATCTACTAATCTCTCTCAATTCTCATCTTGTATCATGTTGAATTTCTACATCAGATTTTAGTTATTTTGGCTGTGTGATTTGTGATGGGTTGCTGCGCTAGGGTATATGGCAACGTTGATCATTTTTTGCTAATCAAACAATAAAATTTCTTAGTACAACCAGTAATGATTTGCCATTCAAACCTATATAAATGCAAACTAAAAGCCAACCATTTGATAATACGTGATTATTTTTGTTCAATATATCTTAAATATTCATATGAAAATGTTTTGTAGCATGGCATTTCATGTCATATTTCGGAGGATCAAACTTCGTCTTCATGGCGCGTATTTGGAATTATTGACCAATATTACCTATACCTGCACACGCTCTAGCTGCAAAAAAAATTGTGTGCCTAGGCAAAGTTAAATGTGTGTCATACTTAAATATAAAATTATTGGGTAGTATGTGAGGCACAAAATATTTTTTGGCTTCATCGCCGTTTGGCCCCCCCTATGCCTAAATCCTGGCTCCGCCCCTGGACGCCGCCCTCCTCGGCAGGGCAGTAAATTCCGGCTCCGTTAAGGCAGGGGCGCGCAAGGCTTCTTTCAAGTGACGATGATTCATCGCACTCTCAACTTCGGAGTTAGTGACGGACATCTCATCCGGCTGTTCGTGAGGCGAATGAGTCTGTGCCACACCAACATGTGCCCCCGTCCTAGTTGATGTCTCCGGTGCCGTATTGGCCGCGGCTCGGCTGGCCGGGATCTTGTTCACGGTCCGCCGTATACCCCTCCTGCGATGATAGAAGGAGGATGAAAATGACAATTCGGCTTCACGCCCAAATATGAAATAAAAGGAATATACCTTTTCGGTGATGGAGCATGCTCAGTGGCGCTTCCGATTTCCTTTCGTTTTGCACGACCATTCCGTGAGGATGCTGACCTTCTTTTGGTCGCCCGTCCCTGGGTACGGTTTGCTGAGCGCCAATCCTGCGAGACACGGTCCAATGCGGGGGGTAAGATATGAGCGGAAGTATCTCTCTTCCTTAAGAATACAATTTCCGAATACTTACCTTAACGAAAGGATAGAGGTCGGGGTAATCGGCCATACCGGCTACTTCCGAGCCGTCAAGGCTCGCCTGATAGTAGACTCCGTCTTTGAGCTCTACAAATATGTCCGGATCCTCATGGAATCCGGGGTCTTCATTGCGAGCATGATCCTCTGGCTGAGGGGCGGGGCAATAAATGTTCTCGATCATTTGCCTCCATGACTATTTCAAAGCAACCAGAGTATTCAGTTAATGCATCCCAATGACTAAAAAAGTACTAAATGGTTAAAAAACTTACCCATTCGATGGGGTTGTACATGGAGAAGCCTTCTCGACAATTTAAACGGATGAAGTCTTCTTCTTCTCCATTATAAAGGTCGGTCAGCATGGCAGCCAATGCGGCTTGGTTATCCGGACCCTCTCGCCTGTAGCGAGATGCGTCGTTCTCCCCGTTGTAGTTCCATAAGGGAGTCACCCTGGATTGAAGTGGCTGGATGCATCGCTTTATCGCAATGGCCATAACTTCAATGATGGAGAGTCCGGAATGGGTCAGTAACCTGACCTTGCTTACCAATCTCATCACTTCCGCACTGTCCTCTTGATTAGGGGACTTGGGGCGCCAGCTGTATAGCTTCTTCAAGGGAGCGCTGGTGAATTCGGGCAGTCCGCGCCGAACAGGGTCTGGAAGAGGAACATCCTCAATATAGAACCATTCCGAAGACCATTCGGCGGACCCTCTCTTCGGAGTCCTGGCTGGGTAACCGGATCCGGCTATGCGCCATACTTCGGCGCTGCCCACTTCAAATATGGACCCTCCGCCCTGGTGGCGGGGGATGAGGCAGAAGAACTTTTTCCATAGTTCAAAATGAGCCTCGCAGCCCAAAAATAATTCGCAAAGGGCGACAAAACCAGAAATGTGCAAAATAGAACCGGGTGTGAGGTTGTGCAGTTGGATCCCGTAATATTCCAGTAGGCCCCTGAGGAAGGGGTGGATTGGGAATCCTACGCCCCTCAAAAGGAACGAGATGATGCACACCCTCTCCCCTTGGCTGGGATTGGGAAAATTCTCTGCCAATGCATCAACGCCCATAGAAGTTAACCCTGCCCATACAGGGGCTAGATCCGCGGGGGGAAGATATCCTTGTGTCTGGAGTCGACTGAGCTGGAGATGGGATATGGAACAACTTTGCCAATCCCCCTCTTGAGGGCCATGAGGACGCGAGGAGGAGCCGGGGACACTAGCCATGGTTTGAATTTTTTCCGTGGTTTGCTCTGTTGCTCTTGGGGCGGTGTGAGATGGCGTTTGGGAGATCTAATCTCGTTATATAGGCGCTGCCTGTGCCTGCTAAAGATATTAAAATACAAGGGTAACGGACCATTCGCATTCACACAGACGCGTGGAAATCGAGGCGACGGCCGGAAGGAATCATAAAGACTGGACGCGAAAGCCGATGCCGGACTATCATCAATCCGGAGTATGGTGGAGAACCCGCCTTGCAAAGCCGAAGACATATATCCGCAAACTACATCATCATTGAAGGCAAGTTCGGGGTCTACTGAGGGAGTCCTGGATTCAGGGGTCCTCAGGCGTCCGGCCTAGGAGTATGGGCCGGGCTAGATGGGCCGTACAAGATCAAGCTGAAGATTATCCACCATGTCCGGATGGGACTTCTCCATACGTAGACGGCAAGATTAGAGTCCGGAAGTTTCCTTCCCCGATGAACCGACCTTGTACAAACCCAAGGCCCCTCCGGTGTGTATATAAACTGGAGGGGTTAGTCCGTGGAGGCGACCTTCAATATCATCGTCAGAATACTCATAGGCTAGACATCTAGGGTTTAGCCATTACGATCTCGAGGTAGATCATCCCTTGTAACCTTTATCCTCGTCGAATATAATCAAGCAGGAGTAGGGTTTTACCTCCTTTAAGAGGGCCCAAACCTGGGTAAACACTGTGTCCCCTGGTCCCCTGTTACCATTGATCCTTAGACGCACAGCTTGGGCCCCCCTACCCGAGATCTGCCGGTTTTGACACCGACAACGTCATCAGTGACTAATGGAGCCGCTTCCTCACCCGCCCGCTATCACCCAGCACGACAGGCAACGCTAATTGGGTAGGTGGGGTGCTGATGTTCATACCTTGTGGAGGCTGCGTGGTCTTGGGTGTGCTCTCGACCGCCTCCAGACGAAGCAGACTCTTTAGCCACAACAAGACCCACGTCTTGCAATCGCCAAGCCGCCGCGGGGTCTCGTCGTCATCTCCCCCTAGTACCGGAGGAGCCAAATTCTCATGGCCCGGTTTGACACTGGCCACGGAAACCTTGAAGACGTGAGGGGGGATCGACCGGCTGTGGAACAATTGTTCCTTCGGCTTCATTATCGTCGCCTTCCCCACCTCCACCTTCTGGCCGTTGATGTCGTACAATATGGTGCACGGGGCGTCGGCCTGCAAAGACATGTCTACGACGTGAGACATCCGAAAGGCAACGGAAACGGGAGATTATACATTTATTGAAGAGGGCCGGTGTGATAGGTACCGTGAGGGCGTCGAGCTCAGCCAAAGACGAAGCACCGCCGAGCACGTCCGAGACGGAGGATGTGCTGCTATGAGCAGGTGCGGGAGCCGGTGCAGGAGCAGGTGCTGGTGCAGGTGCTGGTGTTGGTGCAGGTGCTGGTGCAACGCTAGTCGAGCTGCTCCCGAAGAAGTCGGCAAGGGGAAAGTCTGCTGCATCTTTATTTGGATTTTGCCTGCTCCAACTGACGATAGCCGGAACCAAGACACCACACATAGCTGCCAGCTCCCGTTTTGTGGCAGCTACCGCTGTAGCGACTGTCTTAGCTGAATTCTTCTCAACCGCAATCTCAACCTTCTTGTCGATGTTATCTTCAGTGAACCTCCATCTTTCCTTTCTCTCCTCCGTGGTCTCACCGTAGTACTTCTTCCACGTGGCGCTGTCTCCGACACCGTGCACGCGTCCAACGACGGTCGAGTGTCCACCGGGAGTTGTTTCAATATGTTCAACGCCCGGTTGAATGGGGTGTCCCACTTGGGCCTCGCCAACGCCTCAGACGGCGAGTCGCTTTCGGCCGCAATCCTGTGCTGCTCTCTCTGCAAAAGGAACAAGGATCATTTACAAATATGACTAAACGTGCAGTCGAATTGATAAGAAACTAAAATTACCAGCAGTCTCATGAACTCCGTCGTGACCGGATCCGTTTGGAAAACCATCTTGACTGGGTCCCAACGGTACCGGGCCCTGAGGACATCATGCTTCTGCGGGACGGTGAACTCCGCCAAGGGGTCTGGGATGCCCAGATTTTCGCGTTCCGCGCCCTCCTTGGCCCATATGGACCTCTTCCCCGCGTAACCACGGCTTCCGAGGTGGTGGCACCCCGTGTTCCTCTGTTGAAGCACCTTCATGTACTTCGACTTTTCTTTGGCAGCTTCGGCATCGCAAGCCGCCTTGAATATTTGAAACTGCTCTTCCGTGATTGTCGGATTATCCTTTACAATCTCGGAGTAGGGTTCCTTTTTGTGATGGCGCGTTTCACCATTACTTTCCAGGCGGCCAATGCGTCGCTAAACTTGGTCATGGCGCGTTTTTTTATCTTCTTCATTGCCGGGTCTTTCTGTGGATCAGTATATTGGATTTCATACCAGCCAGGGAACAAGAATATCTGGTGCAGTAGGGTTAGGAGGGAGTGCTTCATATTTGGCCTCTTCTTTAGTTTCTCATCGTTGATGGTGGCGCACGCCCGTACGATGCAGCCTATTTGATTGCCGTAGCAGGAGCGCGCTTCCACAGGCAGTTTTGGCTCAAAATTGCCATCATCCACCTCCGTCACCACTAGTCTAGTAGTGAGGAGCTGGTTTGGGCGTCGACATCTCCTCTTCGGTTTCGGTTCTATGGCTTTGCCAGTCTCTGTGCCGGTCTCGGTGCCGGTCTGGGTCTCAACGCCAGTCTCGGCGCCAGTCTCGATGTCGGTCTCGGATGTGATAGGTGGGCCCAGCAACAACAACCGTTGATCGTTGGCAAGGTTCAAATATTCGTCTGCCGCCAGGTAGACGTCGTCGCAATCACCAGAACCCTGTCCTTCATCGTTGCTAGCCATGTTTCCTACGATTAAATCTAGTCAATTAATTCTAGACCTAATAAAATGAATAATGACATAAAAAAGGCCTATGTTTTGCAGGAACGTTGATTCCTTCCCGGTGCGGCAAATCCCGGGCACTCGATATGTCCTAGTTTGTAGCACAAGTCATCCGAAAATTCACGGAAAATTTCGGCATGACCTTTGCTAAAAAGTGGACAAATTGAGCACCTGAAATTTGCCGGAACGGAAATGAATCAACATTCCGGCAAAACATAGGCCACTCGGCTTCATTCCCTGGAAACAGCAAAAGGCCACTTGGGCACAATCGAGGAATTTTCATATATCATGACCACTTTAATGTTTCACACTTCAAGAAAATCTACACAAATTTCAAATTATGAACCCTAGAACTCAATTCAAATTATGTCCTACTGCCCTAACCCTACTGCCCTAGTACTTAAGCACCTACAAGTACTAACTAATTAGATGAACCCTAGCTAGCTACTTAAGCATCTACAACTACTTAAGCACCCATTGATGAACCCTAGGAATTATACAACTACTTAAGCATACATTGGGTGCAGAACAACTATATAAGTTACTTAAGCACTATATATACAACCCTATAATATATTTAGTTAACTACTTAAGCATATACAAGTTGTCCTAAAATAATATTTAGTTAGTACTTAAGCATATACAAATTTGTCCTAAAAAACTAGTTAACTACTAATTTCATTATTTACGGATTCATTTAACTTCACCTAATTAACCTAGTAAAACCATACTTCCCTAACTAAAAAACATCTAATTAACATCTACTAGTACCACTACTACCCTAACCTAATTTACATGTACTTAGTTACCTAACCTAGTTAGTTAACCAAATTAACCTAAATTAACATCTACTTAGTTACCTAACCTAATCAACATCTACTTAGTTACCTAACCTACTTCCCTAACTAAAAAACGTCTAATTAACAGTACCACTACTGCCCTAACCTAATTAACATCTACTTAGTTACCTAACCTAGTTAGTTAACCAAATTAGTGAACCAAACATCTAAAAAAAATCTAATTAACCTAGTTAGTAAACCAAATTAACCTAGCTAGTTCACTTAGTTACCTAACCTAGTTAGTTTGCCTAAATTAACCTAGCTAGTTTACTTAGTTCACTTAGTTAACCTAATGAACTAAATTCACCTAAGTTAATTAACCTAGAGGGAGGGAAAACGTGCTATAGCTAAAGTAGCTACAGCGCTTTCGTGAAAACGCGCTGCTGCTATTGCTTTCATTTTTTCTTTTTCTTTAATTTTCCTTTTCTTTTTTCCTTTCCTTTTTTCCTTTTCTTTTCCTTTTGTTAGTTGCAGCACTGTCGCCTTAAAACGCGCTGCTACTATTTTGTTAGCAGTAGCGCGGTTTGTAGAAGCGCGCTGCTACTATACCAAGCATGGCAGCAACGGTTCTGGTCGTCATAGTAGCAGCGCGTTTTATGTAGGACGCGCTACTGCTAACTTTGTGGTAGTAGCGTGCTGTTCAGACCCGCGCTACTGCTACGTAGCAGTAGCGCTTCGCTTTAACAAGTGCTACTGATAAGTGTCTGTGTATAAGCTTTTTCCTAGTAGTGCATGGGAGTATGATACAATAAGAGTATTTGTGGAAACACGTATCCAGCTTGCTTGTTTAGTTCATCCCTAATCTAGCCTAATTCGTGTTATAGATTGAGGATCCATGGACTTTGAGCACAATCGACTGAAGATGATTGCATGGAGTTTCTTTAATCGGGTTGGATGATGATAAAATGATAGGATATGTGATTGAGTGTTTTTATCTTCTGCATGTCTAGTTGCTTCGCGTTTTGTGCTCTTTTTATTGACATTGTACGACGTTGTGGGTGTTTGACACTTTGAACTTAATAAATATGGATGTGTGCACTGTCTGATACAAAGATCGAGAAAATCATCCTTGTCAAAAAATGTAACCAGGTGATGGAGGAGGCCGAACCGCTTGATCTTGATGAGGGAGCTATATTTCTTGTATGTGGCAATTTATTGGTAATCATCAAGCTGGTCCAAAATTTCTACCAGATGGAGAATCACTTTTTGTTGTTGAAAGGGGCCATAACGTTGTTGGTCAACCATGGCCAAAGTCAACCCATAACAAGAGAAGTTATTCTCTAGTTTAACATCTAGCTATATATTTTACCCGAGGATTTCTCAAAAATAAATATATGCCTGAGTTTTTGCTACATCCATATTTATATAGTTTGTCATGGGGTTGTAATTATAAAGTTAAATACATAAAAAAGGGTCGTAAAAGTCAGCCAGTCATCATTTCACTGAGAAGGCGAGAGCCTGCTGGAAAAGTAGTAAGACTACCCACAATGGGAGTAACTTCAGCAGTAACAGAAAGTCCAACTCAGCAAATTTGCTTATGTGGCAGTGATTTAACGAGGAGAGAGATGAATTGAGTAACATAGCTAGTTACTCATTCTATGAGTAACATCACATATAACAAGACAAGATGAGTCTACAAGCTAATAAATGAAGTGTTGCATGACACCACACATATGTTACTCTCCACTATGGAGGTAGTAACATAGACTAGTAACATATGCATGTTACTAGTCGAAGTCACACCCCACTGTGACTAGTCTAAGCAAACCTACAAGACCATGCCCAACTCCCCACCCCCCCCCCCCCACTCATTAATTGTGGCCACTGGATGGTTGGTGTGATCATCCATCTAGAATCAACTTGGTTTTTTCACAAGTATTGACCGTTTAGTTGCACACTAGAATTCACCAATAAAAGGATCTCTTTTCTGCAGGGGCTTTTGTTTTTTTTAACACCTGCAGGGGCTTCTATTGGATAGGTGGATCCTTCACAGCCAGGCTTGAGGCAAATTATTACAAAGATGAGTATGATGAGGACTCTAAATAAAAATCAATTGAAATTCTAGTGAATACGGTGTGGGAGGAGCACGTGCTGGGCCAAAACCGGAACATGCACATACATGTTGTTTTGCTCCAAGAAACTGATCTGCAAATTTAATTATATTATAATTGAATTTTATTGATAAATTATCTCAATTTAAATATTTTTGTTTGGATGCCACGTGAAAATCAAAAATATTAATTCTAAAGAATTCCCTTGTTTAGAAGTTGAACCTTGTGTTGAAAACACAAATTGCTTAGAATCTACAAAATTTTGACCAACACTTTCTACATAGTAGAAGGTACTTTTGAGCTCTTGGTTGTTTCGAGCTTTGAGCTCTTTTTATTTGAGAATCATGTAAGATACTACAGATGTTTGATACACCAAACTTAATAATATATGGATATGTGTATCGTCTAATGAAGAGACCAGAGTTAAACCCTCCATTTCAAGAAAAGGACATGACCTTATGGGCAGACCAAAGCATATAGCTAGCTATGTCGTGTGCATGCTTTTGTAAAACTTTGTTGGAATTTTAATCTCGTGTCTGATTATTATATTTTCATAGAATTATTTAAAGAGCCGTTCAAGTGACGATGAGAAACTTTGAGCGTATTAGCATATTAATTCATGCGAGTGGATCCTATATACTTGTAGAGATGGATTTCATAAACCAAATGTAGTTAAATTTTCAACCTTGCATTCACACTAGAAATAATTCATGAAATTAATTGAAATTACATGGGTGGTTGTCCACGTGCCCAGAAGCAACTATGAGCTTATTGGTGCATCAGTTCATGCAAGTAGGTATCACACACTTGTACAAATGCTTTCGTAAACTTTCCTATTTAAAAATTCAACCTCACATATACACCATCAAGATTTCATGAAACTATCTGGAACTTTATAAGATGTGTTGGTGCATACGATCAAATTTGTGCATTTTTGTGGGTCCATATGCGCATGTAGGTCCCACGAATGTGCTCAACCTTTGAATTCCATTGATTCTTTCGTGATAGTAAAAAATTGATTTTTTATATGGTTTGGTCACATTGTGGCTCAGAGGAATTGGTTGGATTTAATCTCTTTAACAACACACTTTAGTTCAAATTAAGGAAAACATATATAATCATCAACCATGATGGTTTTGGGTAGCATTTACGTATCAACCTCTTCTTCTTCCATTTCAATCATCCCTTCAGTGGCTATATTGAGTCCATGAACTGTATGTTGCGTAAAATTGCACATGGAAATTAAATAATTTATAATTAAGGAGTACTATACAACCAACCTCTACTTGTGTGCATAATGATTTATCTTATATATACCACAGAAAACTTCACTTCCAGGATCAAGGATCTCTTCTCATATGCATTTCATCTTCAATATAATGGCTAGCCCTACTATATTTTGATCTGTTGGCAACACCAACTAAATTATTTCATAAAATAGGTAAAGGGGTGTTACAGAAGAATGGAAAATATATGAGAAAACCTAGGAGTATGGGGCATCAGGAGCAGTGACTGAACGAGCTGCCTCAGGACCAGACCTTGCGGCAGCGAAGCTGCATGATGTGTGTGATCGTATCACTGATATTAGACCAATGATCATATCACTGATGTCTGCTCTTGCACGTTTCGGAATCCAGTGCACAAGCACCTCCAAGATTTGCTTTACTGTAGATCATATGGGGCTTGGCAGTCCCTAACAAAGTCCGTTCCGTGGGATGCATGATGTACTTTGACCGGCTAAACATTGAAGCAGGCAATTTCTACAAAAATGTACAACGATACATGTACAAAGTTTTGTGGTACTTCTGTCCATATAAGCAGAGCAATAAACGATAATTCATATGATTCAGCATTAACCATGAGAAGCGTGGATGATTTCAATGTTTTTTATTGGTGTCACGATACCAACAGTATCAACCAATCTTTTTTTTATAATATGTTGCAAAAGGACAACTCACTTGATCTTGTCTTAAGCTTGAAAAAAATTAGAGGAAAAAATATTAACATCTAAGTATAATATTTACGCATGTGCCCAGTATTGATTATTGATTCTCTGGATTGAGTGGCCCTCTTTGAGGTGCATGGTATTTAAAGATGTTCATGTAGTCCTATGTCGTTTATCACACTATGCAGCGAAAATGGTGTTATGCTCCCAAGAGCATGTATAGTGCTGCGAAGTGTGGTAAGAGAGAAGTGATGAGCAGGCTATCATGGAAGGTCGTCATTGAGTTCCTCGATGTCATTCAAAAGCATGGGAGGTCTTTTATGGTTCATCATGCACAACCCTACTTGATTGAAAGCTGAAAACGATGTAGCACATGTCCATAGAAACTGATAATACTTTTTCTAAGTGCGGGATAGATTAATTGGAGAATATGAGTATGTTGATGGTCATATGTCTGCTATGACAATTGTAAAGTTGAATGGGAGGTTGAGAAAATGTGGTGTCATCAGTCCACACTTGGACCTAGGAGATCGAGTCTTTACGCAACATTGCTCTCCTCACCTCAGGTTAGAGCATCTCTAGCCAATACCTCAAAATTTAGGCCCTCAAAAGCCTCCTTATACCTTAGTTCCTTATATTTGAGTGTTAAGAAAAATATGCTCCTAGCCGAGACTCTAAGACCTAAGTCGTCAAGAAATAGAGTACTTCAAGCTTCCGAAACTATATAAAAAAATCACACCTAAGTTATTAGTAATTGTATGGGCATCCTTTTGTTGAATAATTGAGAATTATCCATTAAGTTTAATCCAGGAAAAAAAATAGATAAAACATAATAATCATGATTGTGATGATAATCAAATTAAGCAACATCATGTTAAAAGCAACATCATATCCACATCGGTGGCTACTCCTAATAGACCAAATGCAACCGTAACCACGGTTTTGGTTTTCTGTTTGCCTACTTTCTCGCCCTGGACTAGATGGCTGAAATTCAGCCATTTCAAAAAAATTGAGAAAATCTCGGATGAAATTACAAAACCAAAATTTGAATTTGAAACAAAATTTGATAGAAATTTGGCCGTAATTTTGAAAATGAGTAGAGCAAAAATATAGCAGTCCGACAACGTTGAGGAGTATGAATATAAATTTTTACCATACTAGCTTCGGGGATTAAAACATTTTATTGATCCAACATGATCATTGGCTCGAAAAGAAAATGATTGAAGGACAGGTAGTGCAGAGTTGAGGAGGAGTTGCCAATGGATTTAGCCACAGTCGCCAAAGATTAGCATTAGGGGCAGTGCCGTCAGGAAGGCGCAAGCGGGGCCGGAGCAGGAGGCTTGAGCAATGAGGCGGGCAGTGATGAGTGGAGGAGGCGCGCATCTGGGCACAGCACCGCCGCTGCACACGTAGGAGGAGTAGGGAATGTGATTTGTTTAGGGTTACTGTGCTCAGTTCGATTGTTTTAGCTTAGCCAAGGCGTGGGATGGGTCCATAAGTTGGATTGGGCCAAAAAAAATAAAGCTGGGCTAAAAATATTAGGCTTGCACAGACATTTACTGGGCCTAGGTGAGATGGACGAAATTCAGCCAGAAATTGATTTTTTCGGCCGAAAATCAAAACTCTATTCCCTAACAGAAGGGAAAAGAAAACGTATGGCAGAATGGAAGATGATGCATTTTCAGTCACATCAGCACCATCATCGAGCGTCATATTGTAGAGGTGGTCGACGACAACAGGGAAAAATCCATCATTGGGGAACTCGTCATTTGTACCCGCGGTGAAGCAGATCCCGTAGTCACGTGGAAGCGCTCCCGAAAAACCTAATCATTCCTCTCCCGTACCGGATCACATGAGGTGGGATTTCAGAGGCCTGTTATTTCACTGCTCGGTGCATGCCGAGAAGAGGGATGGGAAAGCGGTAGGCGGCGCAAAGCTTGGGTACTGTAAGGCAGGCGCATATGAGATAAAGTGTGTTTCATCTAGATAGAGGAGCGACCTCTTATAGGTGAGGCGACTTGCAACTGACCCATGGTAGTGGAAGAGAAAGGATGCCCACTAGGGATAGGAAGAGAAACAATCCACAAGACTATTTAGATTCTTCACCCATTAGAGGCAAAAACATTTCAACTTGTTTTCCTTGCGTGACAAAAGTTAAGTCAGTGCACACATGTTGCATAGGTCCTAGCATGGCTCGGCTCAATCGTGGAAGACTACGCGTGTGCCAGGTGTGGCGGGCGTCGAAGGAGGAGCGCGTCTGTAGGTGCTATTTCCACAAGCAATTAATGATGTGTGGAACAACCCACCTTAAAAGTCAATCTTCCACACACTCTACTAGTGTGGTGGGAGTAAATTTCACACACACCCTTGTCATTCATGAATGGGCCATATGGGCCTCTAGCATTTACTAAGAATTATTGGCAATATTCTGAATTGTTGAATGAACTATGCCCCAACAATGCCCAACCAAATCACAGAGGCACATAAAGTTTGCCTACGGTCCCAAGGACATTGTTTATATACCGGTTGTTTTGGTGGATACTATTAAGTTCAACTTCCACCTAGAACTCCATACTACATTCATTCACAACTTGAACAGTGGATTATGCCTTGAATTGCATGTTCTGTGCAAATAAGTTCGATGCAAACCCTTGACCGATACTAGACCGCTGAAAAGCATTCCTGTAGGTAGGAGCATATACGTCATACTCCGGGGCCTCTTCATGAGTTTACTATAGAGCACCCAACTCTCATAGAATGCGGTGTTTAACAGTCTTACTCATATATGTGTGTTCTTTCAAGATGTCCTATAGGACGACCGCTATGCCTATCCAAGCCAACCATACCACATTAAGATAAATATCAACCTGTCATATAGATTAGACGAGAATGCATCACTATGGTGGGTCTTTATAAATTAAAATCCACTCGTAGTTACACAATAACTTGTCTCGCCAATCCTAATTCAGATGATCTCCGATCACATAGAATGGGTTAACATCATGGATAACTTACACAATGGGTCTCAACCCCATGTCCCTCAATGTGTTATCTATCACTTTTTCTTGATAAACCCTTTGTGAAGGGATCTGCCAGATTCTTAGATGTGTGCTTATAGTCCAATGCTATAACTCCGGGGTTTCTCATAATTCTCACAGATTTTAGTCTCCTTCTCACATGTCTTGATGACTTCTTATTATCCTTAGAACTATTTACATTTACGAGCACTATATGACTACCACAACTCATTAGGACAGCTAGTATTGGTTTTTCAACGACCGGCAAGTCCATCAAGAGTTCATGAAGCCACTCTTCTTCAATAGTTGTTGTGTCTAATACTGCAAGTGTTGCTTCCATTTTTTACCTTGTTAATATGGTCTGCTTGCAGGACTTCTAGGAAACAGCTCCACTACCAATTGCAAAACACATAACCACTTGTGACTATAAGCTCATCAGCATCAGATATATAAATCGCATCACTATAACCATCAAGTACCCTTGGATCATGGTATAGTGAGGTTCATAACTTGTAGTAACCTTTTAGATAGTGCATTATCCTAACAATAGCATGCCAATGAACATCTCTGGATTAGAAACAAACTGGCTTAGTTTGCTCACAACAAAGGAGATGTCAGGCCTCGAGCGCTAGCTAAATACATAAGTGAGCCGATAATTTAGAATGTCTCAATTGATCCTTTGTTTCTCCTTCATTCTTTTGAAGAAAGACACTCGAATCATAAGTTGTTTGAGAAGTTTTACAATCTGAATACCCAAAGCGACTTAGAACCTTCTCCACATAGTGAGACTGTAATAGAGTAATCCCACCATCATCACCACTCAAAAGTTTGATGTCCAAGATGACATTAGCTACTCCAAGGTCTTTCATCTCAAAGTTATGAGATATAAAAGCTTTCACTCGCTGAATGGCCTTGAGGTTTGTTCCAAATTTAAGTATGTCATCAACATACAAACACAATATTACTCCCTTGGCCCACCATTGTGATAGTACACACACATGTTGGCTTCATTTGCAACAAAAGCCCATAGATGTTAAAGTTCTTTCGAACTTCTCATGATATTTCTCAGGTGTTTGTTTCAAGCAATACAAAGATTTCAACAACTTATTCACTTTTCCCTCATGACCATCTACTACAAAACCATCAGGATGTTCCATGTAAATTTCCTCCTCCAACTCTGCATTTACAAAAGTTGTCTTAACATCCATTTGACGAACAATGAGATTGTGTGTGGCACCCAATGAGAGTAGTATTCGAAGGTTTATCAATCTGTCCATTGGCGCATAAGTATCAAATAAATCCTCGCCTTCTTTTCGGGTATAACCCTTGGCTACAAGCCACACCTTGTAATTTTCAATTGTACCATCAGGCCTATGATTTTTCTGAAACACCCACTTACATCCCACTAATTTACACCCACAAGAACGAGCAGTGACCTCTCATGTCCTATTAGCCATGATGGAATCCATCTTGCTATGAACAACTTCTTTCCAGTAGTTCGTATAAGAAGATGCATATGCTTCTGATATAGAAGTGGGAGTATCATTCATGAGGTACATAACGAAATCTTCCCCAAATGATAGGGAAGTGATGGGCGGCGGAAGAGGAACAAGCCTGTATGTTCTCTCTTCTCAAGCTCTAAGTGGTGTGTGGAAGAACCCATTTTATATTCCACACCCTTCACTAGCGTCGGGAGAATAAACTTTCCACACCCCCTTATTATGCATGAATGGGACACATGGGCCTCTAGCATTTACAAGGTATTATTGGCCCTATTTTGAAGTATTAAATGTGCTAGGCCCAATAATAACAACACCCTTTTCGATAGTGCTATTCAGGAGATAATAGAAGAGTGGTGGTTATATGAGGTATAGGAAATCCCAGGCGAGACACGGTGGTACCGCCGTGGAAGATGGAAGATAATAGCAGAGCCCAAACACCACAGAGCTTGTCCACGGCTACTTGAAGGTACGGAATTAGCACAGCCAGCCTGCCGAGGCAACATCGAAGTTGTACCTGAAGTGAAGCAGAAATAACAGAATGCTTAGAGCGGCGACGTTTGTGACGACGATCGAGTGACTGCCAAGATGTATGTATGTTTCTGCGGATCTGGAACCGTGTAAGCTCAGTTGTAAATTCCACTCACTTTGCGGCCAAGCGTTTGGTCTGGTCCTTTTCCACGGTGGCGAATAACTCCACAATCTCTGCTGCCGATGGCATCCTTCCTCTCGTCTCCAAGTCTGTGGAACGGCCATGCGGTCGTTGTTGTTGTCGAACACCTCATGCGTTTGTACTTCTGATCATCAGCCGCCTGGCTCAAGTCTAAGTCGCTCAAATCTACCGCTGAACGGCTCGATGGCATCATCTTACTCCTGGATTACCACAATTCACGTCGAAGGCAAACTTACGTCAAGGTCACCCGGCATGCATATAGTATAAAACAATGGCCAATTCAGCAGAGTTCCATCAGTTTCGATAAATGATGACTCATGGTCCCAGCCAGCGTATTCAGATTCGCTGACGGGGCTCTACACGTTGCGACTCTCAGATGCCTGTAGACCAGGGGAACCAAAACCAAATCTCGTAATTAAGCACAGCATAAACGAACCAACCGATAGCACGGATCTATGGAGAAATCTTGGTTAGACACACACCACCCTTCGTGGCTCCTCCTCTCTCTAACCACCACATCCGCCGACGTGGACATGTGGTTCTTGATCAGCGCGAGACCCCGACAACATGGCCTCCTCAGATGTTTGTCGACGACCTCCTCTGATCCTCTCTCTAGTCACACAATCAGTAGGAGGAGAAGTGAGCAGCCCAACTCTAGTCTCCTTCCACATATGGCCGGTCTTGATATTTTGGGGGGCCGGGGCGAAAGTAAAATCCATTGGCCCCTAATATAAAAATCAAAATAATAGCCTATATTTGAAAGGCAATACAGTGGGACGCTCGAGCATTCATGCAAGTGTGTGACGACATTTTTTGCAGAGCGTTTACATACCAAAGGCTAGGTGCGAATCATCCAGAGCGTGTGTGAGTATTAGCACTTTAGAATTTCCAATATGTATGCATGAAAAACTATCAAAAACACTTAAATTGTATAAAAAATTCATATCAAATAGGAAACATACCTTCTGCAATCAAATCATCACGGTGGCCGGTGGGCATGATGTGTCCTCTTGGCGACTCGGCCTCTCGCCTCTCGGTGTGGCCACGTGGGGGCAGGAGATGGGAAATCCCGGAGTCAAATGACACCACAGACATGCACAAGGAAAATCATTCAAATCACCATGATACAGAGTATACGCGCGTAGCTGTGTCTTTGCATGTTCATAGATTGATCCCCATGGTTTTCCTTTTTATCAGTTTCTTGAAATTTTCTCATCTCATATCTGAATGCAAATAGACTACTATCCTAAGTGTATATGACAGGACGTAAAAGCTGTTTGTTTTTTCAACTCTTGCTTACCTTAGCTCTGGCTCAATTTGAAAGAGAAAAACTACCGACTAACAAAGAATGCTGCCCCTGTTTTTTTTTTTTGTGAACATAAAAACAAAGCAAGCCTCACATAAGGTGGCACATCACATTCTGCCGAAACAAATTTTGACAGAAGCCTAAAAGCTATCTACCTAAAGTAATAATGAACCAAATGTGTCAGAGAGATCAACGAAGGCATTTCATATTCTATACAAAAGCCAAACAGCAGAACTAAAATACTCAATAGCCGAGACAAACTGCTTCCTTGACACAAGAAATCAAATCTATGAAGAGTTACGATGGTGTACAGTGATGCTGCAAAGCCTCCGACGATGATCGGACCCTGGTGGAACTGGCACGCGGGTTTGTTACGACTACACACAAGACACAACGATGCTACAAAGGCTCCGTGACAAACTGATACAATGGTGGACGAGTCGGTGGTGCCAAGGACACCGGCAATGGTTGCAAATTGTGCAAGCTAGGGGTTGGAGGTGCTCGATACCGGGGCTAGAGGGGATTGGAAGTCACGCTTGGGCACCGGCATCCCAACCAATTGTTTTTTTCCTCCTCATGCGTGCCAGTTGCAAACTAGGTGAATGAATAACCGTGACAGTTGTTTGCATCTGAAGCGGATGGCTAGGATGGCGACCGGTCTGGGCTGGCGCCGGTCTAACACTGCCCTAATTAAAATCATGTTCATGACTTCATGTAAGTGTTCAATTTTTTAAAATTCTTTATGTAATTTTAAAAAGTGTCTGATATTTTTTTAAGTTTGTGATATTATCAAACTAAAAAACAAGAAAGACCGGAAAACACAAAGAGACAGAAAATAGGAAACTGAACAAGAGAAACCCGGAATAGAAAGTAAATAGATCAGATGGTTCGAGTGGGGATTGGATGGTGGGGGCAAGATGGCGAGTGAGTAATGGCGAGGTGGCGAACAGGGAGTCTGTTGTGATTAGTCGGGAGGGGCGGACGAACGCCCGGGGAGACGAATATGGGCAGCGCCATGGCCGTAAGAAGAGGGTAACACTCCTACTTAACAAACCTAAGACTTAAGGTTTCCTCTTATGCTGTTTTTAATTTTGTTTATTTATATTAGCAATGTATAGTTACGTTGCAACGGAAATAAAAAATAGCACGTCCTCTAGCTAGTCTGATAAGCATGCTTAAGACGGCCCACAGGCCCATGATCTTTATTATGTCAAACAACAGATCGATTGAGGATATGTTTGTTAGAACATTAGTTTAGGATATGATATGTGGTCATGAGTAAATAATAAAATTATCCGGATATAAAACTAAAGGCTTTAAATAAAGGCGCTTAACTATTAACGAGGCACTTTAGTGCCTAGAAAAAACAAATAATTAACATCGTTGATGGTTTAGGGTAGCTATTTTGTGTCAAACTTTGTCTTATTCTTTTCAATCAGCTCGTCAATGGCTAATTCAGTTCATAAGTTGTACTACCTCGTGAAAAAACATGGAGAATAACCTTAAAAACTAAAGAGCACTACACCACCAACCTCTAGCGTGCGCAATGATTTCTCATGTATACCACACCTACCTCCACTTGAGTGAACAAGGTTCTATTCTCTTATATATATACCACCATATCTTCGACAGAATAGCTTGCCTTACTCTATTTTAACATGTTGTATCAAATAGGTGGTAGCGACATAAACATGTATAGAGTGTTAGAGAAGAAAAGAAAACATATGAGAAAACATGGGAATATGAGACATCAGGAGCGGTTGTTAAACGAGGTATCGAGGAGCCAGACCAAGTAGGTTGGATTCTTCACGTAGCAAGGACACTCATGGCTGACGTTTGGCCGGTGGTGCAAGTAGTCTGTTCAGCTCTTGCATGCTCAGGAATCCAGCCCATATGAACCTCCTAACTTTACCTTGTGATAGATAATATGGTTTTCGGGGGCGTTTGACAATGTCTGGAGCAGCTCAACAGTAGGTTAAACCTCTACCAGTGGACGCTCTAGGACACAACCATATGTCCGTGCTCTACTTCCTACCACGAAGACCGGCTCCATTTTCTGTAGGCTGCTCGACTGTGCGCGGTCTAGTGCAAGCTCAACATCCAAGATCAGGATGTTGCAACCGGCGGGGAGCACAACTAGGGCCAATCGGACGGGATGCTGCAACTCGTGGGGCGTGCAGAAACTAACTAGGTGGGATGCTTCTGTTAGATAGATAGATAGAGATATATGTGTTGTATTCAAACTTCTATCTCTTCTCCCTCTCATGCGTGTAACTCTAGAGAGTCCTAGTGACCTCCCAAACTTGTAAGCCACGACAATCTCTCAATATATACAGCGGCCCGAGACCAAAGGGTTCAACGCTTCTCCAATCTTTACATGGTCATCAGAGCCTATCCTCATGCATCTAGCTAATCGAGAGAAAGCTTTCAAGCCCGAGAGGAGATCGATCTAGGTATCGCCGAGAGAGAACAAAACTATGTCTGGCACCACCGCTTCCACCGCTGCCTCCACCTTCTCTTCCCTCGTTGCATCCACCATGAGTTCTCTGACTACTCAATTCTCTGGTGCCACATACCCATCGTCTTCCTCCTCCAGTATCATCGCTAGCCTCGGGCCACCTTCATCGGAAAAACTGACGAGGACCAACTTCCTTCTCTGGAAGGCCATCGTGCTCCCTCAAATCAAAGGGGCGCGGATGGAACAGTACCTTGACGCCGCAACTCAGGCGCGCCCTGCCACCATCACCATCACGAAGGATGGGAAGGAAGAGCAGGTTCTGAACTATGCTCAGACGATCTGGTACGCCCAACAGCAGCAGGTACAAGGATACCTTATGGGATCTCTTTCACGTGAGGTTCTTGCGCAGCTCGTAACTCTCCAGATGCCGGCCGAGGTATGGAGCGCCATCCATGCCTTCTTCGCTGCACAGACATAGTCGCAGCTTGTGAACACTCGCATTGCCCTTGCAAATCTCCACAAGGGAAACATGGGGATGCCCGAGTATCTCACCAAGATCAAAGCCCTGACGGATGAGATTGCCTGCACAGGATCTCCGCTTGGCGATGGAGAGATTGTCTCCTTCGTTCTAAAGGGCCTGGACATCGAGTACAACTCGGTTGTATCGGCTCTCTCTGCCCGCGTCGAGCCTGTCACCGTCACCGAGCTCTACAATCAGCTTCTCAGCTTTGAAGCCCGTATGAACTTGCTGCAACAAGGAAACCTGCGTCAGTCTTCGGCAAACGCTCTTACTCGCGACCGTGGCTATGGTGGTCGAGGGCGTGGTCACCAAGGTCAGCGAGGGCGTAGCCAGGGCAACAACAGCAACAACGGGCGTGGGCGCTCCAACAACAACAACAACAATGGTCCACGCGCCTCCAACAACAACAATGGTGGACGATCTGGTGGACGGCCTCGACCCCGGTGTCAGCTCTGCAAGGAACCTGGTCATCAGGTGCTTGATTGTTGGCATAGGTATGATGAGGACTACGTGCTTGAAGAGCACCATGTCCTTGCTGCTTTGAGAGAACAAGGAGGAGAAGGAGAGACCGTCTGGTATGCTGACTCTGGAGCAACCAATCACATCACGAGTGAGCTTGAGAAACTTGCAACTCGTGAAAGATACTACAGCAATGATCAAGTGAATACTGCTGCAACCGGTGGAGGTATGGACATACATCATATTGGTCGTGCTTTCATTAATTCCGCTACTTCTAAACGTGATCTTGTTCTGGAAGATCTCCTTCATGTTCCTCAAGCTAAGAAAAATCTTGCATCTATATCTCGTTTATCAGCTGATAATAATGTCTGCTTTGAAACTCATCCTAAATATTTTTTCATTAAGGATCGGGCAACGAGGGAACTTCTTCATCACGGTAGATGCATCGGTGGTCTCTATCCCATTACATCAAGGTTTTTTAGTTGCAAGCGTCATCGTCAAGTCTACTCTGTCGTCAAGCCCTCCTTGGCAAGATGGCATCAAAGATTAGGACATCCGTCTTCTGTTATAGTTGAGCATGTAGTTAATAAAGACAATCTTCCATTGTCAGGTAGAGAAAATAGATAGTCCGTTTGTGAAGCTTGTCAATGTGCCAAGAGTCACCAACTTCCCCATCCTAAGTCTAGTAGTGTTTCTCATGCTCCTTTAGAGCTTATATTCAGTGATGTATGGGGTCATGCTAGAGATTCTTTTGGAAGAAAGAAATATTATGTTAGCTTCATTGATGACTATAGCAAGTTTACTTGGATATATCTGCTTAAACACAAATCTGAAGTTTTTGCTATTTTTCAAGAATTTCAAAAGCTTGTTGAACGTCACTCTGACAGAAAAAATCCTTGCAGTCCAAAGTGATTGGGGAGGGGAGTACGAGAAACTCAACTCCTTCTTTCGAAGTATAGGCATTGAACATCATGTCTCTTGTCCACATGCCCATCAACAAAATGGTTCTGCCGAGCGCAAACACCGTCACATTGTCGAAGTAGGGTTATCTTTACTTGCTCATGCTTCTATGCCTCTCAAATATTGGGATGAAGCTTTTATTGCTGCCACATATCTTATCAATCGTCTTCCTAGCAAAGTCATTGGTAATTCAACTCCTCTAGAGCGTCTGTATCATCAAAAACCAGATTACAACTCCCTAAAAATATTTGGGTGTGCCTGTTATCCCAATCTTCGACCATACAATCACCACAAACTCGAGTTTAGGTCAACTCAATGTGTTTTCATTGGCTATAGTAATCTTCACAAAGGCTACAAGTGTCTTGAAGTTTCCACGGGACGAGTCAATATCTCTAGTGATGTTGTTTTTGATGAAACTCTTTTTCCTTTTGCTCAACTTCATTCCAATGCAGGCGCTCTCCTTCGTGCGGAAATCTCACTCCTTTCTGATCCTTTGACTTCTGATCACGGGGCTGAATTAATTGAAACTGATCATGAGATTAGTCCAACAGAAAAAAATTCGGATGAAAACAGTACATCTAATGACAACAATGCAGTTTCTAGGCATGATTTTTTGTGTGCAGAACCGGACGAAAACGACACTGGATCCCATGATGATTTGGTGCAGCGCAGCAGCCTTCGTGACGCGCGATCCGAGGAGGATCCTGCAGCAGCATCCGCCTCAGCGACAAGTGGCAACGGTGGGTTGGCTGCTCGCTCCGTGGCCGACCAAGTGGACTCCACCAGCCCAGGTGCGCGCTCGGATGCGGGTGGACTCCGCGACTCTCCAGCCGCCACGCATGGGCTGGCCAGGTTCACAGGGGACAAGACGACCGAGGCAGGGCCCGCGCACGAGGCGATTTGCCGCACACCCGAGCGGGCGTCTCCTGCGGTTGCCACGCGGAACCCTCTGGTTGGGTCGCCCAGTACGAGGTTGGACACCTCTGGCGGACTGGATATCTTGGATCTGGAGCACCAGGGCGGCGGATCTCTTCCGAGTAATGTACCCAGATCTTCTGTGGCTCGGCCTACTATCTCAGGATTTGCTACATCTGAGGTGTGTATTTCAGAGAATAATAATTCTACTGCTATAGTTGCTGCGACAAGAACGTCTGCTCGCGTACCTGAGGTTTCTCAGCGAACCACCAGATCTCAGTCTGGGATATTCAAGCTGAAGGAATATAAAGATGGCATCATAAGGTATGACAAACACAAGCATGCTTTTCTTACTAGTGTTGGTGAACCAGAAAGTCTTAGTGATGCACTAGCACATAGAGAGTGGAAAGAAGCTATGGACAATGAATATCAAGCACTTATGAAAAATAAAACTTGGCACTTAGTTCCACCAGGAAAAGGTAAAAATGTGATTGATTGCAAATGGGTTTACAAGATCAAAAGAAAGGCAGATGGAAGCATAGACAGATACAAGGCTAGACTAATTGCGATGGGGTTTAAAAAATGATTTGGGATTGATTATGAGGACACTTTCAGCCCTGTTATTAAATCAGCTACTATCAGACTTGTATTGTCTATTGCTATTTCTAGAGGTTGGAGTCTACGACAGCTAGATGTACAGAACACGTTTCTTCATGGTGTTCTTGAGGAAGAAGTGTTCATGCGGCAACCACCAGGGTTTGAAAACAAAAGCACACCACATCATGTTTGCAGGTAAATAAAGCTTTGTATGGATTAAAGCAGGCACCTAGAGCTTGGTACTCAAGGTTAAGTACTCAGTTACAACAACTTGGGCTTAATCCATCAAAGGCGGATACCTCACTATTCTTCTATAACAAAGGCATTATAACAATATTTGTTCTTGTTTATGTTGATGACATCATTATTGCCAGTTCCAGTCCAGATGCTACTACCAATCTTCTTCAGGATCTTAATATGGAGTTTGCATTGAAGGATTTGGGCAACATTCACTATTTTCTTGGTATTGAAGTAAAACAGGTGAAAGATGGGATACTTTTGACACAGAAAAAATATACTGCTGATATTGTAAAAAGGATTGGACTGGAACACTGTAAGCTGGTAAGTACACCACTCTCAACTTCAGAAAAACTTTTAGTTGAGGGAGGAGAGGTACTTGGTCCAGAGGATGCAACAAATTACAGAAGTATTGTTGGTGCACTTTAGTACTTGACCTTAACTCGTCCAGATATTTCATATTCTGTTAATAAGGTATGTCAGTATTTGCATGCCCATAGTACAGTTCATTGGATGGCTGTCAAACGGATTGTGAGGTATCTTAAGTTTACAATGGGACTTGGAGTTAAAATTTACTAAATCACCTTCTATGCTAGTGAGTGCATATTCTAATGCAGATTGGGCAGGGTGTGTTGATGATAGAAGGTCCACAGGTGGATTTGCTGTATTCTTGGGATCAAATCTTATATCATGGAGTGCAAGAAAACAGGCTACTGTCTCTAGATCCAGTATTGAAGCAGAGTATAAAGCACTGGCAAATGCAACTACTGAAGTTATGTGGATTCAGACTCTGCTATGTGAACTTGGAATAAAAGTTCCATGAGCTGCAAGGTTATGGTGTGACAACATTGGTGCAACCTATCTTTCAGTAAATCCTGTTTTCCATGCACGAACGAAACACATAGAAGTTGATCTCCATTTTGTCAGAGAACGGGTGGCTCGAAAGCTGCTTGACATCAGGTTTATTCCCACAGGAGATCAACTTGCTGATGGGTTTACCAAGCCACTTACCACAAGGAGGATGAACGAGTTTATATACAATCTAAATCTTGATAGAGTTTCGTAGGTTTAGATTGAGGGAGGATGTTAGATAGATAGATAGAGATATATGTGTTGTATTCAAACTTCTATCTCTTCTCCCTCTCGTGTAATCTCCTCTCTCTCTCTCTTGTGTAACTCTGGAGAGTCCTAGCGACCTCTTAAACTTGTAAGCCACGACAATCTCTCAATATATACAGCGGCCCGAGACCAAAGGGTTCAACGCTTCTGCAATCTTTACAGCTTCAACCATGGGAACAGCCGCTGCAACTGCGCGCTGGAGCGATGATGATCGATGAGTCCGCGACGAGCCGGCCGGGCGCGACCGCGGCCAGAATTCATTTTTTTTGAGGCAATGGCCAGAATTCTGTAACTGGTGCGGGTGGGTGCTATCATTTCTATAGGATTTTGTTTAGGCATACATTTCTATAGGATGGGCCAGATCTATCATCTGCTGGGCTCTATCCCGTTGGGGCCTTTGGCCTTGTAACCCGAGCCAGTCCTTTCCTCTCAGAGATTACGTGTGTGGCTGCAGGGCTTTCTCGTGCCGCCGTGGTCGCTGTCATCTGAGAAATTTAGGTCCCCTCGCCTCTGGCTACCATCTTGGCACTGAGAGGTGGGGGGGCTCAGATCTTCAAGATCTTTATGTTCTTTGTCAACGTCTAGTGATCATCATAGTTTTGCGAGAATAAATTTTCTCTCGTCCTTTTAGCGGTGCCATGAGGTTTGAGAGTTTTCTGTCCTCAGAGATCCGATTATCCGGATCTGATGAGTTTATGTTGCTATCTCAAGTTTTTTTTGTTGGTCTGATTGCTTGTGGAGGTGAAATCTTGCATCGAGACCATGGTGAAGATATATATAGTGATTCGATGGCCTGCACTTCTAGGAGATCATCCCGGCCCAAATACGTTCATCGATCAGGGCTTCTCATCTTTTTACATGGGCGACTCAAGGCGCTTTTAAAAACCATTATTTGTAATGTTTGTGCGGGTGAAAGAGTGACAACATCGTCGCTCCAGTCTAATGCAGCTTCTTTACCAAAGTCTTTGGAGTATTTCTTCAGCAGAGATTGATACCGCGAAGAAGGTGATTTCAAGAGATTTCATAGTAATTCTTAGTCATAGGAGTTACTTTGTATTTTCTTGGATCTTAGGTCCAAATCAGTGTACCTGTAATTGTTATGAGTATGAATAAAGTTACAGGTGTATCTAAAAAAAAAGTAACCGAGAGAGGTGCAGAGAGAGAACTTGTATCAACCTTTTCCCCATTTCCAAGTCCGTTATTCCTGCCAATCCTAGTTTCACTCTCGAATCCCTACTTCTCCTACTTTATTTGGTCGAGACCGTAACAATTGGTATCTGGAGCGATGTTTCATTCGTTGGGACCGGCTGCCGCCAAGGAAGAAAATGCAGGCGGAGGCCAAGCTGCAGCAAGTCATGGGGGGGGGGGGGGTTGCGGAGGGGACGCAAGCTCTCACGGAGATGACGAAGCAACTACTCAGAGGGTTCTCCGATCTGAAGAAGGGGGTGGCCGACCTCCAGACGCAGCAGTTGGAGACGAGCACGGAGATTGGTGAGGTCTGGGAGCCTGCCCTCATGACTGCCTAGAAGGTCAATAAGATCATCGCCTAGACATGCCACTGGCTTCGTCGTCATCAGCATTTCGACTCCCACAAGGTACCCGGCAAATCGGCACCGCACAACCACCGCTCAACAGGTTGGATGATCTCCAATACCTAGTGCTGTCGTCTCACTAATGATGGCGCACCCCTCGCCATGATATGCTTCACCAACAAAGAAAGACAAATCATTATCATCATTGATGGTTTGGGGTAGCTATTTTGTGTCAAAGTTTGTCTCATTCTGTTCAATCAGCTCGTCAATCGCTAATACAGTTCATAAGTTCTACCTAGTGAAAAAACTTGAAGAATAACCCAAAAAAGTAAACTACTACACCATCAACCTCTAGCATACATAATATTTTTCTTATATGTACTACACCTACCTTCACTTGAGTGAACAAGGTTCTCCTCTCCTAACTACCACCATATCTTCGATAGAATAGCTCGCCTTACTCTATTTTAACATGTTGCTTCATATAGGTGGTAGCCACATAGACATATATAAAGAGTGTTAGAGAAGAATGGAGAATATACGAGAAAACATGGGAATATGAGACATCAGGAGCGGTTCTTGAACGAGCTATCTCGGGACCAGACCAAGTAGGCTGGATGCTTCACGTACCAAGGGAACGCATGCCTCATGTTTGGCCGGTGGCGCAAGTAGGCTGTCCAGCCCTTGCATGCTCTGGAATCCAGTCATAGATCATAGTCTAGATCATATGGCTGTCGGAGGCGTCTACCAAAGTCTGGAGCAGCTATACAATAGGTTAAACATCTACCATAGAACGCTCTAGGACACAACCATATGTCCGTGCTCTACTGGCTGCCGCAAAGATCGGCTCCAATTTGACTTTGCCCCAGGGAAAATGTTGTTAATTTTCCAGTGGTATCAGTCGGCATGCAAAGATGACAAGCGCACTTGTAGGCCGGAGCAAATGACTAAAATGCATTGACCAAAACTACCTGTTTTTCATTAAAATCGAGCCGTACAGAAATGCCATAAGTATATCACCAAAATCCACTTTGATTAAATATGAAGCTCCAAATGTGGCATAGTCATTTACCAACTATGCATACAGACATTTGGCAGGAGGTAAAAAAAACATAATCGATCAAGCGAATAGAAACCCATCTACTACCACATTGACTAAACCCAAACCACACAATTAATCTTGAATCGTGAGTCATGATCGATGTTTGCCCCAGATCGAGGCCAAGCAAGCGGATGGATTTGGTGTTTCACATGTGCGATCAGACTTGGAGTGTGACCTATGCAAGTTTCGAAGTTCTGATGGGATCCAGTGAGGCCGACGGTGTCCACGCGTAGGCGTCATGTTGCCTTGCGATGCTCAGTGTGATGCTGCTTGAGCTTAGGCCGCGATAGTGCGCAGCTGACGAGGCTCGAGATGTGAATACAAGCGGTGGCCGATGGCGTCGGGAGGGGCTGCGAGTGAATGTGAGCCCAAGAAAGGCTGTCAATGCAGTACCCGTTCATAAGCTCACATCATCCCGACTTGCACCCCCGGCCGTAAGTGAGGTGGATGATGGAGGAGGAGCAGCCTGTGGCGGGGGAGTGCGCACGGTCATGGGCAGCTAGAGGAGAGGATGAGGCGGGAAAAGGTAGGGGCGGAGCTAGGATGAAAGTTTGCGGCTGCCCGCCAAACAGCAGAGCGGGACATTGCGGCAATTGCGAGCGTTTGCGGCTGGCCGCAATACACCGCTAGGATTAGCGCGGGTCAGTGCGGCAGCCTGCATCAGCCCGCGTACACCCGCGTAAGCCAATTTGACAAGGAATTACTGCATGAGCCAAAGTAGTGCATCTGAAAGATAAAGGGCCGTGGTGTCGTTTGAACGCGGAGTAGCCGCGTGCACCGGGAAGCGGCGCAGTTGGCGCTCTCTCGGCCGGCACACCGCTTCAATGCCACCGCCAGTGATAGGTCGCGTCCGCTCTGGCCGAGCATGCGGCACTGATCGCTGTGGAGCGGCGACAATCGTTTCGGATGGGAAGCGCACGCGGGCGAGGGAGGATTTTGTGTGGGCCAGGGTGGTTAGAAGTGGACGTGGGTGCTGTCCGGACACCCGCAAAGCCCCATGTTTGTTTCCGTTTTGTGGAAGAAAGGGCATTCTGACTGCCCTGCGGACCGATGCAGGACCGCGATAGATGGCACAACACGTCCGGACCGCATGGTCGAGACGCTTGCGAGCAGTTTAAGGGTCCGCGTTGGAGAAGCCCTTACAAAGAACTATATGGTTTCTTGCTTCCTGCTGTTTTGCTTGGAAGACTTGACCTAGCACAAAACAGAATTTGGTTGATCGGGCTTTTTCACTCGTAGGTGCAGGGTGTGAGTTGGATTCTTGGGGGATATCGCACGGACGCTGGCTGCATCTATAGCTTGTAGGTGGGTGGAGGAAGAGCATCACGTTGGTGGCGCCCTCGTGGGAACTTTTTCAGAGGGATGTGATATTTTTCTTCGGAGAAGAGGAAACGAGGTTTGCAGGATATGCGGGTAGTCCGCCGGACAGAAGCGGCGCGTCCGCTTGAGCCTCTGCTCTGCCTCAACCACGCGTTGACAGCTGCATTTTAGAATAGAAGAGAAAGGGAATTCGGGATAGGGATGGATATGACATGTGGGATAGTGTAGTAAGTGTGAGTAGAGATTGATCCCGGTCGGGATTATGTTCTTCCAAGTGTGCCAAACGGCTCCAAGGTCGAAATAGATTAGGATTAGTGAGAACAGGGTGCCGATTTCAGGGATTTGAAGGTTGGGGTTCAATTCCGACGACCTCTACCAGTTCAAGGTTTAAAACAGACTTCACTCGCCGCTAAAGATATGCGGGTAGTCCACTAGCGTTTTGAGGGATATTTTTTGCGGGACAGCGCCGCGGCTTTGCGGGATGTCCCATCCACCTTGCAACCTGAGATGAAACAAAAGAGAGATGAAACTCCCACAGCCCGATTAAGCCCGATCAACGTCGGGTCGCCTAAGTCTGCCTCCGGAGCAGCAGCCCAGGGAAGTTGGTCTTGCTGTGACGTCCTGCATAGTTGTTCAAAATGGCGTCAAAGCGCTAGTGGGATGGTGGAGCAATCTGGTACGTACGTCGCTGGATCCGAGGGCAGTGTCAAAAATGCTCTTATATTATGGGACGGAGGGAGTACAATTTTGTGTTCCTTTGCCACGGGACACTCAAACCTTTCTTTCTCGTTGTGTTTGATTAGTGTTCCAAGTTTTGTGGGTGTTCACACTCTTTTGTATACGCATAGAGAGTGGCATAATTTCTCGTTTTAGCAAACGAGTCAATTGACACAAATATTTGTGACAAAACTAAAAAAAACAACGGTGATTATTTGAAATTGTCATCGCTAGTGTTGATGTATGGTTCCCTTCCCTCTCAATCACTACTAGGGAAAACCTTATACACAGAATCTTAGCAGTAGCGCTGGACAAGAAGGGGCGCTACTGCTAATTAGCAGTAGCGCGTGCCATAAACTGGCGCTACTGATACCGACTTAACAGTATCACGGCTCGGTAGAACAACGCTACAACTAAAATTGCCCAACCGTTCCCGCCATGCTAGGTTTAGCAGTAGTGCGCCCACTTTAACTGCGCTACTGCAACTGTAATAGTAGTAGCGCGCTTTTTGTGCAGGGCGCTACTGCTAAGTTTGAACCAGGCCACATGGCGGGCCTCGCTTAGCAGTAGCGCCGCTCCCAGAAGCGCGCTACTGCTATATTATTAGCAGCTACGCGTTTTACTCCCAGCGCTACTGCTAAACCGCAGCCACCACCTTTTCCTCCCCCTCCCCCCTCCCCCATCCTCTCTCCCTTCACTTTCCCCTAGCTCCCACCTCCTCTCTCCCTCACTTTGCTTCTTCCTCACTACTTCTCCCCACCATTACTCTCCTTCTTCTACCTATCTTTCTCTCTCTTTATTGCTCCTAGCTAACTACACCACCTCCATTAATGCATCTCCTTTCTTTTTTTCCTTCCCCCTCCACTAGTTGAACTTGTCTCCTCCCAAACTAGCTAGGTAGATCTAGCATTTAGTGAAGTGACCTATGTACCTCCCTAACTAGATCTAGCCTTGTCAAGAAGAGCTTTGTCCACTTTTTGATCATTCCATAGGTGTGTGTGGCTACACCTATCGACATCATCATCACCGTGCTCGATCTCTTGAGATAGGTGATTAAAAATGTATGCTTTTGCAAGAATGGAAATATGTGTATGTGTGCGATATGACATAATCGGGCGATATGATGGAAATTGTGTGTGTGGCATGAGTTGCCGCTGAATTGTGCTCGTGAGTTGCCTATTTTTTGCCAAAATGTCGATTTATTTCCGTTTCGGCGAATTCCGGGCAAACTCTATATGTCCTATTTTTAGGGAAGGTCATGCCGAATTTTTGTATGACTTTGATGCATGCATGCATTTTTATAATCAATTTGTTTATTATTACCGTGCTGCCGTTCATGATGGTCAGTGGAACGATGGTGGATAGGTGGTTACGGTCGGCGGTGCAGGACATGAAAGAAAATAACCAGACAGAGATTTTATGTCCGTGTCGAAGATGCAAAGGAGGAGTTTGGCTCGACCCCTATGACGATGGTCGTGTGATGGCGCACCTGCTCCTGACTGGTTTCATGGACGGCTTTACTCGGTGGATAATTAAAGATGAGGATGATGATGATGAGGACGCCGATGGGGCAGGCAATGACGACACGAGGCAAGACGAAGAGATGACCGATAATGGCGGCGGAGAAGGGGCCGGACATGGTGGCGGGGAAGAGGCCGGACATGGCGGCAGAGAAGGGGCCGGACATGGCGGCGGAGAAAACATGGACTCCACGCCGCAGACTTCGTCGGTACTAAGTTCAATCGTGCGGGACCCTCATGTTCAAGCACTGCTTCGCAAGGAGATTAGTACGGACAGAGCTGCTTCTAGAGAGGAGGCCAAGCTGCAGCAACTGGTGGTAGTCTCGAACACTCCATTGTATGCTGGTTGCGATCCCGAGGTGATCCGCTTGAGTTTCACGCTCGAACTTCTGAAGACGAACGCTAAAAAAAATGGACCGACACTAGCCTCGATGAGCTTCTCAAGTACGTAAAGGATGTTCTTCCCGCGGGGAATCTATGTCCTACTAGTGTGGATGAGGCCAAGAAAATCGTGTGCCCTCTTGATCTGCCGCACGTTAGATACCATGCATGCATCAACGATTGCATAATTTATCGGAAGGAGCACGCGGAAAAAACCAGCTGTCCGGTGTGCAATGCTTCTCGATACAAGAAGGCAGGGAAGAAATCTCCCCAGAAAGTTGTATGGTACTTACCGATCACTCCCCGTCTGCAACGTTATTTTGTAGATCCCTGATACGTCTCCAACGTATATATAATTTTTGATTGTTCCATGCTATTATATTATCTATTTTGGATGTTTTATATGCATTAATATGCTATTTTATATTATTTTTGGGACTAACCTATTAACCTAGAGACCAGTGCCAGTTCCTGTTTTTTCCTTGTTTTTTAGTTTTGCCGAAAAAGAATACCAAACAGAGTCCAAACAGAGTGAAACCTTCGCGATGATTTTTCTTGGACCAGAAGACAACCAGGAGACTTGGAGATGAAGTCGGAGGAGCCACTTGGAGGCCACAAGGACGGAGGGCGCGCCCAGGGGGGGTAGGGCGTGCCCCCACCCTTGTGGGCCCCTCGTGACCCTCCTGACCTAATTCTTTTGCCTATATATTCCCATATATCCCCGAACCACCAGAGGCATCCACGAAAACACTTTTCCACCGCTGCAACCTTCTGTACCCGTGTAATCCCATCTAGGGACCTTTTCCGGCACCCTGCCGGAGGGGGATTCGATCACGGAGTGCTTCTACATCAACTCTATTGCCCTTCCGATGAAGCGTGAGTAGTTTACCATAGACCTACGGGTCCATAGCTAGTAGCTAGATGGCTTCTTCTCTCTCTTTTATTCTCAATACCATGTTCTCCTCGATGTTCTTGGAGATCCATTCAATGTAATATATTTTGCGGTGTGTTTGCCGAGATCCGATGAATTGTGGATTTATGATCAGCTTATCTATGAATATTCTTTGAATTCTTATATGCATGATTTGATATCTTTGTAATTCTCTTCGAACTATCGGTTTGGTTTGGCCAACTAGATTGGTTTTTCTTGCAATGGGAGAAGTGCTTAGCTTTGGGTTCAATCTTGCGGTGTCCTTTCCCAGTGACAGTAGGGGCAGCAAGGCATGTATTGTATTGTTGCCATCGAGGATAAAAAGATGGGGTTTTCATCATATTGCTTGAGTTAATTCCTCTACATCATGTCATCTTAGTTAATGCGTTTCTCTGTTCTTCATGAACTTAATACTCTAGATGCAGGCAAGAGTCGGTCGATGTGTGGAGTAATAGTAGTAGATGCAGAATCATTTCGGTCTAATTGACATGGACGTGATGCCTATATTCATGATCATTGCCTTAGATATCGTCATAACTTTGCGCTTTTCTATCAATTGCTCGGCAGTAATTTGTTCACCCACCGTATTATTTGCTATCTTGAGAGAAGCATCTAGTGAAATCTATGGCCCCCGGGTCTATTTTCCATCCTATTAGTTTCCAATCTACTATTTTGCAATCTTTTACTTTCCAATCTATAAACCAAAAATACCAAACATATTTACTTTATCGGTTATCTATCTCTATCATATCTCACTTTTGCAAGTAACCGTGAAGGGATTGACAACCCCTTTATCGTGTTAGGTGCAAGTTGTTTGATTGTTTGTGCAGGTATTCGGTGATTTGTGCGTTGTCTCCTACTGGATTGATACCTTGGTTCTCAAACTGAGGGAAATACTTATCTCTACTTTGCTGCATAACCCTTTCCTCTTCAAGGGAAAAACCAACGCAAGCTCAAGAAGTAGCTGGAAGAATTTCTGGCGCCGTTGCCGGGGAGATCTACGCCAAGTCAAGACATACCAAGTACCCATCATAAACTCTCATCTCTTGCATTACATTATTCCCCATTCGCCTCTCGTTTTCCTCTCCCCCACTTCTAAAACGATTTTCGAAAAGATTTGCCTTTTTCTTCGCCTTATTTCCGTTTGTATTTTTGTTTGTGTTTCCATGTGCCTTCTATTTGCTTGCATCTTTGCTTGCTAAAAATCTATTGATATGGATCCACTTAAAGTGTTCTACTTGGATCATCTTCGATCTATTTTTGCTCGTGCTGAAACCCCAACTAGTTTAGTTGAGGGAAAATCTTTAGATGAGCATGCTCATTTTGTGCGTCACCGTTTGTCTGAAAAAGGGAGACTCTTATGGAATCAAATAAACAGTTTGCTGTGCTATGCTTGGAATCTTTGTGAAATTTATGATTTTACTTGTTGCTCTAAGAACCCTAAAAAACACCTTCCCTACCAATGTGAGTTTAATGATAATGAAATCTTATCTTATTATGAAAAGGGTGTTTATAGTTACTATGATATCGAATAAATTGAAGAATTTTTTGCTTTTAAGGGTGCTCATGAAGTTGCTTCTTTGATTGAAAAGTATGATATTCTCTCTACAAATATGAAAATTCTGACATACTTAAATATTGCTATGAAAACTATGCTCATAATGCCTATGTTAAGGAGTTTATTGAGAGAATGACCGTTGCTTTGGAAGAAAACAATGATATGCATGAATCTATAGATAATTATGATTCCGATGATTTGATTGAAATATCCCTTGATGAACATGATGCTTGCTATTCTTATGGCCGTGAAGCCAGTATTTATGGAGATGAATTTGCTATAGTTCCTTATGTTAAACATGAGATTGTTGCTATTGCACCCATACTTGATAGTTCCTTGAATCAAAAGCATGATTGCAATGATGTTATTATAAATTCTATTAATGTAAATTATGCTAAAAATATGCAAAACCCTAAGCTTGGGGATGCTAGTTTTGCTATGTCCACTATTTGTTGCAATGATCATGATTGGGGTGATTCTTCTTATGATCTTGAAAATTTATTTAAGCCCCATGATGAATATGAGATTGATAATAATGTTTGCAATAAAATTAAAAGTGGGTTTGGAAGAGTGTCAACTTTAAATCCCACATATTTGGAGAACGTTCAATCTTATGAAATTTTTGATAAAAGTGGGTTTGGAGAGGTCATGACTTTAGTTAATGTTAATCCCACTATTTTGGAAGAGTGTCAACTTCGCATGCATGTGGATCGTGTTGAGAATATGTTATGTGATAGATATTTTGTTTAATTTGCTTATGATCCTACATGTAATTATTATGAGAGAGCATAATATGGTTGTAGAAATTTTCATGTGACTAAATTACCCCTCTTCAAGTTGAGATTGCTATCATCTGTTTCTTCTTCCTTGCATATGCTAGATTTTGCTTGCCTTGATAATTTGTTTGCTTATAAAATGCCTATGCATAGGAAGTATGTTAGACTTAGATGTGTTTGTCACATGTTTTATGATGCTCTCTTTGTGCTTCAATTCTTCTCTTTTTTGTGAGCATCATTGTGATTATTAATGCCTAGCTAAAAGGCTTAAAAAAAGAGCTTGTTGGGAGGCAACCCAATTTTTATTTTTGTTCTTTGCTTTTTGTTCCTGTTTTGCAATAAATAATTCATCTAGCCTCTGGTTAGATGTGTTTTTGTGTTTTAATTAGTGTTTGTGACAAGTAAGACCTTTGGGATAGCTTACGGTGATAGTTGTTTTAATCTTGTTGAGAAACAGAAACTTTTGCGTCCAGGAAAATAATTTTCATAATTCACAGAAGCATACTTTTGATTTGATTCTTTTTGAACTGGATTGGTACACAAATTTCCTAGGTTTTCCTAATTTTTCAGAATTTTTGGAGTACAGAATTTTACGAAGTTCTCTGATTGCTACAGACTCTTCTGATTTTGACAGATTCTGTTTTCTATGTGTTGTTTGCTTTTTTTGATGAATCTATAGGTAGTATCGAGGGGTATAACCATGGAAAAGTTGGAATATATTAGATATCACACCCATATAAATAAAGAATGAGTTCACAAAAGTACCAAAAGTGGTGATTTATTTTCTTATACTAACGGAGCTTATGAGATTTTCTGTTGAGTTTTGTGTTGTGAAGTTTTCATGTTTTTGGTAAGGATTTGATGGACTATGGAATAAGGAGTGGCAATAGCCTAAGCTTGAGGATGCCCAAGGCACCCCAAGGTAATATTAAAGAACAACCAAGAGCCTAAGCTTGGGGATGCCCTGGAAGGCATCCCCTCTTTCGTCTTCGTCTATCGGTAACTTTACTTGATGCTATATTTTTATTCACCACATGATATGTGTTTTGCTTGGAGCGTGTTGTATAATTTGAGTCTTTGCTTTTTAGTTTGTCACAATCATCGTTGATGTACACACCTTTTGAGAGGGACACGCATGAATTGTGATTTATTAGAATACTCTATATGCTTCACTTATATCTTTTGAGCTAGGCAATTTTGCTCTAGTGCTTCACTTATATCTTTTTAGAGCACGGCGGTGGTTTTATTTTATAGAAATTGATGAACTCTCATGCTTCACTTATATTATTTTGAGAGTCTTTAAACAGCATGGTAATTTGCTTTGGTTATAAATTTAGTCCTAATATGATAGGCATCCAAGAGGGATATAATAAAAACCTTCATATAAAGTGCATTGAATACTATGAGAAGTTTGATTCCTTATGATTGTTTTGAGATATGAAGATGGTGATATTAGAGTCATGCTAGTGAGTAATTGTGAATTTGAGAAATACTTGTGTTAAGGTTTGTGAGTCCCGTAGCATGCACGTATGGTGAACCGTTATGTAACGAAGTTGGAGCATCAGATATTTTTTGATTATCTTCCTTATGAGTTGCGGTCGGGGACGAGCGGTGGTCTTTTCCTACCAATCTATCCCCCTAGGAGCATGCCCGTAGTACTTCGTTTCAATAACTAATAGATTTTTGCAATAAGTATGTGTGTTCTTTATGACTAATGTTGAATCCTTGGATTATACGCACTCTCACCTTTCCACCATTGCTAGCCTCTCTAGTACCGCGCAACTTTCGCCGGTACCATACACCCACCATATACCTTCCTCAAAATAGCCACCATACCTACCTATTATGGAATTTCCATAGCCATTCCGAGATATATTGCCATGCAACTTTCCACCGTTCCGTTTATTATGACACACATCATCATTGTCATATTGCTTTGCATGATCTTGTAGTTGACATCGTATTTGTGGCAAAGCCACCATTCATAATTCTTTCATACATGTCACTCTTGATTTATTGCACATCCCGGTACACCACCGGAGGCATTCATATAGAGTCATATTTTGTTCTAGTATCGAGTTGTAATTTTTGAGTTGTAAGTAAATAAAAGTGTGATGATCTTCATTATTAGAGCATTGTCCCATGTGAGGAAATAAAAAAAGAGAAAAGGCCAAAAAAAGGAAGGCCCAAAAAAAGAAAAAAAAGGAGAGAAAAAGAAAAAGAATGAGAGAAAAAGAGAGAAGGGCCAATGTTACTATCCTTTTCCACACTTGTGCTTCAGGGTAGCACCATGATCTTCATGATAAAGAGTCTCCTATATTGCCACTTTCATATACTAGTGGGAATTTTTCATTATAGAACTTGGCTTGTATATTCCAACAATGGGCTTCCTCAAATTGCCCTAGGTCTTCATGAGCAAGCAAGTTGGATGCACACCCACTTAGTTTTCTTTTTGAGCTTTCATAAACGTATAGCTCTAGTGCATCCGTTGCATGGCAATCCCTACTCACTCACATTGATATCTATTGATGGGCATCTCCATAGCCCGTTGATACGCCTAGTTGATGTGAGACTATCTCCCTCTTTTTGTCTTCTCCACAACCACCATATTCTATTCCACCTATAGTGCTATGTCCATGGCTCACGCTCATGTATTGCGTGAAAGTTGAAAAGGTTTGAGAACATCAAAAGTATGAAACAATTGCTTGGCTTGTCATCGGGGTTGTGCATGATTTGAATATTTTGTGTGCTGAAGATGGAGCATAGCTAGACTATATGATTTTGTAGGGATAAGCTTTCTTTAGCCATGATATTTTGAGAAGACGTAATTTCCTTGTTAGTATGCTTGAAGTATTATTGTTTTTATGTCAATATTAAACTTTTGTTTTGAATCTTATGGATCTGAACATTCATGCCACAATAAAGAAAATTACATGGATAAATATGTTAGGTAGCATTCCACATCAAAAATTCTGTTTTTATCATTATCCTACTCGAGGAAGAGCAGGAATTAAGCTTGGGGATGCTTGATACGTCTCCAACTTATCTATAATTTTTTACTGTTCCGTGCTATCATATTATCTGTTTTGGATGTTTTATATGGATTAATATGCTATTTTATATTATTTTTGGGACTAACCTATTAACCTAGAGCCCAGTGCCAGTTCCTGTTCCTGTTTTTTCCATGTTTTTGAGTTTCGCAGAAAAGGAATACCAAACGGAGTCCAAACGGAATGAAACCTTCGTGATGATTTTTCTTGGACCAGAAGACAACCAGGAGACTTGGAGATGAAGTCGGAGGAGTCACGAGGCGGCCACAAGGACGGAGGGCACACCCAGGGGGCTAGGGCGCGCCCCCCACCCTTGTGGCCCCCCGTGATGCTCCTGGCCTAATTCTTTCGCCTATATATTCCCATATATCCCCAAACCACCAGAGGCATCCACGAAAACACTTTTCCACCGCCGCAACCTTCTGTACCCGTGAGATCCCATCTAGGGACCTTTTCCGGCACCCTGTCGGAGGGGGATTCGATCATGGAGGGCTTCTACATCAACTCTATTGCCCTTCTGATGAAGCATGAGTAGTTTACCACAGACCTATGGGTCCATAGCTAGTAGCTAGATGGCTTCTTCTCTCTCTTTTATTCTCAATACCATGTTCTCCTCGATTTTCTTGAAGATCTATTCAATGTAATATTTTTTGCGGTGTGTTTGCCGAGATCCGATGAATTGTGGATTTATGATCAGCTTATCTATGAATATTATTTGAGTCTTCTCTGAATTCTTATATGCATAATTTGATATCTTTGTAATTCTCTTCGAACTATCGGTTTGGTTTGGCCAACTAGATTGGTTTTTCTTGCAATGGGAGAAGTGCTTAGCTTTGGGTTCAATCTTGCGGTGTCCTTTCCCAGTGATAGTAGGGGCAGCAAGGCACATATTGTATTGTTGCCATCGAGGATAAAAAAATGGGGTTTTCATCATATTGCTTGAGTTAATTCCTCTACATCATGTCATCTTACTTAATGTGTTACTCTGTTCTTCATGAACTTAATACTCTAGATGTAGGCAGGAGTCGGTCGATGTGTGGAGTAATAGTAGTAGATGCAGAATCGTTTCGGTCTACTTGACACGGACGTGATGCCTATATTCATGATCATTGCCTTAGATATCGTCATAACTTTGCGCTTTTCTATCAATTGCTCGGCTGTAATTTGTTCACCCACCTTATTTTTTGCTATCTTGAGAGAAGCCTCTAGTGAAATCTATGGCTCCCGGGTCTATTTTCCATCATATTAGTTTCTGATCTACTATTTTGCAATCTTTTACTTTCTGATCTATAAACCAAAAATACCAAAAAAAATTACTTTATCGGTTATCTATCTCTATCATATCTCACTTTTGCAAGTAACCATGAAGGGATTAACAACCCCTTTATCGCATTGGGTGCAAGTTGTTCGATTGTTTGTGCAGTATTTGGTGATTTTTGCGTTGTCTCCTGCTGGATTGATACCTTGGTTCTCAAACTGAGGGAAATACTTATCTCTACTTTGCTACATCACCCTTTCCTTTACAAGGGAAAAACCAACGCAAGCTTAAGAAGTAGCAACCCCAAGGAAGCAAAGCTCATGCGTTGGCACGCGGAGAGGACAAAGCCCGACGATGGAGATGATCCGAAGCTGAGACACCTCATGGATGGAAGCCAGTGGAGAGCGTTCAACGGCGAATATTGGTATTTCGCATGTGACGCAAGGAACATCGTGCTCGGCGACCAGAACACCAACCATAGCATATGGCCCGTGTTTGTATGGATGTACAACCTCCCCCCTGGTTGTGCATGATGTCAAAGTACATACACATGAGCATGCTGATTCAAGGGTCGAAACAACCAAGAAATAATATTAATCTGTTTCTGGGGCTACTTCAAGAGGAGTTAGACACGTTATGGAAAACAACGGCCAAGACATGGGACGCCAGCAAAGGCGAGTATTTCTATATGAGAGTCGCGCTGATCACGACGGTGCACGACTATCTCAGTTACGGATATGTCGTAGGGCAGGTGTGCCATGGATATTGCGGATGCACGCGGTGCATGGATGATACGACATCTCAGCAGCTATCGTCAAGGAAAGATGGCGAGTCTGGGAAAATCGTGTACATGGGGCATCGAAGATGGCTCGAGAAGGACGACCCATGGAGAAACCATGGAGATCTATTCAATGGTGAGGCTGAGCATCGAGGACCTCCACGTAAGCGGAGCGGCGCCGAAATCGATGAGCTGTTGAAAAACTGGGAACAGTGCCCCGCGCCGGGAAAGATGATCAAAAAGGCGCCGGAGCCGCTACTGAAGGTATGGAAGACGAGGTCTGTTTTCTGGGACTTGGAGTACTGGCACAAACTCGACACGCCTCATTGCCTTGATCAAATGCATATCTGTAAGAATATCCTTGAGAGCTTGCTTGCGACACTGATGAACATGCCGGATAAGACCAAGGATGGGCCAAAGGCAAGAAAAGACTTGCAAGATTTGGAGATCAGGGCAGATCTGCACATGTCGCCCCGTAAAAAGTCAGAGGAGACAGAGACGGAGATAGAGGCGCAGGAGAAGAAGGGCAAAAAAGTAAAGGAAGAGGATTATTGCCCACCTTCTTGCTTCACCTTAAGTCCGGCTGAGATCGATCAATTCTTCAAGTGCCTTACCGGAATCAAAGTTAGTTCTGGTTACTGTGGGAAGATAAGCAGATTTCTAGACACGAAGAAGAAAAGGTTCAGCGGGATGAAGTCCCATGACTGTCATGTGATGATGATGCAGATACTACCTGTTGCCCTTAGAGGGATAATGGATAAGCACGTCCATCACACGCTTATTGGTCTCTGCAACTTTTTCGACATCATCTCTCAAAAGTCGATTAGTGTGAAGCAGCTCCGAAGGCTACAAGAAGAGATCGTTGTGATAATAAATGAGCTTGAGATGTACCTCCCGCCCGCGTTCTTTGAGGTCATGGTGCATCTGTGTGTCCATATTGTGGACGACATAATAGACCTGGGGCCGTCATTCCTGCACAACATGATGTCATTCAAGAGGATGAATGGGATCATCAAAGGATTCGTTTGTAACCTGTCCCGTCCGGATGGAAGCATAGTCCTGGGCTATCTGACACAAGAGTGCATCTCTTTCTGCGAGAATTTTCTATATGGTGCAGACCGGCCGCCGGGTGTTGGTTTGCCCGTTAAGAAGCACGTTGGGAGGCTCGAAGGAGAAGGTCACTCCAACGGTCGCAAGGAACTGCATGTGGCCTACTCATATCGACGCAACGACTTTGACAGAGCAAACTTGGTAGTGCTACAACACCTAGCCAGGTAGATCCTTTCATGACACTGCACAAAGAAACTATCGCAAAGAAGTATCGTGACCGGGGGGTATGCAGGACGGACACCGAAGTTACTAGAGAGCACAACTCCACTTTCCTGCATTGGTTCAAAGAGAGCATATTCCTGCTAATCCCCCGGAAGAGGGCTCTAAGGACGGATTACTCATATACGCCTTAGCACATGGCCCCTCGCCCAATCTCGTCACCTATCAGGCATACGATATCAACGGATACACGTTCTACACGGAGGCCAAAGATATGAACAGTGATTTTCATAACTCAGGAGTGACGATGGAATGCATGACCAGCAGCGACAATGGCGCAACTGAGAGATTTTACGAAAGGGTCGAGGAGATCTGGGAGCTTGACTACTCTGGACTGCACAGCGCGACGATGTTCCATGTCAGATGGGCTAAGAATGTCGAAAGAGAAAACTGCTATTTCACTACCATGACTATACCGAACGCCAAGAGCGCTACCGTGAACGCCATCGCAAAAAACGAGCCATGAGTACACGCTAAGCACGTGACACAATGCTTCTTCATAACTGACCCGAGCAATCCTAGCCGTGTTGTCGTGAGGAGAGGCAAAAGGAACATCATTGGAATGGATGGAGTCGCCAACGAGGAAGACTACGACCAGTACGGCAACCCAATGAGGGAAGATGACGATGACGATGAAGTATACGTCAAAAGAAGAATCAATACTACATTACCTAAGAAAGATCGTACTCCATGGAAAAGGAAAAGTCACAATGAGGGGCTCAATTATTCGTCAACGAACAAGAAGGGAAAGAAGCTCACTCAAAAACGAAAACGTCGACGCTGAGAAACCGTTATCGGTCAAGTGATGTAATATATATGCTCCTATCTTGTGTACACACTTAACCGTTATGCATGGGTCAAATGATGTAATATATATGTTCCTATTTTGTATACGTACTTAACTGTCAAATGATGCAATATATATTGCCTTAGTTATATACATTGTATCACCTTCCCTTCGTTCCTGCTCTCGGAAAAAAAGGAAAAGAAAAGAAAAAGAAGAATAGAAAAGAAAGAGAAAATAAAGAAAAGTAAAATAGAAGAAACAAATAGGAAAACTGCTATAGGTACTGGTGATAGCAGTAGCGCTTTTTCTGGAAAAGCGCTACAGCTAAGTTAGATAGCAGTAGCGCTGTTTGGTAAAACGCGCTATAGCTACGGGTGATAGCAGTAGCGCTGTTGGGTAAAACGCGCTATAGCTAACTTAGCTATTGCACGTTTTGCGGAAATGTGCTACTGCTATCTTGACTTAACCCCCCCGCGGGCTTCCCGCCTTTGCTTCTTCCCCCAAACCCCCACTCTCTCTTCTCCCCCCTCGTCGCCGCCGAAGCCCGTGCCCTCGCCGCGCCGGAGCCCTGCCCTCGCGCTCGACCTCACCGGAGTCCTGCCCTCGCCCTCGACCTCTCCAGAGTCGTCGTCTCCCCCGACCCCGCCTCGGCTCGGTGCCGCGCCGTCTCCCTCACCCTCGCCCTACCGGAGTCGCCGTCTTCCCCGACCCCGCCTCGCCTCGGTGCCGCGCCATCTCCCTCGCCCTCGCCCTCACAGGAGTTGCCGTCTCCCCCGACCCCATCTCTCTCTGCCCTCTGTAAGCCCTCTCCCCTCCCCTCTTCTCTGCTCTCTGCTCTCTCTCTCTCTCTCTCTGTTAGTATGAATCCTAGCTATTTAGTGCTAGTTAGTATGAATTAGTATGAACCCTAGGCTTTTTTTAGTGGTAGTTAGTTAGTTAGAATTAGTTCGAACCCTAGTTAATTACGTAGTATGAACCCTAGTTTAAAAAAACCTAGGACAAATTAGTGGCTATTTTTTAGTGGTAGTTAGTATGAACCCTAGGTTTCAAACTATTGCTATTTTTTGTTAAAGCAATTGTTGCTATTTAAAAAAACAGAATTCATATAATCCCTATAGTTAATTAGTTGGTATGAACCCTAGTTAAAAAAATAGAATTAGTATGGGTTAAATGAGTTCCAGGTATTTTAGGCATAGTTAACAGAATTCTTGGTATTTAATTTTTTTAGTTAAAGCAACTGCTGCTATTTAAATATAAAATAGAATTGATTAACCCTAGGTTAATTAGTATTTACCCTAGGACATATTAGGTAGTATGAACCTAGTTAATTAGTAGGAAATTAACTAGGTTTTCAAATTAGGACAGAAAAATTTAGCTAGGTTTCAAATTAGGAAAGAAATTTAGGTAGGCTGAATTTAGTTTCAAGTTCTATATTTTTCTTGCTGTTATATGCAAATTTGAAGTGGTCATCTGATATGTGGACATGTGATGTTTGGAATTTGGACATGTGATATTTGGAAAATCATGGTTATGTGCAGGGTAAATGATCTGAGTGTCCTATGTTTCGCCATAATGTTGATTCATTTCCATTCCGGTGAATTTCAGGCACTCGATATGTCCACTTTTTAGCAAAGGTCATGCCGTTTCATTTACCGTGAATTTTGACATGAATTTTGCTAGAAAGTAGGCATATCGAGTGCCGGGATTTGCTGCGACGGGAATGAAATGGCATTCCGGCAAACCATAGACCTTTTTTATGTCATTCCTCATTTTATTATAGTTTTACAATTAAACGAGGAGACTTAATCGTAGGAAACATGTCGAACAACGAAGAAACCGGGCCTTCTGACCAAGATGCAGCCGAGATGGATTATGAGGGTGAACAACAGTACCTCGACTTTTTGTCTGCTAAGCACAGCCAAGGTTTGCAGGGCGGCGTCGATGATGGTACTGACACTGACATCGACACCGACGGCGTCGGTACCGGTGGCGGCGCCGAGACCAGCGGGGAAGGTACCGGCGGGGAAGATACCGGCGGGGAAGGTACCGGCGCCGAAGCCGTTACCGAAAATAAGAAGCTGAAGAAGCAGAGGATACGAAAACCTAACAAACTCGGCATCGGATGACTGGTGATCACAAAGAAGGCACCTGGCAAGTTTGAGCCATTAGAGCGGGAAGAACCTCGCAAGTGCTATGGGCACCAATTCGGATGCATCCTACGGGAATGCGCGAGCATCAACGACGATGACTTAAGGGGTAAAGAACATTTGAGGCAGTTGCTCCTGACAAAGTTGCACAAGAGATTCAAGTTCCCCGAACGGGATGATAGCATAGAACAACCGTGGGATGATCCGAAGATGAAAAAGATTAACAACCACGCCACGGGGATGTTCAGCAATGATTTGGCCTCCTGGAAAGGGAGGGTGAAACGAGCTATTGAGGTTGAGGAACCCCTGTCCAAGATTCTGGAGGAAAATCTGACAATTACGGAAGAGAAGTTCCAAAAGTTCAAGGACACTTGCGCTACCGAGGCTAAGGCTGCGAAATTCAAGAGCCTTCGGCAAAGGAACATGGGGAACCAACGCCTCGGAAGTCATGGCTACCTTGGCAAAAGGACCATATGGGATAAGGAGGACGCGGAACATGAAGCCGCGGGTCTCCCAGATCCCTTCGCAAAGTTAACCAACCCCTTGGAGCGTGACTTCATCAGGGCCCGCTACAAGTGGGACAAGGAAAAGAAGGTTTTTTACACGGACCCGATCACGAGGAAGTTGATTAGAATACTGGTAATTATTCTTTTACCACCTTAAATTTAGCTTATGATCAAGTCGACTACACATTCATAAACGGTTCACGTTCCTTCTGTAGGAGAAGCAACACCAGCTTGCAGCCGACGCGAGTCTTCATCGACGAGGCCCAAGTGGGACACCCCTCTCAATCAGGCCTTGAATGAACTTAAGGGACTCCCTTTGGACTAGCAGCCGCAATATGGACATGTGCAGGGCGCCGGAGACGGCGCCACATGGAAGGTCTGTTATAACGAGGGCCCGGAGGCCAAGAAGCGGAAAAAGAAGTTTAGTCAGGCGGACATCAACGAGAAGGTGAAGCTTGCTTTCAAGAAAAAAGCAGTTGAGGACGCGAAAAAAGCAGCCAAGGAGAAAAATGAGTTGGTACAGCAGGCTGTCGCTGCAGCTGTAGATGCCTGCAGAAATGATTTCGCTACTAACTTGATCCCGGCTATCATCAACTGGACGAAGGAAAATACAAACAAGACGGTAGATGATTTCCCCATGCCCAGTTTCGTCGGAAGCAACTCGGTGAACAACACCACCGCACCATCACCTGCTCACGCAACCGCGCCTGCTCCCGCACCCGCACCCGCACCCACTCATAGCAGCCCGTCCTCAGTCTCCGGCGCGCTAGGCGGGCTTTCGTCTTTGGCTGAGCTCGACGCCCTCACGGTAATTACATGTCGCACCAACATATATCTAGAATATTCCGTTTCCATTGCCTTTCGGATGTTTTACTCGGCAGACATGTGTTTGCAGGCTGACGAAACCCCGTGGACCATACTCTACTTGATCAAAGGCCAGAAGGTGGACGTGGGAAAGGCGGTGATAACAAAGCCCTTGGAACTCAAGTTCCACGGCCAGCCGATGCCCGGTGGGCACTTCAGGGTTACCTTGCCGAGTGTGAAATCGGGGCACGAGGATTTGCCTCCTCTAGTACGGCTAGGTGGAGAGGACGACGAGACCCCGCCGCGGCTTGGAAACTTCAAGGGTGGGGTGCTGATATGGCCGAAGAATCTTCTTCGTATGGAGCTGGCCGAGAACACACCAATAACCACACATCAACAAGCAGGTATGAACACCACCACCCTGCCTACGCAATTACCAGCGCCTGTAGTCCCGGGTGAGAGCGGCGGATGACGTGATGAATGGGGTCTAATAGTGGCTGATGTAATCGTCCCCGTAGAACAACGAATGGATGATGAGATGGAAGAGAATGACCCTCTTCGGTTCCTCAATACAGGCGCCTATGACGGTGACTTAGATATGATCACTACAGGAATCAGGAAGCTGACGGCAAAGGCATGCTCGGTGGACGGCAAAGACCTTTGCCGTCAGCCAGCAGACGGCAACACGTCCGGCTGAATAGGCTACGGCAAACACTATCTTTGCCGTCAGCTCCTTCTTTGCCGTCGGTTTTCTGCAAGCTGATGGCAAAGACGCTCTTTGCCATCAACTAGCTGACGGCAAAGATCCTGATTCCAGTAGTGGATGAGTCATCAATATGACCCTCTTCGGCTCGGATGTTTTACGCTGCAGACATGTGTTTGCAGGCCGACGAAACCCCGTGCACCGTACTCTACTTGATCAAAGGCCAGAAGGTGGACGTGGGAAAGGCGGTGATAACGAAGCCCTTGGAACTCACGTTCCACGGCCAGCCGATGCCCCGTGGGCACTTCAGGGTTACCTTGTCGAGTGTGAAATCGGGGCACGAGGATTTGCCTCCTCCAGTACGGCTAGGGGGAGAGGACGATGAGACCCCGCCATGGATTGGAAACTGCAAGGGTTGGGTGCTGCTATGGCCGAAGAATCTTCTTCGTCTGGAGCCGGCCGAGAGCACAGCAATAACCACACATCAAGAAGCAGGTACGAACACCACCACCCCGCCTACGAAATTACCAGCGCCTGTAGTGCCGGCTGAGAGCGGCGGATGACGTGATGAAGGGGGTCCAGTAGTGGCTGATGTAATCGCCCCCGTAGAACAGAGTATGCATGATGAGATGGAGGAGGACCCTCTTCGGTTCCTCAATACAGGCGCCTATGACGGTGACTTAGATATGATGAGTCAGCCATATGACAACTCGGGCTATCAGCATGCTGATGAGGATATGGATCATTTGCCCGGGCAGGAACGTCCTAGCAGGGATTGCAAGAAGTCTATCTTCATGCAATCCTCACAGGACACGCCTGAAGATGCCGCCTCAACACAGGCTCAACTAGCCGAGGGTCGTACAGTGCTTAGCCTGACAAAGACTGGGGCAGGGGTTAAGAAAGGGTCTGGAAGGTCAGCCCAAGAAAAAGGAGAGGAAGAGACCGAGGAAGAGAGGCTCAGCTGCCTACAAACAAGCCAGAGCACATAGCAGCCAGACGGCGGATTTTGAAGAGTGTGTACCCGTCAAAGGTGCGGCCACGTTCCATGTCACGGGCGAGCCGATGCTACCGCCGAAACCGCTGGAGGCAATATCAGGGGATCTCAGGAGACTTCACGACCATGTGTTGTCGACTGAGAAAAGCCTACTAGCCTCGAAGGATCTAGGATATCCAACATACGCGGCTCGTATGCCTGAGGGGAAGTGCTACATCGACACACGGCCCGCGGAGGTGTTCTTCCTGCTGTTTTAGCATATCTTCGAGATGTTTCTGACAAGGCGGCTCGATTGTACAATCGTCCGCCTTTTTGCACTACATATAAGCTCCTTCATGAAGAGATAAGAAGTCTCGCAAATCTGTGTGGTAGATCCATACTACATGCACGAGTCCTTCTTGAGTCTCGGCGACTTTGAGCATAAAACTGCTAGGGAGTACCTCGAAAACTTCATGGTACAGAATAAGGACCAGGAAATTGTCCTCTTGCCTTATCATCCAAAGTAAGTCAGTGCCGGAAAACCCTTTTGTACGTTTCAATCATTCCTTCTCGCTCATATGGAGAATAATTTCAGGTGTTTTTTCCCGCAGCAACGGGCACGCCGTCCTTATCGTTCTTTACCCTCGAGTCGCCCACGCCGTGTATTTCGACCCTACCAGAAACTACGAGAAGAAGGACTACACCCACGTAATGAATATCCTAGATGATGCTCTCCAAGGCTTCAGCTTGAGGGGTGGCCACCTTCAGATCAGGAAACAAAGGAACAAGAAGACGGGTTTCTCGCATAAAACTAACTTCTGCTGCATCCATGTCCCAAAACCAAGCAAGAACGATGGATTCTACCTCCTCCATCTCATGATGGAGTTTAGAAGGGATCACCAAAAGCTTCGCATGACAAGCAGAAACGACGATCATATCCGCAAGTGGGTAGAATCTTATGGAGAAGCAGATTATAAACTTAGAGATGACTTCTTTCGCATCCAGAGGGACATTGCGACGATCATCATGAAAGAAGTCATCGAAGAGAAGGGGATGTTCCACCACGGCCCTATATCGCGAGCTGACGTCCAAACTCGCATAGGCATGCAACGTCAGGACCTCACGCCGTTCAAGAAGCTAGGGTGCATCCGCGATGATATGGAAGGATGGAACTTCTAGTGATTTATGATGCCGATGATGATGATATGTGTCGGTTGAACTTGTATACTTTCTGTAGCGATGAAACTTTGTGATGTCCACGGTCCCTGCCGAACTTGCGTAACGCTACTTTGTTAGTTTGGGTATAATGACCTGCGTACCTCTAGTTAATTAGTTTGCGTACGATGAAACGGCGTTGATTATTTATATGTTTACTATATGTTGCATCTAGTTTCTAACTCTTTCATTTTTGTGTTGCTCAAGTATATTTTGTTGCATATGATTCACTAGTAGAAAATGGGGCATCCATCTAAGCCTTTGGTACCGGTTCCCTTACGAACCGGTACCAAAGGGGTCATTTGCACCGGTTTGGGGGCTCAGGCGGGCGAGGAGCTCTGGCACCGGTTTGCGAGGGGCTTTCGTACCGGTTCGTGTTAGGAACCGGTACGAAAGGTCTTCGGCCAAAATTCAGGCACGCGGTGGGGCCAGGGCTGGACCTTTGGTGCCGGTTCGTAACACGAACCGGTACCAAAGGGTGCCACCTATATTATCACATCGCGCGCCCGTCCCTGGCTCTCATTTTTCTCTTCTTCCTCTCACACTCTAAATTTTTTTGCACCTCTCACACTCCAACAAATCTCTATTTTCTCTCCACCATTTTAACAAGATTAAGGGCATACATCTATCCAAGGGTTAGCAATATCATCCTTTCTTCCGGCGTTCCTAATTTAGCTTATTTCTTTGGTAGTTTTAACTCGTACTATTTTTCTAGTGCTAGCAAGGTGTTCGATGAAATGCCTAAGTTAGGGATTTTATTTTATTTATATGCAATTTGAGCTGAAATTATGGTATGTTTTGTAGGTTTTAATTAGTATCATCCCCGTCCTCACCGCCGTCGATCGCCAGCGTCGTCCCCTAGCCGGCACCGTACCACCTCGGTGAGCCTCTTCTTTTTTATAAAAAAAATTTAGTTTTATGTGATGAACTTGAATATTAATTAAGTTGGTCACTCATATATCCACGATGTTGTGTAATTAATGATTTTTGATATACATATATAATGCAGATGAGTCGACAATGGATGTACGGTGACCGGTGCCATCCCGAGTTCATTAATGGCATGCATTATTTTCTCAACGTGGCTGAGGCAAACAGGCGGTCGAATGGTTTCATCTATTGTCCATGTAGTTCCTGTAAGAATATGAAGGATTACTCTACCTCAAAGACCATTCACGTCCACCTGCTGGAGAACGGTTTCATGCCCAGCTATAATTGTTGGACCAAGCACGAAGAAAGAGGGGTTATATTGGAAGACAACGAAGAAGAAGAGGATAGTGACAACTATCCTATATTCACTGAAGACGGTGATAGTAGAATGGGGGAAGACGAAGCTGAAGAAGAGCCCATTTTTGATGAGCCGATTTTTTATGACCCGGATGACGATTTGGGTCGGGCCATTCTTGATGCGAAGATGAACTGCGGAAATAAAAAGGAGAGGTTGAAGTTGGAGAAAATGTTAGAGGATCACAACAAACTGTTGTACCCAAATTGCGAAAATGGCCAGAAAAAGCTGGGTACCACGCTGGAATTGCTGCAATGGAAGGCAGAGAATGGTACTTCTGACAAGGGATTTGAAAAGTTGCTGAAAATAATAAAGAAGATGCTTCCAGGGGAGAACGTATTGCCCTCTAGTACGTACGAAGCAAAGAAGGTTGTCTGCCCTCTAGGATTAGAGGTGCAGAAGATACATGCATGCATCAATGACTGCATCCTCTACCGCAAGGAGTACGAGAATTTGAATGCATGCCCGGTATGTAGTGCATTGAGGTATAAGATCAGGCGAGATGACCCTGGCGATGTTGAGGGCGAGTCCAACCCCAGGAAAAGGGTTCCTGCGAAGGTGATGTGGTATGCTCCTATAATACCACGGTTGAAACGTTTGTTCCAGAACAAAGAGCAGGCCAAGTTGTTGCGATGGCACAAAGAGGACCGTAAGAAAGATGTGATGCTGAGACACCCCTCTGACGGGTCGCAGTGGAGAAAAATCGACAGAAATCAAGTCATTTTCAGTTGATGCAAGGAACTTAAGATTTGGTCTAAGTACAGATGGCTTTAATCCTTTCGGGGAGCAGAGCTCCAGTCATAGCACCTGGCCAGTGACTCTATGTATCTATAACCTTCCTCCTTGGTTGTGCATGAAGCGGAAGTTCATTATGATGCCAGTGCTCATCCAAGGCCCGAAGCAACCCGGCAACGACATTGATGTGTACCTGAGGCCATTGGTTGAAGAACTTTTAGAGTTGTGGCGTGAAGAAGGTGTACCTGTGTGGGATGAGCACGAACAAAAGGAATTTAACCTACGAGCGTTGTTATTTGTAACCATCAATGATTGGCCTGCTCTTGGTAACATTTCAGGGCAGTCAAACAAGGGATACAATGCATGCACACACTGTTTAGGTGAGACTGACAGTAAATATTTGGGAAACAAGAATGTGTACCTGGGGCATCGTCGATTTCTTCCAAAACAACATCACGTAAGAAAGAGAGGAAAGCATTTCGGAGGTGAGGCAGATAACCGAACGAAGCCTACCCGCCCTACTGTGGAAGTTATATATGATATGGTCAAGGATTTAAAAGTGATCTTTGGAAAGGGTCCTGTCGGACAATCTGTTCCGCATGATGTTGACGGACATGTACCCATGTGGAAGAAGAAGTCGATATTTTGGGAGCTACCCTACTGGAAATTCTTAGAGGTTCACTCTGCAATCGACGTGATGCACGTGACGAAAAATCTTTGCGTGAACCTGCTAAACTTCTTGGGCGTGTATGTGAAGACAAAAGATACACCGGATGCACGGCAGGACCAGCAAAGTATCCACGAAGGAAACAACCTGAATCCAGAGAAGTATCAAGGTCCTGCCAGCTACGCTCTTACCAAAGAGGAGAAGGAGATTTTTTTTGAAGTCCTGAGTAGCATCAAGGTCCCGTCTGGCTTCTCGTCGAATATAAAGGGAATAATAAACATGTCAGAGAAAAAGTTTCAAAATCTAAAGTCTCATGACTGCCACGTGATTATGACACAATTACTTCCGGTTGCATTGAGGGGGCTTCTACCGGAAAATGTTCGAGTACCCATCGTGAAGCTATGTGCGTTCCTCAATGCAATTTCTCAGAAGGTGATCAATCCACTTACTCTACAAAATTTACAGAAGTATGTGGTGCAATGTCTAGTCAGCTTCGAGTTGGTGTTCCCACCATCCTTCTTCAATATTATGACACATCTCCTAGTTCACCTGGTCGAAGAGATTGGCGTTCTCGGTCCTGTATTTTTACACAACATGTTCTCCTTGGAGAGATTCATGGGAGTCTTAAAGAAGTACGTTCATAACCGTGCTAGGCCAGAAGGAAGCATCTCCAAGGGCTATGGAACAGAGGAGGTCATTGAGTTTTGTGTTGACTTTATTCCTGACCTTAAGCCGATCGGTGTTCCTGAATCGCGCTATGAGGGGAGACTGCGTGGAAAAGGCACGCTAGGAAAGAAAGCAACAACGTGTATGGACGGACATTCTTTCACTCAAGCACACCACACAGTTCTACATAATTCCATCTTGGTGGCTCCATACAAAGAGGAACACAGGGATATCTTATGCTCTAAATACCCGGAGCAACGTGAAAATTGGATTGATGGAGAACACATGAAGACTTTCGGCGGTTGGTTGCAAACACGTCTCATGAATGTCACTGATGACGAGCAGCTATACTTGTTGGCCAAGCAACCATCTTCGACTATATCGACTTTTCAAGGGTACGAGATTAATGGGAATACATTTTACACGTTCGCCCAAGATAAAAAGAGCACCAACCAAAACAGTGGTGTCCGCTTTGATGCAGAAGATGGCAATGGGAACAAGGTCACATATTATGGGTACATAGAGGAGATATGGGAACTTGACTATGGACCTAATTTCAAGATCCCTTTGTTCCGGTGCAAATGGTTCAACCTGAAAGACGGGGTACAGGTAGACCCGCAGTACGGAATGACTACAGTGGATCTCAAGAATCTAGGGTACGACACCGAACCATTCGTCCTAGCCAGTGAAGTGGCTCAGGTTTTTTATGTGAAGGACATGTCTACCAAACCGAAGAAAAGAAAAGAAAGGCAAGAGGACACATCATACGATGAGCCAAAGCGGCACATAGTTCTTTCAGGAAAAAGAAACATCGTGGGAGTAGAGGACAAGACAGACATGTCAGAAGATTATAATAAGTTTGATGATATTCCACCCTTCAAGGTAAAAACTGACCCAAGCATCATCTTAAATAATGAAGATTGTCCATGGTTGCGTCGCAGTCAGAAGAAAGGGAAACACACGAAGAAAACTCAGAAGACTAGCTAGATAGGGATCATAACTTGTGTATCTCAATATGGAAATCACTTTTGTGTAATGATGTTACTGTATGTAAGATATTAACAATGGAAATGGTTGGCTTGTTTTACTAGTTAAGTAGCTTTGACGGGCTTGCAGGGAAATTTTTCCGAGGCGGAACTTCCGAATATGCCATAGGGCATGTGCACCAAGGGCATATTCGAGAAGTTCCGCCACGGGAGATTTCCCAACCCTTTCCCCAACATTGTTAGAGGAGATGGAGTCTTTCACAGGCTTGCAGGGACGGCGTCGTGGCGGGAGTAAAGAAAAGAAATAGAAAAGAAACACCAAAAGAAAAGAAACACCAAAAGAAAAAGAATTAGAAAAGGAAAGAAAAAAGAAATAGAAAAGAAAAAGAATTAGAAAAAGAAATAGAAAAGGAAAGAAAAAAGAAATAGAAAAGAAACACCAAAAGAAAAGAAAACAGAAAAGAAAAAGAATTAGAAAAAGAAATAGAAAAGAAATAGAAAAGAATTAGAAAAAGAAATAGAAAAGAAATAGAAAAAAGAAACAGAAGAGAAAAGAAAAAAGAAATAGAAAAGAAAAGAAAAAAAGAAATAGAAAAGAAACACCAAAAGAAAAGAAAACAACAAAAGAAAAAAGAAAATTAAAAAAACCCTTTGGCACCGGTTGGTACCACCAACCGGTACGAAAGACCTCCCCCTGTGTTAACTTAGGCGCGCGAGGCCAACTGGGCCAAAAAACCAGCAGCGCCGCACACAGAGCCGAGCTCGCCGTCGCCCGCAGCTCCACGCGCCGCCGCCGTCGCCATCGCCCGCAGCTCCACGCACCACCGCCGCCGCCGTTGCCCGCAGCGCCACGCCACCGTCGCCCGTAGCAGCAGGGTTGCCGTCGTCGCCGCGTCGCCCGCCGCTCCACCTCTCCCCGCGCCGGCAACCCGAGGTGAGGACCGCCCTCCTCTCCCTCCCTCGCCTCGCCTCCCTCGCCTCCCAGGCCGCCGCGCGCCTCGCCGGGAGGAGCCCGTGCGCGCGTCGACTGCCGCGCCGCGCTCGCTGGCGGCCTCCCCTCACGCACGCCCGCGGCCTGTTCGACGAAATGCCGCGACGCGCCGCGGCCATCTACCCCTGGTAGCCGCCGTACGGAGGGTAGGCGCCGGCGGCATGGCCATAGCCGTGCTGCTGAACATGGCCGCCGCCGTACCCGTGCTGCTCGTGGCCGCCGTATCCGTGGCTGCCGTACCCGTGCTCGTGGCCGTGCCCGTGGCCGTGCTGCTGTACGTGCCCGCCGCCGTAGCCGTGCTCGTGGCCGTGCCCGTGGCCGTGCTGCTGTACGTGCTCGCCGCCATAGCCGTGCTCGTAGGCGCCGTGCCCCTGCTGCACATACCCGCCGTGCTGCTGGCCATGGCCGCCGTACCCGTGCTCGTAGCCGCCGTGTCCGTAGCTGCTGCCGTAGCCGCCGTGACCCTGCTGGCCGAGTCCGTACCCGTGGCCTTTGCTGCCGCCGACGAGGTTGGACACGAACCCTTTCACGCCGCCGTTGTGGCCGCCGCCCATGTCGTGGCCGCCACCGGCCATGGTTGATCACTAACAAATTTTAAAAGTAAATCCATCAACCTTTGGTGCTCGAAAAAATAGAAACGAATCCATTGAGAAGCTCTAAGTTTGCAACTCGTAAGAAATTAAACGACTCATCCCGTTTCAAAAAAAAAAGAAAAAATAGAAACGAATCCATTGAGAAGCTCTAACGGGTCGAGAAATAGAGAGAAGAGCGAGAAGAGGAGGGGGAACGCCAAGTCCGTGGCCGTGGCGGTCCATTAGGGTTTTTTGCTTTCTTCATTTGAATTGTTATCCATCTAGCAATCTGTTATGATCATGACATGATGAATGAAATAATTGCTTTCTTAATTTTGTAGTGACATTGAGGTATGGCGGACGGCACCTTCGTCCGAGATGAGGATCAAGAAGAAGCGGTGCAGAAATTGATCTATGAGAGTGCCCGTGGTACGAAACCCGATGGAGATGACAACGAGTTCGAAGACTTTCTGAACGATTTCGGCGAGGGACTTGAGTCTGAACAAATTAGAAGAGACAACGAAGTGTCCATAACAAACTCCGGCGAGGTGTATATTTATGTATCAAGTCTATGTTCATCCCTAGATGCATTCATTTATTTGTATTGCACTTATTAACGAATAATTTTTTCTTTTAGCCTTCTGGATCATCGAGCAAGTCTGTTAAAACAAAACGAGGCCCGACGAGAGTGTTAAAGGGCGAGGGCAGGTTAGCCCTCATGGCATTTAAGGCTAATGGTGAACCGGAGCATCCCAAAGAGCACTGCCGCACATTTACAAATCAAGCCGGAGTTCTTGTTAGGGACCATGTACCGATCAGCATTCAAGAGTGGCATAAGCCGAAGAAAGCGGGGGCTGAAGCTAGTTATGTCAACGACGCAATGAAAAATTTTCTTTGGGAGAGTCTACTGACACGATTCAGCCTACCGGAAGACATGACGGAAGGCCAGAAGAATAAAGTCAAGGAATGGACATGGAAGAAGATGGCCATACAATTCCAGACCTGGAAGAAAAATTTATGGGACAAATATAAGAATGAAGATCCAGTATTCGATGATAATCTAGTGAAGATAAAAGATCACTGGCCCGCATTTAAGAGGTATAAGCAATCGTCTACTTTTGTGTCCCGATCGGTCACAAATACGAAAAATGCTTCAAAGAAGAAACTTTGGCATCATTTGGGGTCAGGTGGCTACAAGACTGCCATTCCGAAGTGGACAGCGTTTGAAAATAAACTGATGGATGCAGGAATCACTCCACAGACATGGGACTGGCCCGAACGGTCCAAGTTCTGGTTGTTCGCGCATGGGGCAGGGTTAGACCCAAAGACAGGGCTGATCGTTGCGTAGGGAAAATGGAAGGAAAAAATTGAGGCAATCGTACCGAAGCTTGTAGATGCAATTGAAAAGGTCAGAAAGGGAGAATACATTCCCGATAGAGCGAATGACGAGCTGACACTCGCTCTGGGGAATCCTGAACACGTTGGACGGGTACGAGCTCGCCCAGGTCTCACCATGAAGGAAGCGTGGCCGGACAGCGCTGACACTTATAGAAGCCGTTCGCGAAAGAAGAAGAAGGACGCCGACATGTTAACGGAATTGTTAAATAGGGTGGAGGCACTTGAGAAAAATCAGAGGGCACCTGATCAGCAGCTGTTTCTACAGGATCCTCAAGCCGATGCTGCCCCATCTCAGCGAAGAAGCAGTGTGGGTTCCTCGCATCTTGACGGATGTGGAGGAAGCTACCCCATGGATTATGTCACGGAGAAGACAGATTGCGAGCTACATATGTTATTCAGGACCGCGTCCGTTAAGGTGGCGGTCGGCTATGTTTACCCATGTGAAGATGGAACAACGCACCATCATATGCCCATTCCACCTGGCTGTGTTCGTGTCGGGGTGGATGAAGTTGTTCCGGGTTTTGAAACAGTGGAGCTTGATATTCCTAGAGGTGACGATGAGAGGACACTGGCCGATGTCAAGCACGGTTTCGCCCTATGGCCGAAGAAATACATCGTCCTTTTGTAAAGGCCACCGACTCCTCGTGGTAGCGGTCCACATGAGCAGCAAATGCCATCGACTCCTCCTGGTAGCAGTCCTCATGAGCAGCCAAGTCCACACCTACCTGAGAGGGACCCCAGCGTGAGTCCACCATCTCGAGATCCTCCGCGTAAGACAGCGCCCGTTAAGCGGAACGGTACACCGCCTAGGAAGAGATCTAGAAAGGAGAAACCACAGCCGCCCATTGAGAAGTTACCTTGGGAAAAAAGTGAAGAGGAAAACAGGGAAACCGTTGAGTCCGAGCTGAGAGCCTTTTTTGCACCGAAAGTGCCAGAGATACCTTTTGAGAAGACACTAGATCCGGTGATAGTTGCGCGTACCGTTGAGAATCTATATGACCCTGTACCATCGCCGCCATCTGACTATAGGCGTTCTATTGAAAGGTCGTATGACAAGATGATCGAGGCGACAAAACCCGTTCAATCGGGTATGAAGGAGATAAAAGGGATACACCAAGTCTACCAGCTCGGACAACAACCCGTTCAATCGGTCCCCCCTCTGAAGGTGTTTGACGGGAAGGCCGTTCAAAGTTCTCTACAAAACACAACCGATTACGCCTTCGCTGAACGAGCATATCAATTTGTTCAAGGGAAAGATTTGGTCGAGAATCTCAGGAAGCTACCAACATGTATGCGTAACTTGCATTCGTGGTACCTTAATGCCTCAAAGGGAGGGACCGAGACTATCATGGTGCGAGTTAGGGAAGAGCACTACTTCCAGGAATACTGTGTGAACGTTGACTTCAACGAGCTTTTCCAGCTATACAATCTCCGGGCCCTCGACAAATCTATCATCAGTTGCAATTGTCTGTAAGTGATTTATTTAGTTTGACAAGTCTTTAGCTCAGCTCGTTCATTGTCTGCAAATTATAATCTTTTGTGCGCTATATTATGCAGATCGAAGATACTCGAATGCAAAAGGGACGAAATCACGAACATTGGGTTCATTGACCCGGACACAATGCATGTTAGAACCATAGAAGAACCCCTCTATAACAAGGATACACCAGAGACTTTGCTAAGGTTTTTGAAGCGACAACGTGACAAAAGGCTAATAATTTGGCCTTACAACTTCCAGTGAGTCTTACTGTCTTATAACACATTATATTTTGCTCACCGTATGTCAAAATTTTAACTGATGACTTATATATATGACACTACATATTTAAACGTGCGTAGGTTTCACTTTATTCTTCTCGTCATCAAAATGTACGATGGAGAAGTTGAAGTCTTTGACTCACTAAGCAAAAATTCAGAACTATACAAGTCTTGTTTTCTTATGCTCAGAAGGTAATTTCAATTCTTATCGGTTTGTTTCGTTAATTTCCTGCTATCAACTAATTGATAACTCTTTTATGCATTTTCTTTTGTCGGGCAGCGTATGGGAAACTTTCATCAAGGAAGATAAGTCCCATGAATGGCAACCGAAGCTGCGATGGCGTGCGAAAGTAAGTAGTACTACCTAGGTCCACACACATTTATCATACTTGACTATTGTTTGATTGAATTATATTCTTGTAAAGAAATGCCCGCAACAACCACAAGGGACTGATCTCTGTGGATACTACGTTTGCGAGTACATCCACAGAATTGTCAGCGAGAGAACGAATAATGAAAGAAATAAAGAGGTACGAAAACAATATTCACAAATTTATTTTCTTATCATAAGTTGTGCTGAGTTTCAGTAATAGTTGTTTGATTGTGATTTGATATATATATATATATATACACACACACATAGCTCATGTATTCATTTGTATCTTATTCTTTTATAGTTGGCAAGAAAGCGGAACAAGCTCTCAATCGAGGACCGCTTCATAGCAATAGGCGAGGAATTGGCGGGATTTTTCCTTCGGGACGTCTTACCACCATTCGCAGAGTACCACTATGAATGAAGATGTACATGTTACATATAGTTTGAGTCGGAGAGTACCACTATGCTACATGTAATAGACATATATAGAGTACGCCTCGGAGAGTACCACTATGCATGAAGATCGATCTTCATGCATGTACTACTTAATTTGCGATCTTAAGCAATTACATGTGTGTTATATTATATGCACCAACTTGATATGCATCACCTTGATCTTCATGTACTACCTAAACCCAAACGCATTTCTGGTGCATCGACGCGATATGAAACGCTCCGATACCCCTAAACCCTCCAAAAACCCTAAACCCTGCCGCGGCAGAGATTCATGCATTTTCTCTGCCGCGGGTGGCAACCTTTGGTACCGGTTCGTATTACAAACCGGTACCAAAGCTCCCTGGCCCTGAGCTCTCCTGGTGGCCCGCGTGGAGGCCCCTTTAATACCGGTTCGTAAGGAACCGGTACGAAAGGGGGGGGGGCTTTTGTACCGGATTTTTTATACCGGTTGCGCAACCGGTACGAAAGGCCCTCTGGAACCGGTACGAATGCCCCTTTTTCTACTAGTGATTGTACATTCTCTTGATGAAGATGCATCTCTAACAGGTACCTAGATTCTTGATGGCGAAAAAGCAGTGCTATGTCGTGTACAAAGGGTAGGTTCCGGGAATGTACGACGAGTGGCCTGAGTGTCAGGCGCAAGTGGAGGGGGTCTCGAGCGCCAGCCATAAAGGCTTCAAAAGCAGACAAGAAGCAGAAGCTAGTTACTTGAGGTTCACGCTAGTGCGAGAGAGGACACATAACCGTCGCCTCATGTACTGCATAATTCCGCTCTCACTCATAGTGATAGATCTTCTCGCGTATATCTTTGTTTAGTTGGATGACGATGTAGTTGCAAGTAGTCGAGACTTGTATCGCTATTTTTGAGATGATGACGAGAGACTACTTTGTGTTGGATGATGATTATGATGATGACATGATTTGATGAGACTATTTGTATGTATATGTTATGATTACATTTGTATGTGTATGATATGCTAAAGATTATTGGATAAAGCCTATTCAATAATACAAAACAAATATGCAGAAAAAAATCAGAAACTAATAAAACTAGCAGTAGCGAGGGGAATAAAGTTAGCAGCAGCGCGCTCTTACCAATAGCGCCGCTTAATTCAAAGCGCTGCAGCTATTAGCAGTAGCGTGTTGCCGCAAAGCTCGCTACTGCTACCTATGTATAGCAGTAGCGTGGGCCAACACGCGCTACTGCTACATGTTAGCTGTAGCGTCGTATCAGTAGCGCGGTTACCCGCGCTACTGTTAGGTTTTTCCCTAGTAGTGGATGCTCGAGAGGTCACCAAAGGTGAGGGGGCAACAGAAGCATGTGAAAGAATGAACGTCCTCTCCCCTCTATCAGTTAGAGTTGGTTCTAACTTTTTGTCACAATTGATACAGAAAGTGCTAGAATCACTCGTGTGGTATTTGTGTCATTTGAAAAAAAAATCAAAAAATGTGTATGAACTCGAAATGAATTCGACATGAACGATGTACGCAGATTTGTTTTTGTCTTTTATTGTTTTATTATATTTATTTGTCTTTATTGCAATTTGTGACATTAAGCCATTAACACCGTGTATTGATACTATTAATACCCCTTAGTGGCAACCTGAAAAGTACCGAACAAGGATGCTCTTGCATAGCTATTTTTTATGGAACTTGTTTCATCTTTCAATATCTAGTATGTGGCTAATTTATCTGATATGTTTGCACGTGGATAAGAGCTATAAAGTGAAAAATAAGTATTCCACCACCAGCCTCCACCTGTGTATACAATGCTTTCATTTTCTATACCACACCAGCCTTTACTTCTTATATGAATAGTTTTGTTTTCTTATATATACCACTTCATCTTCAATAGAAACATATCCATCATCTCATGTATTCTTTTTGGCAAGTTGGCACCACTTGATTTTCAACAGAACAACTCCAACGTCCCACTCCTTTTAACATGTTAGTAGTACTAGCTTATTTCATCAAATAGGTGGTATTCACATCAACAGATCAAAGAGAGGAATATAGAAGATGTTAGAACGCACGGGAGTAAGAGGCATCATGAGTGATGGAGGAACTAGACCTTAGTATGTTGCGTGGTGATGATGAACTAGTTGATCATCAAGAGAGGATGATGCTGGAGCTCTCTTTATTGTGACTTGACATTTATTTGTATCTGTTTGGCTGGTTCTTTCGGTAGTTGCAAGCTTTGCACAAGTAGCTAGATTACCGGATTACCACGCTAGTGATATTCAGTCAAAAGGCACGATCTTACTTTCTTTACTGGAATCATTTTGAATTTGATCCATCTCAATCCCTTTCTATCGCTATCTTTTTTAAATCCAAGGTTCAGATTTTATCACTACCTTTTTTTATGAAATTCCGTGTTCAGATAATATTGTTTGTGGTAGAATCACCTTCTTTCCTCGAGAGAAGAAGCCCCACTTGTATCGATGTACCATCAAATGGAGCCTAGCAACTCTCAATGGGCTCAACTCCATACCAAAGACACCATTGGACCCACACCAAGATAGGTTCTTGCCATTTTACAAGTTTGTTTTTCTATTAAAAGGTAAAAATATGTGCATCACCAACCTCCATTTGTGCATACAATGCTTTCATTATTTACACCACACCACCCTTTCTTACATGATGTTATCTCGCGGAGCGACGTTTTGGCTCTCAGGTGCATCGGCACCAGCGAGTGAACGGTAAAATCGCTAAAATAGTAATAATAATGAATATCCCGATTTTTTGTGATGCGATATGCTCATGTGTGTGAAGTCTGCGCCAAATTTCGTCGAGTTTGGACATTTCACTAGCTCTCAGCAAAAAAGACAATATTGGGCATGTGAGAAACTCTTGAAAACAACACTGTCCGTAGCTCTTTTTATCTATTTTTCCACGAGCTCCTCGAATGTCATTTAGCGAAAACTTTTTCACGGACCTGACGCACTGAATCATCATGCATGCAGATTTTTATTTTTATTTTTCTGCTATTTTTTATTTTAGTGTTCAAAAGGTGCAGATGAGCCCGGGCAATGAATTGAATATCCATTATATATGCAATTTCATCGTCTAAATCTATCCCCTACAGAAAAACAGAACAATAATATCATCTCACTATGGTTCAATATGTTGATAGCACTACCTTATGTCAAAGTCACATAAAAAGATAAAAAAGGCGAGAGAAGAATATGAAATATACAAAAACACATGGAAAATGTGGGACATCAGTAGTAGTGGTGGAACTGGTTTTCATTCCAACAAAGGACGAGACAAAACTTCCTATTCTTGAATATCGAGACAAGTTGGAGGTTACTTTATTATATTGGTCATCTATTTGTCTTCTTCTGACTGGTTTGGTCTTTTTAATACGCACAATTTCAGGCATCGTAGCTCGACTACTGACCCTAGCTAGAAACTAAAGTCATGGAACGAATCTACATTTGGGCACGAATCAGTTTCAATCCCGGTAATCTAGCTAGTATTTTTTTTATCTGGGCATGCATATGTTTTAATTTCAACACATCACGACCAATTTTTATTGTTATTTCCCATTTTTAGTATTGTGTTCAAATCCTTGTGTTAGAACCACTTTTCTTAAGAGGGAGATAGATGAGGGAGGGGCAAAATCACTTTCGGTTGCACCAGTGGCTAGAGAAAGTTGCACAGTAAACCTGATCATGTTTCCCATTTTGGGTCGGGCTTGAAGAAGCCCGAAAACCTAGACTACATGCAGGAGCTATATCTCGCATTAAGCAAGACGGAAGGATCTCTCGCCTTAAGAGTCCACTGTAACGTGCGGGCTTGTTATGTATATGTTGTGTACATCTGGCTGCGCTAGGGTTAGGGTTTGAGCTGGCGACCATGGGCAATCTTGCCCCGCCGCCGGAACACCCGCGCGTGAGTCGATCGGAGAGCGCCAAGGAGTCCGCCCCCGCTACGCTCCCGAAGTCAAGGTCGTCTACGAGTCTGGGTCGACCGCCGCAGATCGCTAACCAAGGCTATTGCGGAGGTCGAGACCCTGGTAGTCAATCTATAAACACAGGAGAGATCGGGGCGTAAGGCCTGATTCCTTCGCTGCGGCCTCCCACCACAAACCCTATCCTGCAACACAAGGTGCCGACGATGCAGCGCTCGCTAGCTGCCGCTGGTGGTGGGGGTGATCATGGGGGAACCATTGAGGTTCCTACCCACCCGAAGCCGTCAGGCGGTGGTGCGCTGGTGGCTGCCAAGGAGGCGCCTGACAAGGGTAGGGCAGAAGAGGAAGGGAACTCAGCTGGGAACTGGGATGCACCAAGATCAGAAGGAGGCCTGCCGAAGATGGTGGACTCGCATATGGAAGGGGAGGTGGACATGGATGACGTAGCCTTCGTGTCAGTAGATTTTGGGGATGAGGAGGACGAGGGAGAGGAAATAGAGCCATCCTGGAGGCTTATGGGATTGTATAGAGCACAGAAGAGGCCGTCAGCCAAAACCCTATCCGATCACTTCGAGAAGGTTTGGCGCCTGAGGACAGGGGTAGAATTTAAGCCCCAGGGGAAGAACTACTTTGTGATCACCTTTGCCTCTGAAGGAGACTACACATTTGTGGCCCATGGAGGGCCATGGATCTATAGCGGACACGCTTTGTTGGTGAAGCCGTTTGATGATGAGGCCAGGCCGTCGGAGTATAAACTCGATACGGTTCCTGTGTGGGTTCCTGTCTTTGATGTACCATACAAGAAACAAACTAGACTCTGTGGTCAAGCGCTGGGAAGCACTCTTGGAGAAGTCATTGATGTGGATGCGCCAGCTGTTGGACACGGCACCAGCGAGTTCCTAAGGATTCGAGTAGAGCTGCCATACAACAGGCGCCTACAGAAGGAAGTGACGCTGGAGTACCCGGTAAAGGGAGTGATTAAAAGGGCTACTTTCAAGCTCAAATATGAATGTGTTCCGCACTTTTGCTTCCACTGTGGGTTTATGGGACACGACGAGGATGCTTGTGAGAAGAAACTCATGGGTTTTGCTTCAAAAGGTTATGATACAACGCTGCGATGCTCACCGTTCAAGAAATATGAGTTCAGAGCTGCACACACCCCTTCTCCATGACAGCCTCGTGCCCGCCGTGACCTGAATTTCAACTTGGGAGAGGCAGATGGATCGTCACCAGCGGCGAGAAGCTCATCCAGCCATGCTAGCTCGCACTGGATGCACCAGCAGCAGCAATATGAGATCCCACCATGTGTGAACGCAGTGGATGGTTTTGAGGAGGGGGAGTCCAAGGGTGTGTCGGGGGAAGAAACCGCACTGGCGGCAGATATCCTAAACCTAGAACTGCGCAAGGGACATGAGGTACCGGAATGCAGTAAGGTGAGGGAGATGACGAGCAAGTTTGAGGCAAAAACACAAGTTGAGACCAAGCCCACAGCCCCGAAACAGCAGAGGAAGAAAGGCCCAATTCCAGCAAAGAAAGTCCCAGCTGGCCGGAAGAATACTTCGCTGGCTAAAAATATAGAAGGCCTGGGGCCGGATGATATGATCCCAGCGTTGCATGATCTCAATGCACCGGGCTACTCTATCATCTCGGCCTCTGAATCCATGGATATAAATGACTCAGTGCTAGGGAAAAGGCAGGGAGGCGAGGTGTACGAGCAAGCCCAGGTGGAAAATGCAGAGAAGGCCCTTGTGCCTTTTATGGACATACCTACGGGTGGTACCCCAAAGAGAGGGAAAGTGGACCATGACCTGGAGAGCTCTGCTACAGGAGCTTCAAAGGAGGGGACTGTTAGGGGCATGGAGCGTAAGGATGCTTTGGAGGCGACCGGCCCAGGGGCCGCCGGTAAACTGACGGGGCCGTCTGTGGTGCCCCGTCAGGAGCAATGAATTGCCTAAGTTGGAACTGCCGGGGGGGGGGGGACATCCGGACAGTTCGCGACCTTGTAGAACTTGTGGGTGCTCATTCTCCGAAGTTTGTGTTTTTATGTGAAACTAAACAACCAAAAAATAAAATGTTTCGTCTTCGCCCTCGGTTAGGTCTTGCTGGTTTTGAGGGGGTCAGTAGTGAAGGTCAAAGTGGAGGTCTTGCTTTATTTTGGCATGAGTCTGCAATAGTCGAAGTCAAGGAAGCTAATAAAAATTGGATTGATGTGTATGTCCGCTTGGCTCCAACTGAACCACCTTGGCATATCACCTTTGTGTATGGTGAACCAAGGGTGGAAAATAGAGGCTTGGTCTGGGATGGCCTCCGCCGGCTGCATAGCATGAGTAATCTGCCGTGGATGTTGGTCGGTGATTTTAATGAGGCGATGTGGGACTACGAACATATGTCCGAGACGCCGCGTGCCCCAGGGCAAATGCTTATATTCAGAGATGCTTTGGAAACTTCTGGACTAATTGATCTGGGTTTTGCAGGCTACCCGTTCACATATGATAATAGAAGAGCTGGGCGAGCAAATGTCCAGGTGAGGCTGGATCGAGCAGTGGCAGCAAACTCATGGCGCGATATGTTTGCGGACGCATCGGTAAAGCACTTGGTCTCCCCGTGCTCGGACCACTGCCCTGTTTTGGTGTGCTGCACACCGGATACGGCGCCAAGGCCAGGGCGTTGTCGCCGTTGCGAGCTCATGTGGGAACGCGAACCAGCTCTGGACGAGGTGGTGGCTAGAGCCTGGAGAGAAGCAGGAAGCAAGAGGAATTTGCGGGATGTTCATTTAGCACTGGGTGAGATGATGGGTAAGCTGCACTCATGGAGTAATAAAAAGTTTGGAAACGTCACTAGAGAACTTGAAAAATCGCGGACACGATTAGAAGAGCTCTTAAACATGAATGCAGACAGAGCGGAGATCCGGAAGGAAATGGATGCTATGAATGAGTTGCTGTACCGCGAAGAGATGCTATGGCTGCAACATTCACGCATTGCATGGTTGAAAGAAGGAGACCGGAATACAAAGTTTTTTCACCGCAAAGCTGTGTGGTGAGCTAGGAAAAACAGAATTAAAGGTCTGAAAGACTCCAATGGCGTATGGCAGCAGGATCAGAACACTATGTTGAAAATGGCACAAGAATACTTTGAAGGCATGTTTGCAGCCGACCCAGACATTGATCCGGAGGAAGTTATCCAGCTTTTTTAGCCTAAGATTACTGCACACATGAACACTAAATTGTGCGCCCCTTTCTCGGACAAGGAAATCAGCGATGCCCTCTTCCAAATAGGGCCCTTAAAAGCACCCGGACCCGATGGCTTCCCTGCTAGATTTTTCCAGCGGCACTGGGGCACTTTGAAGGAAGAGATCATCTCAGCTGTGCGACAGTTCTTTGAGTCGGGTATCATGCCTGATGGTGTTAATGCCACGTCCATTGTCCTGATTCCCAAGGTAAATGATCCAACTAGTCTCACAGAGTTCCGGCCCATCAGTTTATGTAATTTAATTTACAAAGTGATCTCTAAGTGCCTTGTGAACCGATTGCGGCCACTCCTGGATGAGATCATTGCCCCAGAACAGAGTGCTTTTGTGCCAGGCAGACTAATCACTGATAATGCTTTCATAGCCTTTGAGTGCATTCATGCCATCAAACAGGAGAAGGACCCGAACAGAAGCGCGTGTGCGTACAAGCTTGACCTCTCTAAGGCTTATGACAGAGTGGACTGGGATTTCCTACGACGAATGATGCAAAGGCTAGGCTTCGATCACCGGTGGGTGCACTGGATCATGACGTGCGTGACCTCGATGACATATAGCATCAGAGTTAATGGAGCTAGCTCGGATTCGTTCGCACCGTCCCGCGGGCTACGGCAAGGAGATCCCTTATCACCATTTCTCTTCATGTTTGTTGCAGATGGCCTGGGCGCTATCTTGAGACAGAAGGTGCACCAAGGCCTAATCAACCCGGTGCGAGAGTGCCCTAGGGCGCCTGGTATATCACACCTCCTGTTCGCGGGCGACACACTGCTGTTCTTTTGGGCAAATGTAGCAGAGGCCACGGAGATCAAGGATGCGTTGAGCAAGTATGCAAGGTGTACGGGGCAGGTGGTTGACCCCTCAAAATGCTCTATCTTGTTCGGTACCAAGTGTCGGCCGGACGACCAAACTGCTGTCACCTTAGCGCTCCAAGTGCAGAATCTGCATTTTGACGAGAGGTACTTGGGACTGCCCACGCCAACGGGTCGCATGTCAAAAGGACGTTCCCAAAGTCTACAAGAGCAACTAACCAAGAGGATACTAGCATGGGGAGAAGATGCATCCCAAGGTGGAAAAGAGATTCTGACCAAGGCTGTGGCCCAATCCCTACCAACTTACATCATGGGGGTCTTCCGGTTGCCGCGAAGTGTTTGCGACGACCTCACACGCATGGTTAGAAACTTCTGGTGGGTAGCGAGGGAAGGGAAGAGGAAGACACATTGGCGCGCATGGGACACTCTGATAAAGCCGAAGGAGAAGGGCGGGCTTGGTTTCCGGGATTTTCGCCTTTTCAACCAAGCCCTGCTCGCCCGGCAAGCGTGGCAACTCTTATCTAACCCTGATAGTCTGTGCGCGCAGGTTCTAAAAGCCCGCTACTACCCCGACGGCCGTCTGGAGGACACGGTCTTTTGTGGAAGCGCCTCGCCTACTTGGCAGGCCATTGACCATGGCCTCGAACTACTCAAGAAGGGCATAATTTGGCGTATTGGTGATGGAGCCTCGGTGCGCATATGGCGGGACCAATGGATCCCCCACCCGCTAGCGAGAGGGCCTATCTCTCCCCAAGGTCGCTGCCGGCTCCAGCGTGTAAGCCAGCTGCTCGAGGTACATGGGAACTGGAAGGTGAACTTGCTACAACAACATTTCCTCCCTGTGGACGTCATGGAGATCATGAAGATTAAAGCCTCACCTCGCCGCACGGACGACTTCATTGCTTGGGCGGCTGAGCGCTCGGGCGTCTTTTCGGTGCGAAGTGCGTACCGTCTCGCTCTTGATGAGCGCGTGCTGCCATCTTCAGTCGCTGCGAGCAGGGCACCGGACAGGCGACGTGCCGTCTGGGCACTTATATGGAGGTGCCCTGCTCCACCAAAGGTGCTCATTTTCGCCTGGAAACTTGTATCCAATTGTCTAGCCACTTGGGCAAACAAAAAAGCGAGAACATTGGAGGTTACTGATACATGTCCGTTGTGTGCAATGGAACGAGAGGATATGTTCCATGTTTTCTGTAGATGCCCCCGTGCTGTGGAACTGTGGCGAGCCATGGCGAAACATTGGAGCTTACTGGACCTCAATTCTGTAAGGCCGACGGGTATCGAGTGGCTGTTCGACGTGCTGTACCCCATGCAGGCTGCTGATCGCATGAGGGTCCTTATGGTGTTGTGGCGCGCATGGCATATTCGCAATGAAATCGTCCATGAGAAGAGGCCACCCCGAGTGGAGGTATCATGCCTGTTTTTGCTCAGCTATGAAGCATCCCTGGCTGCTATCCAGCGGGACCCAGACGGTGATCACATGAAGGGCAAGATGGTGCTTGCGCCCACTGCGAGGATGGCACCGGCAAGGCATCATGAGAAAGCGCCAGCACCGGACAGCATGTGGCAGGGCCCAGTTCCTGGGCGTGTTAAACTGAACGTCGACGGTTCCTACTGCCCCGCCTCTGGTGGTGCGGGTGCAGGCATGATCTTGAGGGACAGCAATGGAGCGATCATTTTTTCGGCGTGCTGAAACCTTCTCTTCTGTGCAGATCCCTTGCAAGCGGAGTTGGCGGCTTGTCTCGAAGGCCTCAATTTTGCCATGCAATGGTCTCCTTTGCCTGTGGACGTGGAGATGGACAGCCTGATTGCTGTGCAGGCTATCCGGTCAATGACGGATGATAAATCGCAACATGCGATGATGATTACTGAAGCTAAGAGACTTCTTGGTGAAAGGGAAAGCTCAATTGCTCATATTAGTAGGAGACAAAACTGTGTTGGGCATAGACTAGCTGAATTTGGTCGAGTAGAAGCTAGGACTGCCGTATGGTTAAAATCAGGACCTGCTAATGTACCGGAACTATGTATGGAGGATCTTCCTCCAAGCTGAGCAATGAAATTCCCTTTAACCCCGCAAAAAAAAAAACGTGCGGGCTTGTTAATTACCTCACCTTTAAAAGAAAAGGAGAAGAGAAACGGAGATCCAGGTCTCCTCAATGATGTGTAGTTAAGCTAGCCATTGGGTAAGCGCCGGGTTGGTTTTGAATACTAGAGAGCGGCCTACTTATAGAGAAAACAGCCAGCTTTCCATTGTTTTTCCCGGTTTTTGTTATTTGTTTTTCATCAGTTTTTCTTCGTTTCTTTCTCCATTTTACCCGCTTTTTTTTCTTTTCTTTCTTTTGCTTCAATTTTCTTTATTACTTTTCCTGGTTCTCATTGGTTTTTTCATCTATGTTTTACTTTGGTTTTGTTTGTCTCTTTCTTGTTTTTCATTAATTTTTCTTGTTTTCCTGGGTTTCACTAGTTTTCTATACACATTTTTTTATATATCTAATAATTTATATTAATACACAATTAAAAAATTGAAATTCTTAATTAACTGTTTTGAATACCTGATATATATATATCTTACATTATTTTGATACACGTTTATTATTTTTGAAATTATTAAGTGAAAATTTTAAATATCTAATTAACATTTTTTGGATACACGGACACCATTTTTTCTACACATTTACATTTCTTTCAACTAGAAATTTAACATTTATGAATACATGGCCAATATTATTTCTATACACGTTTAACATTTTTAAAAGGATTGATTAAAAAAAATCAAATACTTGTTCAGCATTTTTTTCAAATGCTTGATTAACATATTTATGTACATAATTGAAAAAAGTCATCATTTTTTCATACATGGTTAACATTTTCTATACATATTTAACTTTTTTAATGCTTGATTAACATTTTTCAAATACTTGTTTAATAGTCTGGGCCTTTTCCACGGTGGCGAAGAACTCCGCAATCTCTGCCGCCGATGGCATCCTTCCTCTGGTCTCCAGGCCTACGTGGAACGGCCATGCGGTCGTTGTTGTTGTCGAACACCTCCTGCATTTGTACTTCTGATCATCCGCCATCTGGCTCGATTCTAAGTCGCCTGAATCTACCATTGAACAGCTCGATGGCATCATCTCCGTCATGGATTACCACAATTCATATCGAAAGCAAAATCAAGTCAAGATCACCCTGCATAGTATAAAGCAATGGCCCATTCAGCAGAATTCCGTCAGTTTCGATAGAGGATGACTCATGGTCCCAGCCAGCGCACTCAGAATCGCTGATGGAGCTCTACACGTTGCGACTCTCAGATGCCTGTAGACCAGGGGAACGAAAACCAAATCTCGTAATTAAGCACATCATAAACGACCCAACCGATAGCACGGATCAATGGAGAAATCCAGGTTAGACACACACCTCTGTTCGTGGCTCCTCCTCTCTCTAACCACCACATCTGCCGACATGGACATGGTTCTTGATCAGCGCGAGACCCCGACAACATGGCCTCCTTAGATGTTTGTCGACGACCTCCTCTGATCCTCTCTTAGTCACACAATCAGTAGGAGGAGAAGTGTGCAGCCCCAACTCCAGTCTCCTTCCACACATGGCCGGTCCTGATATTTTAGGGGCCCGGGGCGAAAGTAAAATCCATTGGCCCCTCATATAAAAATCAAAATAACAGCCTATATTTGAAGGACGATACAGTGGGGCGAGCATTCATGCAAGTGTGTGACGACATTTTTTGCAGAGCGTTTACATACCAAAGTCTAGGTGCGAGTGCGAATCATCCAGAGCGTGTGTGAGCATTAGCACATTAAAATTTCCAATATGTATGCACGGAAAACTATCAAAAACACATAAATTGTATAAAAAAATTCATATCAAATAGGAAACATACCTTCTGCAATCAAATCGTCACGGTGGCCGGTGGGCATGATGTGTCCTCTTGGCGACTCGGCCTCTCGCCTCTCGTTGTGGCCACGTGGGGGCTGGAGATGGGAAATCCCGGAGTCAAATGACACCACAGACATGCACAAGGAAAATCATTCAAATCACCATGATACAGTGTGTATGACAGGACCTGTCTTTGCATGTTCATAGATTGGTCCCCATGGTTTTCCTTTTGATCAGTTTCTTGAAATTTTCTCATCTCATATCTGAATGCAAATAGACTACTATCCTAAGTGTATATGACAGGACCTAAGAGCTGTATGTTCGTTCAACTCTTGCTTACCTTAGCTCTGGCTCAATTTGAAAGAGAAAAATTACCTACTAACAAAGAATGCTGCCCCCGTTTTTTTTTTTTGTAAACATAAAAACAAAGCAAGCCTCACATAAGGTGGCACATCACATTCTGCCGAAACAAATTTTGACAGAAGCCTAAAAGCTATCTTCCTAAAGTAATAAGGAACCAAATGTGTCACAGAGATCAACAAAGGCATTTCATATTCTATACAAAAGCCAAACAGCAGAACTAAAATACTCAATAACCGAGACAAACTGCTTCCAGGACACAAGAAATCAAATCTATGAACAATTACGATGGTGCACGGTGACGCTGCGAAGCCTCCGACGACGATCGGACCCTGGTGGAACTGGCACGCGGGTTTGTTACGACTACACACAAGATGCTACGAAGGCTCTGGCGACGAACAGATAGAATGGTGGATGAGTCGGTGGTGCCAAGGACACCGGCAATGGTTGCAAATGTGCAAGCTAGCGGTTGGAGGTGCACGACACCGGGGCTAGAGAGGATTGGGGGTCACGCTTGGGCACTGGCATCCCCACCAATTGTTTCTTTTTCTCCGCATGCGTGCCAGTTGCAAACTGGGGGAATGAGCAACAGTGACAGTTGATTGCATCTGAAGCGGATGGCTAGGATAGCGACCGGTCTGGGCTGGCGCCGGTCTAACACTGCCCTAATTAAAATCGTGTTCATGACTTCATGTAAGTGCTCAAATTTTTTAGAATTTTCATATAATTTTAGGAAGTGTCAGGTATTTTTTTTAAGTTTGTGATATTATCAAACTAAAAAACAAGAAAGACCGGAAAACACAAAAAGACAGAAAATAGGAAACTGAACAAGAGAAACACGGAATAGAAAGTAAATAGATCAGATTGTTCGAGTGAGGATTGGATGGTGGGGGCAAGATGGCGAGTGAGTAATGGCGAGGTGGCGAACAGGGAGTCTGTTGTGATTACTCGGGACGGGCAGACGGACCCCCGGGGAGACGAATATGGGCAACGCCATGGCCGTAAGAAGAGGGTAACACTCCTACTTAACAAACCTAAGACCTAAGGTTTCCTCTTATGCTGTTGTTAGTTTTGTTTATTTATGTTAGTAATGTATATGTATGTTGCAACGGAAATAAAAAAATAGCACTGCCTCTAGCTAGTCTGATAAGCATGCTTAAGAGGGTCCACGGGCCCATGATCTTTGTTTCAACATGTCAAACAATTGAGGATATGTTTGTTAGAACATTAGTTTGAGATATGATATATGTGGTCATGAGTCAATAATAAAATTATCCGTATATAAAACTAAAGCCTTTAAATAAAGGCGCTTAACAATTAACTAGGCACTGCCTAGAGAAAACAAATAATTAACATCGTCGATGGTTTGGGGTAGCTATTTTGCGTCAAACTTTGTCATATTCTTTTCAATCAGCTCGTCATTGGCTAATTCAGTTCATAAGTTGTACTACCTCGTGAAAAATCTTGGAGAATAACCCTAAAAAGTAAAGAGTACTACACCACCAACCTCTAGCGTGCACAATGATTTCTCATGTATACCACACCTACCTCCACTTGAGTGAACAAGGTTCTATTCTCTTATATACCACCATATCTTCGGCAGAATAGCTTGCCTTACTCTATTTTCACATGTTGCAGCAAATAGGTGGTAGCCACATAAACATATATAGAATGTTAGAGAAGAAAAGAAAACATCTGAGAAAAATCTGGGAATATGAGACATCAGGAGCGGTTGTTGAACGAGGTATCTTAGAGCCAGACCAAGTAGGTTGGATGCTTCACGTAGCATGGAAAGTTGGAAACCCATGGCTGATGTTTGGCCGGTGGCGCAAGTAGTCTGTCCACCTCTGGCATGCTCAGGAATCCAGCCCATATGAATCAACGGTCGGAGCCATCTACCAAAGTCTCGAGCAGCTAAACTATAGGCTAAGCCTCTACCGTTGGACGCTCTAGGACACAACCGTATGTCCGTGCTCTACTTCCTACCACGAAGATTAGCTACATTTTTCTGTAGGCTGCTCGACTGTGCGCGGTGTAGTGCAAGGTCAACAACCAAGATCAGGATGTTGCAACCGGCGAGGAGCACAACTAGGAGCAGTCGTCCGCGATGCTGCAACAGGCAGGGCGTGCAGGGTCCAACCGAGATGCTTCAACCACAGCAATGGCCGCTGCAACAGCGCGCCGGAGCTACGATGACCGATGAGCCTACGACGAACCGGCTGCGACCATGGCCAGAATGCTGCAACCGGTGCGGGTGGGTGGTACGCCCAGCGGTAGGTATATGTGCTGACATTTCTATAGGATGGGCCGCATCTGTCATCTGCTGGACTATGTCCCGTTGGGGCCTTGGTCCTTGTAACTCGAACTCAGTCCTTTCCTCAGAGTTTACTTGTGTGGCTGTATTAGTAACCGAGAGAGGTGCAGAGAGAGAACTTGTATGAACCTTTTCCCCATTTCCAAGTCAATTAAGTCAAGCAGGGTATCTGTTCTCCTCTCCAATCCTATATTCCCTCTTGAATCACTAGTTCTCCTACCCTATTAGTCGAGATCGTGATAACTAGTATCTAGAGCGATGTTTCATTCACTGGGGCTGGCTGGCGCCGAGGAAGAAAATGCAGGCGGAGGCCAAGCTGCAGCAAGCCATGGGGGAGGTCGCGGAGGGGACGCAAGCTCTCACAGAGATGATGAAGCAACTACTCAAAGGGTTCACCGATCTGAAGAAGGGGGTGTTGGCCACAGGCCCGACTCGTACGTCGGACGTCGCTCACGACGAGTGCTTTCCGCCGGAACACGTACGTACGCAGAAGCCACTAGCTGCCCAATGCCGAGACGTGCAAGTGTAACAAGAAGCAGACTAATTGGTAGGTTGATCGATTCTTCAGGGGAGGCTAGCACGAGCATGTACGTAGACCATAGTTTAAATAGCCGGCTATATCTCCTGCTATAGCCCGCTATAGCCTTTTCAGCAGTGTGCCGTTAAATGGTCTCATGTACAAATAGCTCGCCATAGCCCGCTATAGCCCGCTATAGCTTCGCTATAGCTGATTTTTTAGGTCCGCCGCTATTTACCATAGCCCGCTATTTAAAACATTGACATAGACTAGCGTGGCCTGCCTTGGCTTGATGGAATCGAGCCGCCGGCTGGCTATGCGTTACACGCGAACTCCACGCACACGAGAAACAAGAACACGCCGAGATTGATGGCTAATAGGTGCGTGTCGCACCTATGTTCTGTATTGCTTTGATCTGGGTTACAAAATATTACAGGGGTACAAGTATATATAGGAGCCAGCCTAACAAAGTTAACCAGTCCTAATACGACTCATATACGGTGATTGTACTAGTCCGACCCGGACATAGTCTCCTCATCGTGGTTAATTCCAACAGGGGGTGGCCGACCTCCAGACGCAGCAGTTGGAGACGAGCGCGGAGATTGGTGAGATCTGGGAGCCGGCCCTCCCGACTGCCAAGAAGGTCGATGAGATCATCACCCAGACATGCTACTGGCTTCGTCGTCATCAGCATTTCGACTCCCACAAGGTACCCGGCAAATCGGCACCGCACCACCACTGCTCAACAGGTTGGATGATCTCAAGGACCTAGTGCTGCCGTCTCACCCGACGATGGCGCACCCCTCAGCGCGATACGCTTCACCAACAAAGAAAAACAAATAATTATCATCGTTGATGATTTGGGGTAGCTATTTTGTGTCAAACTTTGTCTCGTTCTTTTCAATCAGCTCGTAAATGGCTAATTCGGTTCATAAGTTGTACTACACCTACCTTCACTTGAGTGAACAAGGTTCTCTTTCCTATATACCACCATATCTTCGATAGAATAGCTCGCCTTACTCTATTTTAACATGATGCATCAAATAGGTGGTACCCACATAAACATATATATATATAGAGAGAGAGTGTTAGAGAAGAATGGAAAACATATGAGAAAGCATGGGAATGTGAGACATCAGGAGCGGTTGTTGAACGGGGTATCTTGGAGAGAGATTAAGTAGGTTGAAAGCTTCACGTAGCAAGGTAGAGCATAGCTGATGTTAGGCGGTTAGGCTGGTGGCGCAAGTAGCTTGTTCAGCTCTTGCATGCTCAGGAATCCAGCACATATTGAACCTCCCAACTTTACCTTCCCATAGATCATATGGGTGTCGGAGGCGTCTAACATATTCTGGAGCAGCTAAACAATATGTTGAACCTCTACCATAGGATGCTCTAGGATACAACAATATGTCCGTGCTCTACTTCCTGCAACGATGATCGGCTCCAATTTGACTTTGCCCAGGAAAATGTTGTCACCCTACAAAAGAATAATTGGCCAGTGGTATCAGTCGGCAAAGATGACAAGTGCACTTTTAGGCCGGAGCAAATGATTTAAACGCATTGATCAAAACTACCTATTTTTCATTCAAATCGACCCGTACAGAAATGCCATAAGTATATCACCGAAGGCCACTTTTATTAAATACCAAGCTCCAACTAGTAGAAAAAGGCCCATTTGTCCCGGTTCTGGAACCGAGACTAAAGGGTCGGGACTAAAGCCCAATACCTTTAGTCCTGGTTCGCCTACGAACCGGGACAGATGGGGCTCCACGTGGCCGCTGGCGCTTGCCCAGGCTGGAGGGCCTTTTGTCCCGTTTGGTAGCACCAACCGGGACCAAAAAGCATCCACGCGTCAGCAGTTCAGGGGCTGGGATTTTTGTTTTTTTTTTTGAAATGGGGGGTGGTTTGGGGGTTTTGTAGGGTTAATTCAGGGGTTTCATATATTTTGTTAGATAGCTAATAGAGAGATGTGTCCTCTCTTATCTCCGTGCATGGTCGACGCTACGTACTATACGTATAGAGTGGACTCGACACGCTAGCTAGTAAGCAAATGAAGGAAACCATTAAGTACACAAGATCGTCATGAACATATGCAGAGAGAAGTGATCGACCTCCTCCTTCTCCGAGAGATTGGTCGAACAACAAGTTTTCGTATATCTATCCGACGCTACTAGCTACATATATACAATATAAGATCTCTTACAATCCCTAACATCTAATGTCAAGTTCCACATGGTATTCGCCGGCTGGATTGATGACGTGGTCAAGAAAGAATCCCGCCAATTCCTCTTGAATTGTTTTTATGCGATCATGTGGTAGAAGTTCATCCCGCAGCTCCCACATCTAATTTGAAGAAGGGGGTCAATACATATATATGAATGAAACTCAACACAAATTATGGTAATAAAATAAAATTGTGAATATTATTCCTTACGCACTTCATATTGTTTTTCATAGTAGCCCCGCTTAGAGGTCGTCGCGTTGTAGATGTACTCGCAAACGTAGTATCCACAAAAATTATTCCCGCCTTCCTGCCACAACCACTTTACGAGAAATAGAGTTCATTCAAACTGATAATCAAGCATTATAAATGGTATTAATGAAACTAGATAGAATCAATGGGAGATGCGCGGAACTAGCTAGTAGTACTTACTTTCGGGTGTGTAAATCGGAGCTTCCCCGGCACTTCATATTGTTTTTCATAGTAGCCCCGCTTAGAGGTCGTCGCGTTGTAGATGTACTCGCAAACGTAGTGTCCACAAAAATTATTCCCGCCTTCCTGCCACAACCACTTTACGAGAAATAGAGGTCAATCAAACTGATAATCAAGCATTATAAATGGTATTAATGAAACTAGATAGAATCAATGGGAGATGCGCGGAACTAGCTAGTAGTACTTACTTTCGGGTGTGTAAATCGGAGCTTCCCCGGCAGTCCCGGAGCTTTAGCGGTGAACTCTTTCCAAATCCTGCCAGACAAAGAAAATAATTACATGATATCAGGAAATGAACAAAGTTGCCGATATGGTGCGATAACGATCGATTGAACTTACTTCTCGAGCATTTTAGTCATGGACGCATACTCCTTGGGATCTTTTCGTCTCGAGTCTAAGACGGTTACTAGTCCCTGCTCAAGCTTAATCTCTAGGAGAATAAAGTGGAAGCTGCGCACACATGCATAACTCATCAATTACATTACTATAATCTCGAGTAATAAGGGAAACCGAATATGCACAAGACAGTAACACTCACTTGAAGTTGTAAGGAAAGAGTATTTTATCTTTGTTTTGATTTCGAAGCAACGATTGTAGCAAGTTGGCCTCGGTTTATTTGGCATTATATTTAACCGTCCATTCATCTATGAGATTTGTGTTAATGAACCCAATATCATAGACTTGTGCATTTCTGCATTCGACGATCTTCAATCTGCATAATATAGTGAGGATAATTATATATACATGCAATGAAAGAGTTGAGCTATATATAGAGACTTAATTACAGAAGTAGTACTTACAGACAGTAGCAAGTGACGGTTATTTTATCGAGGGCCTTTTGATTGAAAAACTAGAAGAACTCCTCAAATGGATCAGACAACAGATCAATTGCAACGATGTCGTGCTCCTCTTTAACTCTCAGCGTCAAAGTATCCTTCCTAGACTCGCTGCAGGTGTCCATGTACCACTCATGGAATCTTCGCATCATCGTTGTTAGAGGAGGATGACCAGGTTTGACGAGAGGCTTCCCATGCCGGTATTTGTGTTCGTCCACCTCCATTATATCAAAATGTGCATCGTCCGGCAGGTAATCACCAGGATTGGTACCGGGCAGCATCCCCGGCAGATTTACGGCGATATCGCTAGACACCTTGAGCGGGGGGCACGATTGGTTCGCCTGTTCGCCGAGCTGGGGAATTTTTTTCCCACTTCTTCTTTCTTGTAACCTTTTGTCACTTGAAGTAGTTCCCGACCGGCGCGCTCCTTCCACTGCCTTTTTAAGAGCACGGACATGGTTGTCATCCGGCGGTGGCGGTGGTGGTCGCTTCAGGGCATCCAAAGTGCGCTTCAATTTCACCGGTTCTATCTTCTCCTCCGGAGGTGGATTTTTCTTTGCAAAAAAGTCCTTCACTTGGGCTTGACAGATCTGCACATTTTCCTCCTCGGTCATCTCGTATGGTAACTTCTCTAGAGGCTTGAGAGATGGACCGAATTTGTATTGCCTCCCGCCTCTGACTGTACTGCTAGACGCCGGAGCGGCTGGAGCGGCTGCGGCTGTCATCCTTCATTGCTTACGAGGCGGAGAAGGAGGCCGAGTGCTACGACGCGCCGGAGCAGCCGGAGTGGCGGCGGCTGTCTTCCGCTGTTGCTGACGAGGCGGAAGAGGAGGCGGGCTGCTCGGACGCGTCGGTGCAGGCGGATAAGGAGGCGGAGTGCCGCCACGCACCGGAGCAGCCGGAGAAGGAGGCGGAGTGCCCTGATCACTCGGCGGAGGAGGAGGTGGAGTGCCGCCACGCGCCGGAGCAGCCGGAGAAGGAGGCGGAGTGCCCTGATCACTCGCTGGAGGAGGAGGCGGAGTGCCCTGACTCGCCGGAGGAGGAGGAGGAGGCAGAGGCGTCCAGTTCGGAAGGTTGATGAGCTCCTTCCGCCATAGACATGGAGTCTTCAGAGCAAGACCCAACTGAGTCTCCCCTTCACTGGTAGGGTGGTCAAGCTCGAGCTCCTCAAATCCCTCCATTATTTCATCGACCATCACAACAGCATAGCCTTCTGGAATCGGAAGGCAGTGAGAAGTTGCGCCGGGTTCAGGAGGTGCAACAGAGCCGACAGCCGCCTTGACTTTGAGGTGCTGCCATTGCGTCATAAGGTGGCAATCTTGAGCCTCTGTGATAGCATCCACGGGGTAGCTGGGAGCCGTGAAGTCAGGCTGCTGAAGAAGCTCGGTGGGAGCCACGCTCCTTCTCCGCTGAGATGGCGGGGTAGCTTCTGGGGTAGCTCCGGCAGGTCGCTGGCTTCTGCAGTTCGGTCTGCTCCACTTTCCTTCTCCTCTCCAAGGTTTTGTAACCGCCTACGCTGGGAAACCCAACCTTCCACGCAACGGAGCCTGCTGTGCCTCGTGTTCGTCCTGGGTGCTTAGGATTCCCGAGGGCCTGTGTGAGCTCGTCGTTCTCTCTGTCGGGAACGAACGTCCCTTGCTGCGCTGCTGTGATATACTTCTGAAGCTTCTTGATGGGTATATCAAGTTGCTCCTCCGTCCAACGGCACTTCCCTGTTTCAAGGTCCAAGGTTACCCCAACCCCGAAGAACCAAGTCCTTGAACGGTCTGGCCAGTTCAATGTCTCTGGTTCGACCCCTTTATCAAGCAGGTCCTTCTCAGCCTTGTCCCACAACGGCCGGGCTTTGAGGAAGCCACCTGACCGCGTGCGATGGTGATGCTCCTTCTTTGCAGCATTTTTCTTGTTTGTCGCTGACATCTTCTTACTCTTCTCCAATGTCTTGTGGGCCACAAATGCGGGCCAGTGATCTCTAATCTTCTCAAATCGGCTGGTGAATTCTGGAGTCTTCCCTTTGTCGACAAACGTTGATTTCAACTTATTCTTTCACCTCCTGAATAGATCTGCCATCTTCCTAAGAGCATGAGCCTTGACCAATGGCTCTATAACTGGCTTATCCGGATGCTCCTCTGGCGGTAGGGTGAAATTTGCCTTCAGCGCGGTCCAAAGATCATCTTTCTGTCTATCGTTGACAAAAGACACTTGAGGGTCTTCGCTCTTAGGCTTATTCCATTGGTGGATGCTGATCGGGATCATGTCCCTAACAAGAACCCCGCACTGAGCAGAAAATGCTTCCTTGGTCTGGCTGGGTTCAATCGGTTGGCCATCGCCCTTGATTGTTGTGATCGTGAACCTTTCATCCTGGCGCAACCTTTTCTTCGGGCCTCGTCTCGCTACCGAAGTTTGGCTCGATCCGGAGGGCTAGAAAATAAGAAAGAAGAGAGTTAATATGTGTACATACCAAAACAATTAATGCATGAATTAGCTAGTCAGCACAGGCTTAATTAATATAAATACCTCGCCGGACTTTGCAATAGCTCCTTCCTCCGTTCGCTCACCGGAGCAGTCATCACGGTCTCATTCTTCCACCGGCATTCCGTCACCGGAGCCATCATAATCATGTCCTTCCACCTCCATTGTTCGATCACTGGAGCCTGCTTCACCCTCTCCTTCCAGACCATCGGTGTCGTTGAGATACGACAAGACATCACCTTCGCCGAGGATTATGTCCCCCAACAACTGTTCTGCTTTGATGTCTCGGTGCTCCATAGTTTCTGCAAATATTACAACATGGCAATTAATATACAAACATGACAGATGGATATATTAGTGCAAACGTAGATCTAGCTAGCTCGACGCTTCTACGGTTTGGGGTGGCCTCGACAATGCTTCTAGGGTTTAGGGAGGCCTAGGCAATGCTTCTTGGGTTTGGGGTGGCCTCGACGATGCTTCTAGGGTTTGGGCCGGACCGCCTCTCTCATGAATGTCCGACGTCCGGACCGACAAGGATTTAACAAAATGACGCCATTCTGGATGTGCAGAAAATGGTCCATATTTTTCCTGATCTCATCTACCCTTCTATATGTCACGTTGTCTAGTGTCAAAGAATTCAAGAAAACCATGACTTCATCATTAACCGGAAATGACAGGCGCATAATGGTACGAAGCTCTTCAAAATTGTTTTGGAACTGAGTTCCCGATAGAATAATTCGCTTTTTGGTACAAAGTTCAGCAAGAGCCTTCCGAATATCGCTATTTGGAAGGCCTTTGCTGAAATTCGTACCAAAAGGCGAATTATTCTATCAGGAACTCCGTTCCAAAACAACTTTGAAGAGCTTCGTAGCATCATACGCCTGTTAGTTCTGGCAAATGATGAAGCCATGGATTTCTTCAATACTTTGACAGACAACGTGACATATAGAAGAATATATATATATGGATGAGATCAGAAAAAATTGGATCAACTTGTGCATATCCATAATGGGGGCATTCTTGATAAATCTGGACCCTCGACCCTCGACCCCTCGGCGACCCTCGACCCTTTACCCTAGTTCACGACCCTCGACCGCTCGGCGACCCACGACCCTCTACCCTAGTTCCCGACCCTCGACCCCTCGGCGTTCCTCGACCCTCTACCATAGTTCCCGACCCTCGACCCCTCGGTGTTCCTCGACCCTCGACGACCCTCGACCCTCAAACCTTCGGTGACCCTCGGCGTTCCTCGACCCTCGACGACCCTCGACCCTCGAACCTTCGGTGACCCTCGACCCCTCGGTGACCCCTCGACCCTTGGACGACCCTCGACCCTCGACCCCTCGGCGACCCTCGACCCTCTACCCTAGTTCCCGACCCTCGACCCCTCGGTGTTCCTCGACCCTCTACCCTAGTTCCCGACCCTCGACCCCTCGGCGTTCCTCGACCCTCGAACCCTCAACGTCCCTCGACCCTCGAACATTCGGCGACCGTCGACCCCTCGGTGACGCCTCGACCCCTGGACGACCCTCGACCCTCGACCCCTCGGCGACCCTCGACCCTCTACCCAAGTTCACGACCCTTGACCGCTCGGCGATCCACGACCCTCTACCCTAGTTCCCGACCCTTGACCCCTCGGCGTTCCTCGACCCTCGACCCCACGGCGTTTCTCCCCTTCTTCCTCTCCTCTTCTTCTCCTTCTTTCTCTTCCAATTTTTTTTCTCCTCTTCTTCTCTTTTTTCTCCCCTTTTTCCTCTCCTTCTTTTTCTTCCCTTCTTCCTTCTTCCTTCTTCCTCTTTTCCATACATATAAAAAGTTTAAAAAATACATACATACATACAAAAAATACATACATACATACAAATAAAAAGAAAGCATATATATATAACAAAAAAAAACATATATAAAAAAATAGCAACGCGGCGGCGGCGGTAGTGCTCACAGAGGAGGCGTCAGGGCGGGCAGGGGCGGGCCGGTCGGCCTCCAGGCGGCGTCGGGGCGGCGTCGGCGTCGGGCCGGGCGGCGTCGGGGCGGGCGGCGTCGGGCCGGGGCGGCGTGTCGGCGTCAGGGCGGGTAGGGTGGGCGGGATGACGTCGGGCCGGGCGGCGTCGGCGGCGGGGCGGGCAGGGGCGGGCCTGACGGCGTCGGCGGCGGGGCGAGGTGGAGCAGCCTGACGGCGATTGGGGCAGGGGCGGCGACGACGAGGAGAAGAAGTGATTTTTGGAGAAACTGCTAAGTTTTTCTTATATACACGAAACATTGGTCCCGGTTCGTGGCACAAACCGGGACCAATTCCCCCCTTTGGTCCCGGTTCGTGCCACCAACCGGGACCAGAGGTCTCTTTTCAGCAGCCCAAAAAGGCGGGAAACAGACACCTTTGGTCCCGGTTGGTGGCATGAACCGGGACCAAAGGGTGGCATTGGTCCTGGTTGGTGGCCACCAACCGGGAACAATGCACACCTTTCGTCCCGGTTGGTGCTACCAACCGGGACCAACGGCCTTGCGCTGGCGCGGTGCGGTGGGATGTTTAGTCCCACCTCGCTAGTTGAGAGAGCTCGAGAGTGGTTTATAAGCGCTGCTGCGCCCACCCTCTCGAGCTCCTCTCAACTGCAGTCTTTCGGGGCTACTCTATTAATCCTTGCCCGTGGGCCTACTGGGCCTGCTGCGGGCCTGAATCGTGGCCCATGGTTGGGTTTCTAGTCGTATTCAGGCTGTGGTGGCCCTGTAGGTGGCATTTTTTTTTATTTTTTTCCAGCTTTTTTGTTTTCTTTTTTGGTTTATTTATTTTATTTTGTTTCTACTTACAACAAAATACTTACTGTTTTTCAGTGATTCTTTTTGCTTTTAGGTAATAAAAATTTTAAACTTGCTGTTAGTGCCATTAGTTTTTCAATTTGAATTCTTTGAAATTTGTGTGAATCACTAGTTTGTGATTAACTTCACTATAAAAATAGATTTTGGAGTGATTCTTTTTCCTGCTATTTAATATTACTGTGTTTTATCACTATATTCAAAAACAGTTTTTGTCATTTTAGTTTCTAACAAAAAAAATCTTTATGATAATTCTTTTTGCTATTAAAGTTTCTAACAAAAAAAGTTATTTATGAAAATTCTTTTTGCTTTTAATGTTTTGAACAGAAAATACTTTGATAATTTTAGTTGCATAAATTTTATATAATTTTAGTTTCAATAATACTAGAGGTTTCTAAATGCTTTTTAGTTGATTCCTTTTGCCATTAGAGTTTCATTAAAGTTTTCTAGTCCATTCTTTTTTCTATTAGAGTTTCATTAAAGTTTTCTAGTTCATTCTTTTTGTTTATTATTTTTGCTATTACAGTTTCATAAAAGTTTTCCAGTTCATTCTTTTTTATATTAGTTCATTCTTTGAGCTAAATGACCCTGAAATTGAAAAGCACTTCAGATGAACTCTGAAGAGGTTGAAAATTGGCATGGTATCATCATTTCACCCACATGGCATGTGCTAAAAAGTTGAGAGGGTTACGGCAAAAACTAGATGCACTTCGTGTACAAAATGGACAATCTCTTTCGAAGTATCAAGGTTTCGGACGAAAACTCATCTGTTACAAAGGGATTTTAATTTTTTGAACTTATTTGAACTCCAGATTTTTTTGTACAATGACAAATATATAGCTCACCTAGGGCCAAATTTACACAATGCCATCCCTAGCAAAGCGAGAGGTGGTCGTCTAGTCATAGCATCCACCACAACAACAAGTTATGACCTCTTATTGGCGTGTCACTAAAATAAGGCAGCGGACCGTGCTGTCTGCTTCATGCCCTTTCGTGTAGGATTAGCTTCCGTTCGACCAGACGATGGGTCGTTATAGAGTAGGGTTTGGAGCCCCCGCTGCTTGACCAATTGGTCGCAATGTCTAGTATTTTTACCACTCTTCCTCTAGGGCTCCACTGAAGAAGTCACAAGTTACCTATTAACCTTTCTTGTAGTAAGGTCAGCATTGATATTGAGGGTTAAGTTCCGTGCCTCTTCCCATTATACTACAAGTCTTCCCTCGACTTGACATCTATTCTGGAAATGCGACGGTTTGAAGACTCCGTACCTTCAATAAATTGTGCCACTAAAGTTTCCACAGTCCCACCTGCCTCTCACCCATCACTGAGATTATGAAATTCATCCTGCTCTATCACTCATTAACGACAACGCTCAATTTATGCTTTGAATACGTAAACGCTTCCCGCTTGAGGGGATCAGAATATTCCAGTCATCTGTGACTTCCCGTGATGTTTTCAAAAAACTGCCCAGGAATCCCCCTGCTAGATGCTGTCAGTCGTTTTTATCGACTTGAAGCCTAGCACCACCCTATTGCACGTCCTTACTAAGATTGCCTCCGCAACAGCTTCTCGAGCTTAAAGAAGAAATCCGAAAGGTCAACTAAAGAAGGGTTTCATCGCCCTAGTTCCTCTGCTGGGAGGCACCTTCCTCTTTGTCAAAAGAATATGGTAACGAATAGCCTGTCCAAGATTACCACACCACCCTTACCTCCGCCCTATCCACCAGGCAACCATCCAGATACATATCCGCTTCCTCCCCGGTCAATGATTTATATATCACCTTGCTGGATCTTCGGGGGTTCGCTAAACTCAACTTGAGGTGGGTTTCACAGATCTTTTCCGCGAAGAGGTATATTCCGAAGACTGCCTTCGTTCTCGCTAATGGCTCCTATGAATACACTGTCATGTCCTTTGTCCCTAACGAATGCTCCAGCTACGTTCTCCCGCGTGCTGAATTAGATATTCATGGATTACCCCTCGAAAGTTCGTCGTGGTTATCTGGATGACATTCTGGTCTATTCGCGATAATAAGGAAGAACTGCTGAACATCTTCGCCTGTTCTGGGAGACTTCTAGAGCACACAGTTTTTATATGGCCAAGTACGCTAAGTGCTAATTCTGGCTTTGCGAAGTAAACCTACCTTGGACATGTGATTTCCAGGACGGTATCGCCGTTTACCCCGAGCGTGTTCCAGCTATTCTTGACTGGACTCCTCCTAAGAATGCAAGCAAGTGAGATTTTCTCGGACTTGCAATTATTGCCGACGATTCGTCGAAACTTTTCCAAGAGTGCCAAGCCCTGCCTGACTAAGCTGCTTCACAAAGGCGTTAAGGTTTGAGTGGACAGACAATTGTCCAGAAAGTTTCCAGACCCTCAAAAGCTGGACTTCTGTCTTTGCTACAGTGTTGCTCCTCCGCCGGATTCTCGCAAGGCTTCGTGATTTATTCGATGCTCTCGTCAAGGATTGGGCTGTTCCTAATGCCGATAGAGTTAATTGCGTATGCCTCAATGACAATTGCGTCCGCATGACAGAAATTATCCATTGCATGATCTTGACTTGCCTGCTGTCATTTATGCCCTGAAGCATTGCGACACTACCTTCTTGGTAATCAGTGTGAGATTTATTACCGATCAGCAAGAGTCTGAAGTACTTATTTACTCATGCCGCCTTATCTCCATCATGAGCGATGGTTGGAAACAATCAGCGGACGACTGACTGTGGTATTTCTCATACCCCTGCAAGGCTAATGTATGGCCGATGCCTGAGCCGCAGTCCTATTGTACAACCTCATGGTTAGCAAGCCAACCCCATCTTTATTAGAACTGCGCAATTTTGAACCATCTGTATCGTCCGCAGGGTCTCTTAATACCTTGGTGGTACAGCCAGATCTGGAAAAGGCTTTTAAGATTTGCGCATGCCGAAGATGCGAAATTGACCTGATGAAGAAAGAGCTTAAAAACCTCTCGCGAAAAGTAACCGGGAATTTCTTCGTTGTCGAGAGATTTAGAACCCTGTATTTCCGCGACCGTCCTCGTGGTCCTCGTTCGCTTCTGTCCTGGTTCAGCGCGTCTCTTGCCGCCTGGAGGGTCAGCCCCCCGGTCCTCATACCACGAATGTGCTTCTTTTTGCGCGAGCCTCTGTTGGGACGTGGTGCTCGAACAAGTCATGAAGGCGGCGCACACGCCTTATACTTCCGGAAGATCCGCGTTCGTCGGCCAGTCATCCACTCGTCTCGTTCTGCGCCTGCACGACAAGCCATAGGCGTTCCTGATCTCCGTCAAAGGACTGGTGGTCTAAATGAGGGCAACCATTGCTCGCTACGGGCTTAATGTGATTGTTTGGCCGTACGCGTGAAAGCCAACTCAGAACCTGCTTGGAAGTCCTCACCAACCACCTCTATTCCTTGGTGGAAAATGGATAAAGTGACAAATGGATTTCATTACTGGCGGTCCCCAAGTCACAGAAGGTCCATGATGCTTTTTCGTCGTCGTCGACCAATCGTTCTAAAGTGCATTGCAACATTTCCTTTCCTCTTTCTGTAAGGAGAACTATCACTTGCTTACCATCCAGTTAGCAGAGTTGTAGTCTCCAGAATTGTTTCACTTTCCATGGGGTATTCAGAAGGAGATTAGTTCGGTACCTCGTGGCGTCTTTTCCACTTCCAAGTTTCTGGGAAAGTTCCAAGACGCAATGGGAACTCACCATTTCCGGGATTTCGGACATATCATCCACAATCCCAAGGCCAAGTTGAGCGAGTTAATCAAATACTTGAAGACATGCTCGGGCTTGTTTTAATATCCTTTGGCCAGAGGGAGGATCTCTCCCGTATGCAATTTCTCTTATAACAACAGCTATCAAAGCCAGCTTGAAATGGCCCCCTTCGAAGTAGCTTTATTTTACGTGGGTGAGGGGAGTGGTCGAACCCTCTGCATTGTCAGAAACCTGGGTGAACCGACCTCCTCTTGGACCCGGACATTAGTTGTCAACACGCCGAAGAATCAAGTCCGTATCGTCGAGAAAATCTCAGGCGGCTCAGGACCCGCCAAGAGCAACTATGATCGCAAAACGAGGGGGCTTGAGCTACATCGTGGTGATTCAAAGCTTATCTTCGGGTCACTCCTATGAAGGTCACCCGTCCGTGTTTGGAATCAGGGGTCAAGTAGCTCCACCTACATCGTCCCCTTTCCGCGTTGTTGCCAAGACTGGACATGTTGCTATATTGGAGTTGCCACCGTTCTGTGTTTGGCTTATAATATTAGCAATTTCATATCCTTCCATCGCACTCCCCTCGCAATTCGTCTCAGAGCCACCGGACTAGGCCTTGCCCTTCATGATGTCGCAACTTCGTCAAGGCTTCCCATCTTTGTAACGTCGCCCTCTCGCTTGGTGCGCTCGTTTTCCGCTCTCGTCCTGCTCTCCCGCCCGCGCAAAAAAAAGACGGGGGGGAATCAATAATGCTCCAAATGTGACCCAGATGATCTTTCATATAAGGCGGCAATCATCCGCATCCTCTCGACGAAGCTTGAACGTCGAACCTTCGTCATAAGACACCAAGTTCCCTTAAGGTGCAGGGTCGATCACACCGAAGATGAAGCCACTTGGGGACCGCGAGATCACTTCGGAAGAATTCCCACCTCTATCCTGTCCTACCTCCTCAATTCTTGGGAACGATAATTTCTTTTAGAGGATGAGCATTTTTGTAACAACCCCTATGGTAATACGCCCACTGTGATCAACTGGCTACGAATGCCAAGTCCACTCCTATTTTGCAGTGCTTAATCACTTGGTGAAATATTCAATTCAACTCTATTCTCAAAAATCAACTCAGATACAAAAGTGAAAGATGAAGTTGATCAAAAACACTAGTGGAAAAATGTTCACTAAAATAAAAATAATGCCATAAGCATCTTTAAAATATAAACAATGATAATTGAAATAGCTAAATGCCTCTAAAACCAAATGAAACAAGCACCAACACAGAATTATTTAGTCCATTTATATTCGATCAATTCAACTAAAATCCCGATTTTGCCCAAACAAGTTTTTTGGTTGAGAATGTAATGATTGCATTGTAATATTTGGGCCAAGTTCCCACATTTTATAAAAGAGCTAATGTTTGGCCCCTAACTATTAACAAAACAGAAAAGAATAAAGAAAAATAGAAACTGAAATAAGAAAAAGGTAAGGCTTAAACTGGACTGTACTAGTGCAACAGTGGCACGGCCCAGCCCACAGCCCACGACTGTCTCCCTCCTCGCCTCGCTGTCGCCGCGCCCGGGCTTGCACGCGCGCAGCCGGCGACAGGCGAACCTGCGACGCCACCCACCGACGCCGCGATGATAAGGCCGAGTCCTCGAGCCTTCTCCCCTGGTCTCCTGTCATTCTCCTCCTCCTCCTCCTTCCCTCCGCCCGCTCCGTCGCCTCGCCTTCTCCTCATAATCCAATGCCCTAAGCACCGTCGCTGCCACGCGTTCCGTTGTTGCCGAGCGAGCACCGCCTCCGCCCTCGAACCACCGTGATCCATCGATTTTCGCCCCCGGTCTCTCACCGTCTCCCTCGTCGCTGGTGCCCTAGTGAGCGAGGAGGGCCCCCTGCAGTGGCCGCTCTACCCCCGCCTCGCCTCTTCTGGTCTCCGGCGCTCGCCGTCGTCACCAACCACCCGCTGCTGCTTCCTAGCTCACACGGTCTTACTTGACTTCATGGTACCTCCCCCTTCCACCTTTCCCCTTCCTCGCGCTTTCTTTCTTTCCGAGCAGCTCAACGCGAGCCGAGCTCCGCCGTCCGCCATTGTCCTCCTTGCGCTTGCATCCGAGCTCTCTGCTCGAGGCCAGTAGCTCCGACGAGTTGGAAGCTGGAGCGCCGTAGCCCCGCCTAGTCTTTTCGTTTGCCCGCAATAGCCTCCAAAGTCGAATCGCGTTGTTGCCCGTCTCCGCGTCCGCTCGGCCGCCCGCAACCCGCCACCGCATTGCACCCCACCGCCGTCCCCTGGCCGTTTTCCCGGCCAAAACCAGACTGCCACAGCGCGCCTGCTAGTAGCGCATGCCACACACTCGTCATTAACGGAACGTGCCCTCACTTGGACTTCCGGCACTGAGCAGGCACGTTCGAAATAAACCCAGCCCCTCGTCCAAATGAGTTCTCGCGCCGTCCCTTCTTCGGCGCGATTCCCCTTTCGACGCCCAACTCCCAGGCGGATTGGCCCTCCTTTTCCCTCAAATGGTCGCCGGAGTTGTTTCCGGCGCCGCGCCGACGTGGCTCGTGGGTCCCTCCCCTGGTCGCTGACCGTGGGTCCGGGGGCGAGTTTGACTGTTTGACGCCCAGGTCAACCTGCTGACTGGGCAACTCCAAGCCACGACATGTGGGGCCCCCTTTGATAATTAGGCTAATTAAATTGATTTGGTAAGTAAAAATATAAGTAGTTTAGTTTAATGCCCCATTTACACTCCTGGGCCCCACTCCACTAATTGCCCTGTTAATTAATTAACTCACACTGTTAGTCTTACCATGAGACTGACATTTGGGTCCCACACGTCAGGTTTGAACCGGTCAACTGACCATTTGACGGGCTGCTGTCAGCATTGCATCATGCTGATATCATCATTCTTTTTCTGTTAATAAACTAAATTCCAAAAAATCATTTAAATCTTTGAAATTCATAACTTTTAAACCGTAAGCTCAGAGAAAAACTTAAAACATGAAAGTTGCTCAAACACCAAACGAGTTTGATCGTGTCGTCCTGTTTCCCATGTCGGAACCCGCCCTACGTAGGAGAACTCTTAACTTTGTCCCGCTTCCGTAATGAATAGTGCTATTACACCGGTTAATAATCCCACGTTAATCCTAAAATAACTAAAATGACTTGACAATCTTTAGGCAAACCCCTGGCACTGCTCCTGGCATAGCATGCTCCTGTTGCATTGTTTGCCGTGTATTTATTTGTTTCCTCCCCCGTCTTCTCTCTCGATAGATCCCGTACGCCGACGGAGCTCCTGAGACCGACTCAGCTCCCGGAGTACGACTACTTCCCCGATGAACCATTGACGACCTTGGCCCTTGAACGCAAAGCAAACCGGAGCACCCCCCTTTTGAACAGCCTAGATCCGCCTATTCTTACTCTATGCTTGCATTAGACCTGCTGCTGGTACTGTTAATCCGTACGCGGCAATAGCCTGTTGTATTGTAACCTTTTTTTTGTTACCCGACCTACCTGTTATCCTAGACTGTTTAAGTATGGCTGGTTAAGACCCATCGGAGACCCCCACGATACCCCGACTGCCCCCCCCGCTGGTTATCAGAAGACCGTCAAACGGCAGATCGAAGACTAGGCCCCGGCACATCATCACATCGACTTTCCCCCTTTAGTCTCTCGACACTACAGGGTACTCACTATCGAGTGCCGAGGGTTGATATACCTCGTCAACACTTGGCTGATGTTAACCTTGTATGGTTATTTATCCGGTTTGGTCATCGAGGGTGATTCCTCCTTCTCCATCCAGGTAACGACACTGTCGTGCAGACTCCTCAAGAGTGACCTCGAGGGATGATTTCCTCCTTCATTCACCTTGAACGATAACATCTGGTGGATGCCTCGAGGGTGATTCCTCAGGTTTACCCTTGGTGCTAGACAAACAAACGGTTACATTGTTACTTATGACTTTACACTGAACCATGTTACTAAAGACGGGTCGGCACCTGAGGGGTACCCCCGCGCGAGCAATAATTCGAAGTGATGGTGGAATCGGGATGGACCTGTATGTCCCGAGAGCTGACACTTAGGCCCGTGGCCGGGCATTTCTTATCCCTGGCCGCAAGTCCGTCGAGACGGGCATGGGGTCCATGTTTTGTGAGTTCCTCGCTCATGAACCTACCTTACCCGCGCTGCAGTCCTAACCCTAACGTTTGGATATTTGATCCGAGGGGCCTCTGCCTGATACACTAACCACACGTGGGCATAGTATGGCGTTTCTGCGTCGTGAATACTTCAGCCCGAGCTTCAATAGACGTCAGCGACTGAGCGGCGCCACTGGATGACTGGTAAGAGCCGCGCTTGTATTAAGGGGGCTGGTCTGCTTCAGCCGCCTGACTCAACGTGCATGGAGTTTCCCCGGGGCGAATGGACCCAAGACCCCTCGTGGCATGGTTTCAGTGCTGGCGTGCTGCCTCTGTGTTAAGTATTCGGCGTCGTTTGCGGTGTGTTTCTTAGCCGAGGCCGGGCAATGACCCAGTAAAGCGTGTGTCCTGACCGGAGTTCCGCTAGCTGTGGTGGGTAATGTTGGGCAGCCCTGCAGGGAAGAACTAATCTATCGATAGCCTGTCTTCGTACGGAACACTCGGAGTGTATCCCGATCGGTACAGACTAGAAACTTGGATATATCTGGATAGTATGGCTCTGGGATTGCTGCTTTCTCGCAGGGAGTCGAGAAAGGATTCTGGCCGAGGTGATAACACTACTACTACTTTACTTTATGCTTTTCTGCACTCTTCTTAATGCTTTCAAGACTTGCTGAGATGCTGAAGCATGCTCACTGTAGTCTTCGATAGGACTAGGCTTTCCCCTCTATTCTGCATTTTCTACACTGCCCAGCTTCCACATATACAGCCCTTCCCTTTGCTAATGTTGCAATATGTCGCGTAATCTTCTTGCTGAGTACTTCGGATGAGTACTCACGTTTGCTTTGCTTTCTTTTTCTCCCCATAATCCCTTTGGTTGCATCCGACGACGGAGCCCCTTGAGATAGCTGCCCCCTACTGGACGATGGCTACTACTATACCCTCCTGGTGTAGTACTACTACGAGGAGCAGACCGACTAACCATGAGTAGGATCGGAGGGTCCCTAGCAGGAGTCATGCGCCTTTCGATCGTTTGTTTGTGTTTTGGCCCCGCCTTCTTAAAAGTTATCTCTATTTCTGTAATATTCTGTACTCAGATATCTGATGCTGCCTCTGACAGCTTGTATGCCTCGGAGCTATGTATTGAACACATCGAGGCCCTGGCTTGTAATTAGTAAAGCTTGTAGGACTATTAATTTATGTTTTAGAGTTGTGTTGTGAATATCTGCAACGTGAGTCTCTTAGTCTTGATCGTGTGCATTTGCGTGTATGGTTAGTGCACGATTGAGCCAGTGGTTCGTCACAGAAAGCACTCGTCGTGACTGAGACATCCCCGTACATACGAGTCGGGGGCCTGTGGCCAACACCCCCTCTTCGATCGAGAACCCTTTGAGTAGTTGCTTTGTCAATCATCTCCGTGAGAGCTTCTTGGTCCCCCTCCGCGACCTCCCCATGGCTTGCTTGCTGTCAGCTTGGCCTCCCCATGCTTTTCTTCCTCGGCGCCACCCGGTCCCAGTAATGAAACATCCCTCTAGATACCAGTTTGTCATGATCCTTCGACTATAGGTTGGTAGAGTAGGAGATTCACGAGGGATTTGGATTGGAGGAGATAATGATACCGACCTGCCTGTGACTTGAACTGGAAATGGGGGAAAAGTTTCATAACGAGTTCTCTCTCTGCACCTCGCTCCCAGTTATTTTTTTTGAGTGCAATCTCCGCGTGCTCCTCGCCAGACGCCTATGCACCACAAGAGAAACCGCGCCCACGCGCGGCTAAGTGGGCCGCCCATGAATCGCGCTGACGAGCGTCCCGCGACGCCTGCTTCCCCAGCTATCCCGCTCGATCATCCGTTACTCGAAAAAAGCACGCTCGATTCATTTCATGGTAGATTGGTGCACATTGAACCATTGACTTTCGAGATTCTTTTTGAAATTAATAATAAAAAAGTTCATCAAACTTTAAAAAATTTCACGATTACAAAAAGTTCACCTATTTTGAAAAAGGGTAATGAATTTAGAAAAAAATGTTCAACAAAATTTGGAAAAGCTAACGAAATTTAGAAAAAAGTTCATTTATATTTCGAAAAAGTTCACATCGGTTTTAAAAAAGTTCATCGATTTTGAAAAAGTTCTCGAAATTTGAAAAATTTCATCTATTTGAAAAAAGTTCTTGGGTTTGGAAAATAGATCATCGAATTTGAAAAAGTCATCGAATTTGAAAAGGTTCATCAAATTTGAAAAAAGTTCACCGCAATTGATAAAGTTACATCAATGTTAAGAAAAATTTTCATAATTTCAAAACAAATCATCAAACCTAGGAAAGAAATAGAAAAAAAAAAAAGCGAAAAAGAAAAACAGTAAAAGAAACAGAAAAAAGAACGAAGTAAAAGCATAGAAGATGAAAGTAGCACCTGTTTTTTTTTTGTGGTGTTTCCTCCGATTTTATTTATTTTTTATTTTTTTTTCGCATCGTTTCTGCCTTTTTAAATGGTTTTTTTTTTTTTTTTTTCGGGGTTTTTTCGACGTTGGGGTTTCCACCGGTCTTCCTTAGCTTTTCGATCAAAAAAATTCGGTTTTTTTTACAAAAACCGCATTCTTTTTTTTCTTTATCGCGAGAGGCACGGTTTTGCTTCCGCGAGAGGCACGTTTTTGCTTTCTCAGAGTCACGCCGTGCCTCTCGGCAACAGAAAAAAACGCTTTTTTCTGTTTTTTTGTTTCATGAGAGTCACGGTTTTGCTTCCTCGACGAGGCCACGGTTGTGCTTTAGCGAGAGTCCACGGCCGTGCCTCTCGGAAACGAAAAAAAAACCCGTTTTCCTATTTTTTTTTTTCCTTTCGCGAGAGTCCGGTTTTGCTTCCTCGAAGGCACGGTTTGTGCTTTCACGAGAGTCACAGCCGTTGCCTCTCGGAACCGAAAAAAAAAATGCCGTTTTCTGTTTTTTTTTTTTTCTTGCGCGAGTCACGGTTTTGCTTTCACGAGAGTTACGGTTGTGCTTTCGTAGAGTACGGGCGTGCCTCTTCGGAAAAGGGAACAAACCCCGTGCTCCCCGGTTCGGTTTTTTCGTCTGGTTTTTTTTCGGGAAAAAAAGTTTATTAAAATAAAACCTATCACATTGGATCTATTTTTGAAATCTCAACCGAGGAATCCAACGGTGAAAGCGGTTCGAGATTTGGACACATAGTTTAAAAAGATAAATGCTTTGAATAAACGGATCTACAGAAAAATAAAACTCTCATTGGGCGACAATTGGCGCACATTCACGCTCACTTTTCGCAACCTAGGGATGTTGGAGTGTATCTTTGCAACGAGTCCTCCTCAACTAATGATTTCGCCAAATAGGACTTAGCGCAATCTCCACGTAACTCTGAGGAAAGGACTGGTTCGAGGTTCCAAGGCCCAAGGTCCCAAACGTACAGTCCCACAGATGACAGATGCGGCGAGCATCCGATGAAATGTCAGCCATATACCTGACCGCTGGTCGTACCACCCACCCGCACCGGTTGCAGCATCTGGCCATGGTCTAGCCGGTTTGTCGTAGACTCATCGGTCATCGTAGCTCTGGCGCGCTGTTACAGCGGCCATTGCTGTGGTTGAAGCATCTCAACTGGTTGGACCCTGCACGCCCTGCCTGTTTCAGCATCCCGGACCACTGCTCCTAGTTTGGCTCCCCGCCGGTTGCAAACATCCTGATCTTGGTTGTTGAGGATGCACTAACCCGCGCAACAGTCGAGCAGCCTACAGAAAAAGTGGAGCTGATCTTCGTGGTAGGAAGTAGAGCACAAGACAACGGTTGTGTCCTAGAGCGTCCAATGGTAGAGTTTTAGCCTATAGTTTAGCTGCTCAGATTTGGTAGATGGCTCTCCGACCGTTGATTTCATATGGGCTGGATTCCTGAGATGCCAGAGGTGGATAGACTACAAGCGCCACCGGCCAAACACAGCCATGGGTTTCCAACTTTCGAGCTACGTGAAGCAATCCAACCTACTTGGTCTGGCTCTAAGATACCTCTTTCAACAACCGCTCCTGATGTCCTCTATTCCCATGGTTTTCTCCTATGTGTTCCTTTCTTCTCTACACTATATATGTTTTTGTGGCTACCACCCATTTGAGTGCAACAGTTAAAATAGAGTAGACGCTATCTGTTCTGTACGAATATGGTGGTTATTAAGAGAATAGAACCTGGTTCACTCAAGTGGATGTAGGTTGTGGTAACATGAGAAATCATTGTGCACGCTAGAGTGGGTGGTGTAGTACTCTTACTTTTTGGGGTTATTTCTCGCAGTTTTCACGTGGTAGTACAACTTATGAACTGAATTAGCCAGTTGACGAGCTGATTGAAAAGAATATGACAAAGTTTGACGCAAATAGCTACCCCAAACCATCAACGATGGTTAAATATTTGTTTTCTCTAGCGGTGCCCTTGTTAATTTTTAGCGCCTTTATTTAAAGGCTTTAGTTTTATATAACGGATATTTTATATTGACTCATGACCACATATATCATATCCAAACTAATGTTTCAAACAAACATATCCTAATGTTTGACATGTGAAATAAAGATCATGGGCCCGTGGAGGCAGTGTCATTTTTTTTATTCCGTTGCAACATACCTATACATTACTAACTTAAATAAAACAAACTGACAACAGCGTAAGAGGAAACCTTAGGTCTTAGGTTTGTTAAGTAGGAGTGTTACCCTCTTCTAACGGCCATGGCGTTGCCCATATTCGTCTTCCCGTCGTCTGTCGCCCTTCCCGAGTAATTCAAACACACTCCCTGTTTCGCACCCTCGCCATACTCACTCGCCATCTTGCCCCCCCCATCCAATCCTCCTCGAACCATCTGATCTATTTACTTTCTATTCCGGTTTCTCCTTGTTCAGATTCTTATTTTCTGTCTTTTTGTGTTTTACCGGTCTTTTCTTGATTTTTAGTTTGATAAATCACAACTTAAAAAATACCATACACTTCCTAAAATTATATGAAAATTCTAAAAAATTTGAACACTTACATAGTCATGAACACATTTTAATTAGGGCAGTGTTAGACCGGCGCAGGCCCAGACCGGATCGCCATCCTAGCCATCCACTTCAGATGCAATCAACTGTCATGATTGTTCTTTCCCCCAGTTTGCAACTGGCACGCATGCGAAAAAAAAAAAACAATTGGTGGGGTTGCCGCGGTGCCCAACGTGACCCCCAATCCTCTCTAGGGGCCCGGTGTCGTGCACCTCCAACCGCTAGCCAGCACATTTGCAACCATTGCCGGTGTCCTTGGCACCACCCGACTCGTCCACCATTGTATCTGTTGTCGTCGCCGGAGCCTTCGTAGCATCTTGTGTGTTGCCGTAACAAACCCGCGTGCCAGTTCCACCAGGGTCCGATCATCGTCGGAGGCTTTGCAGCGTCACCGTGCACCATCGTAATTGTTCATAAGATTTGATTTCTTGTGTCCAGGAGCAGTTTGTCTCGGTTTATTGAGTATTTTAGTTCTGCTGTTGGCTTTTGTATAGAATATGAAATGCCTTTGTTGATCTCTCGACACATTTGGTTCATTATTACTTTAGGAAGATAGCTTTTAGGCCTTCTGTCAAATTTGTTTCGGCAGAATGTGATGTGCCACCTTATGTGAGGCTTGCTTTGTTTTTATATTTTACAAAAAAAAACAGGGGCAGCATTCTTTGTTAGTAGGTATTTTTTCTCTTTCAAATTGAGCAAGAGCTAAGGTAAGCAAGAGTTGAACGAACAACAGCTTTTAGGGTCCTGTCATATACACTTAGGAATAGTAGTCTATTTGCATTCAGATATGAGATGAGAAATTTCAGAAACTGATCAAAAGGAAAACCATGGGACCAATCTATGAACATGCAAAGACAGGTCCTGTCATATACACTGTATCATGGTGATTTGAATGATTTTCCTTGTGCATGTCTGTGGTGTCATTGACTCCGGGATTCTCCCATCTCCATCCCCCACTTGGCCACAACGAAGTTGAGAGGCCGATCGCCAAGAGGACACATCATGCCCACCGGCCACCATACGTTTTGATTGCAGAAGATATGTTTCCTATTTGATAGATATGATTTTTATACAATTTAAGTGTTTTTGGTAGTTTTTTCATGCATGCATATGGGAAATTTAATGTGCTAATGCTCACACACGCTCTGGATGATTCGCACTCGCACCTAGACTTTGGTATGTAAACGCTCTGCAAAAATGTCGGCACACACTTGCATGAATGCTCGCCCCACTATATCGTCCTTCAAATAGGCCGTTATTTTTGATTTTATATGAGGGCCGATGGTTTTTACTTTCGCACCCGGGCCCACAAAATATCAGGACCGGCCATGTGTGGAAGGAGACTGGAGTTGGGGCTGCACACTTCTCCTCTCCTCCTACTAATTGTGTGACTAAGAGAGGATCGAGAGGTCGCGTCGACAAACATCTGAGAGGCCATGTTGTCAGGGTCTCGCGCTGATCAAGAACCATGTCCCACGTTGGCGGATGTGGTGGTTAGAGAGAGGAGGTAGCCACGGACGGAGGTGTGTGTCTAACCTAGATTCTCTCCATAGATCCTTGCTATCGGTTGGGTCGTGTATGTTGTGCTTATTATCGAGATTGGTTTTCGTTCCCCTGGTCTGCAGGCATCTGAGAGTCGCACCGTGTAACGTCTGTCAGCGATTCTGAGTGTGCTGGCTGGGACCATGAGTCATCCTCTATCGAAACTGACGGAATTCTGCTGAATGGGCCATTGCTTTATACTATGCAGGGTGATCTTGACTTGATTTTGCTTTTGATATGAATTGTGGTAATCCATGACAGAGATATGCCATCGAGTTGTTCAACGGTGATTCGGGCTACTTAGAATCGAGCCAGATGGCGGATGATTAAAGTACAAATACAGGAGGTGTTTCGACACAACAAACGACCGCATGGTCGTTCCACATAGCCTGAGACCAAGGAGGATGCCATCGGCGGCAGAGTTGCGGAGTTCTTCGCCACCGTGGAAAAGGCCCCCAGACTGTTAAACAAGTATTTGAAAATGTTAATCAAGCATTCAAAAATGTCAAATTTTTATAGAAAATGTTAACCATGTATGAAAAATTATGATTTTTTCAATTATGTACATAAATATTAATCAAGCATTTTGAAAAAAATGCTGAAAAGTATTTGAATTTTTTAATCAAGCCTTTGAAAAATGTTAAACGTGTATAGAAATAATATTGCCATGTATTCATAAATGTTAAATATCTAGTTGAAAGAAATGTTAATATGTAGAAAAAGTGGTGTCCGTGTATCCAAAAAATGTTAATTAGATATTTAAAATTTTCAGTTATAATTTTCAAAAATAATAAACATGTATCAAAATAATGTAAGATATATCAGGTATACGAAAAAGTTTTAAGATTTCTTTTTAAATGTGTATTAAAATAATGTATTAGATATAAAAATGTCTATAGAAAACTAGTGAAACCCAGGAAAACAAGAAAAAATAATGAAAACAAGAAAGAGAACAAACAAACCAAAGTAAAACAAGATGAAAAACCAATGAGAACCAGGAAAAGTAATAAAGAAAATTGAAGAAAAGAAGAAAAGAAATAAAAGCAGGTAAAATGGAGAAAGAAACGAAGAAAAACTGATGAAAAACAAATAACAAAAACTCGGAAAACAATTGTAAGCTGGCTGTTTTCTCTATAAGTAGGCTGCTCTCTAGTATTCAACATCAACCCGGCGCTTACCCAATGGCTAGCTTAACTACACATCTCGAGGAGACCTGGATCTCCGTTTTTCTTCTAAAGGTGAGGTAACAAGCCCGCACGTTACCGTGGACTCTAAGGCGAGAGATCCTCCGTCTCGCTTAATGCGAGATATAGCTCCCGCATGTAGTCTAGGTTTTCGGCTTCTTCAAGCCCGACCCAAAAAGGAAACATGATTAGGTTTACTGTGCCACTTTCTCTAGCCACTGGTGCAACCCAAAGTGATTTTGCCCCTCCCTCTCATCCCCCTCTTAAGAAAAGTGGTTCTACACAAGGATTGGAACACATACTAAAATGAGAAATACAATAAAATTGGTCGTGATGTGTTGAAATTAAAACATATGCATGCCCAGATAAAAAATACTGCTAGATGTCCGGATTGAAACTGATTCGTGCCAAATGGAGATTCGTTCCATGACTTTAGTTTCAGCTAGGGTCGTGTCTAGCTACGATGCCTGAGATGTGCGTATTAAAAAGACCAACCACGGTTAAATAAAGTAACCTCCAACTTGTCTCGATATTCAAGAATAGGAAGTTTTTTCTCGTCTTTGTTGAATGAAAACCATTTCCACCACTACTACGATGTCTCACATTTTCCATGGTTTTTGTATATTTCGTATTCTTCTCTCGCCTTTTTTGATCTTTTTATGTGACTTTGACATAGTTAGTGCTATCAACATATTGAACCATAGTGAGATTGATATTATTGTTCTGTTTTTCTGTAGGGGATAGATTTAGACGATGAAATGGCATATATAATGGATATTCAATTCGTTGCCCGGGCTCATCTGCACCTTTTGAACACTAAAATAAAAAATAGCAGAAAAATTCAAAAAAAAAATCTGCATGCATGATGATTCAGCGCGTCAGGTGAGTGCAAAAGTTTTCACTAGATGACATTCGAGGAGCTCGTGAAAAATAGATAAATGAGCTACAAACAGTGTTTTTTTCAAGAGTTTCTCACATGCCCAATATTGCTTTTTGCTGAGAGCTACTGAAATGTCCAAACTCGACGAATTTGGCGCAGACTTCACACACATAGCATATCGCATCAAAAAAATCCGGATATTCATTATATTACTATTTTAGTGATTTTACCGTTCACTCGCAGGTGCCGATGCACCTGAGAGCCAAAACGTCGCTCTGTGAATACATACTTCATATAAGAAAGGGTTTGTGGTGGTGTTAAATAATGAAAGCATTGTATGCACAGTGGAGGTTGGTGATGCACATATTTTTACCTTTTTTTAGAAAAACAAACTTGTAAAACGGCAAGAACCTATCTTGTGTGGGGTCCAATGGTGTCTTTGGTATGGAGTTGAGCCCATTGAGAGTTGCTAGGCTCATTTCGATGGTACATTGATACAAGTGGGGCTTCTTCTCTCGAGGAAAGAAGATGATTCTAGCACAAACAATATGATCTGAACACGGAATTTCATTAAAAAGGCAGTGATAAAATCTGGACCTTGGATTTAAAAAATAGCGATAGAAAGGGATTGAGATGGATCAATTTCAAAATGATTCCTGTAAAGAAAGTAAATCGTCCTTTTGACTGAATGTCAGTAGCGTGGTAATCCGATAATCTAGCTACTTGTGCAAAGCTTGCAACTACCAAAAGAACCAGCCAAACAGATACAAATAAATCTCAAGTCACAATAAGAGAGCTCCACATCATCCTCTCGTGTGGTCAACTATTTCATCATCACCACGCAACATACTAAGGTCTAGTTCCTCTATCACTCATGATGCCTCCTATTCCCGTGCGTTCTAACATCTCTATATTCCCCTCTTTGATCTGTTGATGTGAATACCACCTATTTGTGAAATAAGCTAGTACTACTAACATGTTAACAGGAGTTGGACGTTTGGAGTTGTTCTGTTGAAATGAAGTGGTGCCAACTTGTCGAAAAGAATACAGGAGATGATGAGTGTTTTCTATTGAAGATGAAGTGGTATATATAAAAACAAAACTATTCATATAAGAAGTAAAGGCTGGTGTGGCATAGAATGAAAGCATTGTATACACGCTGGTGGTGGAATACTTATTTTTCACTTTGTAGCTCTTATCCACATGCAACATATCAGATAAATTAGCCACATACTAGAATTGAAAGATGAACAAGTTCCATAAAAAATACTATGCAAGAGCACCCTTGTTCGGAATGGTCCATTTTTCAGGTTTGCCACTAAGGGGAATTAATAGTATCAATACACGGTGTTAATGGCTTATGTCACTAATTGCAATAAAGACAAATAACTATAATGAAACAATATAAAACAAAAACAAACCTGCGTGCATCGTTCATGACGAATTCATAAAACATTTTTTGATTTTTTTTCAAATGACACACACCACACGAGTGATTCTAGCACTTTCTGTATCAATCGTGACAAAAAGTTAGAACCAACTCTCACTGATAGAGGGGAGAGGACATTCATTCTTTCACCTACTTTCGTTGCCCCCTCGTCTTTGGCGCCCTCTCGAGCATCGAGAGGCAAGGGAACCATACATCAACACTGGAGATGCCAATTTTCCAAGAATCACCGTTATTTTTTAGATTTGTCACAAATATTTGTGTCAATTGACTCGTTTCTAAAACGAGAAATTATGCCACTCTCTATGCGTATACATAAGAGTGTGAACACCCACACAACTTGGAACACTAATCAAACACAACCAGAAAGAAAGGTTTGAGTGTCCCGTGGCAAAGGAACACAAAATTGTACTCCCTCCGTCCCATAATATAAGAGCGTTTTTGACACTACCCTCGGATCCAGTGACGTACGTCCCAGATTGCTCCACCATCCCACTACGCTTTGACGCCATTTTCAACCGCTATGCAGGACACTCACGGCAAGACCACTTCCCTGGCTGCTGCTCCGGAGGCAGACTTAGGTGCCCCGACGTTGATCGGGCCTAATCGGGCTGTGGGTGTTTCATCTCTTCTTTTGTTTCATCTCAGGTTGCAAGGTGGACGGGACATCCCCAAAGCCGCTGCGCTGTCCCGCAAAAAGTATCCCGCAAAACGCTAGTGGACTACCCGCATATCTCTAGCGGGAGTGAAGCCTGCTTTAAACCTTGAACTGGTAGAGCTCGTGAATTGAACCCCAACCTTCAAATCCCTGAAATCGGCAGCCTGCAGCTCATGAGATAGATTTACCGGTGATCTGACTTTCTAGGGGACAAACAACACTTTGTCTGAATTATTACTATGCATGTTCTTCTCTCTGCTTTTCTTCAGTTCATCGCAAGTTTAGAATGTGTAACTGGTTTTGGCGCTTGGCCGCTGTACTGATGAAGCCTCCTTGGCGTGAAGGCTTTGCCCACGGTCCACTCACCGTCGCACCAGCGGAAAACCGACAAGCCGTACTGCATCCGCTACATGTTCCACTCCGCCCACCTTGCCGCAAGAAGTATGTGGCCGAACACGTTGCGAGGCGTACCGCTGGACGACGTTCCCTTGCACAAAGTACTCGAGCCGCCGAACTTGTCGAAGTGTCGAACGGCTGCCGTGTTTCCTGGTAGACGGACAAAGAGAATGGGCGGGGAGATGAATTTGGCAACTGGACCCTACAGCCAGTGAGAGCAGAGAGTGATCCGGCCGGGATCGTTATTTTCCCAGCGCACCAAACTGTTTTTAAGTGGGATCGGGGTTGAGAACTTGAGATAGACCAGACAGTGAGTACAGAGTGCCGATTTCAACGATTTGATGGTTCAGGTTCATTCCGATGAGCTCTACCAGTTCAAGGTTTGAAACAGACTTCACTCCTCTAGCGGCTAAAGCGACGCACCGCTTCTGTCCCGCGGACTATCCGCGTATTCTGCAAACCTCGTTTCCTCTTCTCCAAAAAAAAAATATCACATCCCTCTGAAAAGTTCCCACGACGGGCGCGCCAACGTGATGCTCTTCCTCCACCCACCTACAAGCTATAGATGCAGCCAGCGTCCGTCGATATCCCCCAAGAATCCAACTCACACCCTGCACCTACGAGTGAAAAAGCCCGATCAACCTAATTCTGTTTGGTGCTAGGTCAAGTCTTCCAAGCAAAACAGCAGGAAGCAAGAAACCATATAGTTCTTTGTAAGGGCTTCTCCAACGCGGACCCTTAAACTGCCCGCAAGCGTCTCAACCATACGGTCCGGACGTGTTGTGCCATCTATCGGTCCTGCATCGTCGCCGCAGGGCAGTCCGGATCACTTTCTTCCACAAAACAGAAAACAAACATGGGGGCTTTATGGGCGTCCGACAGCACCCACGTCCCTACTTCTGACCACCTGCGCCCCCACCCAAAATCCTCCCTACCCCGCACGCTTCCCATCTAAATGATTGTCGCCGCTCCACAGTGGTCGTGCCACATGCCCGGCCAGAGCAGACGCGACTGTCACTGGTGATGCCATTGAAGCGGTGCGCCGCCGAGAGAGCGCCACCTGCGCCGCTTCCCGGTGCACGCGGCTAATCCGCATTCAAACACACCACGGCCGTTCATCTTTCGCTCACATTAGTACCCGCGCGTTGCCGAGGAACCTACTCCGGCTCCACCCGCCTGTCCCACTGCCACCCACCATTGCCATTCGTCGCGCTATATAATTGCAACTCCGGTGGAGGAGCATCTCAACGCTGGCAGGGGAATCACGCCGGATGCGGACGTAGGCGGCGCTGCTCGAGTCCTAACCGCTCCACCCACGAGATCTGCGGCAGGCGGAACTGGAGGCCACCTACAGAGTTCGACAAGGCGGCGGAAGGTGTGGGGCAAGACCGAGATGAAGCGGAGGAGATCGCCAAGGCCGCGCCGGCCGCCACGACCACGAAGTCGGCACGTCCGCGGGCGCAGACAATGAGGAAGGGTAGTGCGTGGTTGGTCGCCGCCGCTCTCGGGTCGCAAGAAGGCCACCACTCCTCCCCCTACCGTTGAAGCCAAGCTTGGTGGGTTGAAATCGTCGGCCGATTAGCGCTTGGCGGCGCCGTGAAGGCTGACAGCTTCGCTTCACGGGGCTCCGGAGATGGACGTTCCGGAGGCGGAGTTAAGAGCGCCGAGGCGGAAGTGGGGAAGGCAAGCTTTAGTTCTCGGGGCTCATGGCCGAACATGAGGAACGGCGATCAGTTGTTTAGGTTTAGAATAGAAGTATGTCTGAATTTATACCTCCAGAGTCGGATAAGCTCCGCTTTTATTTAAAATATATCCGAATGTAATGAATTCATCGTGTTTATACGAAACCAAGCAAAACGCTGAGTTTACTTCTTGGTGTATTCTGTGCGCTGGCTAGTGATCATCGACCGACATACACTGCAATAGTTTGTGTCTTTCTGTAACTGAAAAGTACAAGCATCATCGGCTGACCATCTATGTGTGTGTGCCTATGTGGCTCACTAGTTCCCCCTTAAATTCGGCTGCAACTACTTGGCTCATGCACTAAATCCTTGTCAAATTGGCTTACGCGGGTGTACGCGGGCTGATGCAGGCGGCCGCACTGACCCGCGCTAATCCTAGCGGTGTATTGCGGCAGCCGCAAACGCCCGCAATTGCCGCAATGTCCCCTCTCTGTTTGGTGGCAGCGGCCACCGCTTGTATTCACATCTCGAGCCTCGTCAGCTGCGCACTATCGCGGCCTAAGCTCAAGCAGCTCACACTGAGCATCGCAAGGCAACATGACGCCTACGCTGGACACCGTCGGCCTCACTGCATCCCATCAGAACTTCGAAACTGCATAGGTCACACTCCAAGTCTGATCACACATGTGAAAACCAAATCCATCCGCTTGCTTGGCCTCGATCAGGGGCAAACATCGATCATGACTCACGACTCAGGATTAATTGTGTGTTTCGGGTTTAGTCAAGCTGGTAGTAGATGGGTTTCTGTTCGCTTGATCTGTTATGTTTTTTGTCTCCCCCAAATGTCTGTATGCATAGTAGGGAATACATGGCTATGCCACTTTGGACACTAGTAGAAAACAGGGCTTTGGTCCAAGCCTGCCAGCCCATTAGTCCCGGTTCAGTAACGAACCGGGACCCATGGGGGCTACGTCCCGGTTCGTGCGTCCAGGGGGCCGACCGGGCCTCGTGGGGCATTGGTTCCGGTTGGTCTGGACGCTTTGGTCCCGGTTCCAGACACGAACCGGGACCAATGGGCCTCGCTCCTGGCCCACACCATTGGTCCCGGTTCATGGCTGGCCCACATCCATTGGTCCCGGTTCGTGGCTGGAACCGGACCAAAGGAGGTCCTTTAGTCCCGGTTCCAGCCACAACCGGGACCAATGAGGTGCCTATATATACCACCCCTCGCCCGCAAGCAGAGCACCCACTCACTGCTTTGTTTTTTCTGGCTGGCTAGGTAGGGCTTTTGGGTGGTCTAGCTTACCTCCTAAGCACTGAGGTGTTTGATGAAATGCCCGAGCCACACTACTTAAGCTTTCTTCTCTCCAAGCTCGACCTCCAAACTCCATTTTCCTCAAGATTTGTCTAGTTTTACGGTCCGTCACTTCCCGTCCCCGTCTTCACCGCCGTCGATCGCCCGCGCCGATCTCGTCGCCGGCACCATCGTGGTGAGCCTCTTGTTCTTATCTTCTTATAAAAGAGGAAAATTCTTAATTGTATGATTTAGATAGAGTTTGTATAATTTTTCTTACTTTTATTATTGTTTGTTATTATATAGTGCGATGGTTTTGGTATCCGCCCGCATCGCCCACGTCCTGTCTATGATTCGGATGTGGTATATATTATACTTTAATACCTATTTGGTTCATTTATTGTTTATGACAATTATGCCGACCAACATGACATAGATTTTTTTATCTAGGAGGTATGTGAACCGGAAATTCCAACCGACCCTATTGTCGAGTAGTTAAATTTAGTTGAAGAACAAAACATATTTGAAGGAAAATTGAAAAAAATTGAAGAGGAGAAGATGATATTGGAGTTGCATGTTGCGAATGTCGTCGATGATCACAAAAGATCAAGATGATGCAATGCGCTTCAAGATTAGAAAGTATAGAAAATATGCCATTCATACCGACGCTTGGTATCATTATGGCGTTGGATCAATTGTTACCTTGGTTGCGATTATGATCGCATTTGTTGTTGCATTGAAATGTTTTACATAGTTTCAATGTATGGTTTAATTAGATGCTCTGGTGAGCTATATGTGTTTCAATGAGAAGTATGTATGTACTTTGGTTTTAATGTGATGATGACTTCTATTAATTTGGTCACTTATCTATTCATGATGTTCTGTAATGATTTTTGACACACTTAATTATATATAATGCACGCAGATGAACCGGCAATGGATGTACGATGACAGACGTACCTCCGAGTACATTAAGGGCGTGCATAATTTTCTCGAAGTGGTTGAGGCAAACAAGCAGAATGGTTTTATGTGTTGTCCATGCCCTATATGTGGGAATACGAAGTCTTACTCTGACCGAAAAATCCTTCACACCCACCGTTTTTATAAGGGTTTCATGCGACACCTATAATGTTTGGACCACACGGAGAAAGAGGGGTTATATTGGAAGACAGCGAAGAAGAAGAGTATGATGACAACTTGTGCCCCCTGAATACGTGATGCTTAACGGGGAAAGCTGAAGATCAAGAGGAACCAGACGATGTGCCCGATGATGATCTCCGCCGGGTCATTGTTGATGCAAAGAGCCACTGCGAAAGTGAAAAGGAGAAGCTGAAGTTTGATCGCATGTTGAGAATCACCAAAAAGGGTTGTACCCCAATTGCGAAGATGGCAACCAAAGCTCGGTACCGTACTGGAATTGCTACAGTGGAACATAGAGAATGCTGTGCCTGCCAAAGGATTTCAGAAGCTACTGAAAATATTGAAGAAGAAGCTTCCAAAGGATAACGAATTGCCCGACAGTACGTACGCAGCAAAGAAGGTCGTATGCCCTCTAGGATTGGAGGTGCAGAAGATACATGCATGCCCTAATGACTGCATCCTCTACCGGGTGCGTACGAGGATTTGAATGCATGCCCGGTATGCGGTGCATTGCGGTATAAGATCGACGGATGACCCTGGTGATGTTGACGGGGAGCCCCCCAGGAAGAGGGTTCCTGCGAAGGTGATGTGGTATGCTCCTATAATACCACGGTTGAAACTTCTGTTCAGAACACAGAGCATGCCAAGTTGATGCGATGGCACAGAGAGCACCGTAAGAAAGACGGGAAGTGAGAGCACCCGCTGACGGGTCGCGGTGGAGAAAAATCAAGAGAAAGTGCTGGGAGGAGTTTGCAGGTACGCAGGAACTATGGTTTGGTTTAAGCGCGGATGGCATTAATCCTTTTGGGGAGCAGAGCAGCAATCACAGCACCTGGCCCGTGACTCTATGATCTATAACCTTCCTCCTTGGCTGTGCATGAATTGGAAGTTCATTTTGATGCCAGTACTCATACAAGGCCCTAAGCAACCCGGCAACGACATTGATGTGTACCTAAGGCCATTAGTTAAGAACTTTTACAGCTGTGGAATGGAAATGGTGTACGTGTGTGGGAGAGCACAGACAGGTGGAATTTGACCTGCATGCGTTGCTGTTTGTAACCATCAACGATTGGCCTGCTCTCAGTAACCTTCAGGACAGACAAACAAGGGATACCGAGCATGCACGCACTGTTAGCTGAAAAACAAATTAAATACCTGGACAAATGCAGGAAGAATGTGTACCTGGGCATCGTCGATTTCTTCCGACCAACCATCTATCGAAAAAAAACAAGCATTTCAAGGAGAGCAGATCACAGAGAGCCCGCCATGCGTACCGGTGATCACGTACTTGCTATGGTCAATGATTTACACGTAACTTTGGAAAGGGTCCCGGCGGACTATCTGTTCCAATGACGCTGAGGGACGCACACCCATGTGGAAGAAATCTATATTTTGGGACCTACCCTACTGGAAAGACCTAGAGGTCCACTCTTCAATCAACTTGATGCACGTGACGAAGAACCTTTGCGTGAACCGCTAGGCTTCTTGGGCGTGTATGAAAGACAAAAGATACACCGAGGCACGGGAGGACCTGCAACGTTGGCACGAAAAAGAGGGCATGCCTCCAAAGCAGTATGAAGGTCCTGCCAGCTACGCTCTTACCAAAGAAGAGAAGGAAATCTTCTTTGAATGCCTGTTCAGTATGAAGGTATCGTCCGGCTTCTCGTCGAATATAAAGGGAAAATATATGGCAGAAAATGTTCCAGAACCTAAATCTCATGACTGCCACGTGATTATGACGCAACTGCTTCCGGTTGCATTGAGAGGACTTCTACCAGAAAATGTTCGATTAGCCATTATGAAGCTATGTGCATTCCTCAATGCAACTCCATAAGGTGATCGATCCAGAAATCATACCAAGGCTAAGGAGTGATGTGGCGCAATGTCTTGTCAGTTTCGAGCTGGTGTTCCCACCATCTTTCTTCAATATCATGCACGCACGTCCTAGTTCATCTAGTCGACGAGATTGTCGTTCGGGGGCCCCGTATTTCTAACAATATGTTCCCCTTTGAGAGGTTCATGGGAGTCCTAAGAAATATCCTGTAACCGCGCTAGGCCAGAAGGAAGCATCTCCATGGGCCATCAAACAGAGGATGTCATTGGGTTTGTGTTGACTTCATTCCTGACCTTAAGAAGATTGGTCTCCCACAATCCGGTATGAGAGAAGACTGACTGAAAAAGGCACGCTAGAGGGGACTCAATAATATGCAGGGACGGGCATTCTTGGTCTCAAGCACACTACACAGTTCTGCAGAACTCTACCTTGGTGACCCCGTATAATCGATGAACACAAGAACATTCTGCGCTCCAAACACCCGGAGCAGTGTGACGACTGGATTACATGTGAACACATCAGGACTTCGGCAGTTGGTTGGAAACACGTCTCAGAGGTGACAACACTGTTTCTGATGAGCTGTACTCGTTGTCCAGGGGACCATCTTCGACTGTATTGACTTACAAAGGATACGAGATTAATGGAATACATTTTACACGATCGCCCAAGATCAAAAGAGCACCAACCAAACAGCGGAGTCCGCTTTGATGCAGCAACCAAGAGGGAAAAGGACACATATTATGGTTACATAGTGGACATATGGGAACTTGACTACGGACATGATTTTAAGGTCCCTTTGTTTAAGTGCAAATGGGTCAATCTGTCAGAGGCGGGGTACGGTAGAGCCACATTACAAAATGACAATAGTGGATCTGAAATCTTGGGTACACAGACGAACCATTCGTCCTAGCCAATGTGTGGCGCAGGTTTTCTATGTGAAGGACATGTCTACCAAACCGAGAAAAAGAAAAGATAAGAAGCGAATACTCATACGATGAGCCAAGCGCCACATAGTTCTTCAGGAAAAGAGACATCGTGGAGTGGAGGGTAAGACAACATGTCTAAGATTATGAAAAGTTTCATGAAATTCCTCCCTTCAAGTCAAGGCTACACAAGCACTCTGTTAAGCGATGAAGATATCCATGGTTACGGCGCAATAAGCAAAGGACACAAGCGAAGAAAGTGAGACAGATGAAGTCAGAAAGGGTTGAAAATTGATGATATGGCTTTGAAAAAGATTCCATTTGTACAGAAAAAGTGTAAAATGAAATCCCTTTGTAACAGATGAGTTTTCGTCCGAAACCCTAATACTACTCGAAAGAGATTGTCCATTTTGTACACGAAGTGCATCCAGTTTTTGCCGTAACCCTCTCAACTTTTTAGCACATGCTTGTGGGTGAAATGATGATATCGGTGCCAATTTTCAACCTCTTCAGAGTTCATTTGAAGTGCTTTTCAATTTCAGGGTCATTTATCTCAAAAAATCATTAAATGCGTGAAAAATAACAGATGAAGTCAAATGGGTTGAAATTGATGATGTGGCTTTGAATGGTTCATTTTGAACACACAAAAAGTCAGGAGTTCAAATAAGTTCAAAAAAATGAAATCCCTTTGTACAGATGAATTTTCATTCGAAACCCTGATACTTCGAAAGAGATTGTCCATTTTGTACACGAGTGCATCCAGTTTTTGCCGTAACCCTCTCCACTTTTTAGCACATGCTATGTGGGTGAAATTATGATATCATGCCAATTTTCAACCTCTTCAAGTTCATTGAAGTGCTTTTCAATTTCAGGGTCATTTAGCTAAAAAAAATTCAGTAAATGCATGAAAGTAACAGATGAAGTCAGAAGGGTTGAAAATTGATGATAGGGCTTTGAATGGTTCGTTTTGAACAACACAAGTATGGAGTTACAATAAGTTCAAAAAAATGAAATCCCTTTGTAACAGATGAGTTTTCGTTCGAAACCCTGATACTTCGAAAGAGATTGTCTATTTTGTACACGAAGTGCATCCAGTTTTTTCCGTAACCCTCTCAACTTTTTAGCATATGCCATGTGGGTGAAATGATGATATCATGCCAATTTTCAACCTCTTCGGAGTTCATTTGAAGTACTTTACAATTTCAGGGTCATTTAGCTCAAAAAAATCAGTAAATGCCTGAAAAATAACAGATGAAGTCAGAAAGGGTTAAAAATTGATGATGTGGCTTTGAATGGTTCATTTTGAACACACAAAAAGTCTGGAGTTCAAATAAGTTCAAAAAAATGAAATCCCTTTGTAACAGATGAGTTTTCGTCCGAAACCCTGATACTTCGAAAGAGATTGTCCATTTTGTACATGAAGTGCATTCATTTTTTGCCGTAACCTTCTCAACTTTTTAGCACATGCTATGTGGGTGAAATGATGATATCATGCCAAGTTTCAACCTCTTCAGAGTTCATCTCAAGTGCTTTTCAATTTCAGGGTCTTTAGA